>OU342968.1:10015000-11215000 GCA_910592155.1 Ypsolopha scabrella
TGCATAAAGGTGAGGATGGAGTAAAATAGCCGCCATTTTGTAAAACAATTGCCATCTTGAACAGTCGCTAAGTCTAGCGAGAAGGAACAATCACAAGGGAGGGTGCTTGGAGACAGGAGTGTACTCTACCTAAATGCCAACCTGGTGCTTTTCATCGCGTAGGGACTTGATAGCATGCATTAAGGTACGAATGTAATAAAATATTTTCCATTTTGTTACATGGCGTCTTACATCTGCCATCTAAAAGTGGACGACCTAGTACAGTTTGTATAACATCGCCATCTTGACTATCTGCCAAGCCCCGTTTTCAACCGTATTTCAAAGGTAATAAGAGCGAATAGTTGGTCGGTGGTAATTTATTCTCGGTAAATAAGAGAAAGTGGAAAGATGGAAGTGTAAAAGGCGACACGTCGTGTCTGTCTAAGACAGGGCCGGGTATACAGGCTGTAAATATATAGATATATTTAAATTAAACTACATAATCTAACTAATGATACTAAATAACTTTCCCAAAGAAACATACATCTATACTAATAATATAGTAGTAAAAAAGTTGTGTATTTAATATTTCGATAATGCCCAAGCTAAAAACTGGGAAAGACTCGAGAACCACTCAACTGTTTTGGATGGTATTTTTTTAATATCATCGAAATGACCCTGGTCAACACACAAGCTATAGGGGGTATTCATGAAATAACGCCCAAGCTGAAAACGGAGCAAAGATTGAATAAACGCCGGTGGAGCCGTGGGAAAAGGTTAGTGCGAAAATAAAAAAGTATTTTTCTCAAAAATACATTGTAATATTACCATTACATACTGTAAAGACCTACCAGAAAATACTTCGTCCTGGCGAGCTACGAGGGTGTATCCAAAAGTTCTAAGCCCGACCTACAAAGAGGTATCAAATCTTTGTAAATCTACCGTCATTTGTTAGTATGTTTTTTCGTGATTGATTGTGTGAAGTTGAAGTTCGATACTGCAAGCTATTATTTTTTTGTGATATTTTGTTTAACGCAGTCTGACGGGATTTTTCACAATGGAGAAAATTTAACACCGTGCTGTGATTAAGTACCTCAATAAAAATATATTTATTTTATAAAAACATATTTAGATTAAAGTTTAATTTATTTAAGTTAGCACGGGTGGGCGCCTTCTGGCAAAAAACACTGTTGTGCATCCCATGAAACGGAGAATTCTGGTATGGGAGCACGCATATTCTATTCAGTGACGTGTATCAATTTAGTTTGTACAAAATTTTAAATATGGATAATATTTCATTTACTTAATGTGTATTTTAAGTTAACATCACATAAGATTTTTTTTAAAAGTTAACCATAGGCTAGTTTTTTTGTTTGTACCTACTAACATTTGAGAAAAATAAATTTGTATTTGTAAATTTGTATTCTTTCACCTAAAGAGATTCATGAAGATATGGAAACAACATTAGGGGAATCTGCTCCATCGTATTCCACTGTCAAAAAGTGGGTAGCTGAATTTAAACGCGGTCGGGAGACCATTGAAGATGACCCAAGGAGCGGAAGGCCTTCAACATCTACCACTAAAGAAAACACTGATAAAATTTGTGATCTCATCCTAGGAGACCGACGATTGACCATTAGTAGGATAGCTGAGATCAGTTATGGCCGAGTGCAAAACATTATAACTGTAGAATTGGGGTTCCGTAAGGTTTCTGCTCGCTGGGTCCCAAGATTGCTTTCAGCTGACCAAAAACGAGTTCGATACACAATTTCGCGTGACTGTTTGGAACTTTTTGAGGCAGATGCTGAGGATTTTATGTCTCGTCTTGTTACCATGGATGAAAGCTGGGCTCATCACCATACTTCTGAAACAAAACAGCAATCCAAACAGTGGAAAAGATCTGGCTCACCCACGCCGAAAAAGGCAAAGTGCGTTTTGTCAGCCAACAAAGTCATGGCATCTGTTTTCTGGGATTCGAAGGGAGTTATTTTATTGAATTATTTACCTAAAGGTGAAACTATAAATTCACGCTATTATTGTAACCTATTACGAAAACTTCGCGAAGAAAGAAAAGAAAAACGGCCGGGGATGTTGCGTAAGAGAGTTTTGTTTCATCAAGACAATGCACGAGTTCACACTTCGGTTGAAACGATGGCTGTGATCCATGAATGTGGTTACGAGTTGCTGCCCCACCCACCTTATTCGCCGGATTTAGCCCCCTCTGACTATCATCTCTTTCCAAATTAAAAAAAAAACACTTGGGGGATCTATATATTCGACTAGAGAAGACGTGATAGTCGCAGTTAATAAATAAAATAAATGACTTTTTATTTTCAGATTAAAAATCCATAAGTAGGTTAGTGTTAGGCTTAAAACTAGGTTAGTAAAAAAAGGGAACATGAAACAAATTTATTATTTAAATAACCCAATGGATCGTTCCATCCAGAACTTTTGGATGGGACAATCCATTCGGTCCGCAATCATCTTTAAGATGCCGTTGCCACTGCCCCGTAATCTGAGTAGCATAGAGGCAGTTTTCTTGCGCATTATGGCATAAAAATCATCTGTACGCGCCTCCGCAAACATACCAGATGCACTGCAGAATCGCGGGAGCCGCAACAGCATCCTGAAGGCGTTGTTAATGACTATTTTGACGACCTTCCGGAATCATTTTTTTTCGAGAAAGTTGCAGGTTGCAAAAGAAACAAGTTGCAGGTCAGGTGGAAGAAGTGTGTTCATCTAGATGGAGACTATGTCGAAAAATAAAAATAATTTTGAACCCACTTTTCTTTCATTTTCACGGTCGGGCTTAGAATTTTTGGATTCACCCTCGTATTAAAAGTGTCCAGGAAATCTGAATAACTGTCCAGGAAATTCGTATGAAAATCCATTACATGCCATATGTTCACAGAGTATATTTCATATGTTTTCTTTTTAAAACTATCCGTGTCATATGTTTTTAAGAGAGAAGGAGGTTTTTCTCGTTGTTTTTTTCTTCTTAGTACTTAGCGTTCCTCTAGATGGAGTTGTCCATGAAGGCTAGAAGGCTGCATGGCGGTAAATACCTTTGCCCAGCTGGCAATCATAAAAAAAAGTTGCGTAAAAGCGGGAATTTATGTGGCTATAAATTTTAGTTGAAAGTATTTTTTGTGCAAATAAATTACAAAATGAGTTCAGAAGCGGGCTCTAATATAGATTGTACTCCACTAATGCTTTGCTGAAGAAATGAATAACAATAAACATGACTAATCGCCCAAATATAAAAAGCACTATACTTGCTTCGACCATTAATTAGCAATCCTGGCCTCGTATATAAAACTCCTCGCCCTACGGGCTCGGACTTTTGACTTATTCGTCCAGGATTGCTCATTTCTTGGTCTTAGCAGTAATGTACTATTCACACATCCTTACTAATTTTGATGATACTCGTATACTTTGAATTTTGTATTAGCAGTTATTTTTTATTTGCGCGTTTATCTTTATTTGGGAAATCTGTTCAATATGATCAGCAGATTATGTGGTTTAAAAATACCTTTCCATAAGTACCCGTTGTAATTAAACAAAGTATTTCCCTGTTTCAGACATCGTGGTGGCGTCATGCGTGGACGTGGTCTCCGGCGCTATAGTTCACGCGCAGGCGCATCGGCGGGCGCGCGCAACGCCCTACGCGGTGCACTCGGAGAACTTCCTCGCGTACGCTTACTATAACGATAAACATAGGCGCACCGAGGTCGGTGAGTGTTGAAAACTCTGTCGAGTGTGCTATTGAGTCATATAAAATCAAACCTGACAATCTCTATTTTTACCAAAATATTCATAAACAACAAAAAACGAATTGTAATTAAATACTCACAAAGATACGATAAGTCACTATTTATTTTTCACTTTCACGGTATCACAATAATATACTACACTTATCACAAACTAATCACTTATTATAAACCAAACGGGAAAATTAATTCGCATTCTACTAAAATTCCGGCAGAGTAACGCCTGACGCAAGCTTATGTTATGATACGAATGCCCAATTCGCCGCCAGACAGCCATTTTTATAAAACTGCTCTCACCATTCCTTGAACACGTGTTTAAGGTACTATCAAGTAACGAAAAAATACTTTTGAATTATAAATATCTCAAGAATCACGTATAACCATCTAAAAATCCGTACGTTAATAAAAATTATCGAAATAGTCAAAATCACGACAGAATATTACTGAAGATTGCTGCATTTGATTCAAATTGTAACTTTAAAAAGATACATTCTATCACATAATGTTAATTTTGAAATTGAATTGTTTTTTCTATTCAATTTTAAATCACAGAGTAAAATTATAAAAGATAATGCAACTAATTGGTCCAAATTTTTCAACTTAATTGCCCACAAATAAAACCTATGCCAAACGATAGTAGTTATTGCCAATAGCAACTTTTACTATGGGACCAAAAAAATCTATCCGCGGTGAAAAAAGATATGGGGATAAGAAAATAAAATAATAAAAATGTGTTTTTTTACAGATGTCTTTTTCTTTTGTTTTTAACGCTTGTGTGCATTTATTGCATGTCAATGAAACTGAAAATGACATCGACTGAACATATACAGGATGTACAAAAAACAAAAAAATATTTTTTTATCTTTGTTGTGATGAAAACTCTTGTACTTTTCCACATGTTGTTTTCATCACAACAATGTTTGATAAATTCCACCAAGTGCCGACAATCTCAACTATCAACTTCCTTTTTATCTTTATTAGTTAATTCAAATAATTAACAATATTAACCGAACGATCATGGTCAGTTCAAGGTAGACTACCTTGAAATGCATCGCCATTAGCTGTAACTATACAAATTGAGCGCAAGTCGGACGGATGCATCGGTTAATATTTTTCAGAGAAAGTAAAATGATGTCCGGGCTCAACATTGTTCTTAAATACTCTAATTATGAGTAATATTAAAACAATATTTATTAATGTTTATTATATGTATTACCACATTTTTGCAAATTCAACAGTTCAATAGCTCATTGTCTTATTTCTTCTTTTTACATTTTTTCTTACTCATTGTCATCCACTATTACAGTGTCCAAATAAATACCAGGACGAGGAACTGTGTCTTGGTATCTAGCCCATGCAAGAAACCACACTACAGTCATTACATGAGCACATACACCAATTGTCCTTCTACCCGTCAAACAACTGCAACAATAATGATTTATGCTGTCTCTACCCTGTGAGTTTCCATCGACTAATATATAACAAAAATGTTTTCTTGCTCTGCTGTGGCGACTTAGGATTCGCGCTCTTAGGAGCCAAACACCTGCATTAGGTAAATCAAATTGATCTAAACCTGTCAGTTGCATTTCAGGTCTTATTTCTATAATATAATTTCCAGCTCGGACAAGTTCGCTGTAATAACTTGCAGCTAGTTTCAATTGGTATGTGCCTACCGCAAACAATACCATTTCGTCTTCCGACAATCGTGGGAATTGAGGCAAATGAGGCAAATCCCCTGAAATACTCAGAAAGGAAATTCTTTGTCTGTTTAAATTCCTTGCATCCACATAGTCCACCAAGTGATTTGGAATATTTACTCTGTTTCTTATAATGTTTATAAATTCTGCGGCATGAGGATTGTCCACCAGAAGGATATGAAAAGCATTAGTAAGTGCTGCGGCAATTCTGAAGTCTGCAAACATATGCAGCATGGATTTATTAAAATAATTCTGTCTAAATATCCGAAAGTCCCGCTTGAATCGCCCATTGACTACCTCGACTGGCCAACGGCATATAGTGCATAGCCTTGATTTGTTGCCTTGTGCAGTTGTTAACTGAGTTGCTAGTCTGTTGCATGATTCTGGCATTACAGCCAAAAACCCATATGATTCTAGTTGTCCAATCACGTCTCGAAATCCTCTATCTAAAATGAATACATCCCCATTGTTTAAATACCAGGGTATGACGCTATCTTCCGCACGTAATAAATCTCTTAAAATAGATGCATCATTTTTTTTTGCCGAGTACGGCCCCTCGACCTCTAAAATGTATCCATCGCAGGTGACAATCATAAAAGGTTTTAACAGATTTTTATGTTTATATGGACAGAAAGAGTCCTTCTGAAAATCGAAGTTAGCACTCTTTTGTATAAAAATATACGTAGAATCGCAAATGATTATTGCCTTTGTGTTGTTTGGACTACCAAACAATGCATTTGGTACTAAAAGGTTCCGGTTTGCTACCTGCTCGCGACTAATGTGGTCAAAACCCAAATGCACAGGCACGAAATCTTCTAATAAGCATTGCCTGGCAGTGTTGAGTTTTTTTTCCAGGTTTTGACGGGTCATGTGGAAAATAGAAGCTAATCTATCATTCGCTTCTCCTGTCCTTATTTTGGCCAGGTAAATCCCTAACACAGTTTTTGGCATTCGAGTTCTGCGAGACAAAGAGGGTGTTTCTTCTAGAACTCTTAAAAATTCATCCCGCTTACGACCTGTCCAATAATGTAGTTCTGCTTCGTCAAATTCCTCTATATTTTCAAAGTCAAGCAAATGTTTATTGTATCGTTTTAATAACTGAATTATATCTAACATATATTGCGGGTTAAATTCAAAAACTCTATTTGGAGAATTTAATAATATTTGCCAACCATCTGTTTGTAAATGATCACGACAAACGCGTGCATTTGGAGGGATATAATAATTATGCTTCATTAACATGTTCATTTTGATAGTTTCGGCTATTCGGTGCCGAGTTATATTTTCACAGCCTTGGAAAATACATGAGTTACCAGAATTAGGTCCACGTGAATAACCAGGTACCATAAAAATGGCATTTTCTGCAACAAGCTCCTCAGGTAGGCCCTGTCTCACAGGCTGTTGCTGCTCGGGTTGTTCAATAACATCAGGTTGTCCTTGTCCCTCGGGCTGTTGTTGCTCGGGTGGCTGAATAACTTCAGGTTGGCCCTGCCCCTCAAGCAGTTGTTGCGCTGCTGCTGGTTATTGCTCCTCTTCATGTTGTTCAACCATTGGTGGTTGACGGTCCTCACCCACGGGAGCATTGTGCTGTGCAAGACGACCACGCCTGGCTTGCGTCCAACATCGGTAACAGACATGCTCTTCATTGTTGAATAACATCTGAAAAACAAGCATCAGTTTTGTAATTGTGAAATAACTTCATTATAAACATAAATAGCTTTAAATGTGGTTGCTACATCAACATGTGATGGACATAGGCCTCTCCTGTAAGGAGGTATTTTCTCTTATCACCATGCTGGACAAACGGGTTACTCAACATGCATCGGTGATGTTACTGCCCGTCGGTACTTCGTCTAGCCATTTTGTTAGTTACTGCGCCATCAGTTTGGTCATCATAGCATAGATAGTCTGTTATCGGCAGGTTGCACTACATGCAGGTGAGGTTGGAATTTGAGTTTGCTAGGTGGTATTGCGCCTAACCCTTAAATCCCTGTTGTTGCTTATTTCCACTTAATTATTGTTCCAAGTCAAAAGAACACATAGAGCGTTACAGTTATAACAAAAAAAAAATTGCCGAAGTAGATCAGTTGCAGTCAGCTAGGTAAGCTAGTAATCAGGGTATTTTATAAACTCACCTCTCATGGACATGCTGCTCGAATATTCTCGACTGTGTGTGCATGTGAGTTATGAAGGTTCACAGTTAAAGTAACTCTCCGGCCACCTAGCAGCGAACAATTGCACAGCAAACACACTTGCTGGGTTCTCACTTGAAACATTGTGGTAGCAAAGTCCAGTATGTACAGCCAAGGTCAACGTTTTAAGAATCAAAACAAGTCCGAGATAAAAGCCAAGTCAAAAAAAAATAACCACCATAAGCGCACAGTAACGTTCCGAACAACAAGTGATGGATAACTGTGATCAAACATTTTGTTGACAGTTTTCGTTAGCGCAGAAAACTGCACAGCGGTTTTTGACAGTAGCCGAAGGAGTAAATAATCTATATTGAACTTTATTTGCAAGGGCAAATGGCAGATAATTGCTTGCTATTCATTTTTAGCTCTGTCTCGCTTACCGGCCGGCCGCGATTTTGCCGCGAAATAGATCTACCAATAACAGCTCAAGATTCATGCATTCATTCATTGCACTCATGCGAATAAATACCTGTCTCCCGTAACGTTCTCATTTAGCATTCTCCTATTATTATCAAGAATATCAATTTACTTGAAACAAAATAAAAACCAAGTAGGTACATATATCTTTTTTATATTTTGAACACTCTGTATATATTCATTTGTTGATATTATCGATATAATTTATTTATCTACTCTGGCACCCGGTTAAATATGTGTCGAAATGGTCAGATTTTAACAAAAATAAAACTATTTATTTTCGAACTTTTATCGCCGTATCTTTTTTTTCCATGGATAGATTTTTTTATTGTTATAGTAAAAATTGCTATTGGTGATAAGATCTATTGTTTGAAAAAATTTTCATTCGTGGGCAATACGTTTCGAAATTTTGGACCAAGAGTGGCTGGAAGAGTTGCATTATCTTTTGCAGCTTATATTTGATGGTGTAATGGAGGTTGTCAATTTGATTTTATATGATTCAATTTATAGGTTCAAAATACATCGTCAAGACATGAAATGTGAGGATGTCAGAGTCAAGTCAATCTACATTCCCACACCCACGTTTCGTCGACTATTATTACGCCCCAGTGTGATGGGTGGTGAGCCATTACGACGTACTTCGGGCACAAATGTGGACCAACAGCTTAACGTGCCTTTCGAAGCACAGATACCTACCACGTGATTTAAACCCACGACCTATGGATAATTGGTTCGGAAGTTTGAACCACTACACAAAACAGACGTTTATGAAGATTAATAAAAGAAATGCTTGCGTGAAATGTTTTAAACTTTTCAGTATCGTTGGGTCAGCTGCTTGAACTACTTTGTTCATAGAAGGGAAAACAAATTTAAAAAAGTTGCTGGAATGTGGTGTACAGAATCTTCCTTAGTCTTATTTTCACATTGTATTATTCTCCACTTGTACTTATTGTGTGAAACTTCAGTTTTATTACCTACCTTAAAAGTAATGGATCTCTTAGTCTAATTTTAAAGCCGATTATGAGGGCTTTTATTTTAGTTTTAGTGCTGTCAAAACGAAATTTACTTCATTAGAAAATAATAATAATAATAATAAACACTTCATTGCACAAAAAACACAGATAAATACAATTCACAATATTGAAAAAACATGGCAAAGGCGGACTTATTTCTAAAAGAAATTTCTTCCACTCAAAATAGTTCCTTAGTGTTAATAACAGAATCTATATATCTTTTGAAAAAAATAAGTTTTAACAGCACTCCTACTAAAATGAAATTCTTCAGAATCGACTATAGTAATAATTCAACCAGTATTAGTATTAGTATAACATTGTTTGTATCCGAAAACTCAATAATGACTTGGACCATATACAACTTTAACACGATACGCCTGTACGCGCAAACATGCCTCTTTACAAATAACAACGTTCGTCCCCAGCGACGATGGAGTTCTACGAAGGGCCGCAGCGCTGGCTGCCCGAGGGCGCGGCGTTCAGTTCCCTCAGTTCCGGGCTGGGGCCCACCGTGGAGAAACAGAGTTACATAGTGTCCGCGACAGTGGCCGCCGCCGCTGTCACCCGCACCGAGCGGGCGCTCACTGACAAACATGTCCTGTGTGAGTACCTCTAGCATCTCAACATTACCTACCCCCTGATTCTGTATCGTAAAATCAGACATAATATACTATCGAATTCTGCTTATCTAAGAATACGGTCGCACTTGAAATTACGTCACAGTTCGTAAATAGTTAAATACCCATTGAAGGTTATTTGGGAGTCCGTTTTTTATCTGTTTTTGATGAATAGCAACCATAGTTGGCAACTGATTCAAAGAAACGTAATAGGCCCGCTGGAGTAATCGCAGGTGAAACTGGAGGCGCTGCAGTCACCGAGGACAACAAACCTCAGTAGACCCACCATAAGCTTTGGTTACGATACACGTTACCGACTGCGTAAAATAATTTGTATGAGAAATTGGGGGTGCTATCTTTCTGGACAAGAACGGAAATCTTAAAACCATTTCAAGAAATATGTTTTCTGTACAGTTGCTACTTATCAGATTAATAAATAAATCTATACTTTTAAAGATATTTTAACAAAACACAATGAACTTCATTTGACTTATCTATGACGTCATGACATGACATTTGACATGCAGTGCATTCCGTGTCGCGACATAATCGATTATATCGCGTCTATCATCATTCCGAGTTTCTGTGAGCCCGATAATTAATCAACCGCCAGAATTCATATTGGAGACTCGGTTAGTGATCAGGAACAATGTTTAATGAACCTCAAGGTAAAACTGAAAACAAAAAATTGCTCCCGTACCTACCTACTGCCTATTCAGTCAGTATGGAAACAATTTTTTTTATGATTTCGAAAATAACGATCATTGAATTTTGTTCCTGATCACTAATCGAGTCTCCAGTATGAATAAGGGTGATTGATTAAATTTCACCTTGTTTATCATAGACGAAATCCTTAACGACGCCATGTTGTGATATGCCTATGCTTCAGAGCGTTTGCACTATGAGCGATCTATGAAAAGTGCTAGCTGGCCGGTGGCAATTTCAAAAATAGGTTTTTCGAAGAATAAGAGCATTCGTGAAATCATGATTATAAGATTGTAGTTAGAAGAAATTACTTCTTGGACCTAGTAAAGTAGTATATCCTTTGTATTGACGTAACTTAAATGAATTTCTACAAATTCTGTCATCATTCATGTTGCGTTCAAAAGAACCCTAAATGGATTATAAGTATAAACAGTGATGGACGCCATTTTTCATTCGGAACGACTTGATGGGCGTGAGAAGTTTGATGGTAGTGTTAGCATTATTAGCGCCATGCGGAACGCCTCTAGTGACGTCACGTTCACTTTTGGCGGGTAAAATTTAAGTTTTTGTTTTTAAATAGATGCAATGAATAAAACCCAAAAATAATGAAATTAGTTTCATAAAATAGTCTACATTTTCAAACTAAATTATTAAAAAAATATATATCAGAAACATGCATGGGTAATTGTGCTTCCTCTCGTAAGCCGCTAGGGGCGCTGCACATGAACTAGTTAGGAATTTGGAATCTTCTGTACATTATGTGCCATATAATGTAAGTAAACAACAATTACTGAAAACGCCGATTTTAATACAGGTTTAGGTTTACGTACCCGAATATTCGACCAACTTAATTTTGCAGTTTTGTTTCACACATTTTCTAGTTAATGATAAGTTTGTAATTTTTATTTAAATCTATTACTTATTGAAATTGTACGGAACCTCCGGCTGCGAGTCCTATTCGCACTTGACCAGTTTTTTTTACTAGTTGCTTAGTAACGATTGCCCGTGACTCGCACAATCATTGTAATTGATATCCCTTTCTCCAGTGGCGCTAACAACAGGCGCTATAGTAGAGATGCCGTGGGCGTACCTCGACCCCCGCCGCCCCGTCTCCCCCACCCCCGAGCAGAGGGAGGAGGGCCTTGTGCCGTACACCCCCGAGCTCCCCCTGCCGGCCGAGGCTAGCCTCAACTACAACAGGACCGTGGCTAGAGTGAGAGCGGTGTACACCGCGCCGGGGGGCTTGGAGTCTACCTGCTTGGTGCTCGCTTCTGGACTGGGTGAGTGTTTATACTTGTTTTAGTAAGTGTATTAATTAAAACTAGAATCAAATACAATACACAATAAATAGGTAAATTCTCTACTTTTAAATACAAATCTCTTAAGCGTATACAATAGATTTTTTGTTTTAAAATAAATATAAGGTTACTGTCGTTTTTAAAGCCAAATTCATACTAAAGATTCGATAAGTGGTCAGGACCAGGTTAAATGATCCTTCCTGTGAAATATGCAAAATAAAATTTAAACTTCCTGTACTAATTGAGTCGGGGTTGTTGTTGAACAAGTATAGAAACACGAAAAAATAATGTTCGTATCTAGCAAACAGGGTCATTGAATCCTGCCTGATCACTTACAGAATACACTTATGAATTTGGCTGTATAAACGATATTCACCTTATACAACGTGAAATTTAAGTCATTTTGTAGACGAAAACTGGTGATAGTACTCGTCCATGTGAACAACTTTTACTATGAAGCCAACCCTGAAATCGCGAAAAAAAAATCAGCTGTTTCATACATTTGGGTCTAGTAGGTATTTAACTTTTCTATGGAACAGCTGATATATTTTTCACTATTTCAGGGTTGGCTTCATAGTAAAAGTTGCTCATATGGACGAGTACTATCACCAGTTTTCGTTAACAAAATGACTTAAATTTCACGTTGTATATAGATCCATCCATCCATCAGCCTATTTCGTCCACTGCTGGACATAGGCCTTTCCAGGATTTCACCACTCTTGGCGGTCCTCCTGGAAGAAATGCCCATACTCACACACGCTGGGCAGGCGGGTTGGTGAGCGCGGTGCCGAAACCCTTGCACCAGTGACGCCGCTGCCCGTCACTAGTCTGTTTTAAGGTCTGGCAATTAGGGATGGATATACCGCCATCCATCGGTCCCAGGCAATGGTGGGCCGCCTGGTTTTGCCTGAGAGCTGTTCTCTTACTCTCCCCCGAATAACTTCGGGAGGATTTGCGAGTAATATGGTGGTACCTCCACAGTCGAGCTCGGCATCAGCTCTACCACCTTCATATATATATATATATATATGCTTCAAATCAATGTAAAATGCAACGTTACCAAAAAAAAAACAGTATATTAGCTCTTAGTGATGTACCAAAATGTTTGGTCAGACAGACTCAAGCTTTGCTATGAGGTTTTCAGTTTTCGGTGGCGAATTTATATATTAAACAAACCAAACCCCACTACGGTTACTAACATACATTTCTTTGACAGATCTCTTCTACACCCGCGTGGCCCCATCGAAAACTTTCGACTTATTGAAGGATGACTTCGACTATTATCTGATCACCCTCGTGTTGGGAGCTCTCATAGTCGCCACTTACAGCTCGAAGTACTTCGCTTCTAGGAAAATGTTACGGCAAGCGTGGAAGTGATGCGGCGAGCACACCACGGGATCAATGACGCCTAGTCGAATTCGGAACGAATGCGTAGGTGGGTAAGGTTCATTTTCGTTTGAGTAAATGTTCGAGAAAGCAGTAGCCAAAGGTTAGGTTTGATTTATCTTTATTTTAACGTGCCCTTGTATTATTCTCACAGCAATAATCGTAAAGAAATGCGGGATTCGTGAGAGTTATTAAAAGTATAGGTTGTTTATCTCACGATGACAAGCAAACCGAGCCTTTATAAGTCTTAACACGTGGCAATAAGGGTTCCGATAGGTGTCTTCGTGAGTTGAACGATCTATACTGTGTTGGGTTAAACGGAATGTTGATGTGTTTAAAAAATAACCTTATCTCACTTATCATACGGTCCGAAATCACCAATTTTAACAGACATAAGTAATACAATGTAAACTCGACGTTTGTGATTGCGGATAGTGTGAATGTCGATAGAGACCAGCAATTAATTAATCGACCGTATTCCTAGATCAATTAAGGATCAAAGTCTAATGTAAATTAGCTAGTGCAATTTAGGTATAAATTTATTTATATGGCGATGATCAATAATGATTTTTCGAATACCATTCCAGAAGTTACGGTCATCTCACTAAATCAAATGTATTTACTATCTTTGACTATATAGATTAGTCGTTTACGATAGGTTATGAGCAAGCAAGCGTTGTACCGCGCCTTGGGTGGTGACAGACGTGGCGGGGGAAACGTCGCCATAGTAAAAAGTAAGCTATCTTCACAGAGATGTACCCCGCGCGGCTCATATGTGTGCGAGCCTGCACAGTCCTGCACGCACACAACGACAATATCTCGGGCGGTGTGACTAGGGTTGACAGCGCTCCGCAGTCGCGCTTACGTACGCCGCGCCACAAAATAGATGGGCCGCAAAATAAATTGACAACCCTGCTACAGTAAGCATTTAAACCTCGCGCGGCGCGGGAGTTGTTCTACTATTCTGTTCATACTATGACGTTGCCGAACGAAATGACAGCTGCTTGACCCCCCTCCCCCGCAGCAGCTACCTAAGGCGCGGTATAGCGCTTGCGGTCAAAGTATACCTTTGTGACCCGTTTTATTTAACTTAAATATATTTAATATATTATTTATGCTGGGTATAATTTGTGTATATTCCAAACTGTATATTTTATCTGACCGTTTTGTTTTCCTGATATATATTTTTTCTTTTACCCTCTTTCACTTCCAAAATATTCCTCCATAGGAAGAAATCCAAGTGTCATTAAAATGCTATACAATATTAATTTTCGCGACTTCCCCTGACATAGTCTTTTTGTTTACTGCCTGTAAATGCGATAGTTATTCAAAATATTGCCTTTTTGTAAGAACTGCGATGATGTCTTGGCAAAAGTATTGATGATACATTTTGTTTTACAAAAGTAATTTTATGAAAATATAAAAAAACAGGGGCTATTTAAATATATCGCTTAATGTGCTTAGCAGAAATAAATATGAAAAAGAAAGTGTGCAAGCTGACCTAAGGATACGGCAGATTGCTGTAGTGATTAGACGACAAGGTTCCGTTTCAAAACGAGGATTTTCACTCTGAGTGATGCGAATGAATGCGAAATCTGTGGACTGAACACAGAGTAAAAAAATCGACACCAGTGAAATGTGAATATTGTAATGCAGTGTTCAGAAAACCCTTGGATTCGGACATTTTTATCTTACTCTGTGGGTCGATGGGGATTGGTATTTAAAATGCTTTAATCAAATTGCTGCGTGCCAATTGTGAATTATGATTTTTCCGATCCTAAGGGTGTTTTTGGACACTGCAATGGTTAGCGCGATTCATAACGTTGTCTAGATACCGTTAAATTAGCCTGACAGTTGACACTTCGGAGTTTTCCCTAAATATTCTTAACGTGTACTATTTTTAAGAACCGTTACCAATAAAAAACCTGAATCTGCTTTGGACAAAATTCAAAAAGAACACTTCTAAAGGGAAAATGATTATGATGAAAGTTGCATCAGGCTCGTAAGAGCTCCTTTTTCTTCCCGTTCTTCGTCATCACTCTCATCCACTGTATGACAATCCTGCTCTTTTTTCGGAACTACTCTTATGGCTTGCAAGTGCAAAGGCTGTAATGCCATATATTCAGTTTAAAGCACTTATTTCCCTTACCTAGTGACTACAAAAAGCAATTTTGATTTCCCTCCCTTGAATTTGATTTGAGACTTGAACACAAGAATTACTTGCAAGCGTTTCAAAATCAGATTTTCCTTTCTCTTTCTCATATATAGTTTTGTCTCTTTCTTGTTTTCACGTTTTGAATCGGACCCCAAGAATGCACTATAAATGCGCAAAGCGTGTCTCTGCTAGAACACACCATAAGAGAAAGTAATGGTCGAAACATTTTTTTACACAAATCCACAAAGCGTGATTTTATCTTCTTTAATTTGCTCACAATTAAATTGTTATTTATTAGAGAATAAGGTTAAAGTATTATTAACGAATTACTTTTTGACTATTCTGTAATGTACGGCGCACCGATAATATATTATTTATAGAAGCATTTATTTATTGTAATACGAACATATGCAATACGTGCATATCTACTTCATTGCTATTTGTACTTGTTTTTAACAAAAATGTTATTTCTGTCATCGAAAAATAGAGAAGAAAGATATTGTTGACCAATAGCCTTGCAGAAATAATGATTTTTGCTTAAACTAATCTCTAAGATGCCATTTATATTCAAAGATTTTTTACTCGAAAATCGAGTTATGAGGGTTACCAAAACTGTATCTATCAACAAATTTACGATATTGGTGTGGTTTAAAAGTATGGGTTTAGGTTTTCGTGTTTTATTTTAAAGGTATTTTATTGTACAAAATCTGTTAGTTATCTACTAAATATTTGTGGTGTGAGCGGGACAGTGATAATACTGTGTATGCGTCCCTTTCACTCTACTTGTTTTCAATATATGTAGCAAGTAAATTATCGAATTATTTATAGTAATAAAATTCAGGTTATTAAATCGATCACTTTGCTAGTTACCACGGGCATCGGTGATTTTTCTTGTTGTTTCTTCACTCAGTAAATAAAATTTGTTAGAAAAATAAACAAAATGGGTATAATTTGTTTTGTAGTGAAATGTGTTTTTGTAAAAATAAAGAAAATTTGAAATACCTACTGCCATCTCAAGTATTTTATTTATACAACTCTTTCATATATTTTAATATAATTTTATAGAAAATAAAATTTACATATTCGTTTAGTAGATGTCCTACACCTCCCAGTATTTTTCAAATCGTATGTCATCTACTTGGACGGCTATTCCGGCATTATTCGTCACTCGCAATATCAGTCGTTAATATTTGTTTATATGCCATACGATGAAAATAAGATTGACTAAACCACATCACATAAAAACTATGGGATATAAGGAATGCTCACTATAAGTTTTCAATCCAAAAAAATCAATCCATATCCGTGCAAAGTTTTTGTTAAAATAACTCGAAATCTGCCTTAGCTATTTGTCCGCACGGGCCGGAATAGCCGTCTTGGTCCAGCTACATATTTTTATAAAATTGTACTCGTTATAATAGGGTGACCAGAATTGCTACTGGGTAGCTAGACGTGCTAGTACTAGTACTATTAGTAGATTGTTGCATCAAACAAAAAGTCAAATAGCGAGGGCTCTAAAAACACGAGCTCAATTTACCACCTGGCTAGTCCCAGTAATAAAATTCATAGATATAAGGGAACACCCCGCGTCTACATCGGTTACTGTGCGCCTCTTTACTTATCGCGAGCTAGAAACCTCACAGGCGCCGTGTCCTAGCCGCCTGTGTTTGGAAACGTCACAGAGATTTGAATTTCACCTGACGCACGCCCTTCATTCCTCACGTGTCTCTGTTTAAAAACAACACGGCTTTATTATTATTTTATTCTCTGTTACCTCAGTCTGATTTTGTGTCGTAAAGATTATAAAAAAGTAAAATATAATGATGATTTCTTAGTTTGCATATCATTCATTATATAAATAAATATTGAAAAAAATATTACGGAGAGCCCGATATTTAAAATCCATCCTTTAAATCCATTTAATTAAAGCGCCAAGACTACACAACCACGAGATATGCAGTCTTAGGATTTTTTTCTTGGCGGAATAGTGAGGTCTTGTTAGAATCGGCAAACAGGGGGAAACCTTCGGGGAAACAGGCTTGAGCATAGAATTACTAGTAGATTATTAACCAAGGGCTGTATGACATCAATTGCATACGAGGTTTTTGGCGCCTGAGCGAAGCGAAGGCGCTAATTAACCCGAGTATGCAATTGATGCTTACGCCCGAGATAAATACTCTGCTTTACATATCGATTGTGAGGTAAGTAAACAACAAGACAGCAGGTTTCAATGAACATTTATTGAGAAGAAAAAAATGTGTATTTAATTAAAATTAATAGTAAAATTATTACAATTTGTAAGAGATATGGTCACGTTCTTTTTAGGAATATTTATAGTTTGAATATGAGTTTGTGATGATAAGACTTGAGTTTGAGTGACTTGAGGTTCTTGCATCGTAAATGGCGGCAGTTGACTGGTACTATTTTCTTCATTAAAAAATGGCTCAGATGATGTGCTTTGACGTGGTGATTTCAAGTTTATATTTTCTGTTATTTTAGAAGTAATTTTGCTTTTGTTTGCCACCGAATCTTCGATATAACCTTCGGCCACTTTGCTGGACTTCCAGCCGCCGTGCCTTTTTAACAGAGTGAGGTTGGCTCCCGAATCAGCCAATAGAGTCGCTGATGTTCTGCGAAAGCAATGCCCGGTGTATAACTCTACGTTACTCAGTTTTAAATATGTGGCTATTTGCTTTGGCATGCCTGTAAATTTGTTTTTTCCTATTACTTGTCTGTGGCATTTTCCTTTACTGTAATTAAGAAAAAAACGATTTGTATCCACGTTTTCAGGCCGAAGAGCTTGATATTTTTCAACATAATTTGCAAATTCTTCATGCACAACAAATGACCGGTCAATTTTAGTTTTCGTGTTAGGCAGTTTCATGAGTAGTAATTTGTTATGTTTTTCTACATTTTCTATTGTCAAGTTTGTCAATTCCACGGTTCTGCAGGCTCCCGATATCCCAAAAATTAGAACAACCTGTAAAAAAGACATAAGTTGTATTAAAGGCACCAAATTCGCATAGTATTTTTGTGAAATATTTTGTTAACTTATTAAAAGGGGCAAGTAAATACGTAGGTACCTTTATTGCTAAATAAATTTCATCCGGAGCTTCATTTAAGAATTTCTGTACTTCTTCTGCAGTAAATACCTTCGATTTCTTGCTTTTAAAGCCGTCAGACTGCCTTTTCAAGAAAGCAGTAAGTTTAGAAAAATTTTTCAAATTCACGTCATGTTTTGTCATCATTGTAGATTTTAGCATGGAATAAAAGCACCATAAACTGGAAGGTTGTAGCCTCTTAGATAATTCATCAAAATATGATATAAAAACACTTTCAGAAAGAGATTTCACTTTTTTTTCTGACCGCCATTTCATAAATTCGTCGTAAGCCTTTACATATCTTTCTTTCGAGTTCGGCGGTAATATATTTTCGACAACTGTTTTTGCCCTTTCTTTAATAAAATCGGGCGTTAGATCTATGTCTTCGTCACTAGACATGTTTAAAACTTTTGAAAAAGAACTCAAACAAGAAAATTAATTACTTTCGCGATGCTTTCGCGCCTACTAGTAGACTGCCTTTTTTTTTCACGCACGCAAGCGCGTCAAATCTTGCTGGCCAGTTTGATTTTTAAATCGATTCCATCTAACATACGATGTGGAAACAAATAGTTCCATATTTAAAATAAAATCTTTATAAAATAAATTGTCTAGATTCCGATTCGAGTAATTAATCGATACCGAGAAAAAAAATATTAACTTTTTAAAAATATTCTTCGTGCAGTATGAGTATGACAGTTCTTTTTTCAAATTCCAAAACCTATGCTGTAATGATAGTCATACACCCCGGCATTCAGGGGTGTAAGGGTGTACTTACAGAGCAAGGGATATGTAAAATTTATTACGTACCTAATTTTTTTAAATAACTCTCTATAATGAGAGAAGTTGTAGAAAAATCCATTTTTAAACCGAACTCAAAATAAAAAGTGGTCTCGATTAATAAGTAACATTTATTTCCTATCAAATATAAGTTTGACATTTGAATCTAGGCACTTGTCTCTGGCTGAGTAGGGGCCCCCAGCGATAGGCGCTAAGTGTAACGTGGTCACGTCGGGAGGTGTGAGCGCGGAGTCGTTGTCGCATCGCTCGCTGAGGTGGTGCCACACCGCGCCGTAGTCGTACGAGAGGACCTTCTTGAAGAAGGCAACGGCTAGGGCCTGAAACGAAAACAGATGTTGGATGACAATAAATAATATCTATAGTAAAAGGTATGTTGTGCAGTCTGAACGGGTTTTGTCAATGCAGATGTGATAATATGCTTTGTTTGACAGCCCACATTTTTCTAAAATGTGACCATCCATCCATCCATCCATCAGCCCGTGTTCGTCCACTGCTGGACATAGGCCTTTCCCAAATTTCGCCACTCATGTCGGTCCTCCGTCCTCCTCATCCAGCCGCCCCCCGCAACGTCCTTCAGGTCGTCGGTCCAGCGGGCACGAGGTCGGCCTACACTACGCTCTGCTGTACGTGGTCTCCATTCTAGAGCCTTTCGGCCCCAACGGCCATCATGTCGGCGACAAATATGGCCTGCCCACTGCCACTTCAACTTACTGATTCTGCAGGCTATGTCGGTTACTTTCGATCTCCGACGGATCTCCTTGTTTCGGATTCTATCCATCAGAGACGAATGTGACGTCCGTGTCAAATTCTTTATTCCAAGCAAAGGGTAGTTTTCCCGATTTGTAGCAGAAGGACAGAAGCCGAGGCTTAGCTATAACGGCTATTGTTACTGTCGGAACCCTAATAATAAAAATAACCTGATCGCCAGTTTACTTTAATACTATACAGGTTATTTGCGCGCTTTGATATGCCGACACAAAAGGGCCGCCGACTCGTGCTAAAAGCTGTGTATCTTAAAAATATATTTTTCATTAGTAATTGTTGTACGTTACGCTTAATTATGTCGTCGGCAGATCGTTAGTATGGAGCCGAAATGATCGTGGTATGCCCAATTCCACGATCTGCCGACGACACTTGTATATTTTTACATGGTGTCCAAAATAGCATGCGGGGTGTTGAGCAAACGAACTTATAAATAGGTGACTTGACTAACGTGACGTGACTTATACAAGGAGACTTTTGTTTATGTGGCCAAATTCATGCTGGAGACTCGGCAAGTGGTCAGGACCAAGGTTCTATGAGCCCTTCAGTGAAATACGCAAAATAAAATATAGACTTCCTATACTAATTGAGCTGAGGTTGTTCTTGAACAAGTATAGAGGCACAAAAATAATTTTCCTATTTCGCAAACAGAGTCATTGAACCTTGGTATGACCACTCACTGAGTCTTCAGTATGAATTTGGCTACATAAACGAATGTCACCTTATATTATTTAACGTGGTTGCAACAGTTTACGCCGTTACACAGTTCAGTGTCTAGTATACTTTCTCATGATAGCTTACTCGAGAAGATTTATACGTGGGACGCACTATAAGTTTCCGGAATGAATATGAAAAAATACTATTAAAGGTACAAAATTAATTTATTGTTTTTCAAAATAATCTCCCTTGGCGTCTATGCACTTTTTCATTCGATCAAACCAGTTTTGAAAACTTTTGTGCCACTCCCCTGTGGTGACCTCTGAAACGTGTTTTTCTTACTCCTCGACAGCCTCTTCTGGTGATGAAAATCGTTGACCGCGTAATTGGTTCTTAATTTTTGGGAACAGAAAAAAGTCACAAGGTGCCAGGTCGGGACTGTATGCAGGATGACTTATGAGTTCTACATTTTTCGTCTTCAAAAAGTCGTTTGTCTGTCTGGCCGTGTGAGAACTAGCATTGTCGTGGTGCAGGATGATACGGCGTTTACGGTTATTTTTACGGAGTTCGTCAATAACTTCCGGCAAACAAATGGTCGTGTACCAGTCACTATTCACGGTACGACGATTCTCTAAAGCAACAGTAGCCACGTGTCCAGTTTTATTAAAAAAAGAAGCAATCATCCGCTTAGATGCACTTTTCACGCGCGCCACTTTGGTTGGTTTCGGCTCATCTTGAAAGACCCATACGCTCGATTGCTGCTTTGTTTTGGGATCGTAGCAATAAATCCATGTTTCGTCACCTGTTACTATGTCCCACACCAAATTTGATGCACCTTCGTTGAATCTGGTAAGCATGGCACTGCACCAAGTGACGCGGTCCGTTTTTTGAGCCTCGGTCAAGTTGTGTGTGATCCACCGCGAGCACAGCTTTCTCACACCCAAATGTTTGTGTAGGATTGATTGTATTTGACTCATGCCTATTTCTAAGGATGCGCGAATTTCATGGTAGGTCACATGCCTGTCTGTTTCAATCATACGGCGCACAGCATCGATGTTTTTGTTGGTCACAGCGGTGGACGGCCGACCATCGCGAGATTCGTCACTGAGATTGATACGACTACGCTTGAATTCTGCAAACCAGCTATAAACAGTCGTCTTGCATGGTGCTTCATTGCCAAAAGCTGTTTCAAGCCGAGCGATGCTCTGTTGAGCTGTCAAATTACACTTAAAATCGTAGAAAATCATACTACGAAAATTTTCCCGAGTTAAATCCATGTTGATGCAGACACACAATTTTTTAAATGGCGCCACATGGTAAAAACTAAAGACAGTCAGATGAAACAAACTGCATTCTACAGCCAAAGAGTTCTATTTTCAAATGTTGCAATAAATTTTTAAATATTGTTTATGTAAGTGGCCTGTTCCGGAAACTTTTAGTGTTACCTATGTAGTATTCTGTCATGGTTCCCAGTATCACATTCCGGAGCAAGAAGAGCTTCACTGTAAAATCGGTCTAAAGTTAGGCTCACCTGCAAAGGTTTCGGCTGTTTATTGTACAAGTAGGGATCGACCGCGTCCAACGCCCGCTCCAGATGTTCGTCCTCTAACTTCAAGTCTACAACGAGCCGGGGCAAGTCTGTCAGCACACAGACTTGTAGCTTGTACCGCTGGGAGCTTCTGTACGCTGACCCTGCGTCCTTCAGGTGACTTTCCACTGATGATGTGCGAAGAAACTTGCATAAGTGCGGTAGCACTTCCCTGAAAAGTTTCAAGATGTCAAGGCTAAGTCAGTACGTAGATAATAATTTTATTTGAAGGTAGCTTACATAAATTATAATTAACAAAGAGTATCTTGGAACTTAGCGTAAACATAGTATTAGTCTTACAATCTATATCCTATATCTATAAAGTGGGCCGAAATATATTTCGAAAAAACAATATTTTATTATTTTTGTCTCAAAATGAAGAAATAACAATCTATATCCATACTACTAAAGCTGCAAAAAGTCAATGTTTGTACATTTAACATATTTTTAAAATTTTAAATGGATTGGGTTATAGTTGTGTACTGAAACTGAAGCCAAAACCACAGTGTTGAGAATTTTTGTGTCTTTATGTATGTTGCGTTTTAACTCAAGAACCACTCAACGGATTTAGATGCGGTTTCCTTTATTATTATTATAGTGACCCCGGTCAAAAAACACCCAAGCCGAGAACAATATAGACTAAATATGTACTAAAGTAACATAATTGATATAAAACGCGTGCATTTTATCCAGATTAAGTGAGCACAAATAAATAAAAATTGGTGGTTAGTACTAGTGTCGATTCGGTGCAACAGTACTTAGCTTATTTGACAGGACTAACTTTTTCAGGCGTCCTGTCCTTGTCAATCAAAATCAAAACTATCGAAGTTTACTTTTGCACTGAGTGAAATAGAACATAGTACAAACACGCAAACTGCACTATCAGCATACTATGCCTATGCCTATTCGTGGCTCCGTTATGGCATAATGCTGTGGGGTAATAGTGTAGATGCGAAAGAATTGTTTATAAAACAAAAACGTTGTGTGCGTATACTCGCTCACATAAAAGAAACCGAGAGCTGCAAAACATTTTTCAAAAAATTTCAATTATTAACATTACCTTGTATATATATTTTTGATATAAGTATATTTGTTTTTAAAAACAAGAACCTATTTCCACAAATTAAAGATACGCATTCAATTAATACCCGGCACAAAGATAAATTATATTTGCCCCCGTCGCGAATAAAAATGTTAAATTGTAGTCCCTATTATATGGCAGTTAAAATATTTAATAAATTACCAACTACTATAAAGACCACACAAAATGAATCCGCGTTTATAAAAACATTGAAACAATATTTAGTAGAAGGGTGCTTCTACACAGTAGAAAGTTTTCTGTCTGATGAAAACTAATGTGATATGGCTTTCTGATCTCTTACCTTTTAAGTACTGTTTAAGTTAGTTAAGTTTACTGTTTATGCAAACATTTTGTAAAAGATTATTAGATATTAAAACACTGTGAAATATTATAGCAGTGAAAAAGAATTGTGTAATAATATATAGTATAAGTAGTGTTGCTGTACCTGATAAGGGTAGCTAAGTTATTAAGTTCTTATAAAATTGTAACATCTGTGTACACTTGGTTTCAATAAATATTTTGAGTTTGAGTTTGAGTTTGAGTCTTTTCAATACAGAAAGAAAAAATCATCCGCTGAGCAGGATGATCATGTGTAAAATGAAAGCGTTGGAGTAGGCCAGATTTCTTTAGATAAACTAGCCTTAAAAGAGTGTGATAGAGATGGATATACGAACGAACGATACTCAATCGAATTTTTCTACTTCGGAGTAGCCCCCCTGGTTCCGATACTGGAAACTTCTGAACGCGTAGCGAAGACCGGAAAGGCGAAAAGCGGCGAAGGTAATATGGGAAGCCAGTACACGAACGAACGCCGCGCGCGCTTGTACTCCCGAAGAGCCCTGATGATGATGAGTCACAACCTCATCGAAAGACAGAATGCTTAAATTAAGTTTAGTTCTGTCAAATAAGCTAAGTCGTGTTACACCGAATCGACATCAATGTCTCCTCAGAAAGGACACCAATAAAAAGACAAAGGACAGAAGCCCACAGGTTTGATGGCCATGAATTTAAATCGAAGGAATATGAATAAATCTTTCTCATATTGATACGTAAATACTTGTCGGCGAAAAATGGATATGCCTGATCACTTATCGACAATAAACTCAAAAATCCACTCCAACAATAAACTAAATCCACTCACTTAATAGTCCTATTCCTGATAAAATCCTTGGACAAGTCTGCCATCGTTACCAAAACCTCAAACGCTTTGCCCACCACCACCGGGTCTCTCTCCCCAAACCTCATCACTAATGGTGACCAAACTAAATGGACCAATGGTAGCAACTCATCCTCATAGTCTCTAAGTATCATCAGTCCTTGGTTAATGATTTGAAGGGAAAGTATGCCTTCGTCGCGACGTTTGGAAGGGATGAAGTTGAGGCAACGTTTTAGTATTGTGACGGTTAGTTGTATGTGCTGTGGTAGGGGTGGCTTTTCTTCTGTAATAAAAAAATAAACAATTTATATACATGTCGTCGGCATATCGTGGAATTCGGAGTATCATAATTTACAATTTGTAACTAATCAAGTAGATATATAGTTACAAAAATTCCGAGTGCAGGTGTGGTGGAAAAATTCAACGGTTCAGTTTGAGCACCACGGTGGCGCAGTGGTGAAAGCAAGAGGTCGCGGGTTCGAATCATAGCCCGAGGTATTTTCTTCAAATATTTTTTTTACTTGTTCTATCTGGAATAATGTTTAGAGTATCATAATTTGCCTATGCAGATATTTCTTGTTCACACTAGCTCCGCTCCGCTTCTTTTGGCTCCCTAAATTTATTTACATGTAAACCTAACAGGAAACGCAAGGCATGTTAATTCTATTAGTGTTTGAAATACCACACACACACATCGTGGGATGTTATAATTTATGGTAAAACGTAAGTGCTCGATCAGTCTCACTATTATTACTTTACACTTTCTTTCCCAACCAGTTTCGGACATTACCTATACCATTTTCATGGGATTTGTAGAATTGGGAATTAAATTGTAAAATAAAAATAGTGAGACTAACCGGTGCTTTTAATCCAGATGTGTTTCCAGTTTAGACAATCGCGAGTATAAATTTTGCACAAGTGTGGATGGACTGTCACTTGACAGTCCCTACTCGAAAACACCTCAAGTCGTGACGATATTTTGTATAAAGTAAAACGAACCTGTGACTTGATCATCGTAATTCAATTCATCTTCCTCTTCTTTCCTTTTCAAATCCTCTTGATACATTTCTCCTGCACTTTTACCTTTCTCTTCATCGAGTAAACTTTCACACATTTCAGCATTTTTTATGTACTCTTTTACGTCTAGCAGAGGGTCGATATTTGCTTGGCTTGAGTCCTCGGTTGGGTCTGTAGGGTTTTCGTTTGGGAACCACGTCTGTATGCAGTTAACGAATGTGAGGAAAACTTGTAGATACGCGACGAGATCATTTCTGTGGTACTTATCTAAGCTTTGGACTAGAACCTGAAACAAGTCGGCAAAATATCATATTGTGAAAGGATGGATAGTACACTGCCGCTCAAAAGTTTGGATACAATTAATAAAATGGTCAATTTGGTGTGCTAATGTTAATTATATGATATTTTAAGATCCTTAATAATTTCCGTAAGTCAAAAGGCATCTTTGAATACTAAATAATGATACAAATGTTATGAAATTAAATAAAAATCAAAATATGTACATTAATATGCTTTTAATTTTGTTCAAGTGCCACGTGCCAGCTAAACGGTTGTTTATAGGTGTGTGAAAAAATTCAAAGAAGTAGTATATGTATGTATATAATGAATTTAAAAGGAAAACTATCACAGCTAAGTAAGCTGTACATGTTTACGAGTACATGTCGCGCGAAACTTTTAGTCCCCTCTAAACACGACAATGTATGGGCCGTTCTTCGGGAGAGCAACTTCCGAGCGGACTAGAAGTTTGGCGCGATCTATATTAGTAGACCAACTTATAAAATGTACTGGGCAACTACGGAACCCTACACTGCGCGTGGTCCGACACGCACATCGCCGGGTTTTTCTTTTTTTGGTTTGTATACAACGTGAAATTTAAGTAATTTTGTTAACGAAAACTGGTCACAGTGTACTCGTCTATATGAACAACTTTTATTATGAAGCCAACCCTGAAATCGTTAAAAAAAATCAGCTGTTTCATACATTTGGGTCGAGTAGGTATTTAACTTTTCTATGGAACAGCTGATATTTTTTTCACGATTTCACGGTTAGCTCCATAGTAAAAGTTGTTCATATGGACGAGTACTATCACCAGTTTTCGTTAACAAAATGACTTAATTTCACGTTGTATAATCTCGCTGTATGAAGGGTTATCTCTATTTAACTTATTACGATCACATAATTCAGAGCAGATACTACGTTAATGAACATACTTACATCGTTGACGATGCCATACAAGCAGTCTAACATACTGGAATCGCTATACTCCATAACTACAGATAGTATTTGCAGTGCCGATTGGCTGTTCCATGCCTGGAGAGAAAAATAAAACAAGGTTTTTACTAAAATATATTAGGTATTACTAAACATCTTAGGCAGTGTCTTAGTTTTGATTTATGAGCTTTGGGATTTCCAGAGGGGTCCATCTGTATTAAAAAACAAGGTACACTGGTGTCGATTCGGTGTAACACGACTTAACTTATTTGACAGGACTAAACTTATTTTTTTTTTACTATGGATGGACCAATTGACGCCATTTATGGCATTTATAGATAATATAATAAAGTGTATATGTTACCCTTCGGCTTTTCTTTATAAATAGTTATATATATATATTAATTCTAGTTAAAATAATAATAATATTATACATGAATATAAATCTTTATTTTTTTAAAGAAACCTATAAATTTAATTTTTTAACCTAAATTATGTATTTTTTTATTATTTACAATTTAAGGCTTTTTATTTATGTTGTTTTTGTAGAGACAATAAATAATTTAGGCAATATATTTCTTTCAGTATTTTTAAATATTAATAAAATATGACATAAATGATGTCGTAAAAGTCATTCCGTATCCGTATACATAAAATAAAACTACGTTTTATTTAAAGGTGAAAAAATATAATAAATTTTAGCCGGTATATTAACGTTATATATTTACCAGTATATCGGCGTCCGGAAAGTCACCCTCCCTATACCGGGTGTAAATAGAGTGCGACCATTAAATGAAACCACATATTCTACGGGCGAGTTCAGAGAGAGCGTCGTCCGTGACACCTGCAGCTGTTTGAGGTCAACGCTCTCTCTAACCTCGCCCGTATGTCGGTGCGTTAGGGTTCACTCATTTTTGTTTGGAACTCAATTATTTCCTAAACTAAGGGTGTCCGCGGGTATGACTCTTGGGAAAAGTGGTTCAGTAGGGTCGGTAGAACATGTGGTTTCATTTAATGGTCGCACTCTATTTACACCCCGTATACTAGGTGAAATTAAATCAACCGACCAAATTCATACTGGAGACTCGGTTAGTCATCAGGAACAATGTTTAATGAACCTCCAGGTGAAATTCGAAAAAAAAAAAAATTTTTTCCCGTAGAACCTGCACAAGGAATTGTACTTAAACTAGTCCAACCAGTAAGGGAGCAAAAAAAATTATTTTTCGAAATTGGCCAAAAGGATTACTGAACCTAGTTCTTGATCACCAACCGAGTCTCTAGTATGAATTTGGTCGGTTGATTAAATTTCACCCTATATATTATAACCACTGCTATTTGTAATTTAATTTAAAATCTGTAAAAATACCTTCATATAAAAAACCATAAATTGGTCACTATACAAAATATATTAATTTAAATATTAGTAAGTTAGTATTATTTATAGGTTTCGTTAAAAACGCGATACCCTTTTTGTTTCGGAAAGCGTAATATTTAAACGGGTTTTTTTAGTATACTTAGTGGGCTACTTACAGATTATAATTGAAATATGAATTTGTCTGATTTAAAATATGAAAACGAGGCGAACCTTTTTGAGGCGCGTCGTCACTTGATAGGTAAAATAGTCGGCGTTATGTCGTATTAACTCGGCCACATCTTTGTGTCCGCACGCCGTCGTTATGTCGTTTATAGCCCTCAGGCCGGCGAAATGAAGCAACTCGTATTTGCTGCCTGCGGAATAGGGTTCAATACATTTGTAATTAAATCATCAGACTAATATTATAAATGCGAAAGTTTGTGTGTGTGTGTGTGTATGTTTGTTACTCTTTCACGCTGAAACGGCTGAACGGATTTGGATGAAATTTAGAATGGATATAGCTTATACCCCAACTTAACACATAGGTTACTTTTTATCCCGGAAAAAGCATGTCTTTAAACCGAATAACACGCGGGCGGAGCCGCGGCCAAAAGCTAGTAAAAAATAGAGTCTTTAACCGACCCTTGGTGGGCGAGTCCGACCCACACTTGTCCGGGTTTTTCGTTTTATATGTGATCCCGTTCATTATAATCTAGAACAGTTGTTAGATTATTTCAATTTACTTGTTGATAGCTTTACAAGTCGTAGCCAGGGGGGCCTGGCTCCCCCAGTTACAAACCCTCGTGTAGGCTATCGAAGCTTTCCACCGGGCGTGGTAGCGGCCAATTGTAATGCTATAGTGCTTAAGGCTTTACCCATGGTGCACGATAAATCTTACTGAGTGATTTTGAACTTCAGTATGTTGTCAGAAAGTCTACATTAGAACGCTCGCTTCGCGGCTGCCGGCACGCAAAATCAGGGAATTTTCAAGGTTTTTCTGGATTTTACGAAAAAGTATTTGATGTAGGAGTTTTTTCACCTGACATCGGAAACTAAACCATGTTTCCTTGTTATAGCCGTAATTTCAGACGTAAAACTCAAGCCGTTTAGACATAAAACGATTTAATAACTTAAAAAGGCATAACTTTCAAAAATAAAAGCTATAGAGTGAAATGTGTTCAATTAGGTAACCGACCTGACAATGGAAAGAAAGTCTGAAAAAATACGTGTCCAAGTATTACATTGATCAGATAAATAGTTGAATCAGCATATTAAAACAAAACCGTTGAAAGACCAAAGGCAAGCCCTTGAGGCTACATATAAGGTCAGATTGATCACCTCATTTGGCATTAATCAGAACTGAACTCTACGACGTTTCCTTTTAGTTTAAAATAGTGCGCTCTCAGCCGTGGCTGTTAGGACCACCAAAAAACATGCGCTCACAAAAATCTGCGTTTTTATTTTATAACTCTGCTTCCAGATGCAATTTTTAAAATACTCTAAAGACGAACTGACGATGTCATTTGTTAACTTATTTTAAATACAAATTTCAAGGCTGATTAAAGGAAGGCCCTTTAACACTCGAAAAACGTGAAATTTAGAGGTAACTTTGTGATTTTTTTCCATCGAGCGAACTTGAAGAATGCGTTTTTTGTAAGATGAATCTATCAGCCCTATAGACTGTCTATATTATTTTAACTATACCGACTAACCAAGTTACACAACGTGATATGCTCATTTGAAGTTGTGCATCTAGCCTTATAAGGACCCTTAAAAGCCTTACCTACTCTCTCCAAGACCAAACATAGCGTCTTCAACAAGTAACACTGGAACTCATCCATCAACCTCCTAGCCAGCATCCCTAGCCCTTCCGTCAATAGACAAGATAGAACCATGTTGTTTTGGGCCTCGCTCAATGTTGCGCAGTAGTCGGGGTCTGTCGGTCTAGGGGCCCGTGGGCTCGAGTAGCTTATGTCCGTGTATCGGGTTTCTACTGAGCCCTCGAAGAGACCTGAAATTACATTAATTAAAAAAATTTAAAGCGCTGGAATTCAAAAGAGGATTGTAAAAAAACCTGTTCACTTATCTAGAGGTTGCAAGTTCAAATCCATATTTGTGTCCGAAGGACGGCGATAAGGCTCACCACCCATCACGCTGGGGCATAATAATAGCCGGTGAAATGTGGGTGTACTAGTGTGGACTTCCATTTTTCTGTTCACACTCGGCAACCCCTCTGACACCCCCTCGGGGATTCATGGGCTGACGAATTTCTTTTTTGAATTTAGAATTTATTTATTACATAAAAAAGGTTACAACAAATTTATAAAAACACAGAGCTTAAAATGTACTAGTATACAGGTTGAACCAAACGAATGCCCCCTGGAGGGAAAGTGCCCTGAATATTGAAGATAGCAAATTGTAATTAAAGGAACCTTTATTTTATTTTTTAAAGAATTTTGAAAAATTACCTGCGTTTTTTCTGCGTCTTTTTCTGTACTTTTAACAATATGAATTTTTTGGATACGAGTTTTGTTATTTAAATGTACAATTTCATGGTCTTCCTTTAATTTACGATACTATGTTACTGGAAAAATTTGGTTCCAATGCCTGACCCTTTCGATCGGTATCATAAAAATACAGGATGTTTTTTTTTACACATTTGTCAGGTTCGATTCCCGGTTCATACAGGTGATTTTTTTTTTAAAATTTCCATGCACTTTTAACATTAAAAAAATAAAATGAAGGTGTCTTTAAGTAAAATTTGCTATCTTTAATATTTAAGGTACTTTCCCTCGAGGGGGCATTCGCTTGGGTCAACCTGTATATAACAATTATTCGCTGTTATCCTAGATAGGTCATAACGTCTGTAGAAAGGAATAACAGCCCCGTTTCCTTGGAAGATAGAATGGAGTAAAACATTATAAAAGACGGGTAACGGCTTAACATTTAGATGACATAGAAAACTGTCCTTATTTTAACCTGTTAACGTAGTAGTTTTATTATATAGATATTAAATTACCTGGTACAGTATCTTTGTCCCACGCTCTAGGGTTGTACACACTGAGGTCGAGCGTCTCATGACTAGAGATCATCTCCCTGTGTCCCACCTCTAGTGGGACGTACCACACTTCGTGCCCTATATACTTGTCTATGATACGCTTTGTAAGGTTGATGTCACTATTTGGTGCTGGAAACAAATTAATCTTTTAGTATTCAAGTTTTATTTAAAGCATAAACGTTAAGATTAAGTCAAATGAAGTGACCAAGATCAATGTAGAAACAAAGGAAAGATAGTTTCGACGAAAATATAAACACCAATTTCAGTTTTTTTTTTATAAAGTCAAGAAGTCGTTTATCGTTTACATTACAGTGTAGTAATGTATGATATCATAGAAAACAGAGAAAATGACATCAAAATTCGTTTAGAAGTTCTTGAGTGAAAACAAATATACAGGCAGATTGACAGTCGAAACCATGAAATTTTTATATTTTAAATAGTTGTCGATTTATCCATCCCAAGGATATACAAATTAACATTCAATCATTGCGGTATAGAAACACAGAAGTTAATCTGGACGTGAGCTCTGAACCAGAGTTCGAACCTGGGACCTCTCGCTTACCGGGCGAATGCTCTACCAACTGAGCTATCCAGGTCTCAACACAACGCGTTGTTAGACTGACAGTCATTATATAAGGTGACATTTATTTATGCAGCCAAATTCATATCGAAGACTCGGTAAGTGCTCAGTATCAAGGTTAGATAATCCTTTTTGTGGAATTCGTAAATTATTCTTTTCGTGTTCTCTAGTGTTATCGATCCGTGATACTGGTCACTTACCAAGCTTCCAGTATGAATACAAATACAAATTCTTTATTTACTTGAAAAAACTTACACTAAAACATGTTATAAAATAAAATCCTTAGGCTAACAAACAAAGAGAGAAAATAAGTGTCTGCGTTTTACAGTGGACCCCAAACTAAGTCAAGCTTGTCACGCGGGATCCAGAAATAGGATTACCAGCTTATGATAAGGGTTTTGATAGAATTTCTTGTTTAAACAGTGAAAATTATTATGTCTACTAAAATTTATATTATTATACTATAATGTGTGTATAGGTGAAATATATGTATAAATGTACATAGGTATACTTGTAAATAAACTAGTTTAATAGATAGAATAGATATTTGTTATACAAAATAGATATAATTAAGTAAATAAATAATAAAATAATAAAAATAATAATAATAAATAAATAATTAAATAATTAATGGGCTCTCTATGTGGGGTGTTGAAGCAATGCTTCGGTAGCGTCGTAATCTAATGTAGAGAGATAAATTGTTACAGTCCTCTTAGCTTCCTTAACTGACGATGATTTAATGCCTGTAAGTTTGCAAATGGCGTTAAAAATAAAAGGAAAATTAACATTGCTGAAACGCCCAGCGAAAGCGGTTTTTACAGATGGGACGACAGCTCTGTATATTCTTCTACTTAACAATGAAGGGTACTGCATGGATGTAATTGTTATCTGGTGTTGAGTGAGTGAAGCTCGCAAAATATAGAGTTGGCGAACTGTTAGTACCTTGAACTCCTGATAAAGAATGGTAGTCGGATACCTAAATGGTTTTTTAAGTAGTACTTTGAGTATTGATCTTTGTGCTCTTTCTACGGTTATGAATATTGCCTTTGAAGCATTTCCCCAAGCTTTAATGCAGTAGAGAAGCAGAGACTGGCAAAGGCCAGACCAGTCTTATCACGGCCATTGGAGCTCCTTGTCGGATCCGCTTCATCACTGGGATAAGTTTTCTGATTCGAGCAGAGAGGATGTGAGCTTTAAAATTAAGTTTTTCGTCAAGTATGATCCCTAAATATTTAATTGTATCGACTCTTATTTTAATTTCTGGACAGTTGCAATTTTGGGTAACATGGAATTGAGCATGAGGGATTTTAGGTGTTGTGGTGGCTGAGAAGCTAATGTTTTGTAAAAACATACAAATTTACTTTTTTCTGTATTCAGTGTAAGCAGATTACTTCTCAGCCACCTTGACACATCCGTCATGCACTCTTCAGTGCGAAGAATTGTGAGATCCCACTGTTTTTCATGTACTATGATCGCGGTATCATCAGCATAGCAAAATATCTCGACATTGTCCTTTTCTCCAAACATTTCTAGTAAGTCGTTAATGTAGATGATAAACAGGGTTGGGCCAAGGATGCTACCTTGAGGGACGCCAAAAGAAATACAACTAGAGTTACTAATATGTTACCCTATTTTAATACATTCCTTTCGGCTCTTTAAGTAACTTGCGAACCATTCTAGTGGAACTCCTCTAACACCCAGGCATTCGAGCTTGCGTAACAGAATAGTTGGAGACACCGTATCAAACGCCTTGGCCAAGTCCAAAAAGGCGCCCACGCAAGACTTGTCTTCGTCTAACACAGAGCTAACTGTTTGCAAGAGGTTTGTAACAGCGTCCTCTGTGGACATCCCTTGGCGAAAACCACACTGGGCGCCAGATAATAAATTATTTACCTCCAAATAACGCATGAGCCGTGTATTAATATTTTTTTATAGAATTTTAGAGAATGCAAAAAGCAAGGAAATTGGCCTGAAATCGGAGGGTTGAGTTTTAATTCCACTTTTATAGATGGGGACTACTGCATCTGTCTTCCAGCATGATGGAAAGATTCCAGTTGAGATGCTGGTATTGAATATATGTGTCAGTGGAATCAATATTGACATAGATACACCTTTTATGAGGTCATTAGTGACGCCGTCTAAACCAGGAGCACTCTCACTTTTAATCTGTTTTATTATTGATTCCACTTCAACTACATCGGTTGGTTGCAAATAAAAGGAATTAACTGTGTTGTTTGGAGAAATTTTAACTTGTTTCGCTAGTTCTGTTTCGTCAGTGTTTAATTCTTTCAATCACAAGCAAGACTCTGGCCAACTTTAGCAAAGTATTCGTTACAATATGCGAGTTATTCACTTACAGTTTTCTTTGTTTTCAGAAGCTCACTACTAGTGTCTTTCTTTCTGTTCAGATCACAAATGCTTTTTATCGTCTTCCACATAGTTTTGGTGTTACCTTTACTCTCTGTTATACATAAAAAATTATACCGTTCCTTAAGCTTTTTAAGTAAATTGTTACATGTGTTTCGGTATCGGTGGTACGATATTTTCAAAATGACATTGTTCGGCTCCTTACGGGCTCTAGCGTGTAGTCTATCCCTATGCGACATACAACGGATAAGACCAGGCGTAATCCACGGTTTTATAGCGTGTTTATTTCTACTTATTTTTACCGTTTTTGTATGCCTGGCGATGGCATCATTGACTATATTCATGAAGAGCCGTACACTCAGGCATGCATCAGACTGGCTCAGAACTTCCGACCAATCTTGCCTTTGTAGGTCATTCACTACTGCTCTCTTGTCAACTTTAAGAACAGCCCTATTGTGTTTAGACTTATTAACAGGAAAACAGAGATTCGCAATTGTTACGTTGTGATCGGTCACAGTGGTTTTGCAAACAAAGCCCTCTGTTTGGAATTCAGATCCAACGAAAATGTGATTCAAGCAAGTTTTGATTCTCGTTGGCGCTGTGATAACTGGTCTAAATCCAAGTTCGTGCATCAGAGAAACATAGTCATTTGTGATATTATCTTATATGATATTATGAATTTGGCTACATGAATAAATTTCACCTTGTATCTTGTAATATATTATATATTCCATGCACAAAGACATACTTACCAGAGCCAATCCAGTTCAGTAAATTAACAACCTCCTTCCTGTCTTGCGAAGAATCGTTGAACAAGTCGATAAACTCATCGACAACGAGGTCGGCGCACTCCGCGTTGCCTAGCAACCGGCAGATGTCCTGGAGTCTTTGCTCACATTGCGGGTCGTCCACGTGCTTGAATTTACACCAGGGGGCGCTAGTGGGCGCGGGGTTGGATACGTCTGTACCGAGAAATTAGGGTAGTTCGAGATATCCCTTGATAGGGGATTAGAATATCCGATAAAGAATTAAGACTTTTAGGAAATATATATTTACACATTAATGTGTTGTATTTGTGTGTAAGTGTATCTATGTCGCAGACATCTGGTTAAATTCAGTGACTTAACTAAATGACTAGGAATTTGGTTTAAATGGTGGTCATAAAAAAATAACCACGAAGGTTACGTGTTACCTTCTAACCTAAGCTACCGCCTCTCTTCTGCCTGATTTAACCAAATGCCACCTATACTAATAATAAATAATAATAAAGTAGTAAAAATGTCGTGTCTGTACATTGAATATTTTCGTGAAATTTTAAATGAAATGGGTTATTGGTATTCTACTGAGGCCAAAACAACAATCTTTAGAATTTTTGTCTGTATACTAGGTGAAATTAATTCAACCGACCAAATTCATACTGGAAACTCGGTTAGTGATCAGGAACAAGGTTTAATGACCCTCCAGGTGAAATTCGAAAAAAAGATATTTTTTACCCCGTAGCTAAGAGTTGCACTTATACTAGTCAAAACAAAAGGGAGCAAAAAAAAAATTTTTTTGAAATTGGTCAAAAGGATTACTGAACTTAGTCCTTGATCACTAACCGAGTCTCCAGTATGAATTTGGTCGGTTGATTTAATTTCATCCTATATAAGGTGACTTTAATTTATACAGCCAAACTCATACTGGAGGCTTAGTAAGTGATCAGTAACACGGATCGATAACACTTTTGCTAATTTCGCAAAATAAAATCTTGACGTCCCATAGTAATTGACTCGGGGCTGGGCTTGCATATGTAAGGAACACGAAAAGAATAATTTACGAATTTCACAAATAGGGTCGTCAAACCTTGTTACTGAGCACTTACAGAGTCGAAAGGAAGAATTTGGCTGTATAAATTAAAGTCACCTTATATATCTGTAGATCCGTTTTAACTCGTTTTTTTTATTATCATCGTAGTGACTCTGGTCAACATAATAGGCTATGGTGGGTGTTCATAAAATACCACCCAAGCCGAAAACGGGGCAGAAATTTAATAAACGCGGGCTATAGAATAAGGCTGGTAAAAAATAAAGCAGATAAGATGGCCACGTAGGATAAGTTTTAAATTAAAAAGTGGAATGAAAATTGGCATGGTTATCCCAAAAGTGTTTGGCATATTAAAAAAGGGTATCATTCAGTTAAATAAGAAAGAGATACAGAAACGTACCTCTCTCAGCGTGCTGTAACAAGCTGACGTGTTGTTGTAACGCCGCGGAGTGCACCAGCGCGTAACAGAGCGCGCGTGCGCTGTGATGTAGACTCAGTACTATGCTCAGTCTTTGTGGGCACTTCTCCGAGCATAGGATAGACAGGTAGCCTTGCAGTAGGTTCAGAGCTGCTAGCTTCTTACTGGAATCTGAAATAAATAATGTTTTCTTACAACTCATATATAACATGTCAGCTGAAACTTCTGGACGGATTTGGATGAAATTTAGAATGGATATAGCTTATACCCTAACTTAACACATAGGCTACTTTTTATCCCGGAAAAAAGCATGTCGTTAAACCGAATAACACGCGGGCGGAGCCGCGGGCAAAAGCTAGTATATTATAAGCTCTTGAAATGTCTGGTAAAGTGGGCCTGGTAACCACGAAAAGTTTAACGCAGTTCATACAAGTTAACAAACAAACTGACTTTCAGATTATACTATTGTTTTGGAAGAATGGAAATGGTACAACATAATAACTAATCAAATTGCATAATAACACTTCTGGAGATAAAAAACATTATCCATATTTATCCATACACCTCTCACAAGACAAGCTAAAAGAACAATACATGTTTCACTTACCAATATTATTCATTATCCCCGGCAAAGCCGATAAATTCGCAAGGAAGCTATCCGACACGGTATCTAAAGTCTTGTGTTTAGTTTCATCAGACATTTCGTTGAAGTATTCATTCAGTTTATTTAGGGAATACGTTGCTACTTCTGGCATTTCGTCATTTGATAGTGCTATTAGGACTTCTAGTACGAAAGGTATGGATGGCTGCATTGTTCTGGAAAATATAAATCCCACCAAAAACATCAATGTAAAAACCGGCCAAGAGCGTGTCGGGCCACGCGCAATGTAGGGTTCCGTAGTTGCCCGGTACATATAAGTTGGTCTACTAATACAGACCGCGCCAAACTTCTGGTCCCATACAATATAGGGGACTAAAAGTTTGGCGCGACCTGTACTCGTAAACCTGTAAAGCCTACTTAGCTGTGATAGTTTTCCTTTTAAGTTCATTATATATACTACTTCTGTGAATTTTTCACATTTCTATAAACAACCGTTTAGCCAGCAGGGGGCGGGACGTTCCACTCTAACTAAAATTTTCACTTTAAAGCTTAATATTTCGCCAAGGGATCTCTAAATCGAAAAATGGTTTTTACACACCCACAATGTTTTTAAACGGCCTATCCAACGATACCCCACACTATGGGATAGACGAGAAAAAAAAATCATCCCCAGTTTACGTGTATGAGAGGTACCCATAAAAAAATTATCTCTAATGTAAAAAAAAAAAATTCGAGATATATATATTTATATTCATGCCAAATTACAGCTTTCTAGTATTAATAGTCTCTGCGCTAAGCCACGGACAGACGGACATGGCGAAACTATAAGGGTTCCTTGTCGGACTACGGAACCCTAAAACGGGGTTAAGTTCAGTACAAAGGCAATAAAAGATTGTCGGGTTCGCCAAAAAAAAAAAATGAGATCAAATTGGGTGCCGAGGCTTATGGAGGATCCTTCAGTCATTACTGCAATAATGTAAAACGTTCTTCACTTGTTTTAAAGAAAAGTTTGTTAGGATCCTATGTAGAACTTGGCAAGTTTTCACAGGTGAAATTTAAACTTTTTAAAGTTACGTAATTGACTATTAAAACTTGGCAAGTTTTATATATTCATAATGTACAGATGTTGTCAACGTTTTAAATGTAACGCCATTGATACATATGTGTTTTATTGGCATCTCCGTATTTCTCAACTCTTTAAGCTTGCTGAATCAGCACAGTAGTTCTTCACGGAAAAATTACTAGAAACTGTATTCTATGCAAAAGAAGAAAGTCTCACCTGGTGCACTCTAGCAGCATCCGACTGCAGAATACAACGAGTTCTAGCCTCACTTTGACAGAGTCATGAGTCTGCAGCGACATTAGGTTCTTTGTGACCACCTTTAGCTTCTCGGCTGCCATTATGTACCATTCCTGCGTTTTCTTTGGCGGCAGTCTGGCTTTTTTCTCTGAGACAAAGCAAAAATAGAAGAATTGATAAAAATGGAGAGAAGGCTTAATCTGACACACAAATGCTTCTTGTAGCGGGGCCTAAATGCGTTTCATAAACCTACGGGCGCTATTAGTCAAATTATTTCTTAACTATAAGTCAAACATTTATAAAGCCAGCTACCTCTGACTATTACTATTTCCAAACATTTATTTCCTTGATGACAGATCGATTAGTTGTACCAAAACAGTCACTCACTATGTCAATGCCCATTAGGATTATATTTTTTTGAGAATGTTACCAATACGCACGAGCCGTCCTAATATAATCCTAGTGATCATTGACATAGTGGCTATTTTGGTATCACTAATCGATTTGTCATCAAGAAAATAAATGCTTGGAATTGGTATAAGCTAATGAAATGGTCTTACCTACTTCTATATAGTTTTTGAGCATCATTTTATCTTTGAGGATCTTGGCAAAGTCTTCGATGTCGACGACGTCTTTATGTGGCACCTTATCGTCTTTCATCACGAGGCAGATGATTTTGTGGATGGCGCTTAGAGAAGACTAAATAAAAAAAATGAAATTAAAAATCTTTAAGAGGACGGCATTCTTACAGAAGAACATAAGTCAGTCTAATCGTATTCAAAAATTGTAAGGATAAAGATCATAAGGATGCTATTTTCCAGTGAAGTATTAACGCACAACCTGCAAAGCCTACATATATCTTCTGTTTTTGGTAGATGTTAGGAGATCTATTTGAAATTGCGTCTACATTAGGACATAACTCTAAATAAAATAAGTAATAAAGATTTTTAGTAGGTATCTGCGTGTGTTAGTTTGAAATATGGGAGCTAAAACGCATTTTTCGTAAAATTTATAGTTTAAAAAAGTAGTTAAATTATTAGAAGTTAAATTGTTAGCATGCATATTTTTGGTATTTAATAAAAATACATCATAATTTTTCTAATTTAATCTACAAACGTCACTGAATGCGATGCAAAACTGAATTTTAAAATTATGGAGCCCTTTAAGCCTGGGTTGTTTTCATCAGTGCTAACATCCTACAGCATGGCCATCACCAAAGGTAGGATTCAGATTCAAACACACATCTGTGCCGTCTATATCTCCTGTTTTCGGTAGATTTTGGGAGGTTGATGACTAAGTAAGAACTCACAACAACAACAATTTGACCCGGGTTGTTGACATCAGTGGCAACATCCTGCAGCGCCGCCACCACGCCGGGCAGGATGCTGACACACATCTCCGCTGCGGCCACTTCCAGGTTCGCATCTTGGATATGATGGTTCTGGTCGGTGAATGAGGGGTGGATCGCCATGTACGCCATCATGCACGATATTGATTCGATCCTGTAATCAAAGTGGCTTTGATAGAAGAGTCATAGCAATAATCGGTATAAGCGTATTTTTGCATTGACATGATCAATTATGCCTTTTGTCAAGTCCGTATAGAGATAGACGTGAACATAAAAGGATTTCCGTTTTAAAGAAAAAAAAATTGCGGGGTAATATTTTTATAACATAGTTACTTCATAAAAATGTTTATAACTAAATTTTTTGGCAAAGTACCCGGAATAGAAGAGCCTGTATGACTAGGTTTATGGATGTAGAAGAAGCAAAAGAGGTGTGTCAGTATCGTAGCAGATGGAAATCTGTAGTCTCTGCCTACCCCTCTGGGAGACAGGCGTGGGTATATGTATAGGTATGTATGTTTTTGGCTTGGTTAATATATAATACCTAATAACTTATCTCTTACCTTAAAGTCCTATATTTCTCCTGCTTGGCCATATGAGCAACCATGAATATAGTTTGAACAAGCAGTGGGACATGACCTTGGAAGATGGTGACCTTGGTGCCGGCGCTCGCCTGCAGCATCAGGGTGGTCAAGCAACTTACCACCGATAACAATAGGTTCTCTGATACTTTGGCATCTATAAGAGACAGTTAAAGTTAAGTCATAAAAAAGTGAAAAAAGAATTCCCTTACATTGATTTTTGCTTGTAATTTATTATTGTTACAATACTTTTTAGGGTTCTGTTAAATAATTGAAACCTCTTTTTATGATAGATATTTGTTTGTCGATTTATTTTTGGTATATTTTTTTGTAATTGTTGTATAAACCCCTTTCTAATGTGACTGTAGAGATTGTCTGGAACACTTACACATGCCAGTATTATTCTTGTCGAACACCAGATTCAGCAAGCTTGTGTGGTACTTGACAAATATATCAGGTATATGGACTGTCACTTTCTCCAGGACTAATTTCATGGTGTCCACCAATCTCTTTAGTATCTCATGTTTGCCCCTGAAATATTAAATTGATTTATTTTCTTTTAGGAATATCTAGACAAGAGCTTAAAAGAAGCAAAAGATTTGAGGAAGGTATGTCTCTGGGACAATAGAATATCCAAGCTTGAGACAAGGGGTCTCCAAAGATTTTAGCCCAAGGGCCACATTGATTCCTCCGCTAAGTCCCAAGGACCAAGATCTATTAGTTCATAATAAATAAATTATACACAAATTCTTGTACTTTTATATTTACCAACTATTGTAGTCTTGATGTGCAAAAAAAGATAAAATTTACTCAGATGCATAAACCTATATTTAAGTAAGTACCATACGTGGGCGTCGGAAGACGAAAGTCTAGGGTGGGGCAACTTTTCCAATATCAACGGGATTTATGGTTAAACAATAAAAAAACGTACTTTTGTGCAAACTAAACTTGCCGATCGGTCTACTTTAGTCGTGCTACGAAATCCTATTTTTGACTGTCCCATAGCCTCCTTTATCTTACAAGCCGTGCTATGAAGTTTGGCAACGTCGCATTTGGTCTGGTGGTGGTCAAAATATTTTTGTTGATATAGCCAAATTCTTACTGGAGACTCGGCAAGTGGTCAGTACCAAGGCTATTTTTGTGAAATTCATTAAATACATGTATTTCCTACAAACACAAGCCCAGCCAGAGTCAATTAATATGGGAGGTCAACATTTTGTTTTGCAATATTGCTAAAAAGTGTTATCGATCCGTGATACTGATCACTATCCAAGCCTCCAGTATGAATTTGGCTATATCAAGAAAAGTCATATTGTATTAGTTATTAATTTACGGTTGTTAAATATTGACCACCAGCAAAATTTAATTGAAAGTTAAATTGAATGGGGACTTGTCATTTTTTAAATGTATGAAACTTTGACAGTTGTTGTATTTGCACTATTAATGTTCGGGAACCCGCTAGTGGGACTGAGAAGACATGTTTGTCGTAGTAGACCCACTGGTGGGTCTGCGAAGACGTAATGCACTAATTCACTAAAATAAAACGTTTTTAATGAGATTTCATTATTTATTCCTGCAACTTAAATTGAAATCAGAGAAATCTTTGATCATGTCTTTTTCTCGAGTTTGCTAACATAGTTCTCCACGACGCTGTTCACACATCTGTCTCCTTTTAGAGGGATCCATCCTAATTGTTTTCTTTGCACTTAGGTACTGAGGTAGGTTAGGAAAGATATGGGGCACTGCATCAGCTACTAACTCGGGATTTCAGAGGAACAACTACATGGGATCCATCACTTTTACGGACGTTTTCACATCGTATAACTTCACCATTATCAAAATGTTCACTGCAGATGAATGAACCCTTTGAGGGCTCCTAGTTAGCTCGTGGTATGGCCTTTTCCCAGCGACAAAGTAAATCGTTATCCCGGGGAAAACAAAACGTCGAAACAAAGTCGTAATTCGATTTACAGCTGAGCACACAACACCGCCAAGGCATGTAAAAAAATTGATGAATTAGGCTTAAAAGTATAAATAAATCAGTTTATAAATTTTATATTTTAATAAAAGACTAGACAGACGCCTACCAATGGGCAAAGTTGTCTGAAGAAGTAATACTGACATACAGTGACGAAGTACCGGTTGGTAAGGCAGACAAAGCACAAAACTTTGAGAATGTATGGACTAATTTTGATGATTACAAAGTCCAATGGTTCAGCAAATGGAAAGTGGATCTACCACACAATATTGACTGGATACATAGGAAGTGCCTTGCATTTTACAAAAATTATATCCATCCATCCATCAGCCTGTTTCGTCCACTGCTGGACATAGGCCTTTCCAGGATTTCGCCATGCTTGGCAGTCCTCCTGGAAGAAATGCCCATACTCACACACGCTGGGCAGGCGGTTTGGTGAGCGCGGTGCCGAACCCCTTGCACCAGTGACGCCGCTGCGGGCGTAACTTCGGGAGGATTTGCGAGTAAGATGGTGGTACCTCCACAGTCGAGCCCGGCATCAGCTCTACCACCTTAATTATATTAACATAAATTACAACAATAGCCTTAATTATATACCTATAACAAATGGGCACCAAAAACATTAAACATAAAAAAACATCTTTACCAGGTGCGCCTTCTAAAAATATAGTAACTTGGTTAATTAGAACCTATTTAAGACATCAATGGGCGTGTAAATTTAATAGGGTATCATTTAAGCCATCACCAATTTAATAGATGATTCAGGATGGATGTTAATATAAAATCCTGAAAATTAATTTATTAAAACTGATGTGCAAAATTTCATATAAAATATTGTTAAACCCATTAAGTGGATTAAGTAAATAGTTTACTTAATTGATTTAGAGATGATTTATAGATGTATTTTTATGATTTATAGATGTGAATAGGGTTACCATTATTAATTAGCCTGGACATGTCTGGCTCTTTAATTTGTCCAGATTTTGGAATATTGAGTAATAAAACTACATATTAAGTTATATCAAATAAGTCAATAATCTTTATACTTTATCCTATCCTACCCCCCTCGCAATGCGAGCGTCTTCTACCATGCCTACCATACCACTGTAACTAAGTGAGTAATGTTTCCATTTTGTGACTAACAAGTCAGGACTTTTAACGAAATGTCAGGCTTTTCGTCAGGTCTTTTCAAATTCCTAAATAGTAACCCTGGATGTGACACATTACAAAACATAGGTAACTACTTACTTCAAATTCTCAGCCTTGAGATGAGCAGCAATTGGAAACAAAACATAAAGTTGCATCTCCTGGAGAGCATCTTTCTTTAGTTGTACAATACAATGGTTTAGAGCATCTATGTTTCCAGGATCAGGACTTCTCATCACTGCATCACAGAGCGGTTTTACATGAGAAAATGCTAGTTTCAAGTCAGGATTCATGATGGTTAGCTTTAGAGGTTGTTTTTACCACTATTCTATCTTATATTAGGAATCCTTTTGTTGCGAAACTTTTTTGTACCTTTTCGGTTCTTGCACAAACTACCTAATGATATACCTATTTAATAAATCCAAGTTTAGTGTACTGATCATTCATTTTATTACCAATTTATAAGCACATTACAGCAATATTATTTAAACTTACAAAAACAAAACAATTACATACAAAATAAATTCCCATTCAATATGTAATGGATCCAACAAACAAAGGATACTTTTCCCATTGTTGGTATCAATATCAAAGCTGAGAATAAGAATATTATTCAAGGTTGCATTCCAAATCACTTTTCAAGATTAAAATATTGCTCGCTGTCAGACAAAAGTAGCTCGATGCTGGTTCCAAAACATCTACTTTTAGGTTTTGGAACCAGCTACTTTTCTCCGACAGCGAGCAATATTTTAATCTTGAAAAAGTGATTTGGAACGCTACCCAAATTGCAACAATGAATATAGAATAGATTTTTTTTTCAAGTTTGACAGTTTTAAAGATGCATTCAGTATTTTTCAAGCTTGAAACTGTTGAAACAGACCCTTGCGCACAGATGATTATAATGTATTCTGTTTTAGCTTGAGAACCACTAAACGGATTTAGATGCGGTTTTTTTTCGTTGTGACTCTGGACCATAGAAATAGCTCTAGACCATAGAAATAGACTGGACCTTAGGCTGAGATTCAGAATGCATTTTGAGTCCGAACTCAAGAGGAACTCAATCTTATAAACGTCACTCTAGTATGAGATCACGTCACGTTTTTGACGTGTGTATGGCTGAGATTCAGAGTGCATTTTGAGACCGAACTCAATCTCACAAACGTCAAAAAGCGACGTGATCCCATACTAGAGTGACGTTTGTAAGATTGAGTTCCTCTTGAGTTCGAACTCAAAATACATTCTGAATCTCAGCCTAAGAGTGCATTTTGAGTCCAAACTCGATCTTACAAACGTCAAGAAGCCATGTGATCCCATACTAGAGTGTTGTTTGTAAGATTGAGTTCCTCTTGAGTTCGGACTCAAAATGCACTCTGAATCTCAGCCTAAGATTGAGTTCAGACCTTAGACCATTTAGCACGGGACCTGGCAAAGCGCGACTTTTTGCCCAAAATCGTTATTTTTCTAGAAAACTACTCAGTTCAGAATCAGATTTTCATCAATGAGAGTTATATACCTAGGTTGCTACGAAAGTTTTTATTTGTATCAAAACTATCAACAGGTACTTCTCAAAGAGCATAATAAATTCAAGTTAATTTAACAATTTTAATCTCTTTGTGTAATAAAAATTGCATACTGGCCAATTTTATTTTTATGTTTTCCTGACAAAGTCAGTCCAGCGGGTCTAGAAGCACAACCGGTTCGATGCTCGTTCGTCTCGTCTTCGTCAAACGACGAAAGAGACAAATGTATATAAGTAAGAGAGACAAACAAATAACAGGTGTTCTGCTCACTCGCGTAAGTTTGTTCCTTTTGTCGTTTGTCGAAGACGAGTCGAGTGCGTCCCGAACGACTTTACTTCTAAAGCCGCTGATTTGTTTTTGCAATGATGCTCTCAAGAAAATCGTTTCGTGATGATATTCTATGATTATTAAAGAAACTTAACATTAACGGAATCTGACAATCCTCTCTACCTTACACGGGCCAGATAACTTTTTTATTCCCCACCGTAAAGAAAATTATGCGTGGTCGGACATTCATGAACTCGGTCAAGGTAGTACAAGAATTTAATTGGATTTTCTTCGACCTTCGCACAACGCGTTTTTAAAATGTTTTGAGGACTGGTTTTTGAAAATGTGGCAATATGTAGACCTTGGAGGAGTTTTTGAGAAACATTAAAGTTATCTTTAAAAAAAAACTAATAGTTTTTATGCAGCTAAAATCTATACATTACGCTAAGTATATATAAATGAATTAAATGACCTTGTTAATGTAGTGTGTATAGGTTACATACATTTTTTGATTCTGTCTAAAACAATTAAAGCACATTTGGCTACTTTCAGTAAAAAGGCGTTAAATTTACGTTTTAAAGAGGTATTTCGTTAGGATAATGACTGAAATTTCCCGATTTTTAGGGTTCCGTACTTCGGGAAAAAACGGAACATCACTTTATTGTCATTCTATCTGTCCGTTCGTTTGTATGTCAACACTCAAGACCCCTTATCTGGGGAACGCGTGGAAGTATCGAGTTGAAATTAAAACCACATACTCAAGTCTAGTCCCTTAAAGCTGTGAAAAAAATCAAACTTATAAGTTAACGTAAACGACACTCTCAAGGGAAATTAAATTTATAGGGTACTTACGGTTGACCTATAACTATGAAATTTGGCAAGTAATACAGTCTTACGTTAAGTACATATAGGGAAAAATCTGAAAACTAAACATTTGCAATTAAATCATAAAAAATATAATCGGGAAGAGCTCGGAAAAAACTGCGAGACTCGATTTCTGAACTATTTATAATATGTACCCATAAATTTTTACGGAACCTTCGGTAGGCGAGTCCAACTCGCACTTGTCCGGTTTTAGTTTTACGTAAACACAGATTTTGTAGACATCAAGCATGAATATTTTAAAAGAGTTGGTATGGAATGATACCATTCCGCCTTATTTATTTTAGTGAGACATCATTTCCGCTAAATTTTTTCATTTCTTTTTATTATTATTTTTATTCAGATAAACTAAATTAAAAAAAACCGAGTAATCATAATACTTAAATATAAAAAAAAACAAAATACATATCTATACAAATAAATAAAAATACCTCCAAATAAAAAACCTCATCCAAATCGCTGCTAATGAAGTAGTTTCCAATATAGTTTTATGGACTAAATATATAAATTTAAGTATAATGAAACAAAATTGTAAAAGAAAGCACTAACATATCTCTACAATTGAAAAAGTTATGAGACCTCAAAGTGGCGCGCAAAATTAATTTCGTTCCATTTGCGATGGACCAGTGGGTGACGTCACGCTACTTATTTCACTGTTTGCATTCGTAAAGTTCATTGGCATTCGGTTACTTTGCGTCGCTTGTGTCGTGATTTTTGTTAATTTTTGGAAAAACAGTTGCTGTGAATAATGAGTGAGACTAAGTAATGCACCTACAAATACTGTATTGTTCTGCTATGTGAAAGCACAAAATTTAAAACCCTAAACAAAGATTTTTGTCTAGTTCTGAGTGACATGAAAAAAGGAAAAAGTACTGTAAACTAATGAGGCAATATTAAATTGGCCCTAAAAGCTCAAAATATGTGTGTGAAGATCATTTTTATTAAGTTTGTTTATTTATTATGATTAACATTAGCTGTGAATAGGTCTTCTCCCAGAGCTTACGCGTTGAGAAACACAGTGCCTAATCTTACTTCTTAACGTATAGTATAGACATGAATCCCCAAGGGGATTTCAGAGGTGTTCCGAGTGCGAACTGTGAAATGCAAGTCACAGTCTACGCCCGGCACAACCTCGTTTGACCGACGATTATTACGTCCCAACGTGATGGGTGGTGAGCCCTATCGCTGTTTTTCAGAAATAAATACTTACACGCTTTTTAGGGCATGCAGGTTTCCTCACGATGTTTTCCTTCACCGTTCAGCAAGTGGTAAGTATTAAATAAAATAAAAAAACACTTCTTAAAATAACTATTATATGGGAATTGCTGTACCCAAAATATTTATTTGCCTTTTACATTAAATTTATAAATAACTCACAAGCCACACTTCCGAAGTTGTTATTTAGTAGTGATGCGTTGATTATAGAAGAGCCAACGAGAGATGGCCTCTATGGCAGCTGCGTTTAGTGATGGGGTGCATTTTAATTTCGGCATAAATAAAAATAAAGTGTGACTAGCGACTTGAGTAAGTAATTTATCGATTTTTTTGTCACGTCACACAACATGCATCATAATAATCAATGGCAAATGTGCATTTGATTACATTAACAAAGCAGCCATAAAATCTAGAAAACTGGTTTACAATTTTTTAATCATAAAATGATATAGTTTGTAAACAGACGGAGCCGTACGATTAAGGAGAATAGAACCCGTTATTTATTGGTTACAATTCAGCCACTAAAATTCCTCATGATCCCTTGTGTTTTGAAAAAATTAGAAACTTTTGCTATAAAGTCTTTATAAAATCGAAAAATGATGATCGAAACGAGTAGTACATCAATTTTCGCTGCCAGCAACAATGAAGTATTAGATTATTTTATGAAACTTACCCATAAACAATTATGAAACTTGGTAGGCATTTAAACGTCATAGGTGCCATCTCTCGTTGGCTCTAGTTTAACTACATTTATTATCGATGTTTTTTATCAACAACTTTTTATAACTATTTAAAAAAAAGTCCATCACCGTGACTATAATCTATTCTGGGTAAATTATCACTTTGTCCTTTAACAAAGTCTACTTCCATGGTGCTAGATAATATAAATATATATATAAAAAACTTAACACAAATTTTAGTTGTAAAATATTTATATTGCTTACATTGATATCGCATTTATTGAACAGCTATACGCAAAATAACAACCAAGACGCGGAGTAGTGCGGTAGCGTGACGTCACAGCGAGGTCAATCCCCCGCAGTCATTCTGCGCTAAACTTTGTTATCTTAAATAATCTATTTCGCAGTTATTTAATGAGGGATTAAATTTTTTTTTTCGCCACTTTTTTGATTTTGGTCTATATTTTAATCCTATGAAATTATATATGGTATTATCGACATCATGAAACTTGTTCATTTAGCTAATCTGCTAATATATTTCAAAGAAAATACATAGATTCAGGGACTGAATTTCGCAGATTGACGGGAAAGGCTAAATTCATCAACACTTCCCTAAAATGTATTACGCATTTTAGCAATGAATTAAATTTCATAAATTCGTATCTATAACTTTTGTGGCTCATGCGTCGGAGGTGAGGTACGGAATGGAAAGTCAAAAAATAGCGGGCTTTCACATCGTTTGCTAGCACAAAATTAAGTGAAAGTGAAATAAATTTATTTGCCACAAAACATATACAAAAAAAAATAGAAATATAAACAAACATGCAAAATAAAAAACAATAAGAAAAAAAATCTATCAATAAATTAATTAATAATGGCAAAAAGGAGCAAGCTCGGCAGATACCACAAGTTGGATTCAACTTGATGGTTGAACTTGAATTACGGACTAGTCTTCGCTCACACTGGCTTTTAGCGATGTAAGTGAAGATTGAAAAACTGGTTTCATACCTTCTTGTTTCGATGTACCTATCGGAGTCAAATTGTACAACATTACATTTCAACTTTTTCTGGACAGACTCTAAAGTAGGTACGAGGGGGTACATACCGCGTGCATTTTATTTTTAAAGGGATGCGTTTCATTTTTGCTTACAAAAGTATTTCGATCAAAATGTATTTTCGAAGCAAAAGTATTGGAAATACTAATTACAAAATACGTTTGAGTGGAGTATTTAAAAAACAAATACAAAATACGTAATTGTATTTCAAATACGAGTAATTCAAATACTGCCCAACCCTGTATAATAAAAATAATAGTAATAATCTGGTCAATAGTTATTAATTATTAATTTTGTCGAACAGGTACATACTGTGTAAAATAAAATATGGATGTTCCCAAAAATTTAAAAATAAAGCTGTCAAAATCAGGTGTTGCTGCCTTTCTCTACCTACCTGTCGATTTCCAACTAATCAGAAAAAGGGCTACTTGTATTAGATAATTCAATTACAACTCAGTGTTTTATTATGGTTTTATAACTGCAAAGGCATAAACAGCTCAAAATGTTCTCTCCAGTCGGGCAGCGAGTGTTACATAAATGTCTGAAGATTTTGAGGTTATCTTTCGTTGACTATAGTAGCCTTCCAGATATCAAGAACTTGAATGTAGTACGGACTGTGGAGAAGATAATTGACGACAACAATACGAGCATCTTTATTGAGAGCCCTATACATGTAAAAGTACAGCCGATTGACGTAAACGACGTGAGTGCTCACAATAAATTGACTATGCATCTATACAGTCAAGGTAAAGATACTTCAGATTTCCAAGTGAAACAGAGCTCCAAACGGTTGGAACTCTTTAATAAGAATACCAAGTCCGACCGCAACGATGTCTGCCTGATACAAGTACCGTATCAATTGAAAGTGTATGTTACAACCACAGATAATGCATCAGTTCACATGAGCAAGCTCGAAGGCGAGGATTTTGTCATCAAAACACAAAAAGGTAATGTCAAAGTAGCTGACATCAAAGCGCAAAACATTAAAGTGGAAAGTATTGAAGGAGAGGTGGAATCTGAAGGCAGACTACAAGCTACTAATATTGATATAAAAACGGGCTTGCAATCTGGGATAAAATGCAACAATATCATGTCAAACAACTTTGTAGCTACAACACATGCAGGGCCGATATCTGTAAGGTCATGCTACAGTGACAAGTCACACTTTACCACTGCAATGGGTAATATTCGTTTAGACAATCTGCATAGATATGTAAAAATAGAAGTAATACAGCAAGGTGACTTGCATATCACAGGCTTCACAGGAAATCTAAATGCTTCACTTAAAAGTGGTAATGTCTACATGCATGCCTCACAATTAACAGACAAGAGCAGCATATTCATTCATGAAAAAGGCAAAGTTGAACTACTGATATCTGATATTTTAAAGAACTTACCTGCAACAAACTTGATAGCTGACAAAATTAAAGTTGATGAAAGAATCCTGAAGCTGGGAAGATTCATGGATGATTCACATCCTCAACGATTCAGGTTTGAAAAAGAACCTCAGAATGAGTTACACGTGAATGTTAAGAATGGTTCAATTGATTTGAAGAATACAGACCAGCCCTTCTTTGTGTAACATTGTGTGAAGTAACTTTGCCGTCAGGCATTATGGAAATAGAAACCCACTTGGGATTGTCTAGGTAGAGTATTAAGAAACAGATTTGAAGATATAAGCATTTTGTTAGTTTTGTTTAGTGAAATATTTGTATTTATTGTATAGGTTCAGATTGATGTATTTTATTTACTTTTAAAGCAAAATATACATTTTCTTTAACCAATTTCTTCCAAAAATATGTCTGTCTCAAATTTTAACTTGATACTAGTTCAGTCAGTTAATTAATTGACCTTGAGGGACAAAATACTGACATTAAAATATGACATTTTACTTATACCTTTCTTAAAAAATCTTATAATTAAATGATAATTATTATTTATACACTTTATGTCTTGGAATTCACTCTCTAGTTACTTGACCGAAATTACATGTTCAATATCTTAGGTGCAGCAAAAATCCAGGAAGAGATCCTTACATAAATACCATCAAAAAAATTGCTGCTGACTTTATCACACTTGTTGTGATAAGTAAACCTCAGATTCTTCTTTGATGGTATGTTAGGGTAATTTGTATTTTAGTATTTTCCAATTTACCACATTGGATGTTATTCCTGTAGCTAAAGATAAATAAATATTGTTAAAAAAAGTGTGCTTTTAAAGTTTGTTCTAAAATTAAATGCATGGGGATTAAATTTTTAAAACTGTGATAACATTGCCAACATTAAGTTCAAAAGCAATTTAAAAAAAATATTTGTTTTTAGCTACAGAGAACACATTGAAAGAGGCCATGGTAAATCGGAAAAAAATAAAATACACAAATATATCCACATTGGCATGCCCATCTCCTAGAGGGGTTGGCAGGGTCGATAGATCTCCATGGTATACATAAAATGTATTCTATTAGAGCATTTTAGTACCTACATTACTTGTGTTGTGCTTAAAGTTAATTCATTGTCTTCATTATTTGTTGAAAATAAGGTTCATTACTTTGTAGTTCCTATCTCATCCTTAGACATTGATTTTGTGATATTTGAGTGTACATAAGTATTATTCTACATAACATACAGATGTAATCTTAATATTACGGCCTCATGCTAAGGCTTAAAAGTTTATTGATTTTCTAATGATGATTCTCCTAATTTTTATGATCTTTTTGATCCCAGAATTTTCCTTTAAATAGGAGTAACACTTAAGATTACATCCAGTATTTGTACTTGTTATAACGAACAATTTTTACAGTGCCACCAACTTATCTGTTCAGTTGGATTATCCACCCATCTCTTTCTAGTGCGGTAGAAAAGAGTATAATTTGAAAGAGACAGCGAATGATTTTACTGAACAGTTAAATTGGTGGCACTATAGTTTGTGTTTCAAAAGTGTCAATGCTAGTCCTAGTCCTAGACGTTACATAGATGATATTCTTCATTTAGATATTTAATTTCATGATGTCACATGAAGTAATATAAAGTTATCATTGTTAAAACTATTATCAAATAAAACATTCTTATTAATAAACATCCATCTCTATTTAATTTTACTGCCAAATCATCAAAATAAACTCTTTTCGTTGTGATGAAATTCGCATTAGCTAATTCGAAATCAAAGTCATTAAGTATTAAGGGCAAAGTTTAGTAAAACAGGAAATATTTTCTAGTTTCTGTTTGTTTTTATTTTTTTTCTACTTGGTACCCAACTGTCTGTTAATTGGGTACAAAGATGAGAGAGTTTATAGGATGCGCGCGCGACGGGGCGGCGGTGGCGGCGCGGCGCCGGCGTCGTGAATGATAACGGCTCGTTTATATGCGGCGCGGAGCCTCGCGCGCGTCAGTCCACCGCAGTCATGCCGGCCTGCGCGCCCGAGTTTAGCCGCCTAGCGCGCTCTAACACGGAACTTGTCTTCTCGCCCCGAGTCAAACGATGCGCTCATCAACAACCACCACCCTTCACAGCACTAAGGCGCTCCTTCTCGTCTACGTTCTCCCTTATTCCTGAAGAACGCGCTGTCCCTCCAGAGAGACCGCCGCCGCTGCCGAGAATCATCAGACTCCTCACGTGGGGACCCCGACTGTGCCTCCAACCGCTCTGGTTCATTCTCGCCATCCTAGCCCATCCAGCATGGAAACAGATCTTAGTAGTGCTTCCGACTCTATGGATCGCCGCATCGCTGTTTATATTCTGGAAGTGCATTCAGTGTCCGATCAGTGTGCTAAAAATGATCGGCCGCGCGCTCAGCTCTGAAGCGCCCGGGAAACCTCGTACCGTTCTCATCAGTGGAGGAAGTTCAGTTCAAGCGCTACATTTAGCCAGGAATTTCCACTCGGCCGGCGCCAGAGTCATCGCCTTCGAGATAGAGGGCCAGTTTACTCTGTTGAAATATTCTGCTGCTGTTCATCGATTCTATACGGTGCCTCGACCGAACCCAGCAGATCCTCTCGCCTATGCAAGTGCTCTTAGAGAAATAGTGGATCGAGAAGCAGTCGTGTTTTATGTACCAGTGAGCTCTACTACTCCAGCTTACTATGACGCTCTCGCTAAACCACATCTTGAGGTGGCCGGCTGTCAGTGCTTTGTGCCTTGCGCACGAGATGTCGTTACTCTCGATGACCCTTTGGAGCTGATGCGCGTTTGCCGCGCCGCTGGTCTAGTTACTCCTCAGTTTTGGGTTGTAACGAGTGAAGAAGACGTAAGGATGTGGTATGAGAGTAGGGCATCAAAGGAAGGGCGTAACTTCATTGCCAGTGCTGGAGCCCGCGGTGCTAGGGATCGCCTTCGATTTGTGCTTCCGGAAGACAAGAATCACTTTAGATTTCCTCGTGAGATTAGCTCTGAAAAACCGTGGGTGATTATCAGGGAACCTAAAGGTGAAAAGATCGTGACCTGCACTACACTGAAAGAATCACGTGCCGTAAACAACGTTAACTGCAGAGTGGATACTGTAAGGAAAGGTCTCGTGCCACAAAAGGACGAGGAAGCTGATGCTTGGGTGGCCCGCTTCGTGTCTCGCCTGTCTCCAACGAGACCGATGACTGGACACATTTCCTTTCGTCTCGTCCGGGAAGATGGATCAGGAACAAACGGAAGTGCCAACAAGTTGGTAGCTATAGGGGCTCGAGTCGGAGTATCGCTGCCATATTTGTGTCAAAGCACAACAAATTGCGGGAACACAGCAGCCATGGGGAAGATCTTGGACACAGTGCTGGATACCCGCGAAGCCCTGTTTGCCTTCTGGGATCCTCTGCCTTACTGCGCCTACTATAGATCTCGGGCGCCTGAAGACCGAAGATTGCCGTCACCAGAGCCCTGCAAGACGCCGCCGAATGTGCCTCTCTGAATATAGAGGCACGGTTCTTGTAGGATATGGAATTATTTATTTGCTAGGACCCTCTAGTACCTGAAGAGTGCGTGGTGGTCTCAGCGCGACGACGGGTTAAGTCGTCATTTACGCTCTCTCTCTATGTATCTCTATGTTGAAAAACAAGTTCCTTAAGGTCACGAGGCCGAGGGACGATATGAGCTGTTTGTAACTACTAAGTAGATTTTGTACCAAATATTATGATTATTTGTTTAGATGTAAGTTTTTTTTAATGCGTATAAAATAAAAATATTAATCGACTAATGCTATGTTTTGTTTTATGATTACCTAACACAAAATTACTTACCTACTATTAAAAAAATTACATCAGTTTGCAGAATAAATGACACAATTTATCATAACAGCTCTACTTACGGCAAACTGTCTCTTGAGTGGAAATATCTAGTAGGAAACCTGTATCATTACAATTTCATTTGTAATTCATGCTGGGTATGAATCATGCACATACAAAATTTTGGTCAGGTTTTATGTTATGGCCTATCAAAAACGGCATTGGCTGACGTAAGGAGCACGAGTCTGCTATCAGATCAACTTAGCAAATCATGTAGGTAAGTAAATTGGATTTTCTCAAAAATATTGTCTGTACAATGATATTGGTACATGTATCTATATTAATGAGAAGCGATGGCTGCAACATGCAAGCAACGCATACACGTTGTACTTCGATACAATTGCACTTGAGAGCTGATAAGGCTTATTATCACTGTCCGGGTCACTGGAGTCAGCCGAGTGGGGCGGCCAAAGATCGCACCTTTCTCGAGAGAGTGGAAAACTTATAAAAAATTACTAATTAACTCCATTCTCGTACCTACTAGCATATTATTATCATTATGCGCCTCCTGTCTGCCTAAAAAAAAACAATTCAAAAAAGTATGCGTAGGGTGTTGTCATGAGAAACAAATGACAGAGTAGGTTACTTCGGGACCCGTCAAAATAATATAAAAATGTTATTTTTTTTGTTTTTATGCTCATAATTATTGTAAAAACTACTGATCGTTTTTACATGAGGTTTAAACTGTTTGTTACATAATGTCCTTGCAGTATATTACGATATTGTATATTATAATAAAACAAAAAAAGATATACCTACAGCCAGGAACGTATCCAGACTTTTGTTTCGGGGGGGACATTCATTGAAACACCAATGTGAATTGTGAAAGAAACCTCACTGTACTATAATATTACTAAGTATCAAAAGTACCGTACCTTTTTTATTAAAACGTACTTTAACATACTTTAGAGTGGTTATGGATAAACATTCCCGGTCCCATGTAGGTCGCGCCAAATTTCGGGGGGGATAAATCCACCTATCCCCTAGATACGTGCTTGCCTACAGCAGTCAGCATTGGTGTCGATTCTGTGTACAACGACTTAACTTATTTGACATGACTAAACTAAATTTAAGCATTCTGTCTTTTTCTTTCTGTATCGAAAAGACAAGGACAGGACGATTAAAATGGGTCTCCGACCTAAATTAGCAACTCGATTTGTGTCGGTACAAATATCGACGGAAAAGGCATTGAAATAACGTTTATATCAGCGCGCACGGCGAAGTGGCTGTTACGACGATCGCTGCGTCTCCAAATAGCACAAAATAGGCGAAAATTGTAATTTTCACATGGACGCAATTATTAGTTCAAAATTTTATTTGTGTAATATTTTACTTATCAAATTCTCTAACCATTCGTGTTTTGCTCGAAAACAAATGGTAACGTTAATTTGAGGTGTAGATGCATGAAATAAGTAAATATTTCTAACTTCAGTCATTATTTCGAAAGCAAATATCTTAAGGTATTCCAAAGTTAGAAAATAATTGATTAGTGAAACTGCACGGCAATTTATTGGATATAAGTGCAGCATTTTTTATTTATTCTTATGTCTATATACAAACGCGTTAAAAGGGAGCAAGAAAGGGCTTCGCACAGCATTTTGCACAGCAGCCTTAAGTCGTGTTGCACCGAATCGACACCATTATTTCTTTTTCCATTGTAAGTTTACAATGTGGTAAATGAATGAATGAATGAATGAACGAACATACTTGGTAATAGCGTTGTACAATCAAGTAGTGGTCAGTGTGGTGGAAAAGCTATTAATACTCGTAAATAGATTGTCAGTAGGTTTTCTTTTGCAGGTGGAAATTGTTAAAAAATGAAAAGCCTTGGTGTCTGGCTGACGGAGTTGAACGTGTAGCTAGGTACACCTAAAAAATAGTTGAAAATCGGAAAAAATGTTGAATATTCGAACTTTCACAGTCTTGTCCAACGGCGCGCAGAATTTCACTACCTATTCAATGATAATAATCTGAATATATAAAAGGCAAACCTGACTGACTCATCTATCAACGCACAGCCGAAACTACGGAACGGATTTCGATGAAAATTGGCATACAGATAGTTGGCATCCGCTAAGAAAAGATTTTTGAAAATTCGCCCCCCAAGGGGTTGAACCGAACTCCACGCGGACGAAGTCGCGGGGAAAAGCTAGTGTGTTATGTGTAGAGACAGTGAGTTTACTATCGGACAGTTTATTAAATACACTGTGATAAACGGGTTCTGTCAATCGCTTATTTTACATATTTCAGGATTTCTGTTTATTGATGACTAGCCCTCCGCCCGTGTTTATTCAATTATTGCTCCGTTTTCGGCTTGGGCGTTATTTTATCAACATCCCTTAAATAGTCTATGTGTTGACCGCGGTCACTACGATGTTAGTAAAGAAATCCGTTTAGTGATTCTCGAGGTAAAACGAGATACATACAGACAGAACAAAATGAAATAAAAATAGTTTTAGCCTCAGTCAGTACATTAAAATATTCAATGTACAGACACGACTTTTTTACCATTTTATTATTAGTAAGTAAGTATAGATAATGTAAGAATAAGATAAGCTAAGACAAGGTACCTAATAAAAAAAACATTTTTACAAAAATATGGATCGACGGATACTTACATAGATTGGATTAAATCTGTGATGCGGCTGCTATCTATTCACATTTACAAAAGTAACCAAGAAAACCCGCCAAGTGCGTGTCGGGCCACGCGCAGTGTAGGGTTCCGTAGTTGCCCGGTACATTTTCTAACTTGCTCTACTAATACAGATCGCTCTAAACTTCTAGTGCCAAAAATTTACAAGAACGGCCCATACATTGTTGTGTTTAGAGGGGGCTAAAAGTTTAGCGCGACCTGTACTCGTAAACCTGTAAATCCTACTTAACTGTGATAGTTTGCCTTTTAAATTCATTATTATATACTATTTCTGTGATTTTTTTTACATACTATAAACAATCTTTTAGCCAGAAGGGGGGGGGGGGGGATGCAATTAGCACTTTAAAGCCTAATATTTCGCCAACGGATCCCTAAATCGAAAAATGGTTTTGACATACTCACAATGTTGTTGAACGACCTATCCAAAGATACCTCACACTATGAGCAAACGAGAAAAAAATCAAAGGTACCCTTAAAAAAAATTTTGCGAGATTTTATTTTATCATTTTGTCGGGGTGATTAATATTTATATTCATGCCAAATTACAGCTTTCTAGTACTAATAGTCTCTGAGCTAAGTCGCGGACAGAACGACAGGACGGACATGGTGAAACTATAAGGGTTCTTTGTCGGACTACGGAACCCTAAAAATTACGTGACGTATTTCTTTTTAGCTCCGATTAAAAACGTAAATATATTGGTAATCTTTTGGTAAAAGTATCTATCACAGACGTCGGTAGATAAGATTGTGTTGCCTACTCGGAGATAGAGCATTTATGAGTATGTAGGTACTCACCTACTTCAACATGATTTTGTATAATTAAATCATTATCATAATCTATACTAAAATAGTAGTAAAAAAGTCGTGACTGTACATTGAATTGACTGTACATTTTTTCTCTTCGTAAGTACGATCATGTCTCAGTGTTCCGTTCTCAGTTAAATTGGCTCCCTATTCGTCTTCGCAGAAATGCTCACATCCTTTCTCTTCTCCATAGTGTCATAAACAATCCCTCCGCTCCTAGGTACCTCTGTGAACGTTTCACCTTTATTACTGAACGTGGGCGTGAAATGCGCACGTTCAATAGTGGAAGACTAGCCATTCCCGTAAGCAAAACAGGTTTTTACAGTGACTCATTTACGGTACACGCTGCAAGACTGTGGAATCGATTGCCTTTGTCAATACAGACATTGAAAAATATAAAATTATTTAAAATTAAAGTGAAGGAATTTTTCTCCGCCGAATACTCATCAAAGTAGAACTCAAATATGCAGTATTATAATATTTGTATGTTTATTTATTATATGTATGTAGGTATGTATTAGTATGTTCATGTATTGTATATGTAAGTTTATGTCTTAGATAAGTCTATTTAGATATATATTTTTAGCTTGATCTTTCCTCACTGATTAGCATTTACTCCTTCCTTTTTATTCTGTCAACTATCTTTCTGTTTGCTTGCAAAGGTTGCCTGGAAGATATTGCTGTTAGCAATAAGTGCCGCCTTTGTACATCATGTTTGATTGTTTTGATATTTTGTATTGATTTTATTGTATGTGCAAAATGTGTTATAAATAAATAAATAAATGAATATTTTCGCGAAATTTTAAATGAAACGGAATATTGGTATTGTTGAATTTTTAGAATTGCTCTTGTCCGTTGAGGAGATCCTGTACCCACCTTCCAGTCCCATCAGCAGACCCTGGCCACCATGTTTAACCAAAGTGATAAGAAATACCAATCAAATAAGCCCAAACTCGAAGAGTTTGCTGTTGTTCGTTGAGGAGATCCCGTACACATCTTCCAGTCCCATCAGCAGACCCTGGTCACCAAGTTTTACCAAAGTGCTATCTAATAAAGACCAATCAAATAAGCCCAAACTCAATGGGTCTGCATTCTAACCAAATTTTACAAACTTTCGGGAATTATTATTTGCTATATAACTTCTAATTACTACCAGTAGAAAAGTAAATTCCAAAAATCTTTAAATGACGCCAACTTTTTTTCCGAGATTCGATTTTAATGAAATAAATTCTACATTCTATTCCAAATTTAGTTTTGTACAGCAGTGGAATTTACATGAAAATCCGTTCAGTAGTTTTAGAGATGTGCGTGAATAAGCAGACAGACAGACAGACAGTAAAGAATTCAAAAAATCGTTGATTTCTGTTCTATTACTCTTCTTTAGTCACCCCCTTTCTAATTCTACTATTTTTCTTCGATGTACAAACACAGCGGTTTCTACTGTTTTATTATATGTATATTGATATATGTATTGATGATGGATAATAACTAAAGAGTCCACAGAAACAGTACACCAAGAAAATAAAATACCAAGATACCTTGTTTGTTAGTACTTAACTTACCTACTTATACTTTAGCTTATCATCAGCTTAACTTGTTTGTTGGAAAGGCGTTTGACCGATAAAAAAATTGATAAGTAACTTTCGTACTCTCAGATATACTTGATGGAAAACGTTCTTTTTAATTTCAATATTATGACCTGTAATTCCTATATCTTTATATTTTTTACTTCTTTTCACAAAACTGAATTTAGATGAGTACGATTGTAACGGTTACAATAAACTTGTTGTCATGGGAATTATACGTATTTTAGTAAATCTAACAATATTTTAGTGTTTTTTTCTCAGTGTACGTATTTTGCGTAGTCGTAAGCAGTGCATTCGTTCCGATGATGTTACACCAGTATGGTGCAAGCTTACCGCTGGTGTACTGCAAGGTGGCATCTTTTCACCTCTATTGTTTTCAGTTTTTATTAACTCCTTCACTGAAAAGTTGTCTTCATCCTACCATCTCTATGCAGAAGATTTGCAACAATATCCTCATTTTCCAGTTAACCAGGTGGAGACGCCATGGAAGAGACGAACAATGACCTCTCCATCATATTTAGCTGGGCAAAATCTTCTTATCAACCCGATTACACCATATCACAAATAATATTTATTGGTAGTAGATATCTATACCAGGAGAAATTAAATCACCCGACCAAATTCATAGTGGAGACTCAGTTAGTCATCAGGAACAAGGTTTGATGACCCACCAGGCAAAACTCGAAAAAAAAAATCGCGATTGTCCTTCAAGAAAAAGCTAAAAGAGCACTATAACGCTCGCTGTCACAGTAAATAGGTAAGTTATATAATATGTGTATGTATGTATGTACTGATAATTTTAGATTTGCTTTATTTTGTAATATTTGTATAAATTTATTTAGATTATTATATTTTTGTAGTACCTACACAATGTATTAACACTTATTTTATTAAAATTTCTCTTTCTCGATAAGATCTGCTGGAAGAAATCCCTTTCCCGATAAGCTCGCCTGTGTACATACCGTCTAATTTATTATGTGTCTTAACTATTTTCGTGTGTATAATCCTACTAATATTATAAATGCGAAAGTTTGTGCGTGTGTGTGTGTGTATATGTTTGTTACTCTTTCACGCTGAAACGGCGGAACGGATTTGGATGAAATTTAGAATGGATATAGCTTATACCCTAACTTAACACATAGGCTACATTTTATCCCGGAAAAATGCATGGTTCCTGCAGGATAGATCAATATTATTGAAAAATCAGGTGTCTAATTAGCGCGGTCCTTCTCGTTTGTGGTGAATTAAGACAATGCTTTGTTATTTCAAACATCAGGTGTCTAATTAGCGCGGACCTTAATCGTTTGTGGTAAAATAAGACAAGGCTATGTTATCTCATCACACTTCACACTAATATTATAAATGCGAAAGTTGGTGAGTGTGTGTGTAATGTGTATGTTTGTTACTCTTTCACGCTCTTCACGGATTTGGATGAAATTTAGAATGGTGGTATAGCTTATACCCCAACTTAACACATAGGTTACTTTTTATCCCGAAAAAAAAGCATGTCGTTAAACCGAATAACACGCGGGCGGAGCCGCAGGCAAAAGCTAGTAAAGAATAAAGAGGAAAATTTAGTTTTCTTTCTAATTTTTCTTTTCCGATTAATATTTAATCAAAACTGCGCATTAAAGCTGTTATCGGTCTGTCCCTAATATCCAAAATAATCCATATCCTTGACAGACTATCAGACGGTTGAATCGTGTCTGGGTAAAGTCTACTGGGTTCTTCCTACTGGCTAAGTATTTGTTAGTTTGAAAAACTCATTCGATCAAATAAATTACTCAGTAAGGGGAATTCCAGTAGATTAATTTATTTAAAGGAACGTGATGAGGACGTGTTTAGACATTAGTATCATCCTAAACAAATCGAATAAAGTAAATAAAATTAGTCATTTACACATTAAGGCAGCAAACTAAATGTAAATAAATAATACACAAAACTCTACATAAAGGTAAGATTATGGCCCCACAGCTCGGAAGTTAGTCTTGCCTAGGGCGGCTATTCCGGCATATTGCGCATTCGCAATATCAGTCCTTCTATATTTATTCAAAGTTTGATAAATGCCATGCGATTAAAATTAGAGTGACTAAAGTACATCAAATAGAAGCTATAGGATATATGGAATGCTTACTATAACTTTTCAATAAAAAAAATCAACACATAACTGTACAAAATCCCTTTTAAAGTTACCTATAATCCGCCTATGCAATTTTTGCGCACATGCCAGAATAGGAATGATCATAGGATGACTAAAAAATTTTTATTAGTCCGTCAGTTAGATTATCAGAAAATATTGGACACGTATTTTTTCTTTTTTCCATTAAACAAAAAATGATGAAGATATAGCTCGCTGAAGTTCCGCGTGACGTCCCATCTAGGTACAACTTTACTTAGAAGTGACGTCATTTTCCCCCACTCCCAAACTTTGACGCGCTTTATCTCTGTAATTTTTTGTTTGATTGACAAAAGAAAAAATACGTGTCCAATATTTTTTGATAATCAAATGATGGACTAATTAGAATAATATTTTGTTTACCCTGTGTACAAGCCTATTGAGCAATTTCTTTGGCATACTTTTCCTACGACATTTTAAAGGGACTTTTGATTGGAGCAAGCTTGCACTTTCTTGCAGAATGATATGTGAACATTTGGAACTAACAGGAGTAGCATACCAGTAAAAAATCCTTTATCCTTTTTTAAGTTGGTTAAAAAAGAAAATTAATACTTAAAGATTTTGTCGTTTTTTGTTTCATTCCAACACTATTAATTTTGCCTACTTAACAGCTATTTAACCATCAGCTTAGGATACTCTAAAATAGTCGCAATGCGATTGACCTAATAGCAGTGGCATGCATTGAACTTTTTGCTGGAAATGCAATGAGAAGGTCAAGTTAGACAATGAAAAAATATGAAAAAATTTAAATGTCACTTTGAAAAATCATTATTTATATGACGTCATTGTAGGCACTGCCTACCCTAGAGTATATGATTTAATATAAGTTTTTATTTTTTATTGGTTTTTAATTTTTTTCGTGTTATTTTTATTGTCGAACTTTACCTTCCCATAGCTTCTCCAGCAAAAAGTTCAATGCACGCCACTAATAGAAAGAAAGGTCAAGGGAAAAGAGGAAAGGGAAGACCTAGACGGACGCGTCTATAAATACTTCACTCAAGTGTAGAAGAAAGTTATATGTTATGTGTCGTATCCGCGGATGACAGTGATGACGAATGATTTGTGTCCGTGGACTGGTCGTATCGGGGTCAGGTCAAATCATTAGCAGAAGAAAGGGAAGGATGGTCGTTACTCCACCTACAAGAGCGCAGTTCTCAAGCTATTTAACCATCAGCTTAGGATACATAGGATGATTGACCAGCGAAAAATACGCCACTCTGACTCCCAAATTCCATTGAATTGCAACCAGCCGAAAGTATGTGTAACCGATTTTTTATAGGAGAGATGTTTTTTCACTGTCTCTAAAGTTGGTTGGAATTTGTTTGTCATTATTCCACTAGAAAGTGCCCGCAGCTCCACCCGCGTTTATTCAATCTCTGCCCCGTTTTCGGCATAGGCGTTACTTTATTAACACCCCCTGTAGGCTGTATGTTGGTTGACCAGCGGCTACAACGAGTGTTTTGATGATAATGTACGATGATAAAAAAGAAAACTGTATCCAAATTCGTTGATTGGTTTTCGAGTTAAAACGGATAAAATAAACGGATCAATACGAATAAATCATTTTACTTAAAATTACGAAAAACAAATTCTCTGTGTAGACACAACTAGTCTATAATTTTTAAATTCGAATCAGATTTCCCATAGATTTATATAACAATAGTCTTTGCCGTTTGCGTTTATTCAATCTTTGCCCCGTTTTCGGCGTGGGCGTTTTTTATGAACACCCCTTGTAGTCCATGTGTTGACCAGGGTAACTACGATTATAATAAAGAAAACCGCATCCAAATCCATGGAGTGGTTCTCGAGTTATAAAATCGTTTATTCAATCTTTGCCCCGTTTTCGGCTTGGGCGTAATTTCATGAACACCCCTTATAGCCTTGGTGTTGATTGGGTCACTACGATGATAATAAACAAAAAACGCATCCGAATCCGTTCAGTGGTTCTCGAGTTATAAAAGCGTTTATCCAATCTTTGCCCCGCTTTCGGCTTGGGCGTAATTTTATTAACACCCCTTATAGCCTATGTGTTGACCAAGGTCACTAAATAATAAAAAAACCGCATCCAAATCCGTTGAGTGATTCTCGGGTTAAAACGGAACAGACAGACAGACAGACAAAAATTCTAACAATTATTGTTTTGGCCTCAGTACAGTACCAATAACCCATTTCATTTAAAATTTCGCGAAAATATTCAATGTGCAGACGCGACCTTTTTACTACTTTATTATTAGTAGTATATATATAGGTACTATAGTATTGTCTATAGCCATTGCTTTATTAAATGACCAACTGACGACGCATCAACGCAAGCCTCTCCGAAGTTATTTGAGGGAGAGTAAGAGGACAGCTCTCAAATAGGCACAACCAGGTGGCCCACGATGGCCTGGAACCGATTGATGGCGGTACAAAATGGACTGACGACGAGCAGCGGCATCACTGTGCAAGAGTATCGGCACCGCGCTCACTTACCCGCCTGCCTAGGGTGTGACCGGCAAAAGTGGCAATCAAAATAATTTTTTGATTATTTGTAATGCTGGTCGACCCAAGTTTCTTTGTTTTGTTTTTCAAGGTTCTTTATTTGACAGAATAAAATACAGTCGTATGAAACTTACAAGCACATAAACATAATGTTGCTTTGCTTTATAAGGCCTTTACATGCGCTTGTCAAAACTTATGGCAATTAATAGTAGATGGTTGCATCGAGCAGAAAGTCACTTTCGCGAGGTTCATAATCTGCTTTTCTTTCAACTTTCAAAAAAAAACCGAGGTAAAAATAATAAAAAAAATGTCTATTTAGAAAAATTAATAGTTACGTTCGTACAGTTATCAAAGGTGAGGTTGACGTTTATATTTGGCACATTTATATTTGATTGTTTTACTTGTGACGAAGTAGATATACCTATACATGGCTGGCTCCGTTCGATCTCTACATTTTCACGAGAAGTAGATGGACGCGGTGATGTTGATTGACGCAAGTTAATTGATTCCGTTATTTAATGAGTAATTTTGCATTTATTTTCTACTGACTCTTCGATGTAACCTTCTGCTACTTGATCTGACTTCCAGCCGCCGTGACGCTTGAGTGTTGTCAAGTTTGCACCAGAGTCAGCAAGCAGTGTTGCAGATGTACGGCGGAAACAATGTCCAGTGTAGGTTTCTGGATTTTGTAGTTTTAGGTATTCAGCAATCTTCTTGGGTATACTTTCCAACTTATTTCTGCCGATGACTTGCTTTGTGCATTTACCATCCTTGAAATTCAAAAAGAACCGCTTGGTGGTTGTGTCTGTCGGGAGTAGTGTTTGGTATTTCTGTACCATTATCACGAATTCATCACGAATTACAAATACTCGGTCTTTTTTGTCTTCGTGTTTGAAATTTTAATGAGCAGCATCTCGTTATGCAGTTCAACGTCATCGATCGAGATATTCTTTAATTCTGAGCTTCTGCAAAAATTAGAGCAACCTGAAACAAATAATTCAATGTAGATCTTTATTCATACTATTGCACATAGCTGTAAAAGTTTTAAAACATTTTTATCAACTTACCTTTGATGCTAAATATTTGTCATCAGGTGCTTCATTCAAAAATGTTTCCACATGCTGAGCTGTGAGAACTTTGGATTTCTTACTGGTGAAACCATCTGATAATCGTTTTAATAGCGATGTTAGTTTTGTATATTCTTTGATATTCACATTGTGATTTGTGTTAACTGTGCTTTTTAGCATCGAGTATATAGACCACAATGAAGATGGTTTCATTTTATTCGATAGCTCACTAAAATAAGCCAAAAATACGCTCTCGGAAAACGATTTCACCCGTTTTTCGGTTTTCCAAGTTGTGAAATTCTCATAGATTTTCAAATATTTATCCCTGGATTTTGGTGGCAAAAGATTACTTTTCAAAGATATCTATTACTTCATTTGCCACATTTTTTATTTCTTCAGGTGTTAATATGTCGTCACTTTCGCTACTAAAATCCATTTTTAAAGAATCACAATCAAATTTTCACAAAACATTTATTGCGTAAATTCGCGCCTATTGATGAATTTTTTTTTGTTTATGGTTATACGCTTACTATAGCCAGTTTTCTTTTTTTAAATTGTTTGCAGGAATATAAATAGCGCTGATTGGCCCATGACTTATTATCGGCGCGCTGATTGGGTAGTTCAAAACTAGTAATCGTTTGCTTATAAAATCACTCGAAAAGTTAGTACTCGATTATGAAAAATACTGGCACGCTAGATCAAGTTTTTTTTTTGTTTATAGTTTACGTTTACATTCAGCCAGTTTTCTTTATTTTAAATTGTTTGCGAAAAAAAAATAGCGCTGATTGGCCAATGGCTTATCATCTGCGCGTTGATAGGGTGATTTAAAACTAGTTTTCTATGTACAGTGGAGCCCGCAACAAGCTATACACATTGAGTATAAGCTGACCTCTCATTGTACGGGAAGCCTATACAATGAGAGGTCAGCTTATACTGAAAATGTTTAGCTTGATGTGGGCTCCACTGTACGTGTCACTTGGGATTTGCGCCTTTAGAGTCAGCAGCAGCACTGAAGTCCTCTGGATTAAGGCATTTTGGTTCATATTCCACAGGCAATAAATACCTACTGACGCGGGACTTCAGTGGTGGCGCGGCAGTAAAGTATGTATGTAAATCCATTATTGCATTATTTTCAGGTCAATAATGGATTTTCATATATACTTTTCTGCATTACATTGCTCTGGAGCAGAAAAGTGCCGCTTTCTGCCCACTGTTTAGGCTAGTTTTGCCCAAATTAAAGCAAAGTTGGAAGGGAAATAAAATAATTATGCATCTAATATTTTTTTTCTTTTCATAAAATGAAAACTACCTTAGACTGTAAACAATTTGCTGTATTGTATATTTGTTACCATAATAAAGCCCAAAAGGAACAAAGTGATAAAAACGAAACACTTGGGTGGACCCAAGTAGGTACATACTTCATACCGTTTATCATGATAACTAGCTTTTACCCCCGACTTCGCTCGCGTGGAATTATTCTTCAATAAAAACTATTATCGACAGTTCTAGGCCCATCGGTTATTTTAACAACGAATGTGTTGATCAGTGTCACTACGATGACAATAAAGAAAACCGCATCCAAATACTCGTACGTGGGTGGTTCTCGAGTTAAAACGGAACCTATCAAACAGACGGAAAAGAATTAAAAAAACATTGTTTGTCATCAATACCAAATATTTACCCAATCCAATCCAATCCATCAGCCTGTTTCGTCCACTGCTGGACATAGGCCTTTCCAGGATTTCGCCACTCTTGGTGGTCCTCCTGGAAGAAATGCCCATACTCACACACGCTGGGCAGGCGGGTTGGTGAGCGCGGTGACAAAACCCTCGCACCAGTGACGCCGCTGCCCGTCACCAGTCTGTTTTATATAAGGCTCGGCAATTGGGGATGGATATACCGCCATCCATCGGTCCCAGGCTATGGTGGGCCGCCTGGTTTTGCCTGAGAGCTGTCCTCTTACTCTCCCCCGAATAACTTCGGGAGGATTTGCGAGTAAGATGGTGGTACCTCCACAGTCGAGCCCGGCATCAGCTCTACCACCTATAAAATTTAATAAATATTTACCCAATTCATTTAAAATATCGCAAAAATATCCAATGTACAGACACGACTTTTCTATTACGTACTTTATTATTAGTATAGATAATACCAGAAACTTAAACAAACTAATATAATACAAAAATATAGTGTAGATTAAATAAGGTAATCAGTAAAGGGATTAAATGATAATATAGCTAGAAGCTAGTTGTGCATGTAAGTACTGTACGAGTAAGTTTAAAAATAAATTATAAAATATATCGTCAGGACTTAACCCGTGGTCAGGACATATCCCCGAAGCGGTGTCAGAGGTGTGTCCGAGTGTGGCCACTGAAACAATCAACTCAACACTGGTACGCCCCCTTTCTACCGACGATTTTTATAGTATACAATTTTGCATAAATAGTGTTTTTTTTTACGACTGATGCTTATTTATATTTTTATAATATTGTTTAATTTTATTCAAATAAAATAAAAATAAAAATTCAAAATTTAATATGCAATTTTTAGGGTTCCGTACCTCATGAGGAAAAAACGGAGCCCTTATAGGATCACTTTGTTGTCCGTCTGTCTGCCCGTCCGTCCGTCCGTCTATCTGTCAACACGTGGAGGTATCGAGTTGAAATTAAAACCATATACTCAAGTCTACAGTCTCTTGAAGCTGTGAAAAAATCAAACTTCTAAATTAACGTAAAAAAAGATACGGCCGTATAAACTGCAAAAACGTATATTTTAACACTCACAAGGGAATCAAAATTTATAGGGTACCTATTTTCCGTTATCCCAGAACTATAAAATTTGGCAAGTTATACCGTCTTATACCACAAGTATAAGCAAAAAAACTGAAAACTATACATTTGTAATTAAATTATAAAAAAAATCTTCAGAGATTACTACTTCAGAGATGATTATTGTCTTTAGTAAGAGCTAGCTCATACATATCCATACACACACACTCACACAGCCCCCACACCCTCCCTATCACATGCATCTACACTCCCTTTCATTCAGTGGCGGCTGCACCTTAAGGTTAGACGGTAAATCTTTCGCGCGCGAGATTTGGATTTTCCCAATTGTTATAGCTGTTTCGGTCACTCGCGGCCGGCACGAGCGCGCCCTCCCCGCGCGCCCCGCACTTGTTCATCTTGTACCCACAGCTTGGACCCAAACCAGTACATCCTTTCTTACCTTCGTTTTTAGTGCTTTTGATTGTTTAATTCAAAATAAACAAATGAATGATCTCCTATTCGGCTTTGACTAAAGAGTTCAATATAAAAGTTTCAAACGGACGAATGTAGGATACTAAAATATGTAAAATATTTTGGAGAGTTACTGTGTGGTCAAAGGAGGAAGTAAATTGATATTTACGCGGTAGTACTCCTCTAACGAACAATTTTTATTGTAGAGCCAATCTTCGAATCGTGAAAAATAATCATATATTACCTACTCGCCCAAAATGTTACTCAACATTATTCTTTTGTATGGAACACCTGATTTTTTTTGTGATTTTACTGTTGTTTCCATAGTAAAAGTTGTTACTATAGACGAGTGCTATCACCAGTTTGCGTTTCCAAAACCATTTCACCGCGTATTTTGTGCTCTTCTTCTTTATAGAACTATACAGGCTGTAAACTTAATTATGTACTTCTCATATTATATGTTTTGACCGTTGACAGAAAGAAAAGTGAAGTAAATTGAAAAATATGTTATGTGAAGTATGTACACATAATTAACTTTTAAAAGACAAATAAAACAAAATATTCATTATCCAGATATTATTGCACGTTTTAACATCGTAATTTTGAAAAAAATAATATTTGTGTGGAAGGTAATCTCTTGTAATTTTTTTATGCGGAGCCATCCAGATGTTTAGTTAAGAAAACGTAGTTATGGGATATTTCGTGTAAATTCCAAGAAGTGCAGACAATAATTACAATGATAACACAATATATTAAAAATGTGATGTTATGATGATTTTTTTTTCTTTATTTTATATTTTAAATTAACTAATAGCAATACGTTCTCTAGCAGGCATATTTCTCGGTACTCTAGGATCAATCAATTCTGGAATAACACACTGCATGTAAAAATTTCTTAGAGGTGTTTGCATTTTTTCGTGATAAAATGCGTCATTTCTATTGATTTTTTGGTAAAGCAACCCATGTGAACTCCAAACAATAAAATAGCAATAAGCCCTTTGCGTCACATGAAGTTGACCTTGGACCTGATAATAATGGTTATGCTCTGTTTTCAGTTCTATGCCTTGAGTCGTCACCTTACAAAATGTGATCAATCCCTTTTGAATTGCGTCTGCAGGACTCATGTCCGAGGCTACAAATGGGCATTTTATTTCTACAAGTCCTTCATTTCCTATGAGTCCATCCGGACTAGCTGCCAGAAAGCTATCCACAGGATCAACAAAAAGACCACATCGATCTACCTTTAGACCGGTATACTTTTCAAAGTCATGGATGGCGCGATCTTCATTTTGTTTACCATACATGGTCGCTTTATTGCCTTGGAATGTTGTATACAACAATTCTTTGATGGTGGACCCTACTGATGTTGACTTTCTCATTTTGCAGATCTTTCCAAATGATGAGGCAGTAATCCTCTTTCGTCTTTCGTTAAGCCATTGAGGACATTCAGCTTGTTTGATTGTGGCTTTTTCTAATGCTGCAATTTCTGGATTTGTTATTTGCAGCGCTTTAACAAAAGCGGCACATTTTTCTTTAAGGATTTGTTCTGGCATATCTTCTTCCAAATCGTGTAACCCATAATCTTGACCAGAATTTGTTTTTTTTTTGTTTATGGCTTATTTTTTTATTTTTTTCCGTGTATTGTTTTATGTATTCTTTTCGCTTTAACTTCTTTTCTCTGTATTTTTTGGTAAACACATTTGGAAGTTCACTTGATATTTTGTTCTGCAGTGGACAATGTATGTCACCAGAGTTGAAGGAAGTCACTGCACCAAAACATCTCCCTTGATAAGAACCTGAAAAAACAAAGTTTCAAAATTAATTAAGGGTTTATTATTGACAAGTGATGTTTTTTATTACTTTCCAACAACAAAATTTACCTCTTGAGACAAAACTAACTCTTTTTCCTCCAACAAACTTAGCCACAATTGCATTAAAGAGCTCGGCGTGATTGTTGGTGAGATCTAAAACAAGACTGTCTGCCTTGTCGATCAGGTTGTTCAGACGAATGATTATATCATCCCAAATCTTACAATGCTGTAGTTCGGACACAAAATTCATCTCTCTTTCATATTTTCTTTTGCAAAAATATGCTGCACAATTTGCGTGATCTCCAAAAATATAGTTCGGTATATTTATTAAATCTATTCGGAGAAGTTTGATTTTTTCTTCAAAAGATAAGCCCTCCTGATTCTTCCTATATTCCGTCGCTCCTTTAATTGCATTCCTAAATCGAGGTTCACTTTTTTCTACCTGTTTCCTGATCGTTACAGGAACTATACCATTTTTGTTATGTGTTTTTGTGCCAAGTTTTCGGATTTTGTTTGAAAAATTTCTTAGTAAGTGATTTTTACACTCTACTTTACTGATTGTATGATCATTTCCATATGGCCGGCACACAGCAAGCTTTTTTGTCACGCTACTATCACCGTCACCGATAAGAGTCTTGTAGCGCAAACCATGCATTGGAATACTATTTTTAAAACCCTCTGCTATTATATCGGTTTCCATCGAAGCAGCGCTCCCTGACCAATTTCGGAAACAATGGTGCTGTGGTACATCCACAGAGGTTTTGTTTAGCTCTGCAGTTTTGGAAGCCTGATGACAAATACAGCAGTAACTGTTGCGAACGCCAAGAAATAATACTTTTTTAGTTCTAAAACCTATTATGACAGCAGCACCAGAAAGTGATGAATAGTTAGCTTTATATGATCTTTTAGCCCAAGACCCATCAGCCACCACTTTGATGTATGGTATACCATCAACATCAACATCTTTGTTTTCAATAGCTAGGCGTTTTTCCTCTCGACCAGCTTGAATCATTTGCTCATAGGCTAATTGTTCCATTTGTTCAAACAAAACCGTCTGTTCCTTTTGAAATTGTTTTGAATTTATGCATGGCATGTTTAAGCAACCACAGATTTCTTCCAATTGGCTAAACCCATTTTTTGAATAGTATTAAATATACTATGCGGTGAACTTTCATTTGATTTGTTCTATCGCCTCTAGGACATTACTGTACATAAACATTCATCAAAATATGTGTAACATTCAGGACTTTTGTATGTATTTGATTTTGATAAATGTTTTAGGTTCAAGTCGTGAATGATGTATGTTGAAAAAGAAAAAATAATAGGCAAGTACCTTTATATAAGGATATTATCAGCGAACTGCGCTAGTATGGGAGTTGGGGCGAATAGAGTACCCTTAACTTCTGTATAGGGTCAAGTTATAAAGTGTCCTTATGTACATTTAATATTGAAATTTTTCGTTTATGCTTATTAATATATTCAATATTTCTTTAAGATTATAATTTTATAAATTTTTTTTACACCAATTTTTTCCTTTGCAGTTAAACGAAAATCTACTTTTGAACTTCACCGATCATCCGTAATAGATACTTAAATTAAGGCCAACAATACGAAATAAATAATGTAAACACACTTTCAGGCTTTCAAAACATTTTTATTTTATTAAATTTTATATAAATTTTGAACTTCCTATTCTAATCCTTGTCGTCTGTATAAAACAAAGATGATTTGTCGAAAGAGTCCGAAATAGCCGTACTTATGAAAAAAAAAATGTATTATCATATCAGTCATATTGTCAATCAATCAAAAATCAACAAGAAAATCAACAAGAAAAACTAACAGTAACGGATTAATAATAACAAAAAACTAAACAAACACGTAAACGAAATAATATCACTTCGAACGCAATCCAAATAGGAATGAACTTGTTCACAAAATGGCGGACCAAATATTGGTAACTGCAGTACTGACTGCTTACACAACCACACAACCCACGCAACAACAGCTGTCGTTGACCAACTGACGTCATTATTCTCAGTAACGGTCCGATTGTTTACGTATTTCATCTCGTCTCGTTGGCCATACTTTAGTTATTAAATTTAGCCCCAGTATTAATTTTAACTGAATGTTACTTTTATTTCCGCAGTTCCCTTTTAGTATGTGATCTATTAGTTCCATGGAATAATCTCTCAGAATAAGAAGGGACTACATAATTATTTTTACCCCTGTATAAAGTAAAATTATTTTGCAAACCTAAAACAGAGTTTTTGTAATACGTAGGGGCTTAGCGAAATGCAATACTTTTTAGTTGCCCACCTGCCTCTTTTTTTATAAAAAAAAAACAAATCGTAAGTACTCAACAATTTTTGCAAGAAAACTCTGTCCACCACACTCAATACTTTTTCCACTAACCTACACGTAAAAACTCTTTGATAAATCAATTGCACCTGTATTAAGCGAGTAAGGTGAGTGAAACGAGTATAATCGCTCGTCCGGTGATCCCCCCGCATGTCTTCCCCACCCCTGATGCGACAGAGTACGATGCCGGATTTATGTAATTTGCGCCCGCGATTTCGAACGGTAGAGCATAGCTAATTACTGAAATCCTATACGTTCTATATACGAAATGATTGCATTTTACAAATATTTATGAACCAACACGAGTCCTATTTTAAAAGAAATACGATTTTGCTTGAGAAATGCTTAAGAAAATCGAATATGAAAATGGAATATTTTGGAGCTTAAAACACAGATTTTTAAGTGCTTGTATTTCTTATGCGTGTTTATTATCCGAAATTTAAAGTTAAATAGGACATGTAGGTTGTGCAAAAGATGAAGTAACTTAAAGTTTTGTGTGATTTAATGCATTAGCGTACAAATGAGAAGCTATCTCGTTTTGTATGGCCGCGGAGTCTATCGCTCTTCCCTTAAGTGCGCCCGTGCGCCGCACTACCATTTAAATTAAACTTACACAATAATATCCTATACCTATCATTACCCATCCATCCATACTGCCCTATACGGAAATTAAATATCTGATTATAGTACATATATATACATGTTTTGTTATTACGAGGTAAATAAAAATGTATAGATTTCTACTGCAAAGGAAATAAATCTTATTTTTGCTTGAACAAAATCGGCCCCGTACCGCGTGCGCTCGGGAAAGCGCACGCAGCGAGCTCATACAACTTCTATGAAACACGGTGTAAACAGCCCGGCGCGTGAGACAGAAGATGCGTAGTACAAAATGTATGGCAGTTTTTTAAAAACAAAACTTACCTTAATGCAAACTTACCAAAAGCAAACTTACCTGGCCTCGTCAAACAAAAGCATGAGACTTAAAATGGCCACTGAAGAAGACATTGAACGACTTATACATAAATTAGATGATAATAAATCCCCCGGTGCTGATAAAATAAGAGCCAAGGACATAAAATACGCGTGTAACGTTATTGCTCCAGCTATTAAAAATTTAATAAACTCAAGCATACGTACAGGTCAATACCCAGACTTCTTAAAATTAGGAATAATAAGACCAATTTATAAAAAAAGCGATCATCGATCTTACTCTAACTATAGACCAATTACCATCCTTTCATGTATAGATAAAATCTTTGAAAAATTCTTAGGAGATCAAATACAAAATTACCTACAGAAAAATAATATCATATCAAATAAACAATACGGGTTTCAGCGTGACAAAAGCACTTCCCAACTACTAGCACACTTTGCAGACGAAATTTACAACCACCTAGATGAAAAGAAACATGTTCTAATAGTTTTCATAGACTATAGCAAAGCTTTCGATACATTGTGTCACGCTTCCATCGATCTCAAAAATGATCTATGCGGCTTAAGAGGCCCACTCCAAAACTTATTACAAAACTACCATAAAAACCGAAAGTCGTTGGTTAAAATTGACAACGTAGAAAGTACGCAATTTTTAATAACTGAAGGCACTGCTCAAGGATCTGTTATCGGCCCAATTGAGTATTTGATATACGTCAACGACATGCCTAACGTTGCTAAAAGATGTTCTATGTACCAATTTGCCGATGACACAGCAATCATTGCTGCTCACAACGATTTGGTGGAGGCCCAGAAAATGCTTCAAGATGATTTCAATAACATTTGCGACTGGTCACATGACGCGGGACTGGTACTCAATACTGACAAGACCAAATTACTCCATGTACGTTCAAGCCACATCAAAAGTCCCCACACTCCAACTATAATCGCACACACCCACGACTGCATGCACATCCGCTATAGTAGTTGTTGCTGTGCGTCACTAGAGCTGGTCAGGCACATTAAATATGTCGGTCTTATGGTTGACGATAGATTTTCTTGGTCCAAACATATAGATTATATATGTGCTAAATTAAGAGCACTGCTTCTCAAATTTAAAATTCTAAAATATAGATTGCCTACCCACATTTTAGTAACCCTATACAAGACTATGGTTGAATCAATTGTAACCTACGGGTTGAGCACATATGGAAGAGCATCCCCATACCTACTTAATGAAATTCATAAGCTTCAACAACGCATACTGAAAACCATAGCCCCGCTAAACATTAAGTTAGAATGCAAAAGTAACCCACTTAAACTTTTTAATTATTGTAAAACTATGCCACTATCTACCCAATTCGATTATTATTTCCTTAAAGAATATAATAAAAATCGTGATACCTTATTACTTAAAAAAGTAGATCACAAAATAAGCACACGCAAAAATACGCAGAATAAATATTATGTACCAAATTTTAATAATAGAAACGGAAAAAGAACAGCATGCTACCTTATCCCAAATATACTAAACGAATTGCCTTATGATATAAGAACACGCTTTAAAGAACAAAATATAAAGAAAAAACTAAAAACCTTTTACTCATCAACATACTAAATGTACAAAGTAGAATTGCCCCACTGATATCTTTTTGTCAAGACTGGAAACAACAACACGCGCAAGAGTGCAATGCTACCTACATATATTTTACTCTCTCTAATAAAACGCGCGCGCGCTGGTTGTCGCCAGTCTCTTTCACACTTAGCATGTAGTACCATTTTTACCTTTTATCTATACCTTTTATTTATACTGATGTAAAATGCCAGACAGACACAAATAAACCTTCTAGGTTTAGTGTCACTACTTGTTAATTAGAATGTAAGATTTTTATGCAAATAAATAAATAAATAAATAAAAATAATTTTAGGACAGATTCGTGCGCCGCACGCGACCGGAAATTGCCGAAAGAATACGAAGCGAAACGAGTAGTTCACTCACTCGCGTTACCCGGAGGCCTACCTACGCACGTTGCTTTTGTCGTCAGTTTGTCACTTTTTGCGCGCGCTTGCGGAGGAGTAATTGTTTATTTAATTACTATAATTATGTAAAAAAGTAAACTAAAGAATAGAAAGAGTGATAATAATGAGTGTAAATTACAATATTGACTTTATTAAAACCAACAGGACTTATGAAAACCCGGTCTATTCATAATATAAAACAGGAATGCAAAACAAAAAATAAATCGTTCACGAGAACGTTCAAAAGTGAAATGTATGTTAAAAAGAAATGGTTATGTGGATGTGAGAGACTAAATGCTTTTTTTTTGCTTTCCTTGTGTTATTTTCGGCGGAGAAGCGATGTGGACGGAATATAAATAAAATTTGTTTCCTTAAATTGCTGCATTTTATTTCATCTTTTTAATAAAACCATGCAGTGCACCACCGGTTCTCTGAGGCACCAGCCGCCACTGCTTTCATTTACAGTTATATACTTACAATCTGAACATCTTGAAACATATCAACATACTATGGTCCGACCGAGATCTCGGTCTCGGTTTCGGTCTCGGCAAGTCTCGGCACAATTTATAGCCGAACCTCTTGGTTTCGGTCTCGGCCCAAACACGCCGAGAATCTCGGCTGCACCGAGAGTAGTTAGGTAGGTTCTATTGTCCGACTAGCACTTGTCTGCTTTTTTCTTTTCCATATGTGTTGTAAATTAGTTTTAGCTTCTATATGGGTTTTATATTTATTTATTTATGTATCTTAACTTACTACTATCCTTACAGGCTTAAACCATATCGCAGTAACGAAATTAACTGATTAAAATTAACACTATAAAAATTCTCTAATATAAATTTTGCCATACATTTTACAATGGAGGATTTTCTGATTTCGGTCACGGCTCCCTGTACCGTCTAAATACAATGCTCAGAGGCCAAAGCTTTGGATCAAGGAATTTATCTTTGTGCTGCACTGGAAGCCGGAGCCATAGTACTGTGCCGGAGCACAAAGGACTTGAAGATAATTTGTCCTCGGTGACTGCAGCGCCTCTAGCTTCACCTGCGATATCTCCTGCGGCTCCAGAAGTAAAGCCGTTCGGGGCTCAGTCGACTCGTCTTCGACAAGAGACAAAAGGAACAAACTTACGCGAGTGATCAGGATACCTGTTATTTGTCTCTCTTACTTGTATACAGTGGCCTCTTTCGTCGTTTGACGAAGACGAGACGAACGAGCCTTGAACGGTTGTGCTTCTAGACCCGCTGGACTCTTCCACAGCAGTTCTCCTCGATTTAGGCATGCCTGAAAAAAAAAAAAGTTTATTTTTTTAATTATAGGCAATTTTCATATTTCTTTCTAGACATGTGCTTTAAGACCTATTTATGAACGGAATTTCAAGTTTCTAAGTCAACTGAAAGTACCCTATAGGTTTTCATGGTGAGCCAATTCGTATGAAGTTGATTACGTGAAAGGCAAAAACTCATTTTCGAGTTGAGTTAGAAGCCAGTTTTTTTAACAGCACTATGGAACCGTAGACTTCTGTAGGAGGTATTAGTTTGAACCGCACAGGTTTCAACTTTGGGGCCCGAGAAAAAGGGCTTTGACAGACGGACAACAATGTGATCGTCTAAGGGTTCCGCCTTTTCATTTTGAGGTAAGCGAGTAGGGAACCGGTTTCAGGGTTCTGTACCCGAAGGGTGCCAAACGGAACTACGGTCTACAGCTTCAACCGTAATAGGTAGAAAGTTGAAATTTTTACAGAATACGTGCTACTATGGCCTCTATTATGACAACTAATAAAATATTAAAAAATCTAAACGGTGCCCCGTACAAGAAACCTCGAAAAATTTGAATTATTTAACGTTATTTGCTCTTAATACCTAAATACAAGTTTTAAATTTAGTCAGATTGTAGGACAAACCGTAAAATAAAACAAAAAATAGTAAAAAGAGGGTTCCGTACGCAGGTGATGCCAAATTTTTTGTCAGGCGCTATCATTTTAGAGGCTCGTTTTGTGTTGCCTTGGTGTTGCTAGAACATCTGTATCGTTGTTTTTTACGAGTACCATTTTTTAGGCTTCCGTATGCCCGTCTTGCATGGTGGTACGGAATCCTTTGTGCGCGAGTCCGATTCGGACTTGGCCAAGCCCTAACTAAAGCATCTATCTCTCATATTTAAAAAATTGCTTAGTGATAGGATTACATTGAGGCCTCGAAGCTATTGAACTGCCAATTCTGCCAAAGTCATGTTATCAAACCAAAGTTCAAGGTTGTTGCTACCCTATTCAATACATTGATAAGGACCATACAAATGATATTTTATTAAAATAGGGGTGACTTTTTTGTGTATTTCGAATACACCGAAAAACTAAAATTTTCTGGTTTTCTTTTTGGAAATCATGTTTGGATACATTTTCCTCCATAGAACCATATGCATAACTCGAACATATTATTTTCTTAATTTTCTTGAATAGGGTCACCTTAAGGGTGTAACTTTATACCTCGGTACACATCATAATATTGTTTTCCTTACTTTTCAATAAAAAGGATGCAATAAATGTGTTTTGAAGCAACTTGCGGAAATAGTTTATTAATAATAAAGTCTTCACAAAAAAAATCGTACTTTGATGTATTACATTTTGTTTGCATTACATTAACAAACTAAAAATCGTGTTTAAAGTTGTAATGTATTGCAGCTAAAATGTAACGCATAAGATTGAATAATTTTCATGTGATCACCTAACTATTAATAAGCAGTTTGCGCGAATTGCTATAAAACACTTTTATTGCAAACTTTTTATTCGAAAGAAAGGAAAACAATATTAGGATGTGCATTTTGCACCGAGATCCTCCGTTTCCACCTTAAGGTTCTGTGACTTCTTTTTCAAAGGTTTTAAGAGAAGAGGGCAAGCCTATTAAGCTCTAAAGAGTACCTATCAAACATTTATCCTATACTTAGAAAAAGATAGGGCAGATATTAAACGTTTAAAGAAATAAATTTATTCCTTTTTTAAATAGGGAAATTGGTAATATTTCTGACAATGTAGATAAAATAAATACGCCCATGGATGTGCCTTTATTAACTGTATGAATAAATTAACGGATCATAATTTATTGCACATCAAAAATAATAATAAAATACTAACTTTACATCAATAGATATAGCGAGTCGCTGAACGTGTGAACGTATTATTTTTTATGTCAATTTGTGGTTTTTTGCGGGTTGGGGGAAATTCGTTCTCCGCGAAATTCCTGCTGCGTAAACTCGTGCAAAAATCTTTATTTTTGGTATAGATTCGTGCTCCGTTAATAAAATATTTATGTATTCACTAGGTGTTAACTCGTCCCCTTTTTTGGTGTAGATTCGTGCCGTACAACTTGACAATTAAAAATGTTCATTTATTTCACATTGGAGTACTTACTATCAGTTACAAAAGTCATTTCAAAAACAATAAATAAATAGATGTAAAATATAATAAATTTGCCGTTGTTGGCACTGAAGTGCAATGTTGATCGCAAAATTGTTGAATGATTTAGAAGTACTAAAATTAAAACAAAAGTCTGAATAACAGCTAAATTTTTCTAATCACTATTTTCTCTGTGTTATTATTAGTTATAAGAATAAACATATCATGTAATATAAAGCGTTAATTTTATAAAAATGAAAACAGACTGATAATTAAATTGTTTTATTAATTTATACTATTTTCACTTTTTACACCGACTGTACTTTTCTATTTTTGAGAAGCCTTGCCAATTTACTAGTAAATAATTTCAACGGAGCACGAATCGTCACTAGTAAAAAACAGCGGCACGATTCACCTCCAAAAAATAAAGAGCACGAATTCCGCGGCACGAATCTTCCCCAACCCATTTTTGCCCTCTTGTAAACATTCTGACCTTTTGATGTGTAGATAAAATTTTTGATAGGACACTATTGTCAGCATTCTTAGTATTTTCTGGTGTGTGATTAAATACCACCCCAAATTAATACAAATTATTAAGGAAATGTCCCAGAAAGGCTGATAACACCGGAGTGAGATATCACACCCCCTTTTCTAAAATTGCGGAGGCTGCCACTTAAAATGAATAATTATTGCTTTTATACTATCATTTAAAGTGTTAGTAATAATGAAGGAAATGTAAGTAAAAACAGTAGCATCTCCTTTACTGTACTTTATAGGAAAATTATCACAGCTAAGTGGGTTATTATTATTACCGAGTAATAGTCGACCAACTTAATTTTGTAGATAAGTTTGATATATTTTCATACATTTCATAACTTTGTAATTTTTATTCGATTCTTTTAAGTCTACTAACTTATTTGAATGCTACGGAACCCTCTGGCGCGAGTACTACTCGCACTTGACCCGTTTTTACAAATTTAATATTAGTATATGTATATACGAGGTGTAAATAGAGTGCGGCCATTAAACACATACTCTACTGATTATACCAAACAACTATCCGAAAAAAAAACCGCGAAAATCGTCAGAGAAAAAGATATTCAACTGTAACTCAAAGAGCAGTCTATTTACACCCGGTATAGATAATTAATCATTATTAGCATATAAGGTCAGAGCCGTCTTTAGCCCATGTAGCGCCTGTGTGCAACCATAACCCTGGCACCCTCTAGTAGGCGCGCGATAAAAATGGAATACTTACAGTTATATTTTCACGAATGAACGGAAATTCAAGTGCAAATTTTAAATGATGTCGGGAAGAGATAGGTGCACAACTAAAAAGCATTTTTAGGAAGGACTGGGTTACAAGAATATTAAGGCACAACTTTTTTGTTTCCACGTTGAAACAAAAGTTATTGTGTAGTGTCACAGTGTAAAAATCATACAGTGATCTAACGCTTCGATGTCCGCGAAAATGCAGACAGCATCTAGCTAGACAGTAGCCGTAATGCCAGGATAATAGAGACTGGGCCCTGGCTATGGTTCGACCATAACACCGGCTTCGGCCATAACACGGGCCCGGGCGCAGGGTCTTTGAGAGCACTGGGTTGCCGCGAGTGACCATGTTCTTTCTTTGGAAGTATCGCGAGCGGCGTTCGGCGCCCCCTAAGACCCTGCGCCCGTGTGCGCTGCACACCCTGCACTATAGGTAAAGACGGCTCTGTATAAGGTCTTACAATAATAAGTGAAAATAATTATAGGGTAGATCATGTATCGTTAACGTTTTAATAAAAAAATATTTTTTGCAATTCCCAGTACAAAGTGCTTGAATCAGCTGACTAAATTTCTATGGAAAGGTGAAAAAAAATTTCGCGGAAAAAAATTTGTTTTCGGTGAAATGTGGTCTATTTGGGATACACTGTCAATATATATTTTTTTTTTCACTTTGTTTTGTAGGACCTTATATAATGCATACAGAAATTGTTTATTCAGAAAGTCCTATACCATTTTCATAATCGAAACTCCTCTAGATAAAGATAATATGAAGAAAGATCATTTATATTTCTGACTCAAGTAAACATTGCTCACCTTGACCGACGAAAACAACTGCGCGTTGATAACTTTCTACATACGCACCCGTAAATAGCGTGATAACACGTATAAGTACAACATTTACTGGTCATTCTAAACATTGGCTGGTAGAGCTGATACTCAGCTCGACTGTGGAGTTCGGTTAACAGAACTACTGGGAACAAAGGTCTTACTCGCAAACCCCCCCGAAGTTATTACGAGTAAAAGCCTCGAAAAAAAACTGGTCATGTCCGAGTAATACAGTATATAGTAATATAGGGTGAAATTAAATCAACCGACCAAATTCATACTGGAGACTCGGCTAGTATTCAAGAACTAGGTTCAGTAATCCTTTTGGCAAATTTCGAAAAATATTTTTTTGTACTCCGTTGCTGGTTGGACTAGTTCAAGCACAATTCCTAGTGCAGGAAATATAGGGCAAAAAAAAATTCTTTTCGAGTTTAATCTTGTGTGTCATTAAACCTTGTTCCTGATGACTAACCGAGTCTCCAGTATGAATTTGGTCGGTTGATTTAATTTCACCTAGTATACAGGCTGTAAATGCAAACTCAAGAATCCCTTTAGGATATGAAATACTTTCATTCACGATTCTGATGTCATTACGAGAAAAAAAATATACCTTGAATTTTCACCAAAAATTCCATCATCTTTCTAAGCTATGGCTACGCATTCTTATCAACGAAATTGAATAATCCCGTAGCGGCTCACCAGCCTCCCACGTTCCACACACCTAGTTGCACCCCGCACCCCTCATCCATGACCGCCGCCGCCGCCGCCGCCGGGGTATGCAGTGGCTGCCTGTTGCCAAATCGTGCAGTGCCTCAGTCTGAAATTGCAAATTCTCTTTCATCCTCTCTCGCCAGCGTCCAGCGAAGGTGTCCACGCAATTAGTGTATTTTGAGTAAAGAAAATCGTCTTATTGAGAGTTACTGGTACCTACTTTATTTAGAGATCCCAGTATTTAAAAATACATCTTTATAAATCTTTACCTATCATAACACACCCTTAAAGGATTCTTGCCTTTGTTTTTACTGTATTACTATTATAATATTGAGGTATTAATACAGTATAATATGGTTGTAACTGTGTAGTTAAAATTAAAGAGTTCAATGGGCGATACCATCACGGCCTTTGTGGTTATAGTCTAGGTAATATAAAAATTATAATATATTATTGTGTTTTCTTTAGGGTTCCGTAGTACCTAAAAGGTACAAAAGGAACCTTTATGGTGAGGCTCCGTTGCCCGTCCGTTCATCCGTATGTCATAGCCTCAAGTTATAGTGTGTGTAGGAGAAAACGATCCAAATCCAACAAAATTACAAATTGAACTCAGTGCCGTTATTAAGAAACTAGAAAAATCTGTGTTAATTATTGTAGGAGTTTGTAGTAGTAGATTTTTAAATGAGTGGAAATTAAACAGTAGCCTTAAGCATTTATCAAATAATTCAAAAAATTGTTATTTCGTCGATGTAAATGCAAACTATTTAAACGCTAAAGATTATTTTCAGGATATTTGTCACAAAATCAACCTATGTGTTGATTCACGTGACTACAACACAAAATATTTAAGTTTTGGAAACTTAAAGAACACACCGAAGTATGATGGCATCTTATCTGATAAACGGTACAAAAAAGGAACGATACCATATTACTTTGAATTAATGAAGCAAAAACAATCTAAACGAGGAAAAAAAATCCCAATATCATTAATTGTGTAGATGAAAATAATAAAAAAACTATTTTTTTCGAGAATAAAGTAACCTTATTTCATCAAAATGCTCAAGGGATCTTAAGTAAACAAGAATTTCTAGAAATATGTGTTGAAAACTTTTTAAGTGATGGTGTGTTTTTGGATATTGTCTGTATTTCGGAAACATTTATTAGAGAAGGCGAAAAAAAAAATCTTCATCTTATGAATTTTAAATTGGCTTCCGTTTACTCTAGAAGTCACGAAAAACGGGGTGGAGTTTGCATTTTATGTAGAAGTCATATACAAACGAAAGAGATTGATTTAAAGGAATTCGGTATTGATTATAAATTTTAATGTTGTTGCATAGAGGTACCAGAAATGAAATTAATAGTAGTTTGCATATATAGAATACCCAAAAAGAATTTCACTGAACAATTCTTTATACAACGTACAAAGTATAAGATAATCCTGGCAGGAGATTTTAATATCAATATTCTCGAAGATGATATAGATACTAAAAAATTTCGAAGGATATTAGAAAATAACAACTTAAAAATACACATAAACGAGCCAACCAGGAAAAAAGCATGCTTAGATTTGTTAGTAAGTAATATAGACGAAACGCACAGTGGTGTCCACAAACTAGGTTTCTCAGATCATGAAACGGGTCAGACACTAAGCTTTTGCGTAGAAAATAAACCATTACCACTTCAACACTTTTATATTATGAAAAGAAACTACAGTACTGAGAACATCCCAAAATTCTGCGACTGTTTATAAAAATTTAAGTTGGAGTGACGTTTATGAAGAATCAGATTTAGATGTAGCTTTCAAAATATTTCATGATTTATTTACTTTATTATATGAATTGTGTTTTCCTGTAGAAAAAACTAAAGTACACAATAAAATAAAAAAATCACCATGGTTGAGCAAAGGTATAAGAAAATCTTGCGTAAAAAACGCAATTTGCGTCTAAAGTACTCGTATTATAAAAAGAAAGGCCCATTAACGAGACAAATGTATCAAAAATACAGTAAAATACTTAAAACTTGTATCAATTATTCACAAAGGGCTAGAAATAATGAGTATATAGGTATGTCAAAAAACAAATGCAAAGCAGCTTGGGACATTATAAAAATTAAAAGAATTGGTAGAAATAATCAACTTAATATCAATGAGATAGAGCAAAATGGGAAAATAATAACTGATCCGCAAAAAATTACCGATATATTTAATGACTATTTCATTATGTTAACGAAAACTGAAAGTCTCAAACCAACCAGATTAAATTTAAAATCATCAAATTCAAGTATATTTTTATATCCCTGCAACGAAATTGAAATCCTAAAAATATTGAGGTCACTTAATGCAACAAACGCTGTAGGATTTGATGGCATTTCAACGAAAATTTTTAAGATAAGTGCACCATTAATAGCAACCGTTCTTAGCCACTTGATAAATGTATCTTTCTCAACAGGTCGCTTTCCAGTTACATTAAAAAAATCGATAGTAAAGCCGTTATATAAGAAAGATTACAGGTCGGATTTAAACCATTACCACCCTATAACATTGATAGCGATATTTTCGAAGATTTTTGAAAAAGCAATGCACTCACGTCTATCGAAATTTCTTGAAAAATTCAAAATAATTAAAGAAAATCAAAATGGGTTTCAAAAAGGTAAATCGACTTCACTAGCTGCTTTTTGCTTAATAAAGAACATAATGGAAAATGTAGACCAACGAAAGCCAAGTTCGGTTATTTTTTTCGACATGAGCAAAGCATTCGATTATGTGAACCATAAAAGACTTTTGCAAAAATGTGAATTATATGGTATCAGAGGACCTGCATTAGAATGGATAGAAAATTATTTGAGCAACAGAACGCAATGTGTTGAAATACATCATATCAATGAAAATAAACAATGCACTAGTTTTAGGTCTTCATTCAGGGAAAATAAATCAGGTGTCTCACAAGGTAGCGTTCTTGGTCCCCTCTTATTTTTATTGTATATCAACGATTTGCCAGAAATTACCAAATATCGATGTATCCTCTTTGCCGATGATGTGTCAGTTCTAGTACCATGTGATAACGTGGATAGCTACAACAAAGAGTTAAACGATACAGTATTCAATATTGTGAAATGGTTGAATAGTAATAATCTAAAAGTAAATGTGCAAAAGACCAAATTCATTAAATTTTTTAATAGAAAACCCGGGTTTCAAATTCTAAATATTAATTATGCCCAACAACAAAGAAAAGAAGTCAAGAAAATACATTTTTTTGGTATAACGTTAGACAATAAATGCTCATAGATACCTCATATTACCAAGGTATGTAAAAAGATAAATCGTTTTTGCATGTTTGATAAACCCCCCTCTCGACAGGTACAATTTTGTTCTTTCTTTGCTGGGCCCATTAATACTGTATAGCCAGAAAGGGGTTTTCCAAACAAGGGAGCTTATACACTAAATCCCGTTATAAGGGTAAATGGTTCAAACCCTCACATTAATGTTCACGTTCCCGTCCTGGCAGGGAACTTGGCGCTCGATCAAGGTCACGACTCAACCCTGGTTCAGAGGAAAGCACAAGTCCCCTGGGTATGCGTTTCCCTTCTTCTGACGTTGATTGTCGTTGACCTCGGCACGGAGATTTCTGGCAAATGACCAGCCCAGCCAGCGTGTCAGCAAACTAGTATCCTAAACTCAACCCTCTAACCCATAGGCTAGCCGGCCCGAGAAAACTATCACGATTTCAGTAAAACGTGGTAATGAGAATATTTTCCCATCACCTTCCACTATTATTGAATTTACGAAACTTTTCGCGTAGGCGTCCCGGATCACAGTTAACACGGATTAACTGGTTTATTTCACCTTTTTACACATTAATTTCCTTGAAATATCAAACACATAACCTCTTGCAACTCTTGTTGTCTGAAAACACAAATGGCCGTCGGACGACTCGTGACAATTCACCCCGCGACAACTCGTGTTGCCATATCAATAAAAATAAAATATCTTGGCAAATACAATGTGCGTTCAAAAACGTTTTAAAGCGAACAATTTTGTTTATGCCTTGAGGAGATTATCTACTTTAACTAATCAGAAAACAGCATTGCTTGCTTATCATGGCTTTGTAGCATCAGTGCTTCGCTATGGACTGATACTTTGGGGTAATTCATATGAAATGAAAAGAGCCTTTATTAGTCAAAAAAATGCATTAGAGCAATATGTAAGGTTTCACCACTCGCTTCCTGTAAATTGTTGTTTTCAAAACTAAATATTTTAACCTTACCGTCAATGTATATTTTCGAACAGTGTATTTTTGTAAAACAATATCCATATTTATTTAAGAAAAGTATTAATACTCAGTCTAGAGATCAAAATAGACAAATTTTACCTAAGATGAAAAGTGAATTATATCACCGCAGTTGTTATCCAATGGCAATAACATTATTTAATAAACTACCCACAAGTGTAAGAGAACTGCCTCTTAGCCTTTTTAAGGGAAAACTATACAAACTCCTATTAAACAAATCTTTTTATTCTGTAAAAAACTATGTAGAAAGAAACTATGTAGAATTTTATTGCGTGTCATGATTTTTTCGCTAAGAAATGATTATGTACCCTAATGTTGTGATGTAATTGAATACTATGTGTTTATAAATGGACATCTTTATGGTTATTATATCTTATGTTATGTTATGTATGACACAGATATTATTCATATGTAATTTTTTATAGTAAATTAATCCTAACTATTATAATTTAAAACAGAAAATGCTTTAATAAATTTTCGTATACCAGATGTGGTGAAATATGCTGTACTATTTAATATTTAAGACCTTATGTATCTACCATATTTCAAGCGAATAAAACTTATTCTATTCTATTCATATCATAACTTTAGCACCGTTGAAGATAAAGACTTGAAATTTGCCACAAAATAGCATTCACTTGCCTAAATAATACGGTACAAAAAAAAACGAAATTGTTCAAAATATTTAATATTAAATAACCCACCGTTTTAACTATATTTTTCTCTGTGTTTATTAATAAAGATACAATTTACTTACAATTAAAAGCCATTAAGAATATATTATATGTAAGGAAACTGTTCGTTCGGAGCCAATTAAATAAGATTGTTTTGTTTATAGGCCAATAACTGTAAGTAGAAACATAATTCTGATTTTTTTCTGGCGAAATAAATAATGACTGTTTAATTTTTTCAGATATTTATTAACGCTTTAACTGGTTTTTCAGAGAAAATACAATATATACGAGCATCATTCAAGGCTACAAAAACCTTCTAGACCCTGATTAGACAATAACTTATCGATGAAAATAATAAGATCGTTAATCAGTGATAACACCAAGGTAGTGCAAGACCTCGACAATTTTTAATCAGGTTAAGGCGAAGTTGTTTAGAAAAATCTGTCCTGCTTCAACGCTTTAATTTTACCCTCGCCCATCCTGTTCAGTGGAAGCAACCCGCTCAGAAAACTCGCGGAGTTTTTTTATTTATATTTGTTTTTTAGAACATGATTTTGACTTCTTATAATGTTGAATTAAAGAGATGGGTTTTCAATAACGTTTTGTGTAAAAAAAATTACGACGTTTATTTTGGTATAAGTTTAATTGTCCAAAACCTAATATTAACTCAAATATCCATCCATATTTAGATCGTAATTTAGATCTACCATTGCGATTTTATTACAGGAAAATGCAACAGTCGAACGAGAAGTGAAATACGACATATTATTAAGATCAAAGAGTGAAATACGACATACATTAAGATCAAAGAGTGAAATACGACATATATTAATATCAAAGAGTGAAATACGACGTATATTAAGATCAAAGAGTGAAATACGACATATATTTTTTCAAAATTTTGTTATAATAATTTCAAGTTTATATGATATGGATTTTGAAACTGTGATATTTGTATACTAACCAGTTGATGAACGGTGAAGGAAAGCACTGTGAGGTAAATCTGTGCGCCCTAAAAGTGTATGAACTATGTCGCGACTCGCCATACTTAACCTTCTAGGCTTACCTACCGGCTTTCCTCTACGCTGAAGGATTTCCATTTTTAGGATTCCGTACCTCAAGAGGAAAAAACGGAGCCCTTATAGGATCACTTTGTTGTCCGTCTGTCTGTCTGTTTGTCTGTCCGTCCGTCCGTCCATCCGTCCGTCTGTCTGTCAAGACCCTTTATCTCGGGAACTCGTGGAGGTATCAAGTTGAAATTAAAACCACATACTCAAGTCTACCAGTCCCTTGGAGTTGTGACGAAATCAAAAAACGTATATTTCGACACTCTCAAGGGAATTAAAATTTATAGGGTATTTCCCGTTGACCAGAACTATGAAATTTGGCAAGACCGTCTTGTACTACAAGTCCGTAACGGAACCCTTGGTGGGCGAGTCCGACTCACACTTGTCCGGTTTTTTATTCCTACTTTTACAATACAATTTGTATTATACAAACTTCTCAAGTCACCTTGAACTCGTAATGAAATAGAAACAAGGAAGCAATAAAAAGTCATCTAAAAGTAATAAAAAAGCGCTGTACTTTTACCGCAAACGTTTATTAGTATCTTCGTGGTAATTTTAATTTATTGTCGGTATCGCTATTCTAAAACGGCAATTAAATACAGATTTTTTTTTCCTGTTTATGAAGAAACATTTTTCCATCACGCAAAGTACATTAGTTCATACCAGCTGATTGGGAATATTGTAAAACTTGTTGCCTGGCAATAGTGGTGGAATTACATTGTATGAAGCATTATATCATGTGAGAAGTCCACCAGACGGTCAAAGTTCTCCAGATATAGAGACCAGACGATTGACCCAGATCTTGAGCAAATGAACCAGCTAATCGAGGAAAAATCCGTCATGCATTCTGGCGCTGGAATTTTTACATAGCCATTTTGGAAACATTTCAATAAAAAGCCTTGCCTTTAGAATGTCGTAATCGGCTCAAATAATTTGGCCAAGTGCGAGTAAGACTCACGCACTAGGGGTTCCGTATCAATTCACAATAACGGAACCCTAAAAACATGGTAGTAACAACAATATAGATGCCATAGCAACATCAACCGCTAAAATGGTGTTACCGGACAAGCAATTTGGTATCCATCCACCGAGTACGGAACCCTAATTTTTATAATTTGTTTACTATGGAGTATGTACTAGTCTAGTCTTACTAAATTTGAAACTTGATGTATTACCGTCTTTAAGATAGGGTTTAAAATAAATAAATTTGTAAAAATGGATTTTTTAGAAGTATTTTGTAACGGTTTATTTTTAAAAGTTTTCATTATTTTTTGTTATAGAGGACATAGTGACACGTATTCTTTGAAATTTTCAATAGGCTACGTATTACGACTGAAGCTGTAGTCCCTCGGCCCTTTGACGGGCGGACAGACAGACAGTGGAGGCTTGCGCTTTGGGTAAGGAACCCTAAAAATGAATCATTAGGCCGACTCTCACCAATATTTAAATCCTGGTAAATTGTGTTTTTTAATAAAAGCAAAGAAAATTACGGTAAATTGCGCTACATTTCGACCCCTCAATGGGCTCGTCATCAGGCGAATGGAAAATATTAATGGCATACCTATATATGTATAAAACGAAAAAAAAAACAACTAGAAAAAAAAATCAACTCCTTCCTAAAAAAAGTTCATGTTTCTTTCTGTCAATAGATGTCAGTGTTTTTTGGTTTTATATAATACTTAGGTATTCTAAATATTATTATTAGAGTGCATTACAAACCAGAAAAGATAAATTAGAAACAAATGTAAAGACAAGAATTTGAAAAAATTCCTCGGGCCAGGATTCGAACCTGCGACCTCTTGTTATCAAGACAAGCGCGCTACCGACTGCGCCACCGAGGTACTTACCTAGACCGTTGAATTTTTCCACCATACTTGTCCACCGAATATTTTCGTAACTATTTGATCTAACCAGCTTGTAATGCACATACTGAATGCTCACGAGGGCGTTATGTGATTTCAAGCCTTGTTCTTAGGAACAGATGGCGCTGTCGTCGCTACAATATGTGTTGCTTCAGAAAGTTAAGAAATTCACAGTTCTTATTAACTAAGATTATGTTTTTATTGCGAAATCCATCGCTTTGGACTATTCTAAATATTATTATTAGAGTACATTACAAACTGGAAAAGATAAATTAGAAACAAATGTAAAGACAGTTTGTAATGCACTCTAATAATAATATTTAGAATAGTCCAAAGCGATGGATTTCGCAATAAATACATAATCTTAATACTTAGGTATGTCTTATATGTATGTCATTTATATTTTCCATTCGGCTGATGACAACCCCACTGAGGGGTCGAAATATGTATAGCGCATTTTATCGTAATTTTCTTTGCTTTTATTAAAAAACACAATTTACCATAAATTAAAAGCCAATATTTGTTATTTTTTAAACATATTTATATAAAAATATATCACCACGACACAAATCCCCGAAGTGTGAAATGCGAGTCACAGTCCACAATTGGCACAGCCGCGTTTCACCGACGATTTTTACGTCCCAACGGTGAGTGGAACCTACTCCACTTACGTGGGACGCACTATAAGTTTCCGGAATGAATATGAAAAAATACTATTAAAGGTACAAAATTAATTTATTGTTTTTCAAAATAATCTCCCTTGGCGTCTATGCACTTTTTCATTCGATCAAACCAGTTTTGAAAACTTTTGTGCCACTCCCCTGTGGTGACCTCTGAAACGTGTTTTTCATACTCCTCGACAGCCTCTTCTGGTGATGAAAATCGTTGACCGCGTAATTGGTTCTTAATTTTTGGGAACAGAAAAAAGTCACAAGGTGCCAGGTCGGGACTGTATGCAGGATGACTCATGAGTTCTACATTTTTCGTCTTCAAAAAGTCGTTTGTCTGTCTGGCCGTGTGAGAACTAGCATTGTCGTGGTGCAGGATGATACGGCGTTTACGGTTATTTTTACGGAGTTCGTCAATAACTTCCGGCAAACAAATGGTCGTGTACCAGTCACTATTCACGGTACGACGATTCTCTAAAGCAACAGTAGCCACGTGTCCAGTTTTATTAAAAAAAGAAGCAATCATCCGCTTAGATGCACTTTTCACGCGCGCCACTTTGGTTGGTTTCGGCTCATCTTGAAAGACCCATACGCTCGATTGCTGCTTTGTTTTGGGATCGTAGCAATAAATCCATGTTTCGTCACCTGTTACTATGTCCCACACCAAATTTGACGCACCTTCGTTGAATCTGGTAAGCATGGCACTGCACCAAGTGACGCGGTCCGTTTTTTGAGCCTCGGTCAAGTTGTGTGGGATCCACCGCGAGCACAGCTTTCTCACACCCAAATGTTTGTGTAGGATTGATTGTATTTGACTCATGCCTATTTCTAAGGATGCGCGAATTTCATGGTAGGTCACATGCCTGTCTGTTTCAATCATACGGCGCACAGCATCGATGTTTTTGTTGGTCACAGCGGTGGACGGCCGACCATCGCGAGATTCGTCACTGAGATTGATACGACCACGCTTGAATTCTGCAAACCAGCTATAAATAGTTGTCTTGCATGGTGCTTCATTGCCAAAAGCTGTTTCAAGCCGAGCGATGCTCTGTTGAGCTGTCAAATTACACTTAAAATCGTAGAAAATCATACTACGAAAATTTTCCCGAGTTAAATCCATGTTGATGCAGACACACAATTTTTTAAATGGCGCCACAAGGTTAAAACAAAAGACAGTCAGATGAAACAAACTGCATTCTACAGCCAAAGAGTTCTATTTTCAAATGTTGCAATAAATTTTTAAATATTGTTTATGTAAGTGGCCAGTTCCGGAAACTTTTAGTGTTACCTATGTATAATTAAATTATCATTACCAAAATTTATAGCAAACAGCATATGTCAAAAAAAAATTGTGTTTATTGTGAAGTAATTTTTAGGGTTCCGTATCCGAAGGGTGTCAAATGGGATATATCCTATTACTAAGCGTCTGCTGTCTATCTGTCCGTCTGTCACAGTGGTCTACAGCCTCAACCGTAATAGGTGGAAAGTTATAAGTTAATATGTATAATATATATATTTTTCGTGTTAAAGACCATATAAATTTTGTTAAATATATATATATATATGTATATATTTAAGGGATATACAAAAAACCTCGAAAATATTGCATTATTTGAACGTTTTTGGTTTTGGTTCTTACTTAAAGAAAGTATACGTACAAGTTTTAGTCAGATTGTAGGACATACTCTAAAACAGGGTTTCTCAAAGTAGGGTACGCGTACCCCTAGGGGTACGCCAGTTGATCTTAGGGGGTACGCGATAAAATTTAAGTAGACGTAGACTGTTCAGGCTAATTTCTCATGAATGGACAGCAATACAGGAAGAATATTCGGACCCCCACGCAGAGCGGTGAATTCCTTTTGCCTTTCGTGACTACTTATGTGAGAGTGAGTTTTCACATCTCAAAGTAACATCGGAGTACATGAATCTACTGAATGTTAAATATGAATGCAGTTTAAAACTGAGGAAAAATGCCCCTAAAATAGACTCAATTTGTGACAAGAATAAAGCTTATACATCTCACAAATTAAAGGCACATTATTATTTATGGCTGTATACATTTTTTATATCTTATTTTCTTTTATAGGCAGTTTTGTAGGGGTTCCCCATTGTTTGGGAAATTTCATAGGGGTACGTGGGGCTATAAGTTTGAGAAAGCCTGCTCTAAAACAATAAATAATGTCGGTTTCCGTACGCAGACAGCGCCAAATTTTATGTTCAGCTTGTTTTTTGTAGCCTCAATGTTACCTTGGCATTGGCTTGTATATTGTTGTTATTCAAAATGTTTTTTGGGCCCGCAATCGCATTGTGTGATACGGAACCCCTTAGGCGGAACCCTAAATACCAAAGTGATGTCATTCATCATCTGCATCAATTAAGTTTTCGATATCAATATGACGCTATTCTAAAATACGTATATTTATCGTTGTTGTGCTGCATTTTTGATTTCTCAAATAATATTTTTGACATCTTCATCAGCGATAAAAATTAATTCTTCAAGATAGTTTGGATGAGTTTTATTACATGGAGTGCTTACTTTGAATTTTTATCGCAATCAAAGCCGTATTTGTATTCTGCCTGTTTGTTTGTATGTTCTGTTTTAACTCGAGAACCACTCTACGGATTTGAATGTTCTGTTTTAACTCGAGAACCACTCTACGGATTTGAATGTTCTGTTTTAACTCGAGAACCACTCTACGGATTTGAATGTTCTGTTTTAACTCGAGAACCACTCTACGGATTTGAATGTTCTGTTTTAACTCGAGAACCACTCTACGGATTTGAATGTTTTTTTTAAATTTTCATCTTATTGTTCATAAAAGAACGCCCAAGCCGTAAACGGGACAGAGATTGAAAAACTCGGGCGGAGCCTCGGGTAAAGGCAGTTAATTATAAATGTAATATTTCATACTTAAATAAATTATATAATTCGCTATGTTAAGCTTTTAATTTCAAAAATTCTTTAGCGCAGACGAACTGGTTGGTTAGGTTAGTTAGCATTGGTTTAACTAGATGCGTGTTCCGAATGGCGTTGACAGCACTAAAAGTACCATCAAACTACTCACGCTGCGCCATGCGCTGCGCCCACTGACCTCTATAATACCACTGCACTGGCTGCTCAGTACAAATAAAAGCTAATAAACTGTGCCGATTTGAAGCGCCACCAAAGAAGTTCCCTGGAACTAATTTTGACGTTTTATACAAATGGCGTCTTTACTAATCCGAGATTCTCGCGTATTTTGAATTAATTTGTTGTTTTTTTTAATATTATATTGGTTGTATTATGTTAAACATAAGTTAGTTTAACTTTACATATCATTTCAAATATGAATAAATGTGTGTTTTGTAAAATTAGATACAAAATAGGGAGTAAAACGTCGTTTCACAGGTAAGTGCATTTGCGTCTCATTTTCTTTAATTTACAAAGAAAGTGTACGGGAAATTATTCCTAAAACACTTGATAATTGTCTGAAATATGTATCTATCTAAGATAAGTATTAAGTTTTAACAGAAAGTATGTCAGTTTCAGAAGAGAAGACATTGTTCTAAATAACCATTTTTACCTTTCACTAGCAAGTTGGTTACAACTGCTTCAGGTTATTGCAAACTAAACTTAACTGAACTCGCGGCGCTCGTCGCCTCTATTTATACCCGAGCTAACACTTGCCGTTATTCGGGATCATGATTTATAAAATTCGCGCATTGTCTAGAGTGCTCTAACACGATAGCACCCATCTAGAAGTTGGTCGAACAATCTAGAATGTTCTCGTAAATCTATCGAGTAAGTTATAGAAGTTAGTAACCAACTTGCTAGTGAAAGGTAAAAATGGTTATTAACCAACTTGCTAGTGAAAGGTAAAAATGGTTATTTAGAACAATGTCTTCTCTTCTGAAACTGACATACTTACATATAAGTCTTATTTACCATCTGAAATGAAAACAATCACATCTAACGTATTCTTACGCAGGTGTAAGGACAAAAACACTACGCTAGTGCCATCTGCTATCAAGTAGTGGAGGCAAAGGACTGGAAAGCGGCGCCTGGTGGAAACGTGGTCTAGAAATTTCTATAACTTACTCGATAGATTTACGAGAACATTCTAGATTGTTCGACCAACTTCTAGATGGGTGCTATCGTGTTAGAGCACTCTAGACAATGCGCGAATTTTATAAAATCATGATCCCGAATAATGGCAAGTGTTAGCTCGGGTATAAATAGAGGCGACGAGCGCCGCGAGTTCAGTTAAGTTTAGTTTGCAATAACCTGAAGCGGAAATGTGGAATACAATATTGTGAAGCGAGAATTACAGTGCCAAAAGATAACTGTAGAAAACAAAGGTGTATTGATTGTGATCCCCTGTGACTGTCTGAATAAAGTGTCAGTGTTTTGGTGTAAATTGGTATAACTTTATTTATTCTAATCCTCAGCTTGTAAGAGTATCTATAGTTATTTATTAGTTATTTTATTCCTTGATGCCGTAAAGTGAAACCAGTGGGAGCTATAATTAAAGCTAATGGTGAAACAGTACAGTAAAGCCGATTCTGAAGGCTATAATACATCATTAATAATAAGTGTAATAATATTTTATGAATACCTATCACCACCTAGAAAGTTGCACCTATTTCGAAGTGAACTCTGTATATCGCCCATCACATCACTTACAGAATGAACTATCGACACCACATCACCGTCGCGTCGACTTGTACACATCACTAATTTTAGTTCCATGGAACCTCGTAGCTGCCTACAGCGCCAAAATGGCGTAAATCAAATAGGCACAAAAAATATTTGACAGCCGCCAGTGCAGTGGTATTATAGAGGTCAGTGGCTGCGCCGCACGGCCATCAGTGACTCGGAATGACGATAGACGCGATATAATCGATTATGTCGTGACTCGGAACGCACTATGAGATTTTGTAGCTGGAGGGGGGGGGGACCTCTGGCTCTTACTCATGAAGTCATCGACAAGTATCTGTTCTTGATTATATGATCGTAATAAGATGAGTATAGATCACTCCCATCAATTGGAATAAGCATCTTTTTACATCAATGTTGGTAGGTGGTAGAGCTGATGCCGGGCTCAACTGTGGAGGTACCACCATCTTACTCGCAAATCCTCCCGAAGTTATTCGGGGGAGAGTAAGAGAACAGCTCTCAGGCAAAACCAGGAGGCCCACCATTGCCTGGGACCGATGGATGGCGGTATATCCATCCCCAATTGCCGGGCCTTATATAAAACAGACTGGTGACGGGCAGCGGCGTCACTGGTGCAAGGGTTTCGGCACCGCGCTCACCAACCCGCCTGCCCAGCGTGTGTGAGTATGGGCATTTCTTCCGGGAGGACCGCCAAGAGTGGCAAAATCCTGGAAAGGCCTATGTCCAGCAGTGGACTAAACAGGCTGATGGATGGATGGATTACATCAATGACGCCCGTATTCACGCCTAGTTACCTAGTTATGCCTACGTATGTTAGTTAGGTTAGTTAGGTATGACGAGTCGCGAAACGTGGTGGAGCGACGGCTTTGTGGTTATTCTTTTATGAGAACCCAGGCATCCTTCAGCGTAAAAGATTGTGCCCTTATGCAACACTCTGACCAGTGGCTTAAGCGAAACTAGTTTTTCCTATAATCGCGTTTGCTCGGTAACATATAGATAGATAAATTTAAGAGTACATAAATAAAACTAGTTATATTCGAAACTTTAAATATATTTCGGCTCTAAGTGGGTCGTCGTCAACAGAGTCACTAATCTATAAAGAAAAATTATAATTAATTAATAATATTAATTAAATATAATTGAAAAAAGGAATGTTTGCTAAGTTTCTTGCCCTTCTTCTTAGCAATACTAATCGAATGGTGCGGATGGTTAGGCATTATGTATATATAATATTTTTATTCCTATACTTCTATATTTTATGCAAGTGTATAATATTATTACATTTTAGTAGCCCACCTTAATATTTTATGTATGTATTTCCCGTTTTTATTTATGAACTTATTTCCTCATTGCATTATGTATATATAATATTTTTATTCCTACATTCCTCTATTTTATTTATTTTTTATTTATTTAAAAACTTACGACTATCATTTATTTATGCAGGTGTATATTTTATTTCCCGTATTATTATATATTTTTTTATATTCTAAAGATATATTGTTAAACTTAACTTTGACTTGTAGAAAGTATACTTAATGTATCTATTTTGCAAAAATAAATATTTTCATTTTTGATAGTAGACATATGTACGTTCATACATCTATACTAATATTAAGGTAGTAAAAATTCCATATCCATTTTTATCATCAACCAATACATACGAGGCCCCTCAGAAAGAATTGCGAAAAAGTTTTTATATATGGGACACTGGCCAGTTATAATTTTTTTCGAAAATATGATTATTTAAAAGTAAAAATAGATATGTTCTAATTTCAAAATTTCCCTCCACATTTATTGCGAGCTAATTCAAAGTATTGTGTTGTGTCTCGCTGAAATATGGATCTGCGCCGGAAACATTTTAGAGCTATGATTTTTAATGATTTTAAGTGTCGCCTGAAACCGGATGAATCGTACGATAGACTTCAAATGGCATTCATGGATGAAGGCCCTTCCAAGGCAACCACTGAGCAAATAAAAAATGAAGGCAACCGTGTATCGTTGGTATAACGAATTCAAGCGCGGTCGACCAACTTTGGGGGATGAAGAAAGAAGCGGTCGCCCTTTGACGGCTGTTACCGAAGAAAACGTGCTGGCAGTGAAAATTTTAATCCAAGACAATAGGTGAATTACATATCAGGAGATTCAACACATATTGAAGATTGGATCGGGAAGGGTTCACTAGATTCTACACAGCCATCTTTGCGTGAGGAGGATAGTATCACGCTGGGTGCCGCACAACCTCACCGATGCTCAGAAGCAGGCCCGGGTGGAATGGTGCCGTGATATGGTAAACAAATTTGAAGCAGGCTCGTCTCGGCGTGTTTACGACATCGTTATAGGTGATGAGTCCTAGATTTATCAATGCGACCCAAAAACCAAGCGCCAGTCGACTGTTTGGGTGTTTCAAAATGAACCAACGCCTACCAAAGAGAAGCGATCTAGAAGCGGGGGGAAGATTTTGATCGCTAGCTTTTTTAATTTGACTGTGCACTTGGTATCAATTCCCTTACGGGATCAAAGAAGCATCAATGCCGAATGGTATAGTACCAAATGTTTGCCAGAAGTTTTCTCTGTTGTTAGCAACAAGCGACCAAACACAGGGCTCCGCGGGCTACTGCTCCACCGCGACAATGCACGCACTCAAAACGAGGGACTTCCTGGACAGCATGCCAGTCAAACTCCTGGGTCACCCTCCTTACAGCCCTGATCTAGCACCGTGTGACTTCTTTTTATTTCCGAAAATAAAAAATCTGCTCAAAGGAATACAATTTTCGTCGCCGGAAGATGCGCTGGCTGCGTTCGAGCAGGCTGTAAACGAGGTGTCTGCGGCGGACTGGAAAAAGTGTTTTGAAAACTGGTTTAGACGCATGAAACTTTGTAAAGAGGCTGGTGGAGAGTACTTTGAAAAGATAAAAACAAATACCTATAGAATTTTTTTTTTAGTTTTGCAAATCTTTCCGAGTGTCCCACGTATAATAAATAGCACAGGCACAATTCTAGTTTCAGACTACGCTATACAATTGTGATATATAGTATAGCAAAGAAGGATCTTATATAATATAGTAAGCGTATAGTACGCCAATAATATATGGTACAGTACAGTGTGAACGTGTCCATACAATGTATGGTGCGCGATATTGTTGTGCTATGAGCTATATACTATATGCTATTATATTTAAGCGTAGTCAGAAAGCCGCCAAGCCCGTGTCTGTACATGATATTTCTGGGATATTTTTTGAAATTTGTAATGGTATTGAATATAGTTCTCGAACTATACCAAAACACACTTTTTTGAAATTTTTGTCTGGCCGTCAGTACACGCATCACGCAAAATCCACTGGACAGATTTTGATGAAGTTTCGTGTGATATCTTAGTACCTGAGTCAACAATAGTCAACATGGCGTCATACAAATAATGATTTTTCAAAGTGATATCTAAATTTTTTAATATTTTTTTTATTGTCAAAATTGACCTTCTCATTGCATTTCCAGCAAAAAGTTCTACGCACGCCCCTGGTCAACATATAGGATACTTTTTAATTCGGAATACTGTCCATTTGTTTCTTTGTTTGTTCGGGCTAATACTTATTGTTAGAAACCAAAATTTAACCTTTTTTGATACCATGACATGTACTTATACTTCATGATGATGATTTAAAACTACGATTTGTCAATTTAGAAGACAATAATAACCACCGCGTTTTATCGTCATCCATGTTCTGAGGTTTTATTAAATAAAGGTGTCTTTTACATAAAATAAATGTATTTATTCTGGATTTTTTCTTGAACACGAGGGAGGCCATGAGAAATGTGACTCTCAGCAAGATAGAAATAATCGTCTTAGAGACTAACTAATAAGATATTTTTAAGGTTAATAGGAAATTTATACACTTATTACCTGATTGAAAACTATGGCAGAAATATATTTTAATATTTTTAAAACTTTGGCGATTTATCTATCGCAAGAAGATACAAATTAATATTATACCATTGCGGTTTAGAAACGCAGCAGAAAAATAAATCTGGATACCTATGGGGAGCTCTGTTTCAAAGACCAAAACAATTTATTATTATTTTTCTTTTCTGTTTCATTTTAACTCGAGAGGCACCCGGCACCCGGCGGATTTGGATGCATTTTTCTTTTCTTTTTTTTAGTTTTTTAATTTATTTAATTACCTAAAAAATAACAAATTATCTTTAAATAAATTAGAAATTATTAAATTATCAATCTCGCAGTGACCCTGGTTAACATAAATCTGATAAGAGGTGTTATTAAAATAACCAACAAGTTCTTATCTTACGCGCAATTAAACGATACATCATTTGAAAGAACGCGAGCGAAGCCGCGGGAAAAGCTAGTATTTTTATAATAACATAACATTTTATACTTTCACTGTCCGTAAAAGTCATCAAGAGAGGGAGGAAATCAAAGTTTAGCCCACCTAACGCAGCTTCTGAATTCGTAGACCTTAATTATGCTACGGCTACAGAGTGTGCCGTGGTTTGTAGCCGCGTAGCAAATGTTTTTCGCTGTGATTACTAGCTGGACCGAATAATCTTTTCCAACCTTATTTACCCTATTTACATATAGATATTATGTAGCAAAATGATTACATAGTACCAATTAACAGCAAAATAGATAAACAAATCAAAGTACACTGAATTCCGTTTCGGATAACACAGATCATGGATAAATAAATATGCGCCTGCGCCGTGTGGAAAAGGTCGATAAAGGTCGTTGAAATAAGAACTTTATTTGAAACAAATAAGGTTGAATTTAATTTTAAACTAAGTTGTTTCTGATAACTTTACACCTATGCCACTAATTAATGTAAGTATTATATACTTGGTGGTAAACTGCAAACTAGAGCAACTTTAGTTTGTTCGGATCACGTCCGCGTTTTGAACGGATTTTTGAAATTAATATACTTATTACAATATTTTTCCGATCCAAATAACATTATGAATACGAGTGGTCGATCCGGTCCGGTACGATCTCCTGCCATCGTCACGTGCAATGCCTGTTGGTTCCAGAATAGCAGGCACGTTGACGGTAGCGAGAGCCCTTTGGATGATATCATTTTACGGCCGCGTGGGGAGAGCGCCGACCCGCACTCAATCGACAAGACAGCCCGTGGTGTCCCAGGTTGTCAAAACCGTGGCCGCAAGGGCAACGATATGGATGTGTTAATGACGAGCCAAGGCGCAGAGCAATGGCCACCCTGAACGAGTTGTCATCTAAGGTTCAAGCCACACAGAAGCGGGGCCGGCGTCATTCAAATTTTGTACAAAACGCATGGAAATAAAGTAGCAACTTGAACACACCGAATGGTATGTTTCAAACGGTATCACGCGCACACAAGCAAACTTACATGAACAAATTGTTCATGTACCGGCAAAGGGGGATAAGTGCGCTTGCCCAGTCCCGTGTTAAATGGTCTAAGGGTGTCGGGCGTGGAACGGGCGCCCGTACCATACCTCAAATTGCGACTTTATTTCCATGTGTTTTGTACGAAATTTGAATGACAACCGCACGCTCGATGCGCGCCGCGCCGTTTCTGTGTGGCTTGCGCCTAACATCTAATTTTTCTTGCTTTTGTCGAATACTAATGTATAACTGCTAAGCTTGGTTATTGGTGGGAGAGTACAAATATACGTCCTTTGCTTTATTTTGGTCCGTAGCACAATTTTTTGATTCGTTGAAATCAAAGATGGGGTTGTTTTTTTCGATATTTCCCCTAAGAAGCTATAAAATGTATCATCTAAAATAACAAAGGCATTTAAAAATCTGTGCCTCCGGCGAAAAACAATTTAAATCAGAAAACTCATTACGCAATTTTTTTTTCACAAACCATCCCATATTTTGTACAAAAAATCAAAATGTCATGTAGTATCACTGTATCACTCTATTGTTATCCATCGGTTTAGCCTCTAAAAAACATACCATTAGAGACATATCGTTCAGAAGCTGAATTAAATCTGATCTGATTTGATTGCAATATCGTGAAATCTGTAAAAACTAAAGGGGTCGCCCCACATGAACGCTCCTCCTTACTTCGCTTGACGTCGCACCTATTTTTGACTTTTTGTTGGAAGTCTATCGTAAATTTCTTATTTCATACTTAACGATAGTGCAAATCAGATCATGAAAAGACCAATTCTACGATATAGCCACCACATTAATACGACGAGCCATAAACGTTGTACAAAATGATCAAAATTGGGAATTAAAAGTAATGGACCTATTTAAAAATTTCTAGAATCTATAACGCACGCTTCATGGACGTGAGGAGGTCGTTGATTCGCATGAAGTCTAGACATCTCTCAAGACAACAGCTAATTGACACAAACATAAATAAAAACAATAATTATATTGTCTGTCTGCAGCCAATTAAATTTTACGTTCGAAAGGTTGTAGAGGTCTGCGGACATTAGCGGTCAGATTTAGAACACGTCAAGTGAAGAGCTCAGTTTAATAAATAGGTTAGTTTTAATAAATAAGTTATTAAATTAATTACTGAGATAAGTAAGTAGCACTTTATTTGAAGAAATTGCTATAGCCTTTAGGCAACGGGATGAAAAAAAAACAATTTTTGTCAAAGAAATTGTAAATTTCGTGGACTAATAATTACGATGAACACAACCAAAACAGAACAAAAGATATGACATATATCCATATATAGGTATACTCACGCCTGTTTCCCAGAGGGGTAGGCAGAGATTACAGATTTTCATCTGCTACGATCCTGACATACCCATTCATCGGTGAGGTGCCATTTCCTCCCTTGAATTTGGATATGTATATACTTTTTTGCATTGATTAGGTAAGGAATCTATAGCAAAAACAGGACATGGCAAATTTTAAGTATCTAAGTCATCTGGAAGTGGTCGAGTGAGTGAGTAAGTGACAAAATAATGATTTCAGGACGTCAGTATCTTAAGCACTGTAAAACTTTTACATTTGGGATTTTAGGTAACCTTAATATTCACGAAAAACACATACGGCTGGCTGGTGTCAGCCTTTTCTTTCCGAACTCGGGCCTTGGAAAAACTCCCGTGTCTACACGAGGAAGTCCTGAAATGAGTTAAAGAGATAAATACATTATTAATGTCATAGAAAAAAAGGAGAAGTTAAATGTTCGGGCACCTTTCCAGGCATGATACTTTAATAACTCTCATAGTCGAGGGGAAAATAAAAGAGAAAATAGTTGGAGGCAGACCAAGGATCAGATTCAGTTTCTATCTTCGTTACCAAGAACTGAAGGATTTGGCTCTGCATAGGGAACGATGGAAGATGCTACATCGACAAGAGGCAGCCTCTTAAATAATTGATGATGAAGCTTTAATCAGTATTCAGTGCGGGACAAGTAGAAGGAAAAAGCAAGTAAATCAGAAAGTTCATTTGTCTTTTACCTTTTAATTATGCAACCAATTAACCGATCGCCATGAAACTTTGTTAGCTCTTCAAAGCAAAATGACTTTGGCCAGCTGCTTTTTCAAGCAAATCTCAGAACAACAATGCAGCAAATCTAGCATTTCGCAAGGGGTAAATTAAATAACGGGAGCAATCAGCCAATCAAGTTATAACAAAAAAGAGGCAAAATAACTCACCTATTTATATTTTGTCATAAATACACGCACACACACACACACACACTGTGCATAAATACGAGTATCTGCGATTGCATTACAATTTAACATAAATGTCTGAGTTCGGAGGTTAATTAACGGTTGATATGATATTACATAGTGTACCTACATCCGGGACCTAGCTTCTGAAGACGAAGACTTGTTCACACCGACTCCTCTTTGGTATATACAATATTTGTCGCGAGGGCATTCGACACGTTCTGCTCCCTTTTTATGGGTATGAAATCCCAACAAAAACATAAATGCGAAAAAGGGGCCCAGTTAAGTACAAAGATAGTACAGGATTATGAGTTGAACTTGGGTACCGAGGTTCGTGATAGTTCCTTTAGGCCTTACCCCTGGTGCACGATAATCTTACTGAGCCATTTTGAACTTCAGTATGTTGTCAGAAAGTCTACATTAGAATGCTCGCTTCACGCTTTGGTCGCACGTAAAATCAGTGAATTTTTGAGGTTTTTCTGGATTTTACGAAAAATTATTTGATGTAGGAGTTTTTCCACCTGACATCGGAAAATAAACCATGTTACCTTGTTATAGCAGTAATTTCAGACTTAAAACTCAAGCCGTTAAGACATGAAACGAAACAATAACTTAAAAAGGCATCATTTTCAAAAACAAAATCTATCTAGCGAAATGTATCCAATTAGGTAACCGACTGGACAACGGAAAGACAGAGGTCTGAATAAACACGTGTCCAAGTTTTACATTGATCAGATAAGTAGTTGACTCAGCGTATTAAAACAAAACCGTTGAAAGACCCAATACAAGCCCTTCAATCATAAATAAATAACTGGAATAATGTACACCGTTATTCACTTCTTTTAAAAAAAAATTTGTTCTACGGAGTATGTAGAGTTTGGCATGTATTCAATGCTAAAGTTTAAACGTTTTAAAGTTACATCATGCATTCAAATAATTGTCTTTTCTTTTTAGAACTTGGCCCTGGATCCGCTGCCGCGTATCTAGATCACTTATCTGACGAAGGTTTGTAAGGGAATGTTAGAGAGAAGTATAAGAATATCTATTTATTGTAACGCTTTGGATGCCAATCTGTTATGTTGCAATCATCTGAAGCAAATAAATTTGAATTTGAAATTCGGTCACCGAATTTTACTGGTAATTTGTATGTGCCAAGCAAAAGTACCAACATAGGAAAGAAGACTTCTATTTTATGGGCAATTTTACAATTCTTCTATCATTTTGAGCATATCCATTGAATTTAGTATTACATTATACAGACAATCCGGAGGTATTGGTAAACTTTCGTAGGTATATTTTATTATAATCGGTACTGTATTAAGCTTTTATAAAATACTCATAAAAGCATAATGTTAAAGGGATCCGCCAAAATCCAGAAACAAAGATTCTAATCTCTATTTGTCCGTCCGCGGCCTAAAACAAAAACTGTTCAGGATGGAGATTTTCACACATGCGACAATTTGCGAGGGCTGAAAGCGGGTGATTTTTACAAGCTCTTTGAAGCGGATGAAAATGATGATCTGTATTTGTTGATATTACCTAGTAGAGCGTTATTTGTTAAAAAGTAAAAGAAAATTGAATAGAAGAGAACCATTACACGTTCTCCGTGGCTTTTTAGGAGTTATACTGAATACCTAGTTATGAATACGGACAAAAGGTTTATATTTTAAAAGCTTGATAAGTTTCTTTATAAAGAGCTTGTAAAAATCACCCACCTTCGGCCTTCGCAAATTGTCGCACGTGCGAGAATCGCCATCTAAGCCGATTTAAAGACTGATGCAGAATTAATCTAGGACACCGAAAAATCTTACATTAAGTCACATTTTCAATGTATTTTCTAAATTCTGGAGAGTGGGCCAACGTTTTTGTTTACAGGACTGAAAAAAACAGAAGTTTAGTAGAAGTAGTAAGACAATAGAAGATGGGACATAATATCCCATAGGGTTAAAACCACAGAGGAACTATTTTAGTTTCCTCTACTTATGTTTAAAACTGAATACGTGGGATTTTTATTTGACCTACTAAATAACGATAAATAAAACAAGCAAGTCAGGTTGTATTTACAACTGTTATTGTTTGATGCAGTATCTTTTCAATACCGCTATGACTTGCGTTTCTATTATAACTTGCGGTTGCTTTTTTGGAGTTCCGTACTGAACCAATTGAATTATATTACGGTGGTGCATTTACTCGTAACCTCGTAACTCTGCACCGCGCTCACCAACCCGCCTGCCCAGCGTGTGTGAGTATAGGCATTTCTCCCAGGAGCACCGGTAAGAGTGGCAAAATCCTGGAAAGGCCTATGTCCAGCAGTGGACGAAACGGGCTGATGGATGGATGGATGTATTTATTAGTTAACATACTTATAGATGCGGTACCGCAGTTATTTGGTAGAGCACTTTGAATAACTATTAATTTTCATCGTTTATTAATGGGTTGAAATAGAAAAACGGAGCCTTCCGGGTATAATAAACGTACTGTGCTTGACCAGAAGAATTTTGTGAAGTCATACATGTGTTAAACTTTCAGTCTCAGCACCTTAAATACGTAGTAGGGTATCAGAATTTCAGCAGATTTAACGTACATAATACGTTCATTTACTTCGTGAAACTGTAAAAAGTTTACTTGTCAATCCTACTGTGTAGAAATTTATTGTAATTTTAATCACTCTCGGAAACTTATGAAGAAAGTTTTTAGATATGTGTGACACTCCACGATCTCCGCATTCGGCTCGATCGAGGGCTCCTTTAGATGGCGCTGGTGTCACGTGGTGGAATCTCTATGGAAGTGACGACACCACGAAACCTGAGGGAGACAATGATAATGAGAAAACAAATTCAAGTGAACTAAGACTTGGTGTCAAAGACCAAGGAATCAGGACAAAAACTTTCGAAGACAAGTCAACAAATACAACAATTTTACCAAGAAAATTAACATCGGATCATTACAAAAACATTATTGGAAAAACTGTTGACAATGCAGCCAAAGAAAAAATATTAATAAACTGGAAAGAAGAACAACGAAAACAACAATATGAAGAAGCTAGAAAAGCACTTATCAATTCCTTGAAACTTAAATTTAGCTCGGAAGCGAGCCCTGAAATATCCAAAAATAAAATTCATAAATCAACTGTAACTTACGTCGATGACAGGTATGACGGAGCTATAGAAAAAACATCAAATGTAAATTCACACAAACCTAAAAAACAATCGAATTCCACCCCTCAGATCATTCTTACCAAGGTTGAATATCCTGAGCCGTCAAAATCGACTTCCTTAGAAGGCTCATGTCACGCAAAAAGAATTGAGGAATCAGGACATAAACTAAAACTAACTCCTCAAGCAAACTACTCGAAAATTATCCCTATCGTGGTTGAAAATACAGTTGATAATGGTATATCGAGGGTGTGCTCATCCTCGGAGGGTGTCTGTCACGCAAGGAGGTCCCAGGAGCCAGCCCGTAAGGTGGTACAGTGGAGTCAGCCAGTTCGAAGCAGTAGGGCGGCTGGCGCGGAGGGCGGAAAACGCTGGCTGGACGAGGAAATAAGCATGCCGGTAAGTGCTTTTCCTTTTTACAATTTGGGATTGGAAACGTAAGTTTTATAATAGATATTTTTTCAGATTACTTGTAATAAAACTAGTTAATGAGCTGCAACATGACGTAATTTAAACTAGTACCTAGACTCACAAGTCCTTGTTGCTTTTATCCAGTGTCACTGAATAGCACATACTCCTAAAGGTTTGTCTATGGACCCGAGCTCGAATTAAAACTGATATAGCAAGGATCAAGTCGTAACCTATCTCTCTGGAGCTAGTCACAGCCTACGTGCGCCATATATGTGTACAATGTACGTAAACTTACATAATATACAGACGCCTGTAGTTCAAATCCCTCATTTGTAAATGATTTTAAAGGCTATATACCGCAATAAGAACTGCCAATAGGTAGTCTTTCGCTGGCGTTCATCCGTAGGATCTATCAAGCTCATTTTCTGCTCATTTCATTATTGGCTTTTTGATAGGTATACATTTTTTTATAAACTCACATATCTTAAACAGTAGTAGGTAGAACTGATTCCCATATCTAATAACCTCCAGACATCCTTTAATATGATTAATTAGAAACGCAGAAGAAATATCAAGATTTCTGAACCGTCATAACTGGATTTCTGGTATACCGGACAACACAATCATATATGCCCTTTTTAAAAAATGCTAGGTCATTTTTGTGTTCCTAAAAATACAATTGTTTCAGTGTTATGATTTATGAGCAGAATATAAGTCTTCCATTGCAATGGAACCAGCAGTACATAACATAGTGTTGATAAAATAGTACGGCATGAAATCACCGATAGTCATGCCATCCCTAATCGTGGCTGAAATCTACCCTAATGCTTCCTTCGTTTAATAATTTTAATGTTTTGATCATTTGCAGGATTCTTGAATTATTTTTCACTTTTAGGATTCTGTTGTAAATTGTTAAAACTGTCGACAAAACAATCGTTTCTAAAAAAAATTTTTTCTTTTTACGGTATTTGCGAGTGCCTATTCGAAATAATTCGTTTTGGCCAAACTTCAGAATCACTGGATGTGACCTACAAAGATAAATAAATAATTGATAAAGATTAACAGATTATGGAAATATTTTTCAGTAATGATTAGCATATCAGGTGGTAGAGGGATTAAATAATTTTATTGTAAATGTTTTTTAATTGAAAATCTAAAAATACTACATAAGATAGTATACATTCAGTGTTAGGTCACAGAATTCCCTGCACGAGGGAGAGGGCGCTATAGGAAGGAAAGAAAGAATCGACCATTTCTCTAACTTTATTCATAATCAACACCACCGCTGGACCTCGGACCTCTCCGAGGTCTAAATTATACCCATTTACGGGACTAAAAAATAATAATCTCTGCATCATCATCTCTCCACTCTTCTTTATTTATTGTAGGATTGACATTTGTCTTTTACCCGATCCATTTGATTTCGTTGTTATTTCCGCGCCTCTGTATCATCAATTCATCATAAATCTTATCCAGGGAAAGAGAGAAGAGGAATAAATTTATATGTCAAGACGATCTTGTAATCCACAAAAATAATATATATAAATAATTTGGGTAAGTGCGAGTCGGACTCGCGCACAAAGTTTTCCATACCACCACATAATACGAATACGGAACCCTGAAACATTGTGATAAATAACAACAATATAGATGCCAAAGCAACATCAAAAAACGCCAAGGACTCACCCACTAGGTTTTTTTTTATTATTATTTGCTGTGGTAGCGGAGAACACGTATTCTGTGAAAATAAATTTCATTTGGCTACCTATTACGGCAGACACTGTAACTACACTGACTAGACATTTATTGAGTTCCACTGGGACAGACGGACAGACAGACAGCGGAGGCTTAGTAATAGAGACCCATTTGGCACCCTTTGAGTGCGGAACCCTAAAAAGGTACAACACCGTGCAGAAATTAACTTGAGATTCGACTGAACTGCGCAAACCTACAGCTTGTCCTTCCTGTCCACGGTACAGTTATTACTGCGTCATCCGGGCGAAGTCTCAGGTTAATGTCTGCGCGTAGTGAATCTCCGAAGGGTTTGTAGTTAGAAGACTTTATCATGATTTACTATTTCAGTTCTTATAACGCCTATATAAAGGTGATTATCGTACAAAAAGTTATAACGTAGCGCGTGGCCGAGCCATGTTTACCACCTAGTCAGAATACCAGTTAAAATAAAATTTACGCTTACTACTCGGTCATGAGGAAGAATGGGGCGCGAAATTACTTTATATCAAAACATTCAAGGCATTCTGCAAGTTTTATTTCTAATGTTCTTTAGACACGTCACGTGCCGTAAAATGCGCTGCTCTTTTTGGTAGAAACTCCAAGAACTTGAGCGAATGTTGCTGAAAGTAAACTGTAGAACTCTATCATGAGGAATTGCCTAAAATACTGCGCTTGTTTAGTGAACTTTCTATTTTTAGAGAGAAATGACAGGCAAAACATTAATTTTTCACGTCTTCTTGAATTATTGAGTTACATTACACTTATTTATATTCTAATAATGTTTCGAGTTAAGAGTAAGAAACGTAGTCTTAATTTCTTAAAAATACACTTATACCGTTTAATTTCAATTTCCTTTATTACACAACCGGTTTCGCCTTACGGCATCATCAGGTCACAATAAGTTAATAACTATGAAACCAACAACTATGTAGACCGCGCATTAGTAGTTTTTATTGAAGATGGTAAATAATAATGTCATAGAGAGAGGGTAGGATCATGATATTACATTTTGAATTCAGTGTTGAGCCGCAGAAATATTCCCTTAAAGTGGGGAAATTTTTAGTCCTATAAAATAAATTAATATTGTCTAGAATTGTAAGAGTAGTCAACAAATGTCAGTAAATTACAGATTATGAATTAATTAGGATATAAATGTCAATAAATTACAATTACTTAAAATAATATAACAATGGGTATCCGTTCAAATCTACCTGTTCGTTTAAAGGCTTTTTGTGTTTTTATGTGTCAATTTATTAATTTCGAGTGCCTCTAGAGCATCCATTTTCTTTCGTTTGTTGCAGACGTGAAGAGGTTTAAAGTTAGTTTTAGGGTCAAATGTATGGTTTTCAGATGTAAGATGGTTTGCTTTTTGAGGCGCCAACTTCTATCATGTTCTTTAATGCGAGTCTCGAACGCTCGTCCAGTTGGTCCTATGTGACTACTATCGCAATCTTGACAAGTAAGTTCATATAAACCACTTTTTTGTTCTCTCTTGAATTTATCTTTATTATTACATAGAGCATTCTTCAAAGAGTGGCTGGTATAAAAAGCTGGTTTTACGGCGCATTTGTATGAAACATCGCCTAAGAATGGAAGTCCAGCCCATTTTTTTGAACTTGTATCTTCAACACTTGAAGTCTGGTAAATAAAGTAATGCTTGGGCGAGTATTTTTGCTTTTTGTACAAGATTTTATCTACTAACATAGGATCGTATCTTATCATCGTAGTCTTAATTATTTTTAGTAAATTGTGTTTTTATTAATAAAAATAGGGGGGTCGTCATCAGGCGAATGAAAAATATAATATTTATGTTTATTTAAAGTCTATTCAGTTTATTTATCAACTTATTTATTATTTGCATTATGTATAAAAATATTCTTATTCCAATAAGTCTTTATTTTATGCATGTGTATAACTCTATTAGCCCAACTTAAATGTAGTTTTTTTATATATATTTCCCGTATTATATTTGTTTCATCATATAATAGTTTTTTTATAAAGATTAGATATGACCTGTAAAACGTATACTTGATGTATCTGTTTTACAAATAAACATTTTGAATCTTAGAATCTTATGTAAAGAACACTGACAAAATGAAAATCTACATTTGTATATGCCACATTAAATAACTTGTTCATATTTGTGCCGTTTGGCGTCGAGACTTTGGGCCCGTGGGGTCCGAAAGCGCGAAAACTATTTAAGGAACTTTCATCGCGCCTGGTCGACGTCTTGGGTGATCAGAGGGCTGCTGCTTACCTCGGCCAGAGAATTAGTCTGGCCATCCAGAGTGGTAATGTAGCCAGCATTCTGGGCACCCTACAGTTTTTCATTTATAGCTTTTAGATTTATTTACTTATATTTTAGATTAATATTTATTTGTAGGTAATTAGTTTATATAAGTAAGTTTTTATTCTTAGTCTGTAAATTCATTTTTAATCTACATCTCACACTTTTAAATGGCAAACTCTGAATTCTGTCCTAAAAGAGCATGCGTTATAAAGTTTAATTCATAACGAAGACTCTGTAAGTGGTCATCACTAAAATTCATTTACCCTTTCTGTAAAATCGAGGTTTTTCTTGAACGAGTAAAGAGGCACAAAAAATATTTTTTGTATTTCGCAAACAGGGTCATTGATCCTTACCTTGGTTCTGACCACTTACCGAATCTCCAGTATGAATGTCGCTATATAAACGAAAGTCAACTATGCCAAATTTTATTTGAATTTTTTTGACTTATTTTCTTGATTTATGCCAAGGAGAGACTGGCAGACGGACACCGAAAATCATAATAAACTTCCCTCTGTTTTGCGGGAAACCTAAAAAAACCGTGTAAACCTCTTTTTTACTCTTTTAGATAGACATAAAAAAGACCGGCAAAGTGCGGTCTCGCGCACAAGGGGTTTCGCATTATCACACAATACGGGTACGGAACCATACAAATAATACAGTAAATAACAAAAATATAGATGCCATAGAAACACATAGGCGGGCGACAAAAAACAAGGCGTTTTAAAAGCGCCTGACAAAAATTTCGGCACGCTCTGAGTACGGAACTCTAATTTTTATTATTTGTTACTACAATCTCACCAAATTCGAAACTTGTGTGTTAGTAGTATTAACGTTTTTAAAATAAAGATTCAACAAATTAAGTTGCTTTTTTATATTTTAGAGGTTTTTAGAACACGTATTTTGTGAAAATTTTAACTAGCCTCTTACGTCTGAAGCTCTACGAGTATATATCCCTGTGACAGAGACGGATGGACAGACAGACAACGGTGGCTTAATAATAGGGTCCGTTTTTGCACCCTTTGGGCACAAAACCCTCAAAAATAAAGTCTTAGAAATTTTACAACTAAAATATTTGTGGTTTAAATTCATACTGATATTGAAACGGTTACTCACAGTCAGTTTTACAGTCAGATTTCGCCCGAGTAGTTTCACTGTGAAAATATAAATTCGAAGCTATCAAGTGACAGACAGGGTGCAAAACCACCACCATTATTAACTTGTATATTTTGCCTGTAGCTAAATTCAATTTTCTTTGTGTCTACCTATGTCCGTGTGAAATATTAAGTACCCTCGAATTGGAAACACTGTTCCCCAAAGGACAAGTAATCATATTAACGTATAAAGCGCTCTCTTCTGCTTCGTAATTTTGGTGCGATGGACAGGGAGTCTTTGTTAAAAGACGCTTACAATGTCAAATGGCCTTTACTAAATGACATTAGTGAATCCAATGATAAAGTTGAGGCGTTCAATAAAATGTTAGTTGAACTTTATGACACCCATGCTCCACTTAGACCGGTTACAGTGAAACACCCACCTGCTCCGTGGCTTACTTTAAAAATTAAAAGGCTCCAGACTTTGCGAGATCACGCCAGCATACAATATCAGAAAAAGAGTACAGAAATAGATGCAATAGGGTGTTTTTTTTTTTTGTTTGTTAAACACTTGTACTTGTCCACTTATTTATATTAATTTCCCTTACCGGTTTCGCTGTTAAAGCATTATCAAAGGTTTGTTTGGTTGTTTACGTACAACTACTACAAGCACTCTTAACATTTCTTCAGCTGTTATTTCCTGGTTCGAATCATATCTTCGCAGTCGCCAACAATGCGTTAGGGTCGGCGATACTAGTTCAGACTGGTGCCCTCTAAATGCAGGCGTTCCGCAAGGTGGCGTCTTATCTCCCTTATTATTTTCAATTTTTATCAACATTCTCTCCAAGCAACTATCTTCTCTCTACCACCTTTATGCTGATGACTTGCAACTGTATGCTGGCACGCCTGTAGCACCACTTAATGAGGCTATAGGCGCCATTAACAGGGATTTATTAAAAATATCTAAGTGGGCAAAGGCTTTCGGACTCCTTGTTAATCCTGGAAAGTCACAAGCTATAATCATCGGGAGTTCAAGAATGCTTGCCAAAGTAAATATTAATGATACAACTAATATAATATTTGATAACACCACAATTCCGTTCACTGAAACTGTGAAGAATTTGGGCGTCATTTTTGATAAAACACTGTCTTGGGCACCTCATGTTGAATCACTTAGCAGAAAGATGTTTGGAACCTTCCACTCACTTCGACGCTTGCAGAACTTCCTGCCCATTCAAACCAAAATCATGTTAGCACAATCTTTCCTTCTTCCAATTCTCGATTATGCTGACTCTTGCTTCCTTGATCTCACTGAAGAGCTTCTTAACAAGCTTGAGCGCCTTCAAAATCTGTGCATACGTTTCATCTTTGGGCTTCGTAAATATGACCATGTTTCTGAATTTCGCACACAGCTGAAATGGGGACATTCGTTTTCGTAGAAACACTCACATCGTTTCTCTTCTCTTCACTGTCCTTAACAATGCTTCTGCACCCAATTATCTACGGAATCGTTTTACTTTCGTATCTGATCGAGGCAGACTGCAACGCCCTGACAACCACAAAAACTTATCGATACCTATACATAAAACTGGTTTTTACTTAGACTCTTTTACTGTGCATGCTGCTCGATTATGGAATCGTCTACCAGAATCCCTTCAAATCTGTCGTACACTTAACACATATAAAGCTAAACTTAAAGCTCACTACTTCAGTGAGCTACACTACTAATTTTTACTCTATTTATTTTTGTTTCTACAATAAAAAATTATCCATGATTTTTATTATATATACCTATATGTAAATGTATGTATTTATTTATGTATATCTGTTCTTCATATATTTCTTGTGTAAGTTTATGTACTCGTTTATTATAGGATAAGCATTACTTAATATTAACTCTATGTAGTTTCCTCTAGTTTATTTTACATTTACATGTTCCCCTCTATATTTTTCTTTCACATCTCTTCCACCCAAAGGTTGCCTGGAAGATATTGCTATTAGCAATAAGTGCCGCCTTTGTACAATATGACATTGTTTGTTAATATCCTATTTTATGTTTTTGTGTAAATGTACATTAAGTGTAATAAATAAATAAATAAAATAAAATTAGTTTGAGGTACAGAGTCTGAACTATCTTTTTTGTAAAACAATTAAGTTCAATAAAGAAATTTGATTTGATTTGTTAACTCCATTGCTGTATTAGTTATAGGTGTAATGTTAAATACCTCTGTCTAATATTGCATATGAAATAATATTCAGATATATCTAAGTAGAGTTTATGACAAGGCATGCTCGTAAACAAACAAACAGAGAGACGGCATTTTCCTGTTGATAACCGCGTTATGTCAGCGTAATATGTTTGTTGATTGATAATGCGTTGACCATGAAAGTCTGCTCCTTCTACCCAAATTGTCTACGTGACAATGTTCTTGTAATCTTGTTTGTGTTGATTTACCCGTATCTAAGTTGGTATAGTATTCCACTCTAGCAGATTCACGCTTGGCCTCATCGTGAATATTGTTCCTATCGATGATTAGCATCGAGTTTTTATTTTCAAAACCACTTTTCACAGATTCTAAGAAGATCCTTCAAAAGAATGAAAAATCTAATCAGAATATTGTAAAATTGTGTCAACATTATAAAAAACGCATTTATTTTTCCACTTTCTTGTAGGCTGAAAATATAAATAGGCTTTCTTTTATAGTTTTAGAAATTCTTTTACAAGTTTTAATTATTTTAATAATAACTTCCCGTTACAAAAAATGATCTGAAAGCAAGATAAATAATAAATTTATTTGCGTGTTCACAAAAAAAGGAGAAAAGGATTACGTAAATGCAAGGAACAGCACACGAAAGGGGAACAACACGACAAAAGGATGTAATTAAGCTGTGTTCCATTCAAAACACGAATTGGTTGGCGCTGATTTACCTCTGTTACAATTGCATGATAGTGTACACACAAGTAGTTAACTATTTATTTACTAAATTGAGAAACAATGACCACGGGCAAAAAATAAAAATGCCATTTAAATAAATGAGCGAAATATTACAAGTATTTCTAATTCTATAAATAAAACGAAACCATTTTTTTTTGCAAGAAAACAGAAAAAAACACTCTAGATGATAAGTAAATATAGATATTGTACCTATATGTAGAATTAGGGTAAATAATATAGCCATTGTAGGCTTTCCAGGGATATTTCTAATGACCTATTGTAATAAATAAATCCAAATGTTGCTGATCGACTTTTCCCTTTTATTAACATTGCAAAAAGAGCGTAATAAAGTAGATTTCCGGATTTTTATCGATATTTATTATTAAATACGATACTAGTTAATGGATGGAATGTATTAATGTTCTAAATACTAATTACTAATTAAGTAGTTCCGGCTTGATAGCACAGATTGAAACACACTTGTTATATCAGTAGCAAAACGTGACACAACATCAAATAACCTTGATTGATTTAACCTATTAAAGAGGTAAGAAGGCATCACCAACTCTCGATGTCACATTTCAAGAATCTCAAGGGTGCTTCAGTGGCAGTTTGCGTGTACAGATGTTTTTAAATCGCTTTAAACTTCCTATATGAATAACAAAAATAAAAAAATATATATATATTATATTTTTTTACTTGAATATTATGTCTCGTAATTGTAATCTTTTAAACCCTCAAAGGTTTAACATACTACAAGTAAACAAATACCTTTCAAATGCTTTAAAAAACTAATAAAATGCTTATAATTTTGTAATCAAAGAAGACCACTTTGAAATTTATATAAACACACGATCAATGCAAAAATATTACATAATGATGTTTAAAATTTATAAATACCTAATTTACACAGACATACAGACTAAACCTAAGGATTAAAGAGCGTTGGCAAGTTTCCATACAAAAACCAAGCGACATTTAAGCTACATGGTACGAAGAAACGTATAAAAAAGGGTTGTTTTGGCTGGCTTATGCTTGAAACATATTTGCTAATACCTAAACTAACCTCTAGTGTATATTTTGTTTGGAAACAAGCAATATTTATATCTAAAAGAGCCCGTAACTAACTGAAATAAAATTGCTTCAAGTCGACTCTATGCGTTTATTAGTATGTCTTTGCTAATTTATCATATATGAAAACGATTATTTTCTCTATTTTGCTCTATCCGGCGATGCAGCGATCGTAGTAACAGCCAATGCAATGCACGCTGATATGAACGTTATTTTAATGTCGTTTCTGCCGATATTTGTAGCGACACACATCGAGCTGAAGCTTTAGCTATAAAGTGAAGTGTTTTTTAGGGTTCCGTAGTACCTGAAAGGTAAAAGGAACCTTTATGGTGAGACTCCGTTGTCCGTCCGTCCGTATGTCACAGCCTCATAACTTTGGCACCGTTAAAGGTAAAGATTTGAAATTAGCTACAAAAATAGCATTCATTTGCATACAATACAATTTAAATTGTTAAAAATATTTCCAATGAATAATATTGCCGGACCTTATATAAATCGGACTGGTGACGGGCAGCGGCGTCACTGGTGCAAGGGTTTCGGCACCGCGCTCACCAACCCGCCTGCCCAGCGTGTGTGAGTATGGGCATTTCTTCCAGGAGGACCGCCAAGAGTGGCGAAATCCTGGAAAGGCCTATGTCCAGCAGTGGACGAAACAGGCTGATGGATGGATGGATGGGTATCAAAATGTAGATATTATAGAGCTGATTATAAAAATATATATTTTTGCTATATTGACTGGCACCAATTTCGAGAAATCATTGAAAAACCACAAAAAATGCATATCCCCCTTATCTCCAAAACTAGTGGTCCGAAAAAAAATTAAAAATTCATGTTGATTTGGGATCATATAAAGATTACAGGAAGAATATAACGGTTGAGAAATTCACGATAATAAAATGACAAAATGTAATTTTTCATCCTCGAGTTTTATTTCGAGTTTGGTATAAAAATATTTGTTTCTCTCTTTTGTGGCACAATCAATTCTTATTCTTATTTTTATTCTTTTTTATGTTAACATAAACAGTTATGGGCAAGATTTTAAATACTTTTTTCCTGACTGTTCCCAAAACTTTACGGAACCCTAGGTTTGCGAGTCTGACTCGCACTTGACCGGTTTTTCTTATAGGCATAGTCCAGCCGGTGCGAGGCGGCGCGTTCAGCCTGCAAAGAAAAGATCATTCTTTTCTTTTTTCTCAGGATATGCTTTAATTTTCATTATGTGTAAATTATGTACCGGCACTTTCGCCGGTTTGACCGTGGCATAAACAGGTGAGACGCCCTGCCATACTACGCTACCACGGCCATAATTCGATTCAATTCATTAATTTTAATTGTAACACAGCGCACAAAACACCAAAACCGTCACAAAGGTGGAATAAGATATCGGTACGTTATGAAATATAGGTTTATTATAATTTATTAATCTAATTTATCATTCATTCGTCGTGTTAGTATCCTTTTAAACGAATTCATCAAGCACGCTATCCCTGACAATCCTAAATCGTAAACAATAAGTCACACTGTGGTGCCTCGGTTAGCAGAGAGCTGAGCAGCGCCAGCGCACCGGAACTGGTGATTCTCCGTGTGAAACTGTGCGGGAGGCTGATGTCGCGAGAAGTGTGTGGTGGCGCGCTCGGATTTAGTCGTCAGGTACAAAAAATCTGACTACTTTGTCCAGAAGATCCAGGCAGTCGATTTTATGTCGAATCAAATTTATTGTAAATTTAATAAGGGTTAGCGACTTTCTTAATTCAAGAGAGTCGTAGCCCAACTGGCCCCCAAGAAATCGTGTAGGGTACAAAAAAGGGTAGAAAATATATTGTCTTTACAGAGGCTTCCCAGAAATCTTTCTTGGACTTGTTCCAGCAAGATAATGTATTTTTTCTCGTTTGGGTTCCGAACCACTGCATTCGTTTCAAGTATGCTACGGACGGACTAGGGCAGCGTATAAGGTACGAGTTGCTTCGATGGATAAAGGTACGGTATTGCGAAGTACAAAAGCCTCTGGTACGCAGTGGCGGTTACTTTCTGCACGTGAGGGTAAGAACGTGATCTCCGGGTCGAACAGTACGCCGAGGTCTCGCACCTCCATGACCCGCGTAACCGGTGCGTCCCCGACATGAACTTCGTTTCTACTTCGTGGTCCCCTTGCATGTACCGGTGCTGCACGGGAAAATGGGACCTGTTGAAGCTCATCACCTTACACTTACTGTGATTAAAAATAATTTTATTATTAATACTCCACTGAAGCACTGCGTCAACATCAAGCTGTAACTCAGCCAGTGGCGTAGCTAGGTGGACAAGGGCCACGGTGCATAGAGAAAGAATCGGGCCCTCACCCCCTCTTTCCGCCGTAGCTTGAACTTATATTGGTCTTCAAAATTAGTGCACCAGAGCCCCTGAGCTCCGGGGCCCTGGTGCACTGCACGCCACCGAACTCAGCACAGTCATTAGGTGAACTAATGATCCTAACTATCTTCACATCATCAGCAAACAATAGAACCCGGGAGTGTTGGACTACATCAGCTAAGTCATTAATAAATAAAACAAACAGGAAAGGTCCTAAGTTTGATCCCCGACTGATTCCCGACCGCGTATGATAACTGTCAGATAGGTAAGGTCTATACTTCACAAACTGTCTTCTACCTCCCAAGTAATTAAAAAATTGTCTAAGAAGGCCGGGCACGAACCCTGTTTCCCCTAACTTTAATAAAAGGACATCATTATCAACGCGGTCAAAAGCTTTTTGGAAGTCAAGGTAGTATCTTCTTTGACAGAAGATCAACTAAAGCAACCATGCTGGTGGCCACTGACCGTTTAGGTAAAAATGCACGCTGTGCACTGCATAATGTAAGGCATAGGTACTCGTACACTGTGATAGAAGACGATCATGGATCACCATTTCGAAAACTTTAGGTATCGCACAGAGGTTCGCGGCCGGCCTATAGTTTTCCACCATCGTCTTGACTCCCTTTTTAAGTATAGGGGTAATTCTGGACTCCTTCCAAGTTTCCGGATACACACCAGTTAACAATGATTAAATTAAAATGTACGTGATGGAGTTAATAAGTTCGCCTATGTATCCCTTTAGAACGTAAGCTGGCAATAATATTCTAAGATAATTAATTAAAATAGGCGTTACCTTGCGGAAGTCCATCACTAAGTTAAGGATATATAAATATAATTTTCAATATTCTACACACCTCAAGAGCAAAGCACAAGAGTATAATTTCATAACGTAGCATCGAGTTTATTCATACGGGCTACCTACTCGTTTATATGATCTGTGCGGCCTACGACGAAAGCAAACACTGTGTTAAACTTGCTAGCCCTACAAAGCTTGAATATAAAATCGGTATCAAACTCCTAAACCAACTATAGAACTAATCTGGGAAAGTTGATAGTTGAGATTGTCGGCACTTGGTGGAATTCAACAAACATTGTTGTGATGAAAAAACACTTGTACTTTTTTTTGTACTTGCACGGACATCTAGCAACAGATATATTGTTTAAAAAAAATGAAAAAATATATGTATATTAGTTCATTAAAAAGCCCCTGATGATGCTTATATAGTGAAACCGGTTGGGTAGTGTAGTATTAAATGTTATCTGTGTATCTGTTATCAAGTGTTTTTTCATCACAACAATAATCTGGGAAAATTTGTTAGTAAACTAAACCTTATTTCGTATAAGATTAGATTTTCGTGAAATTGCAAATTAACAGAAGATTATTTATTCGAGCTTTATGTAATAATTTAAAATTTTCTTTAACCTTTAATCATATAAATTATTTTTTTCTATTTAGGGTATTTAATTTTTTTCATTTTTGATTAACGTCTTCCAACGAGCTATTGATAATTTTGTCGTAGACGTCCTCCAATTATTAAGATATTTGTACCGAAATTTACTCTGTTTTTACGAGAGGAGGGTAGGGAAATTTGTTTTTGTTTATACGGAAAAAAAAACTGCAGTCCCGTAGATGAAGGTTTGAATTATCTGTAGGTACCCAAAACACACACATTGCTTATGTAAGAACATTTGATTGTTCACGAACAGAGAACAGAGATGCAGGTCAGATACGATAAATATATGTTGCCCATATTTAAATTAAAAACGACCCAATTTAAATTTTAATTATAACACAGAATGTTTGAGTTGTCACGGATGACGGTCATTGCACCAAGTTTTTACTTTTTCTAACAAAAACGCACTTTAATCTTATGAAAATAGCGACTACATTGGTGAGTTTGAGGTTGTGTTCCGAATCGTAGGCGGATGCAGTCGGTTGAATATCCTTTCAGAGCTTCGGTGCATTTTATCAGAGGAAGCTGCATTAAAAATATCTTTTGTTTTGACACAAATTTAACTTCTACTAAAATGTGGAGAGGTGCAGAGATTTTATTGTTCAATACAGATCGATTAAAAATTTTAAATAAAAAAAAGTCTCTTGATTTCAACGTTCTAATACTTTCCTGTATTGTATCATTAAACTAAACCTGAGAATATTAATAACCGGGTTGCTTAATTAAAATAGTAATAATGTATAGTAACTAGTAATAATGTCTGCTTGTGAGAATTATGAGGTTGTTTTACAGTTTTGTATACAAAGTCGTATGAGTAATTATAGGTACATTAAAAAAAGAAATAGGTATATGCTAATATAATTATATTTATGATATTATTGGAGCTACAAACATCTTTATTAACTTCTTTATAGCCTATATGTTGACCAGGGTCACTACGATGATAATAGAGAAAACCGCATCCAAAACATTATAAAAATTTTAATTATGGCCTCAGTAGAATACTGTTATGATAACCCATTCAAATTAAATTTTCGCAAAAATATCAAATGAACAGACACTAACCTTTTTACTATATATATATAAATAATATATAATATATATATATATATATATAAATATATATATATATATATATATATATATATATATATATATATATATATATGTATATATACATATATAGGTGGATGATGATGATGAAAAATCCAATTACTTTGAAGCTCCTATAATATCGTTCAAATATTTTTTTTTATATAACTACGTATTTTTTTTATTATTATGTAAATTGTATTTAGTCGGAGCAATTTTTTGAGTTAGATATATTATTTCTTGTACTTTTATTTCAAACTTGACAAGGTGAAGGATAGCGATCTTCGTGTCCATTTAATCTACGCCAGGAATCACCAATTACAAAAGAGCACAATATCAAAAATATGTCATTTTCAATTTACAGTGTCACGATTTTGGACTTGAACCGTTTTTGTAATTAGTGATTCAGTTATATTTTGCATCAATTTTATATGATATCGCTTTTTTACATACCTCCAACCTCCATCCGCCAAATCGGCAAAATTTTGGTGGGCGGCAATTTATCTAGTAGAGTCCACATTTCGCGAAAACAAAAAATACGTATTTAGGGTAATTTCTTTAAATCATAACCATAAAAAGACAAGTTGCGTAACATGCGTTGTGATAAATAGACCTCAGCGTCTAGACATCTAATCAATATCATTAATTAATTTACTTACAAGTTATGGTTATTACTAATTAGTCGACGTTGGATTTTGTAAAGTTTATCTGTTGAACTTTACTCGTCTCGTGAAGGCGCACGAGGTGCGGGATGTGCATTTTATCACGTCAACACAATGCCACACTTATGAACCTTGTTCCCGTCGCATAAGGTTTGAACTTGGTTATTAGAATTATATAGTTCTCAGGTCAGGACCACGATGCGTAAAGCAGTAAAACCAGACAGAGTTGATAAAAAAAGCTGTTATACTTCTAAATATATTTTGGGACAATGCAACAGACAGAAAGAATTTTCAAAGCACAACAAAGGTGCATTCATGCTATGAGTAAAATTAAGAGCACATAAACTTGCAAACCACATTTAAAAAATTTCAAAATATGTTCAAGAAACTGTTTATCTACAAAATGGCGGTATTTGTATAATTCAATTTTAATATTTTTGACCACTTTAGAGCTGATGCCGGGCTCGACTGTGGAGGTACCACCATCTTACTCGCAAATCCTCCCGAAGTTATTCGAGGGAGAGTAAGAGAACAGCTCTTAGGCAAAACCAGGCGGCCCACCATTGCCTGGGACCAATGGATGGCGGTATATCCATCCCCAATTGCCGAGCCTTATATCAAACAGACTGGTGACGGGCAGCGGCGTCACTGGTGCAAGGGTTTCGGCACCGCGCTCACCAACCCGCCTGCCCAGCGTGTGTGAGTATGGGCATTTCTTCCAGGAGGACCGCCAAAAGTGTCGAAATCCTGGAAAGGCCTATGTCCAGCAGTGGACGAAACAGGCTGATGGATGGATGGATGGATGGACCACTTTAGAAGCAAACGCTACGGAAACACGATCTGTAGCTTTATCTGTCTGTCTGTATCTATAATAGTTACCAAGAAGACATCCAAATGTTTAAAACGTATTTAAAAACTTATTACATGACTAAACTTGTTATACGAGTAGCGTTAATGAATATTTCTCAGATGCACAGTGAGTTTAAAGGTATAAGCATGTTAATTATAATTGACTAGTTATATAACCAATAAAATTCATTGACCTCTCATAAACAACTAGACTCACAATCTCGCTCAAAAAAAGTCCGCGATGCATTTTGTCACCGCTATGGGGTGACAAATTCGAATGACGATTTCTTACAACTGACATTGCATCTTATTTTAACGACATAACGTCTTAATTTGGTTGAAGCATTTTTGGTTACTATGCCGTCGCACGTTCGGACACTTTCTGACAAACTTTTCTTAGAGACTGTGTGTCTTGTTGTTTATGAGAGGTCAATAATAATATTTTGTTTATTTTTTTCTGTGAATATTTGGACGCCATATGTATGACAGAGCACGGAGAGACAAAACCACTGTTAGTTAACCACTAACCTGTGACTCACAAATAAACGATTTTGAATTTGAATAGAGAAACTCAATAAAACGCAAAACATAAAAAATATACATCGTCACGATCATAGACTTAGGTATACCCTATATAGTCTATGGTCACGATATGGATATCCGTCAGGGTGTCAGAGGTGTTTCCAAGTATGGACTGTGAAATGCGAGTCCACACTCGTACACACGTTTCACTGACGATTATTACGTCCCATCCCAGATTCCCAGCGGTGAGTAGGTGAGCTGGGATACAAATATGGATCAACAGCTTAGCGTGCCTTTTGAAGCACGCCGATCGAACACAAACGTGCCCCTACAGGGTTTAAGGTGATATTTTGTATTTTTCAACGGTCGCTGTCACTCCAAGCAGAAAAAACCCGCAGCGCGAGAGGGGCGGATTCAGGGCAAATGAGAAAAAACTAGCTTCTTTATTTATATTAAAAAAAATTTTTTAGCCAATATCTAAATATTGTTAAAACCCATCTAATAAAATATATTTAAATTCTGTACACGATTCCTATTCGTCAAAAATTGAGAAAAAAGGTGCTTGAAGATCACAGTTCAATAATTATTTATTTCGAGTGAAAGTTTCTCAATCGTGTTTCTGTTCAATAGGAGTCTAGACAAAGGTTACAAAAATGTTATACTAATATATTAAACAGGTAGCTTCTTCTTGTGTGTAGTTACAGGATTCCAAAAAGTGACAATATTTTTGCGGCCACTAGGTTAGTAGTCGAGTACTTGAACCACTCGACAGAGGCGGACCCACGCATTTTTGTAGTCTGCGAAAAATCAATTCTAATACATACTAGGCTTTGCTCGCGGCTCCGCTCGCGTTTTTTCAATCTTTGCCCCATTTCCAGCTTGGGCGTTATTTTATGAACACCTGTTATAGCCTATGTGTTGACCAGGGCTATTACGATAATAATAATAAGAAAACGCATCGTAATCCGTTGAATGGTTCTCGAGTCAAAAGCATTTATTCAATTGTTGCCCCGTTTTTGGCTTGGGCGTTATTTTATGAACATCCCTTATAACCAGTATTGACCAGCATCACTATGGTGATAATAAAAATAATCGCATCCAAACCCGTGGTTATCGAGTTAAAACGGAACATACATACCTACAGACAGACAGACAATAATTCTTACAAGTATGGTTTTGGCCTCAGTACAGTACCAATAACCCATTTCATTTAAAATTTCGGAAAATATTAAATGCACAGACACGACTTTTTTGCTACTTTATTATTAGCAAAGATTTTTTCGATTTTTTAAAACTACAAAACGCTTCTTCGAGTTCCGTATAAATCGCGTAGGCTTCTCGTAGACCCTGCGTAGATGTTTCGTAGTATCTCGTAGGCGATTTAGTCTTGTCGTCAGTGTGCGTAATCTTGTTCAAAATGATAAACACGTTATTTACTGTTTTCCTCGTCGGTACTTTCTTTTTATAGTCTTAGGTAAATTCTAGTCATCGTATTTATTTACCGTCTCAATGATGTAATCAGAATGTGTTTCTTAACATATATTTCGCATTCATTTTGTAACATTTTACAACTTTATTAAAATTCTAAAAATAAATGTAAATATATCCTCTGTCGGTAAAATGCCTGTCCGATTTATTCAAAGCAAATTAAAAAATAAAGTATTATTCGGTGCGACTATTGGACAAATAGAGAGAATGAATGGAGGTACCGTGACGAAAATGGATGGGTGGAAGTGTAAAGTAAAGCTCGACCGGGCCGCCCTAGAAGGACGTATGCCCACCGAATCGGCAACATTCTGGGGAATGATTGATGGATATAGAAGAGGCGAAATGGGTGCGTCAGGATCGTAGCAGATGGAAATATGTACTCTCTGCTTACCTTTTCTGGGAGGCAGGTGTGAGTTTATGTCAGTATGTTTAATACGTACAACAATAAAAATGTTCAAAAATTTGATAAAAAGGGTTGCCTCTTCTTTTTTTCACCAATATTTACAATTCGAAAACCATTTCGAGGAATAGCTTTCCTTAACTGTTTTTAGCAGACAGATTTTAAAATAAACGTGCATATACTTTATTAAATGAACAACAAGGGATGTCTTTTACTTGACCTTCAGTGACTTCATCATCCCACATTTCCATAGGCATTTTTTTTTCTCGAACGCATCCTAAGGTCTGAAGGAGCCGGCCATTCAACCTTATATGATTACGTCACTTCCTGCTAAATATTAAAATGCTTAAAATCGGTTTAAAAGCAATATGAAATGTATTATTAAAATTACATACCAAAATTGATCTATTAATTCTAAAAAGCAGAGAAAATTGCACATTAAAGTTTAAAAAACAACCCAATTATGCAGGGCAACATACAAGTGCGAGTAGGACTCGAGGGTTCCGTATTACATACGAATATTCCTCGGGCGTTTACATAACCATCTTAATTTGATACTTACATCTATTAACCTCTGTTTATTCAAAGGGTCTAATAGGTTGGTCGTTCATGTCACGTGTAGTATAAGGCCTAATTGTGGACGGAATTTAAAATTTCCAAGTTAACTGGAAGTACATAAAAGTTGTATAAGGTTTTATTTGTATTTATAAAAAATACTTCACAAACCCTAAGACCTAGTGCCTGAAGATGTTGTAAACGAAACGGGTCGCTAAGAGGAGGAAATAAACACTGTAGAATTTATAGTACAAGTAAGACTTTTCATTGCTATTTATAATGGAGTTCCAACAAGAACCATCAATCAAATCTTAATTAGTAAAAGGTTCTTGACATACGGACAACAAAGTGATCTTATAAGGGTTCCGTTTTTCGTATTGAGGTACGGAACCCTAATAACGACTGTAATAACAATTCAAGACCACAGGCCCATTGCGTAATGTCGTCTGAACCAACCAATTAACCGTTGTCTAAAGTCGGATTCCCACTATCAGGTTTAGGTCAGTTCCGTGAGTGGGATAGCGAAGGTCAAGCTGATAGCCGCATGTGACCCGCGCGTGGCCAGGTGGACTTTGAGCTGTGGGGATGAATGTTGTGTCCTTTCCATGACAACAACGAATGATAATGCATTTTGTTTGTGACCATTATTGGATTAAGTTTACTCAATCTCTGGAGAGAAAAAGTGGGTGTATCTCATAGATATCTTAAAGGCATTATTCGTGTATCTAGTTTGGACTGAGACTTGTTCACACTTGGGAATACTTTTGGGCCGCGTTCATAAATTCGGGGTCTCGACACGGGTTCTAATGCCATCTCTGTCGCACGCTTTGACAATTGTATACGCTATCCTTCTGTCAGTGTCGGAACCTGACGAAAGTGTTAATTAATGAACGGTCTGGCTAGTGCGAATTCTAACGCTGTCTGGTACCGTTAAAGTTTGTCACCCAGACCCGCTCTAAAACGTTTTTCTCGCTGGAATCACTCGCAAGCGTTTCAAAACCAGATGTTCTCTCTCTTTCTTTTATTTACCCCCCGGAGATTCATGTCGTTCGTGACCATGTTTTTAGGGTTCCGTGCCCGAGCCAAACGGGATCCTATTACTGAGCCTGCGCTGTCTGTCTGTCTGTCCGTCCGTCTGTCACAGGGGTCTACAGTTTCAGCCGTAATAGATAGCCAGTTGAAATTTTCACATAATACGTATAACTATGGCCTCTACCTAGGCCAATCATTAAAAAAATTCAAAGGGTGTCCCCATACACAGAATTCAAGGTTATTTTTTATACACTAGTTTCAAATTTGCTCAGACTGTTACAGATACGCCAAAGTAAAAAAAAACATTAATGCAAATTTGGGTTCCGTACTCGAAGTGTGCTGAATTATTTGACAACCGCCATCAGTTTAGCGGCTTTTTTTGACGCCTTGATGTTGCTATGGATATAGACATACTGTTGTTATTTATCATGTTTTTAGGATCCCTTATCCGTATTTTATGGTGGTACGGAACCCTTTGTGCGCGAGTCCGGCACGCACAAGGCCAAATTTTTTTTCAATAACAATGATGAAATAAATATATAAATATATCGTCACGACATGAATCCCCGAGGGGTGTCAGAGGTGTTCTGAGTGTTCTGAGGCACAGCCGCGTTTCACCGACGATTATTTACGTCCCAACGTGATGGGCGGTGAGGTGAGCCCTATCGCCGTTTTTCGGGCACAAATACATGCTTTTTAGGGCATGCAGGTTTCCTCACGATGTTTTCCTTCACCGTTCAGCACGTGGTAAGTAAGAAAGAACAAATACTATGCACATCAATTCCGAAAAACTAATTGGTGCATGCCCGACCGGGGATCGAACCTGGGTCTCATGATTGAAAGGCCAGAGTTCTACCCCTGAGCTACCACTGCTCTTTTGGAAAGTTGTTTTGTACGACCAGAAGTCCATTTACGGCCGGTTTATAGTGCGCAAGTGGACGGGTGCCGACCAAATTGCCGACATACTGTAGAAGGGCCAAAACAAAAGCACCCGCAGAGGTATGACTGTGATTGATGTCTGTGGGGCCCATAATACCTCACTTCGCAGTCCTGCTCTAACGCTTCTGCTTTTTGACTGTCTATCCTACTCTAATCAGATGCCGCGCACGGAAAAACATCAGTTATTTTGAAATCGCGACTACACTGATGGTTTTTTAATTTTTCTGGACCAGTCTTCAGCTGGTTTCTACTAATATCAGTTATATTATGCAAAGTTTCAGATCTAATTTCAAGTATTCATTGAATGCCATCGGTTTATTGTACAGTTTGGAGAGGTTTTTGTATTTTTTTTTTATCAAAAAAATAAAATGGAATCTAGTTTTCACAACAGCATGGACATAGCATTAGTCTTCAACTTTATCATATATTAATTTCAGAGTGATTGTTGCAGTATTTGTTGGTATAAAACAGGATCATGCGAAACAAAGTGATGTATTATATTATCGTAACAGATGGAAGTTTGTACTCTCTGCCTTCCCTTCTCAGATACAGGCATGAGTGTACATATGTATGTATAAAAGGACGTGGCTTAGCGTGTCCGGAAAAATAAAAAACTAACTTTAACTATTTTGAAGGTAAATTGGGCTCGCTGTCTTTTCTTTTGCTTGCTGCAAGCATCAGAGATCGTTCCTTACTTTATGGTTTGCACTTTATGCAAGCGGGTTGATGCTGGAGGTCGGAAAATTGTGAGGACAGAATTCATTTGAAATGGAAATGGGTTCGAGACAGGGTTTGCCTACTATTTGTTGTTATACTGCTCTTTAGCTTATGTTTAACATATTAAGGCCTTACCCCTGGTGCACGATAATCTTACTGAGCGATTTTGAAATTCAGTATGTTGTAAGAAAGTCTACATTAGAACGCTCTCTTCGCGCGCTGGTGGCACGCAAAATCAGTGAATTTTAGAGGTTTTTCTGGATTTTACGAAAAAGTATTTGATGTAGGAGTTTTTCCACCTGACATCGGAAAATAAACTATGTTTTCTTGTTATAGCAGTAATTTCATACATTAAACTCAAGCCGTTTAGATATAAAACGAAATAATAACTGAAAAAGGCATCATTTTTAAAAATAAAATCTATCGAGTGAAATGTGTCCAATTAGGTAACCGACTTGACAACGGAAAGACAAAGGTCTGAAAAAATATATGTCCAAGTTTTACATTGATCAGATATGTAGTTGAGTCAGCATATTAAAACAAAAACCGCTGAAAGACCCAATACAAGCCCTTAAAGCCGATTCTGAAGCCTGTACATTTAGTTTGAGTGGTTTCAAAACTAAATTTTCTTCATTTCAAAATAGTTCTTTAGTTTTAACAACAGAAACTATATTTCTTTGGGAAAATTAGGTTGTACAGCACTTTAACTAAAATTAAAGCCTTCAAAATCGACTTTGCTGTACCGATTTTATTTTGCGAAATTCGTAGTAAAGAGTGTTATCGATCCGTGTTACTGATCACTGATCACTTACCAAGCCTCTTACTCCAGTATGAGTTTGGCTGTATAAATTAAAGTCACCTTATATACCTACATTTGCTGAAATAAGGGTGACAAAATCACGGTACTTATGCTTTTAACTATACCTACATGTATCTAGGTAAGTTTAAATTATGACCTACAGACAATACAGTGGCTTGAAAACAATTAGTGTTTCATAATTCAAACTTTTTGTATTAACAGCTAAGTACGCTTAGCACCCGGCACTTGAAAAATAAACTACAATTATAAATAACAAATCATAGATAAGCTAAAGTAAACATTCTAAGTTTCTTGCTTTTCTTCTTAGCAATACCTACTAATCGAATGGTGCGGATGGTTAGGCATTATGTATGATATAATATTTTTATTCCTATATATCTCTATTTTATGCAAGTGTATAACTTTATTACATTTTAGTAGCCCAACCTTTATATTTTTTGTATGTATTTCCCGTATTTATTTATCAACTTATTTGTTCATTGCGTCATTTATATTTTATTCCTAGATTTCTCTATTTTATGCAGGTGTATAATTACATTTAAGTAGCCTAACCCATATATTTTTTGTATGTCTTTCCCTTATTAGTATATATATTTTTATATTCTAAAGATATACATATATTGTAAAGATTAACTTTGACTTGTAGAAAGTAAACTTTATGTATCTATTTTAAAAAATAAATATTTTGATTTGATTTGACATTCTGTCTGCAAATAAACATAAGTTACCAATTAACCATAACTATTTACTTTATATACCTTTTAATACATAAAAATAACAATAATTACTGTTGTTAAACATATTTATTAAATGTTGTTAAACGTTATTTTTATGTACCAAATAAACATTATTCTATTCTGTGTTGATGGTTGTGATTGTCGGCACTTGGTGGAACTTATTATACATCTTGTTAAATAAGACACTTGTACTGAATTTTTTATCGCACGTATTAGACATGTAAATATTATTTAAGTTATTTTTTATGTAATAAAGCCCTAGACAATGCTTATAAGCGAAACCGGTCGGGTGTATTAAGTGAAATTATAATCCTGTGGACAAGTACAAGTGTCTTATTTAACAAGATTATTCCATTCTATTCTGTACATAAACCTATTATCTAAAGCATAAAGAAACGTTTTTTTTAACGCTTTCGTGTTAATTTATATTAAATACTAGTCTTTGCCCGCGGCTCCGCCCGCGTTAATTCAACCTTTGCCCCGTTTTTGGCTTTGGTGTTATTTTATGAACACTCCTTATAGCTCATGTGTTTACTAGGGTCACTAGCATGATAATAAAAAAGCCGCATCCAAATCCGTTGAACATACATACAGACAGACAGACAAAAATTTAATAAATGGTTGTTTATGCCTTAGTACAATACCAATAATCCATTTCATTTAAAATTTTGCGAAAATATTAATTATACACACCATTTTTTCTTAGGTACAGACACGACTTTTTACTACCTTATTATCAGTGTTATATTTACATTATTCACTAAAAACCGCAATATCCAACCTTTTCTTGATTCACTTTTTCAGATATGTTTATCTCTTTCGTTGTGCGATGGATATCAAACTTCACGATGAATAGAAAGCTATAAACCCGTGGTGTCCATTCACAGATCTGAATCAAAATTTAACTTACACATGTATACGATTTTACACATCAAGTGACCTGCCATTTCCTTGTCTGATTCACTGAAACATACTTTAAAAACCGGCCAAGTGCGAGTCGGACTCGCGCACGAAGGGTTCCGTACCATTATCTATAAACACGGCAATGAATCATCTATAAAAACGGCAAAAAAATCATATCTGTATGGGAGTGCGCAGGTCTAACTCGCACTTAGCCGGTTTTAGTATTTGTTGTTACAGCGGCAACAGAAATACATTATCTGTGAAAATGTCAACTGTCTAACTATCACGGTTCATGCATTATCTATAAAAACGGCATAAAAATCATGTCTGTGGGAGTGCACAGGTCCAACTCGCACTTGACCGGTTTTAGTATTTTTTGTTATGTGCCAACAGAAATACATTATCTGTGAAAATTTTAACTGTCTAACTATCACGGTTCATGCATTATCTATAAAAACGGCAAAAAAATCATGTCTGTTGTATGGGAGTGCGCAGGTCCAACTCGCACTTGGTCGGTTTTAGTATTTGTTGTTATGTGCCAACAGAAATACATTATCTGTGAAAATTTTAACTGTCTAACTATCACGGTTTATGCATTATCTCATTATCTATAAAAACGGCAAAAAAATCATGTCTGTTGTATGGGAGTGCGCAGGTCCAACTCGCACTTGGCCGGTTTTAGTAATTTTTGTTATAGCGGCAACAGAAATAAATTATCTGTGAAAATTTCAACTGTCTGTTAACTATCACGGTTTATGCATTATCTATAAAAACGGCAAAAAAATCATGTCTGTTACGAGTATATGGGAGTGCGCAGGTTCAACTCGCACTTGGCCAGTTTTAGTATTTGTTGTTATAGCGGCAACAGAAATACATCATCTGTGAAAATTTCAACTGTCTAACTATCACGGTTCATGAGATACAGCCTGGTGACAGACGGACAGACAGACAGACGGACAGCGGAGCCTTAGTAATAGGGTCCCTTTGGTTACCCTTTGGGTACGAAACCCTAAAAACCCATACTGCGGGGCGAGACGCGGGAGGTAAGCCACCGAGCTACCAACTTATCTGTGAAATGAACTACAGATTACCAGGCCTGTCATTGGCTAATATTCAATATTATCCAATCAGATATGCTAGTTCCGCCAATTTCATTTTACACATAAGTTGGTAGGTCTGTACATATAATTTTCGAACAAGCAGCTCGGAGCGGAGTCTCGCCCGACAATCCCCGCACAACTGCTGCGTCCGAACGCTTCGTTGAACTACTGTGTGGATTTTAAACTGTGCCTGAAACTTTACAGGTGCACCTGTAAATACAGATAAAACAAATAAAATTAAAAAATTAATAAAATTTTAAACAAATAAAACATGCCTATCATCTTATAGCCCACTGAACCTGCTACGGAAAATTGGGCTGTTAAACTAATATCACCTTGTATTTATCTCTAAAATAAATTTATTGGTACTACGCATATTTAGTTTCTTAGAAATAGTTATTTATTATCACAATGTTCACAAATAACCGATAATTAACGAGTTTAGAGGTCACAATTTGTTTTTTATTTGTTTTCTTCTAATTAGAGAGACGTAATTTGTTTATTTTAATTTATCATCAGTTTATTAATGTATAATAATATTTAATTGATATGCTTGGAATAACTCTGATGGATAAAATCCGAAATGATTTACTATATTTTTAAATTTATAATCATAATCATTTATTTATTGCCAAGTCACAGGTTTAAAAGATGTTACATAATAATAATAAAATTACAAGTGACTCCCTGTAGAGGCGCAGCAAACTCGAACTCTTATTTATTGGTTTCTGTGCCTCAAAATAAAATAAAAACCAGCCAAGTGCGTGTCGGGCCATGCACAATGTAGGGTTCCGTAGTTGCCGGGTACATTTTATAAGTTGGTCTACTAATACAGATCGCGCCAAATTTCCAGTCCTATACATTGGAAGGGACCAAAAGTTTGGCGCGACCTGTACTCGTAAACTTGTAAAGCCTACTTAGCTGTGATAGTTTTGATTTTAAATTAATTATATATACTACTTCTGTGAATTTTTTCACATTTCTATAAACAACTGCTTAGCGCGCAGGGGGGGGGGGGGACGCTCCACACTAACTAAAATTTTCACTTTAAAGCTTAATATTTCGTCAACGGATCCCTAAATCGAAAAATGGTTTTCACACACCCACAATATTTTTAAACGACCTATCCAACGATACTCCACACTATGGGGTAGACGAGAAAAAAAAATTATCCCCAGTTCTTTTCAAGATTTTATTTTACCATTTTGTTTTATATCAATTACAGCATAATTACAGCTTTCTATTACTAATAGTCTCTGAGCTAAGCCGCGGACAGACGGACATGGCGAAACTATAAGGGTTCCTTGTTGGACTACGGAACCCTAAAAACCGGACAAGTGCGAGTTGCACTCGCCCACCGAGGGTTCTATACAAATTAGTAAAAATTTAAAAATATCTACAAGATTTGGTCACCCCTACATTATGGCCGCGCATACCGTTGCTTAACCTCGATGATTTCAAATGTATAGTTTTAAGATTTTTTTCTACACTTGTAGTATTAGACGGTATTACTTGCCAAATTTCATAGTTCTAGGTCAACGGGAAATACCCTATAAATTTTGATTCCCTTGAGACTGTCAAAATATACGTTTTTTGCGGCATAAACGGCCGTATCTTTTTGTTGCGTTAACTTAAAAGTTTGATTTTTTCACAGCTTCAAGGGACTGTAGACTTGAGTATATGGTTTCAATTTCAATTTGATACCTCCACTAAATGTAGTAAAAGTGTATATTTTTATAATCAGCTCTTTAATATCTACAATTTGATACTAAAATTTAATTTTGCGTATTTCACAGAAAGGGTCTTGAACCTTGGTCCTAAACACTTAACGAGTCTCCAGTATGAATGAATTTGTCTATATAAACGAAATTAGTGTATTTTTACGATTATTAAGTTAAGTTTCATACAAGTTATCATGTTTATTCCTTGTTGCTAAGCCGTGAGTGGCCGTGACTGTGCGTGTTTCGTAAAATCATATTTCGACTTTGCGTAAATTTAACGAATTTACATGAAACGGGTCGCTCGGTCGTTCGTGCCCAAATATTTTGATGAAGGTACATGTAACTTAGTGGTGGTCGTTTTCGTAAATTGGAAATAAAAAATAGAATTTTCATTATTGGTTTTATTACGGGTTGAAGCTCGCAAAATGATTTATACTCGTATAGTGGCGGTATCATGATAAAAAGCGTAATTCAATTGCTGTAAAAGAAATAAAAAACAATCCAGCTGTTGCCAAGCTTTCCTCCGTAGCGAGAAAATTACTATGCCACCTTACCACAATACATAATGTCTAAGAACTCACTAAACTATTGGGTTGCAATTTCAAATTACTCAAACCTCGCCGCTACACTATAATCAAACCACAAGCATTAGAATCTACAAGAAACCAAAAGAAAAAGCAATTCAATCCTTCCCTTGCGCTACTTTGTTTCAGCAGTTACAGATGGTTTCACATGGATCCCTAATCAGTCCTTAACCCATTGAAATAAATCCGAGAATGCCCCAAACGGTGGAACAAGTGAACAAACACGATGTCTACCCATTAGTTACCCGATGCTCCATAATCAGGAACTCGATCCCTCGCCAATCGCTCAACGGGTTGGCCAAATCGAGATCGGAGGAAAGCACGAGTTGGTACAATCGATATGGAGACGAGCCTTCCGACTTCCCATTTTTACCGCCAAAACAAGATGGCCGCCGCTGACACATGACATAAAATGTTATTTATTACGAGTGGAAGTTCGCAAGGCATGCGAGCCCGTCACGAACCGCGGAAACGTAATGAACGATTTCTATTCAATCGATGCTCTACATAAAATTCGACTGTTTACAGACTTGGAGCATGTGAAATTAGATTGCGTAGCGGCGTTACTCCAAAATAGCTGGAATAACTTTTGGTAAGGTATTATCACAGCGAATTTTTTTGTTGTAAAGCAGCATAATATTTTTGCCGTCTCTTCCATTATAAACTAAGTTGTCATGGTGCTTTCGTTACGTTCGGATCGGAGACAAAGCGTGAGCTTCTGACAGAATTCTTTAAAAACTTTGTACGGTCAAGAAAACTGAATTGTGACTCAATGTGGAATCTTGTGGAATCTTGAACAATAGTCGAAGGGAACTTCTAAGTTTTGTATACGGTTGAAAGTTGTTAGATGTGACATTTAGTATGTATGGTCCAGGAGTTAGTAGCCCACCATTTTGTTTTCCGACTGTACTTACAAAAAGACAAAAAAAAGACAAAAAATATATATTTCTCATAGCACTACATACATTGTTCCGTGATACCGTTAAATTATAAAAGTTTCAACAAAAGTGTAGGTAAACTAATAAAACAGTAAGAGTAAAACAGTATTAAAGTACACTAGATGTTCAGTTTAGTTTAATATACACATACGATAGAAGAAGTACTTGAGTATAGAATTAACACACTGAAAGTACTTACTGAATATATATACTTTACTTGAATATATATTAGTATATATAATATGATATATACCTATAGTGTATTCTTAAGTATATTGATATGTAGATTGTTTTGTATTTAGGTTACTAGTTTAATTTATTTAATACGTAGATATTATCTTTACACCACCTACACCTTATTCTCTATTTAACATTATCTTCCACCCAAAGGTTGTCTGGAAGAAATCGCTTAAGCGATAAGACCGCCCATTGTACCCTTTCTGTTAAAATATTTTGTAATTTGTTTCATTATGGTGCACAATAAAGAGTATTTATGCTATGTTATGTTACTTCAGCCGGTACCTTCGCGATAATTTTCGGATTTCATCATAAAATCCTTGTTAAGTTTTCCAAAAGCAACTTTGCATCGAACTTTCGAATCAAGTTTCCATTCGGAGTCGCGTGGCGGGAAACTTTAGCTCATTAGTGTCAAACTTCGACTATGTCCGTTAACGAATTACAGCTGTTATTTCGCGGTTTATTCACTGAAAGGGTTGAATGGATTTGGACTTACGGTTTTTTCGATTTTCGATAGCTAAGAGCTAACACGCACTGCGATATTTCATCGCGCGATTTTTTCCGCTCAGATTTGGTTGCGCAGTTTATTACGCGCGTTTTTTTTCGCTTGTGCGTGCAAATGCATACATTTTCTGCGTAAAAAACGCGCGATGAAATTACGCATTGCGTGTTAGCCCTAACCCTAACTGCTTAGTTCCTATTTCCTACACTACTGTTGCTTATGTCTGCAATTAAAACAACTGAGACTATTAGGTCTCAGTCTTAACGGGAACCTTAATTTTCATCTGTCAATCTTCATTAATTATAATAATTTAATGTTATTGTTTTTCATTGAAAAAAACCATTATAGCCAAGACAACCGAACAACGTGTGTGGATATAGTAAATACCTATTTGTGTATGTGTCACCTAGAGCAAATAAATACTCTATATTCTTTTGATTGTTAATAAACGTGTTTTAAGCAATATTTAAACTCACTTGAGGAAAAAAGTCTTACTGTAGCAAAGCTGTTAGTAAGCATTGTGCGTAGACCTCGTAGCACGTACGATTCCACTACGGCGCGGCGTAGCAACTAAACGGGACAGAATCCACACTCGACTATGCCGCTACGAATGGTTGAAATGTTCGTTTCTTACTTGAAATATCTTCGTTATACAAGTTCAAATATTTTAATTGGTTATCTCCTTGCGATGGACCAATCGCCAAGTGTTTAAAATACATACATTTATTTTTGTTTAATTTTATAAATATTTTTAATTCACAATAAGTGGGTACAAAAAAGTATTTTATGCTAATTAAATAACATTTATTTGCGTTATCTGAAAAGTATGTCCTAAAAACAAAGGGTGTAGCTGTTGCCTAGCTTAGTTCTTAGACCTGTAAGTACCTAAGGAGCAACTTTTTTCGGAAAGTGTGGGTAGAAACACATGTACATAGTAAATAATAAGAAACAATTCTTAAAACCATTACAGCACATAAAACAAAAAAAGAGAGGGTGTGTTTGGGTGTGTTTCTGATCTGAATGCGTTTCCCTGGCCCTTACTATGGTCTTGAGATCACAAAACTACTAGGAAGTGTGTGTATTGTGAATGTGTGTGAGATGGGTATGAGAGTCGTTTGTATGAAAGGGAATGTGAAGATGTAAATGCATGAGATGAGATGAGATACGTTAGATGCATTAGTTTGGATCATGGGAGTAGCCAGGTTTTAGTATCAACGCATTAGAGAATGATTCTTCTGTTTTCCCTCTTGAATATAGGTATATCCACTACTTAATCTGTATCAATTTCTGCCCCATAGTGAATATTCATGATAGCCAAACCGTTTAGTCTATTTTCACTCGTTATGTTGCGCAAGTAGTTTCTTAGGCTTGAGAAAGTCCGTTCTGGGGTAGCAATGGACGTAGGTATGGTAATATCATAGCTAAAAGTTATTTAAAAATTAAATCGAATCTAAGTCTAATTTTGGACCTTGTTTCGTATTTGTATAAAGTTATCAAGCCATTTTTTTTAAATATTTCTGCTGTCATATTTCAGATATTCTGTTGTTTAACATAGTTTATCATATACGTATTTCTTATAATTTTTTTTCTGGACATTTCGAGGGGGATTTTGAACCCCCAACCCCCCCCCCCCTCTGGCTACGCCCATGGTTTGGATAATATAGCTATTTTGTGTAAACAGTACGCACGTCAGGGATAATAATTGTTAATTAATGTCTGGAAACATTTGAAATACTTGCATTGATTGCTAATTGATTGCGTGTTTATACTATTACGAGTAGGATTTAACTAACATCGAACAGTTATTATAAGGAGACTTTCGTTTATGTAGCTAAATTCATAGTAGAGACTCAGTAACTGGTCAGGACCAAGTTTCAATTACCCTTTCTGTGAAAAGCGAAAAATAAAATTTTATTTCTAATTGAGCCGAGGTTGTTCTTGAACAAGTGTAGGGGCAAAACAATATTTTTCGTATTTCGCAAACAGGATCATCGAACCTTAGTCCTGACCACTTATCGAGTCTCCAGTATGAATTTGGCTGCATACACGAAATTCACTTTTTATTGTGTATGTTACAGCCAAAGTAATTAATCTAGATATTATTTATACTACTTAGCTATTATATATAATATCTATTCAATTTGGACAAAGTGATTATTGAGGCATAATTAGTCAAATAATGTACCTGTTTTACATAATATCTAATAAGAGTCCGATAAAACACCATAAAATTATTAAAACTCACGTGAGCTGACATTCTGAATTATTATTAAATACCGGCTTTAATAATAATTTAAACACCATGAATATTAGATTTTTCTTATATTGCACGGCTATACCTATATAAAGCTAATAAACGTTGAGTGGTTTTGATATAATGTTATATCGCAAGCTACTCGTACCTTCGCAAATAAGACGATTGTGAAGCAAACTCTACATATGTGTAGCAATAACAAAGTGATTTTTAATAATAAAAGCGGCGGTAGCTCACGTGGTAGAACGCTGGCCTCTCAATCTTCAGACCCACTAGGTTCGACCCCCCTGAGTTTTTTGTAATTTATGTGCATAGTATTTGTGTTCTTACCTAATATTTACTTACCACTTGCTGAACGATGAAGGAAAACATCGTGAGGAAACTGATTTTACCTACATGCCCTAAAAAGCGTGTAATTGTGCCCGAAGTACGGCGGTAGGGCTCACCACCCATCACGTTGTGTCGTAATAATCGTCGGTGAAATGCAGGTGTACCACGTGTGAACTGTGACTTGTATTACACAGTTCATACTCGGGAACACCTTTGACACCCCCTCGGGGATTCATGTCGTGAAGATATGTAGTTTAAGGTTTTTAATTAATAACAATCCAACTAGCAAAGAGTAGATAGTATAGACGACCACTCATAGAACTATTTGGTCGAAAAATAAATCGAAAAGGAGATCTGAAGACACATAATCGTCATATAAAATATTTTTTGTAGTTTTTTTGTATTAGACATTTTTTTATGTGTACCTACCATTTTTGTCACGGAGTCTGTCTCAAAAAGTAAACTAGTTAGGTATCTACAATTTTCTGTATGTATATTATGTGCCATATATATTATGTGTTTAAACAAAAAATACTAAAAACGCAGACTTATTCTGCAATTTTAGGGTTTCGTACCCGAATGCTGGACCAATTTAATTTAAATTGAGTTTTGAAGGTTTCTAAGTTTCTAATTTTGATAAAAATTATTCAACTCTATTAATTTATTAGAACGGTACGGAACCCCCAACTTACAAAAACTTACAACAATAAATAAAAAAACAGTAATCATGTTAAAAATACACTATACCGGGTGTAAATAGAAACCACATATTCTACCGACCCTACTGAACCTAAAGCTGTTTGTCGGTGCGTTAGGGTTCATGCATTTTTGTTTGGAACTCATTATTTCCTAAACTAAGGGTGTCCGCGGGTATGATTCTTGGGAAAAGTGGTTCAGTAGGGTCGGTAGAATATGTGGTTTCATTTAATGGTAGCAGTCCATTTACACCCGGTATAAATAACATTACTCAGTTAATCACCACTTCATAGATATATTATATAAATATAAAATGAGAAAATATAATTATAGTTATTTCTTCTTACAAGTAAGACTTTTGTGACATTTTGATTTACACACGAGATTATTAGACTTTATACATTTGCATTTGTGCGGAGAACGCACGCAGCGGTGAAATGAGTAGAGGGGGGAAGCGAGCAGGAACGTGTTTATTACATTAACCAATTCCTACTAGCTATTATAAATAATAACTAGATAAATTGATTAATTTATCACATTATCTACTTTTTTTTCATTTCATTTTCAAAAGTCTTTATTTAACGGAAAATATATACAAAATACAGTTTCAAGACACAGTCAAGAACGCATAAACACAAAAGTTTTCGCTTTGAGAGTTCATTTTTAGCAAAAAAGTCACTAAAAAACTAAACAAAACTACTAAACAAAATTTTCGCTGAACCGCGCTTTTTTTACTTTTTTTTAAGCAATGGTAGTTGGAACTATACAGCCAAATATGGAATAATTTTTTTTTTAAGCAATGGTAGTTGGAACTATGCAGCCAAATATGAAATAAAAATCTTTTAAATTACTTGCTGGTTTTATTTAGATTAGGTACTTGCATTTTTGAGTAAAGCACTATACAAGCCTTGGCCCACAATGACTGCTTCGCTGGTCACGCTATGATTGCCTCGAGCTAGCTCATCTACGCTCTAGGCCTTCCAGCTTGGCCATCATTGCAGCCCTTGCTGTCCTCGCTGTAAAGGCCTCGACCTACGGTCTCGGCCTTTATCTCAGCTCGTCTATTAGTGGTTGAAAATTTGATACCGCGAAAAATATAAGCTTGCATATGAAATATTTGTGCAGTGGAAAATCACTAGGAAATCTAACAAGGGCTGCAATGATGGCCAAGCTGGAAGGCCTAGAGCGTAGCTAGGCTAGCTCGAGGCAATCATACATTTCGCAGGCTAGAAATTTTTAACATGAAAGGTAATGTGATTTTAACATAAGTTTGTGTCTCTTAAAATTATAAATGAGAATTAACTAACGTGTACTTTTGAGTGAAGATATCTATCTACTCATTTTAGTCAATATATATATAATAACTAGCCATTATGTATAATCGCTATTTTATCGCTTTGCTGTAACATATACACAGTTTACATTTAAGTTGAACATACTGGTACCTTTTATACGCTTGTCAGAGGGGTAGACAGTGATTTCCGTTTACTATCTGACACGTTTCAGAGAAAATACATAGTGATTATAAAAAAAAAACGGATAGGACTCACTTTGTTAACCGTGCAAAGTGACGCAGGTCAAGCTTTCAACGAGATTATGACTGACATCATCATCAGGACTCTTCGGGAGTACTTTCGCGCATGGCGGTCAGTCGAGTACTCCCTTGCACAGTTAAAAAGGTGAGTCCTATCCGTTTTTTTAAATATTCATGATGTCAACTCACTTAAATTTTAATGAAAATATACATCATCCCGACAATATTTCTCAGAGGTGTTTCCGAATATTCGAATTGCCGAGATGTTCGAACCCCACAACACGAAGGAGGTTGATAATTTGGCCAAGTGCAAGTCGGATTCGCGCACAAATGGTTCCAATACAAGTACGGAAACAAAAACATAGTAAATAACAACAATTAGAAGTAGTAGCAACATCAAGGCGACACAAAACAAGCCGTCAAGGGGGTAACTTCTTACCTCGGTACAAAATGCACATCATAATATTGTTTTCCTTACTTTTGAATAAAAAGTATGCAATAAATGTGTTTTACTCAAAAATGCATGTAATGTGGTCATTATTTTGACAACAACAACAACAACAACAACAATACAGCTGTATTTGTACACCAAAAAAAAAGGAAACAAAACATAATGTAACACTTAATGTAACATATTGGGTAAATACAAACAGGCGGCCTTATCGCTTAAAGCGATCTCTTCCAGACAACCTTTGGGTGGAAGAAACTGGTCAAGAGGATTGTTTGAGCAAAGTCGACCTTGCCGTTCTGCTTCAAGGAGCGGCCGGCAAAGTTTTGCTGGCCGCTCTAACAGGCCGGCAAAACATTGCCGGCCGCTATTTTGACGTTTCAACGCTTTAAGAAATCAAATGCTAAAAGATTTTATTTAAAACACAGCTGTTTGTATTTATAGAGATAGGTACAAAAAACATTTTCGGATAAAGATTTAGATTTCCTAGTGATTTTCCACTACACAAATGTTTCATATGCAAGCTTTTATTTTTCGCGTTATCAAATTTTCAACCACTAATTTAGTTTCATCTTTAATGTCTGGCGGTGTTAAACACATTGAATCGGAAGAATTTTCGCTTTGAGAGTTCATTTTTAGCAAAAAAGTCACTAAATAAAAACAAAATTTTCGCTGAACCGCGCTTTTGTTACTTTTTTTAAGCAATGGTAGTTGGAACTATACAGCCAAATATGTAATAATTTTTTTTAAGCAATGGTAGTTGGACTATACAGCCAAATATGAAATAAAAATCTTTTTTATTTAAATTACTTGCTGGTTTTATTTAGATTAGGTACTTGCATTTTTGAGTAAAGCACTATACAAGCCTTGGCCCACAATGACTGCTTCGCTGGTCACGCTATGATTGCCTCGAGCTAGCCTAGCTACGCTCTAGCTAGGCCTTCCAGCTTGGCCATCATTGCAGCCCTTGCTGTCCTCGCTGTAAAGGCCTCGACCTACGGTCTCGGCCTTTATCTCAGCTCGTCCATCAAGTGCTGCACGCTGACCGCGCTGAGTCGGCCTGGAGCTGCACTACGCTGCGCTGTCGGCCATCATCAGCGCGACCAGCAAAGTAGTCATTATAAACCGCGGCAGTAATGTACAATTAAAGCAACTTGCGGAAATATAGGCAGTTTATTAATAATAAAGTCTTCACAAAAAAATAACGTACTTTTAATGTATTACATTTTGTTTGCATTACATTAACAAACTTAAAAGCGTGTTTACAGTTGTAATGTAATGCAGCTAAAATGTAACGCATAAAATTGAATAATTTTCATGTGATCACCTAACTATTAACAAGCAGTTTGCGCGAATTGCTATAAAACGCATTTATTGCAAACTTTTTATTCAAAAGTAAGGAAAGCAATATTATGATGTTATTATTAGAGTGCATTACAAACTGGAAAAGATAAATTAGAAACAAATGTAATGAAATCACATAACGCCCTCGTGAGCGTTCAGTATGTGCATTACAAGCTGGTTAGATCAAATAGTTACGAAAATATTCGGTGGACAAGTATGGTGGAAAAATTCAACGGTCTAGGTAAGTACCTCGGTGGCGCAGTCGGTAGCGCGCTTGTCTTCATAACAAGAGGTCGCAGGTTCGAATCCTGACCCGAGGAATTTTTTCAAATTCTTGTCTTTACATTTGGTTCTAATTTATCTTTTCCAGTTTGTAATGCACTCTAATAATAATATTTAGAGTATTCTAAAGCGATGGATTTCGCAATAAAAACGTAATCTTAGTTAATGAGAACTGTGAATTTCTTAACTGTCTGAAGCGACACATATTGTAGCGATGACAGCGCCATCTGTTCCTAAGAACAAGGCGTGAAATCACATAACGCCCTCGTGAGCGTTCAGTATGTGCATTACAAGCTGGTTAGATCAAATAGTTACGAAAATATTCGGTGGACAAGTATGGTGGAAAAATTCAACGGCCTAGGTAAGTACCTCGGTGGCGCAGTCGGTAGCGCGCTTGTCTTGATAACAAGAGGTCGCAGGTTCGAATCCTGGCCCGAGGAATGTTTTCAAATTCTTGTCTTTACATTTGGTTCTAATTTATCTTTTCCAGTTTGTAATGCACTCTAATAATAATATTTAGAGTATTCTAAAGCGATGGATTTCGCAATAAAAACATAAATCTTAGTTAATGAGAACTGTGAATTTCTTAACTGTCTGAAGCGACACATATTGTAGCGATGACAGCGCCATCTGTTCCTAAGAACAAGGCGTGAAATCACATAACGCCCTCGTGAGCGTTCAGTATGTGCATTACAAGCTGGTTAGATCAAATAGTTACGAAAATATTCGGTGGACAAGTATGGTGGAAAAATTCAACGGCCTAGGTAAGTACCTCGGTGGCGCAGTCGGTAGCGCGCTTGTCTTGATAACAAGAGGTCGCAGGTTCGAATCCTGACCCGAGGAATTTTTTCAAATTCTTGTCTTTACATTTGGTTCTAATTTATCTTTTCCAGTTTGTAATGCACTCTAATAATAATATTTAGAGTATTCTAAAGCGATGGATTTCGCAATAAAAACATAAATCTTAGTTAATGAGAACTGTGAATTTCTTAACTGTCTGAAGCGACACATATTGTAGCGATGACAGCGCCATCTGTTCCTAAGAACAAGGCGTGAAATCACATAACGCCCTCGTGAGCGTTCAGTATGTGCATTACAAGCTGGTTAGATCAAATAGTTACGAAAATATTCGGTGGACAAGTATGGTGGAAAAATTCAACGGCCTAGGTAAGTACCTCGGTGGCGCAGTCGGTAGCGCGCTTGTCTTGATAACAAGAGGTCGCAGGTTCGAATCCTGGCCCGAGGAATGTTTTCAAATTCTTGTCTTTACATTTGGTTCTAATTTATCTTTTCCAGTTTGTAATGCACTCTAATAATAATATTTAGAGTATTCTAAAGCGATGGATTTCGCAATAAAAACATAAATCTTAGTTAATGAGAACTGTGAATTTCTTAACTGTCTGAAGCGACACATATTGTAGCGATGACAGCGCCATCTGTTCCTAAGAACAAGGCGTGAAATCACATAACGCCCTCGTGAGCGTTCAGTATGTGCATTACAAGCTGGTTAGATCAAATAGTTACGAAAATATTCGGTGGACAAGTTTGGTGGAAAAATTCAACGGTCTAGGTAAGTACTTCGGTGGCGCAGTCGGTAGCGCGCTTGTCTTGATAACAAGAGGTGGCAGGTTCGAATCGAGGCCCGGGGAATTTTTTCAAATTCTTTTTTTTACATTTTTTTCTAATTTATCTTTTCCAGTTTGTAATGCACTCTAATAATAATATTTAGAGTATTCCAAAGCGATGGATTTCGCAATGAAAACATAATCTTAATATTATGATGTGCATTTTGCACCGAAATCCTCCGTTACCACCTTAAAATGGTACCACCTGACAAACTATCGGCTCTAGCTGAGTGTAAGTCAACGCAGGTAAAAAGAGCGAATGAGCGAATGAGCGAATTACTGACCAAATATCTGATCGCAAAATACAGTCACGCGCAAAAATGTATTTGTGTTACGAGGGGTTGGCAAAGAAAAGAAAGAAAAATTATTTACAATGTTTACTGTTGCATGAGGAACGAAGCTGTAGAAGTATTTTGTTTTTGTACGCATTTTGTTTTGAATACGCATCATGTGACGCAACTTGTGGACCAAATCAACACACACAGTATATTTTTATTTCTAACCTGTTAAAAAATAGCTGTTAGACCGATGTTAATCTACAATAAACATTTTACTTACATAATCAAACAATATTATACTCAAGCCTTTTTGTGCGCGACTATACCCCCATGCGCAAACATATCCCTTCCACTGACGCCCCAGAGCTCTTTTTACTTCAGTGGCGGATCCAGGGGGGCTAGGGGCTGAACACATCGATTAACGTTACATATCATTTCTACCCAATCACGATACGTTTGAAAGCGATAGCGTTAGATGTTGAAGTTAGAATAAGGCTCCAGATTATACTAATTTCCTGTAAAGGCCCGATGAAACCTACCCTCAGTCCCCCCAAAACGTGTTCCCGGAACCGCCACTGATAAGGTTGCCTCTTGATATCCTGTTCTGGAGAGGTGGTAGAAGGATACGATGAGCAGAGCTGTAGTCTTCTTAATGTTGCCCATGATTCTTCGTTTGACCAGCACGTCCAGGAGGCAATTTTATTTGTGTCAGGTAGTAAACAATATATAACATTCCAAAGCAGGGATGGAACTTCTGGAAGGCATGATTAGGTGCTCCCTTTCACTCCTGCTTGTGCGCAAAGATCTCAGCAAAATGGTTCATGACTATTACCCAATAATACATTGAACTTTACAGATTTATCAAAATTTTTGCAGACGCATTGTTTTCTCAGTAAACCATAATATTTAAAGTTAGAAATTAATAACAAAATAATGGGAACGAGATAAGATAACTGAGAAGTCAATGACCGTGTAATACAGTAACTCTAGATTACGAAACGATATTGTCCCCTTAGATAGAGAATTTTCAATCTTATTACAAAGCAACAACTACTATGGTGATGGACTTTCGTGAGGGTCCGCAATATTTATATATGTACCTATAGTACTACGGCGTGACAGAACGCATGCGTCAATCCATTGTGAATATTGTGATTTGTGACACAATTGTGATGTGTTAATGGACGGTTTTTATAATTTTCAAGATGGCGGCCTTAATATAAAGTTCCTCCGAATTGCCTCAAAATCAGTTTCTAGAGATAATATTTATAATACAGTTCAGTGATTACTGATTATTACCTATGAAATAATTTCCATGCAGTTTGATGTAAAAAGTAAATTATGTTTTTGCACCCAGGAAGGGTGCTATCATTTGAAAGGGCTTTATATATATGTCACCGGCAAGCTGTACAATTCAGGTATTCAGGGGCGTCCAGGCAATGTATGAAATATTATAAATATTATTGTCCGTTACATACTTTACCTATGCAATGTATAGGTACCATTCCCAGGGATTGTCTAGAGTACCTGCTGGTCCACCGGCAAAGTGTAAAGTTATTTCTAATCAATGGGATAATTATTATATTTTATTAAGTTCGCAGTCAAAATTAGTTTAACCGGTAGGTTAGGTATCGCAAGTCGTCACTGCGTCAGCTGACGGTCTTTCCACCGCTACTCATGCAGCTGATTGTTGTTTTTGTACTTTTAATTATTTAAAGAATAACCTAGACAAATTTCATACGGCGTACTATAACTTTATTTCTCGTGTTTTCTTACAAGTTGAGCAGCTGACGCATCATCTCCCCTCAACGATGCAGCTGACAATTTTTTTTCAGCTCAGTATGATGTCACCTATCTGTGAGAAAAGTTTCAGCCGGCTTACTATTACCTTTTTTTACCACTTTCACACCCTCCCACGCCCACACCCACCGCGGGTGCGTCAGCTTACACTTGGTTCTCGTAATAGTCATTCCATATCTATTGAAAAAGATGACTAATCTATCGGCGTAAAATCACTACCTAAAATGCAACGCTACCGTCCGGGATATAATGGTTGCGTAGAGCGTAAGATCTGTAAATTTTTTGTCTGTCTGTATAGTCGCGTTTCATAATCTATATAGTCGCGTTTCATAAAAAAGTCTATAATTTTTTCGTTAAGAAGAATAAATAATAGCTTTGCGGGGATTATCCTCTTAAATCCATTTTCAATATTATTTCCCGTGTCTCCGCACTCCGCACGCAGCCCTCCCCTCGCCCGCTATCCCTGTAAAACTTTGTGATCGTAAAATGTTGTGACTAAAAGTAGGTACAAACATTTACAGATTTTGCAAACTATGAAATGGTTGCCCTAAAAAGTAGAGAGGCATTTATAGGTAAATAAATCAGGAAAACTATGGCAATGTTCCCCACACCATTTAATTAAAAAGGCATGGTTATAGGTTAAGTTACTTATGGGCATGTGAACGAAACCCTCGATGCGCGAGCTGATCGCGTACTTGCCATGTTAGTCAACACATAACTTTGGAATCAAATAATAATCAATGTTATTAATGGAGATAACAAAATGCATTCATTCGGTCTTGTTTTCGTACGAAATATAATAATTGTGTACATCGTTTATCAATCGTTGCGCTTGATACCGATTTATTTTTGTCCGACCGCCTACTGAGACATTGAGGACAATACAAATGATGAAATTGCTTTTATTTAGCAATTTTATGTTTTGCTTTTAATTTTAGCATACTTGGGTATGTTGTATATACTTAATGTTTTGTTCATGTGTTATATGCATATATGTTGTAGTTTTAACTTTTGAGCCCTACCCAATACCAATATTTCTACAAATTTTCGTGAAACTAGGTCCATCAATAAAATATATCTAGAGAAGCGATGAATCATAACAATCAATAAATGCTGATACCGTTATCTAAACATCAGACCTTAGTTTATTAGGGTGAGCAGCCTAGCGTAACGTTTACACCTGCACCCCTTCAAAATAAAAATAAATTTACTAAATTTTTAGACAGTTTGCCCTACAGTGTGGTGAAAGAAAGAGTGCACACACGGTTTTACTTCTGTCATAAACATACCTAAGTACTGATAGGTATTACGCACTTATGAGGTTGTTCTATAGCATTTATATTTTTATTATAACGAAACCCAAAGTGTTAAATAAAAGATGCAGATATCGCTGAAAAGATGTAAATTTTTCAATTAATCATTTTCAAGTCATTTTGTGGAATCAGGTAAAACATTGCTATTAATTGAAATGTAGGCGCTATAAACAAAAGATAGTGGAGTTATGTAAGTTAAATACAGCAATTCTTTGAAAATAAGCATGAAATAGTTGTTTGTTGTCATGATAACGCATATGATTGTGTTGCTTGGCAACGTGGGTTTAACTGTTTGGATATTTTCTTTGTGAATATGCTGAATTGAAAACAGGTGAGTTTAAAAAAAGTTATGTTTTTCATTAATCTCAAATATTTATTAAGCTATAAAGAGTCGTCAATACATTCGAATTTGTAAAGGAGATGTGTTAAATGTTTTAACAGAGCAAAGAAGCTTTCTAAGTAAATTACATGCGACAACATACATCCATATATACTCACGCCTGTCACCCGGAGGGATAGGCAGAGACAACAGATTTTCATCTGCTACGATCCTGACAAACCTCTGCTGCTTCTCAGTAAATAATTTACCATCAATGTATATTTTTTTATCGATTAAACAACGTGTTCCCTTCCACCACCCGGAATAGATGAGCTTGGTTGAGACGCTTGAATGAAGATCTGTAGTCTTTGCAACCCGTCTACGCGTCTGTGACCCAACTACCACTTTGTGACACAACTACCATTCTGTGACCCAACTACCCCTCTGTGATCCAATTACTATTCTGTGACCCAACTACCACTTTGTGACACAACTACCATTCTGTGACCTAACTACCCCTCTGTGATCCAATTACTACTCTGTGACCCAACTACCACTTTGTGACACAACTACCATTCTGTGACCCAACTACCCCTCTGTGATCCAATTACTACTCTGTGACCCAACTACCCCTCTGTGGCTCAACTACCCCTCTGTGAGATGCGTGCATTGAATTTGTCCCTGAAACGCCGAAAATTATAGATAGTACTCGTATATGAACAACTCTCAAGCCTAGTTTACAACCTAGAGTGAGTGGTAGAGTACTAAATCTTAAAAGTACATACCTACTAAAAGTACTACATAAACGAGTCGAGTGTGGTTATCACTCTACATTCACCTCTACGTACTTTCGAATCGAAAATCGCCGACCAGAAACGAAAATTAAAATTTTATCGGCAAAATGTTCGTTGTCAGTTCCTTTTTCTCAAACTGCGACAACGGAACACGGCAAGCTGCGTCTATTTTTAGGGCTGCGTATCCAAAGGGCAAAATGGAGTCCTATAAAATTTTAATCTGCTATCTGTCTGGTCTCTAGCTCGTAAACGAAATGAATTTGGTTAAAGAAAGTTATTGGAATGGTACGGAACCCTCGGGTGCGAGTCCAGTTTTTTTTTTACTTTCCTCTACTATAGATAAGTTTAGGCCGATTTTACTACTTTGTCGCTTAGGCCAACCTTTTAGCTGCCGTTAATGTCCTTTCTGCTTTTCCCTTCAAAATATGTATACTTGCTTATTCCTTCAAAAATGTTCTGTCTTCTGTCGATATCTTTATAACTCTAGTTTATAATAAAATATAAGCGACACAAATTATTTATACGGCTTTTTCATTATGCTATGATTCTGTTATTACATACTGTACTTTTCTGAAATTGGGCTGAAAACAAAGAAGTTAGATAGGTACTTACTTTTTTTTCTAAAGTTTTCTACTGGTTCTTCTGTAAACCTTTTTTCCTTTTGTCGCTTATTTCGTTTTGGTCTAGATTTTAATGTATGGCCTACGACCTTATAGTCGTTGTGTATGGCCAAATATAGAGGAACGTTGACAGACCACAAGTATGGTCAGATGACAACGGAAAGGGGCTGGCAGCCAACACATGGAAATAAAACTCAAGGCAAAAAAGGTTGACGTAAAGAAAAGAGGCCTATGTACGTATATGTACATTAGCTAATGATTGAAATTTCAGAAATAATACCTTATTAGATTTTCTTAAAACTAAAAGTTGGTCTTATAAATATGATGCACAATTCTTGCAGAAAAAGTGAGAAAAAGTAAATTTTAGGTACCTACTGATTCTTTTTCTATCCGCTTTTCGAGTGTGCTTGTTCCAAAGGCCAGGATAAACTTTTACAAACAGGAATTACCTACCTGCAAAGGAAAAGAGAAACAGCCTTTCTCTTCTAAGCTCTAAAGTTGGTTGTAGGAATTATACATAACGGAAAAACGACCTAAGTAGCTAGTAATGATTTATTCAGTGTTAAAGAGGGACAGCTCTATCCACAAGCTGGTTTTACAAGGGGCCTGTGGAATAAGCAATGTTATGGGCGGTAATTAGATGCCTAGGCCGATAGCCAGCATTCCCTCCAGCCCCAGCTTTTCCCACTTGTGCATTGAAATTGTAGTCTAACTCATCGTATTTTCATTATTTTATTTTTACGTTAAATTTAAGAAGTTTTCTCAGATTTGCAGCAATTTCCGAACTTTTTTTGCGGTCTATTTATTTTATTATAGTAAAAAGACATGTCTTTTGAATATAAATCTTCTCGGCATATTCAATTCGAACTAAAACATAATCGAAAAGTAAAGAAAAAAGTAACTTTTCAGGTGCTCTGGTTAACTTCTACCTACCTACTCGGTTATCTCGGTTTTTGCAAGTAGGTACCTAATTTATAACTAATTGTTTTTCCAGTTGCCTGCGAGGGAAGGTTTGTCTACGCCGAGGAGCGCTCGGGTTCCGTTAGGTCGAAGAGCACCAGGAACGTTACCTCATCAGCGCTTGAAGAAAGAGGTAAGTAATAAAGCAACACTCTTAGTTTTAAAATTTTTCTTCCTTAGAGTAAGACGAGGTATGTAAAAAAATATATATGTATTTTTTATATTTTCTCAGAAATCCTTGGATAGTCCACCGGAAATGGATTCACCTGTAGGAAGCCACAGTGACTTGCGTCGGCAGAATGAAGAACTACGTGCACGCTTGGCAGGAGAAGCGGCTGATCACAAACGTAGACTTGATGCTTATCGCAGAGCTCAACAAGGGCAAGCAGCTCTGGTTTCGAGGCTCCAATCTAAGGTAGAGTTTGCATGAACTATAAGATTACTTAATTAATATAGAACGTTTCATTTAAAATCCAATAAATGTGAACGCGTTTAAATATTTAAACATCGATTAGATTCTTTTTACAACGTCGCAGTTGTAGTACAGTGGAGACCACATCAAGCTATACACTTGCAGTACGACATTAGCCCCTACAGAGAAGAATATAAGATAGGTGCAAAGTCCGAAGTGTCTAACTTGATGCGGTCTCCACTGTACATAATGCAAAAAAGTTATTGATGTACTCAATTACACTTCAACGTTGAGTCAACAATTTTGGGTGGGAAATCAGAAAACGTCATCTGTCAAATGTCAAATTGTCAATTTATATCAAGGAAGTGACTAAATAACCGTTAGCGGCTTTCTTAGTTTTAATTTTATTCGACCGCTAGGGATAGGTTGCGACGACGAGCGAAGCGAGGAGGAGCGGTTAGGTTGACATGTAAGTACTTATTAGGGAGCCGAGCGAAGCGGAGCGGATATGTAGAAAAAATCATTTTCCGAGCACTTTCCGATGACGTACGGTTCAATAACTTATAAAATTAAAGGACCGCTTCCCTTTCAGAACTGTACATTGCAAATTAAACTTTATTAGTTCGTGCTAAGGAAGATATTCCAACAAGTAAATAATGACTTAGGGTTGCAAAGTTACGTAATTTTGCCAAAAATGCTTGTAAAATACGGGAATTTTACAGTAGTGGCAGTGGTGTTCACATAATTAAAAACAACCCCTAATCGTTCACAAAAATCTTAGCGATGGTACTAACATTAGCTAAGATATGTATTTAATCCAATGTAATTGTTAATAAACCATACACGACGATTTATTCTTAAGCTGTGGGAAAAAATATAGTTGTGCTTGTTAGTAGTTTAGACACTGCTCACTGTGGGAACTTAACACGAATTTTTTTTATCCTACTTGTAGCTGGCCAGCTAATTAAAGACAATAAAAGCTGTGCTCTCAGTTAAAAACAAGAAAAAGAAACTACATTCAGTTTTTCTTTGTATTGCCGCGTATTTTCATGAAACGTCAATATTACCTGTAAACCCTAGCTTTTTTCATTAAAATTATTACGTTTTAAACCTCTCAATATGGGAAAAAACAAAAGTTGCGATTCGTCCACTATGAAGATATTTTGAACATTCATAACAAATATTGGTCATACAGAAAAAAAAGCAAACCACTTGAATAGTTCTAAGGACATGGTCGTGAAATAAAACACATCAAGAAATTCAACACGACCGAAAACGTACCAAAAAAACCGAGACCAAGGAAAACTACTCTGCGGGCAGATGGTGTTGTTGGCAAAAAAAGATCCGTTCAAAGGATCGGAACTGATACGTTCGGAGTTGTTTGGTGCAGAAGGGTCGGAGGGTGTGTCTGCAAGAACAATTAGATGGAGAAGACTGTGTGAAGCGAACTTGTTCGAAAGAGTGTCTCAGAAGGTGCCACTGTTGAAAAAGCAAAATGTTAAGGCAAATTTTAACGTTTGCTAAAAAATATAATCATTGAACTGAACGAGAGTGGAAACATGTGCTTTTTTCTGATGAAACTAAAATAAATATGATTAATTCTGACAGAAAACAATATGTTAGAAGCCCTCCGAACACAAAAATGGATCCAAAGTATACCCAGAAAGTAGTCAAACATGGGGGAAATAACAAAGGGCGGGGCTGTTTTTCTAGACTTGATGTTGGACCTGTCAGGAAAATAGAAGGCAACATGGATAAATTCCGATACAAGTATATTTAAAAACAAGCCATGCTGCTCTATGCCGAGCAAAATTTACCGGTCATTTGGACTTTCCAACAAGATAATGATCCGAAACACACTGCAAAAGTAGTAAAAGACTTCATAAGGAACCAGTCTGTGACAGTTTTGGATTGGCCCTCATACAGTCCGGATTTAAATCCAATAGAAAATTTGTGGTACCAGGTGAAGGAAACAGTGGCGACAAAGCGCAAATATGAGTAAAACGTTGATCAACTTTACACAGCTTTTGTAGAAGCATGGGGGCATATTTCGGTAGAAGCTTGTAGAAAATTGATCGTTTCCATGCCCAAGAGATGTCGTGCAGTCATTTCTGCCAAAGGACATGCGAGCAAATATTGATAAGCGGGGCCACGTGCCCAGGGGCGCCAAAATGCCGTCTTTTGCATGCACGGTCGCAGATAAAGATTTTGCGAGGATCATCTTGGTCCCAGTACAATTCTATTGGCTGTCTTGTCTGTGGCGCCGAAACAGAACCTCGCTCTACCGTGATCAAGGGCTAGGTCCAGCGATGTTGATAAGTACCGAAATGTTTTATAAATATTTAATAAATCTTGTGTAATAAAGAAAATTTCAATAACAAAAATATTTTTTTATTATTTCTTCTAAGCAAATGGAGTGTCTTTAATTATATGGCCATATCTTTGTTAAGTTTAAACTGCTTAGAATTAGAAAAAAACAGAATAAAAGATTAGGAACAGACAACTTTTGTTGATAATATTTCGTTTTACAGTACACAATACTCACACAAATATTTTAAAATTGTGTAGCAAGTTCCAATGGTAGTCTCATAAAATATATAGAGAGGAATAGCTTTGTTATTTTAATATGCTTTCAGTGTCTGTAATTATGTGACCACCACTGTATATATATTACCGTAAAATTAACGTCAAGTTATGACATCTTAAATTTTGATTTCTTTTAAATACCACGCGCGTCTATTTGCGAAATAATCATGCAACATTGCCAATTAGTGTAGGTAGTCATTGTAGTACTTGTAGTCGATTTTGCACCGTTGCCGTTCCGCTGTCGGCTAGCGACGGCTAGTGTTGTCGTTTTAGCCATTTTATGGCGAAATCTAGCGGCTTTTCATCGATTTTAGCCAAAAACTATTCAATTTTAGACACCAAAACGAATCTAGCTACTTCTAGGTACTTTTGGAATTTCTTATTATGGAAATATTTATTTTGCAGAAATTTGTGGTAATCGCCTTTTCCACCGCGGTCTAACCTCCACGCCGCAGTTGTAATCTATTATCGGGGTTTCCCCAATGAATGTTTATATTTTTTGATTGGACCCGTACAAACATGACAAATAAAATGCAAGTGAAATAAAAAGCGTGTATAAACGATTGAACCTATTTATTCATGCCATACTACATACCTTAGAGTAATTTATTTACTCTAAGCTACATAACCCCATGAGGTCACATTATGTGTTACGATACGAGTTCGTATGATACGGTTTCTACGGAATTTACAGCTACTTACGTAAATTATCGTTTTTTACCGAAAGTAACCGTATTTGACCGTATTTAACTGGCGTAGTTTTACGGCTTTGCATCGCTACTTAAGGTTCAATAATTTTAAAAATCAAAGGACCGCTAACGGTCCTTTAGTAATTTCTTTATTTAATTTTCATGTCATCTGTTTCAAACAGTCTGTCAATTAGAAAGCGTTTCAAAACATGCGATCATAGTGCGAAATTTCACTCGTTTATTAAAAAGAGACAAATCTATTTATGAGAAAGAGAAAGAAAAAATCTGGTTGCACAAATCAGTTTGATTTTTGCATTACTCGGAAGCGTTTCAAAACACTTCCGAGAAACTGTCAGGTAATAGTTCAGTTACCCTCGGTTAACTCGGCTCAATTTTTTAACGCTCTAGGGTGAAATTCGCACCACTCCGAGTGAAATTTACTCGTTTCGAAACGCAACCTTATTTACTTCTTGTTCTTGTATTTGTAAACATGTATATTTTGCACGTAAAATCTGCACAACTGCCCTCCAGGTTCTCCAGTACAAACAGCGATGTTCCGAGCTGGAAAATAACATGCTGGAGACGACTCCTCGCAGCGAAGTGCCCACCTACCGGCCGGCCGCTCAATCGGGATCCACAAAAACTCCCATTTCGCTCCCTGCGCCGCCCGCTCTACCCGCACCGACATCAAGCTATGAAAGAATCGATGACTTGGAAACCGCTTTGCGGCGACTGGACGAGGAAAAACGCAAGTAAGTGGTCCTAGAATAATTTTAGATTAAGTTGTACTTGACAAGGCACTGAATGAAAATAGGTAAGTATGAGGCTGGCAAGCCAAGGTTGCTATGAAAAACTTTTTTCACCCCTTTATATGGTGGGTAAATCCTGTTTTAGACAAATCTAGGTAAAGGTCTTACAAAGAGACACCTTCGTAGGGGGCTGGGGGGTGGGAGGGGGGAAGAGCTAACCCCCCTCGAAAGTTTCACATCTCGCAAATGATAAGTTTTTTTTATAAGGATCTAACATAATTAGACACTTGATACTAAGAACATTGTTTTGAGTCCATGGTCTAATAAAAGTGGACTATATAAGGGTACATACTTTTTTATATCTTATTTGAGGTTATATTTTCAGTTCAGAGGTCACTTTTTGACGTAAATTCACTTCTGCATCGGCTCCGGCGCTACGGGAAGTCAGCCCCTCCGCCCTTGCATAACAAAGCACAGGCACCCATGCTCACCTCCGGCTTTTCATATACACTGTAGGGGTAGTAACCACAAGACTACAGAGTCAGGCACTCTGAGTCGGTTTTTGAACAGTTTTAACCTACCAGTACAGAAGTCTGTTTTTAGCTGGCTGACGAGCTGTCAAACTTGTTTTTTCGCTCTTTTACATTCCATTACACACATTTTCAAGTACATTTTATGACAACCAAGTGTCAACACTATGTAAAATGAACAAAATTGCATTCCATTTCATAGATATTTAATAGACATTATTTTGATTAATAACTAAATTACAAACAATTTGCGACAGATAAAAAGTTGATAAAAAGTCCAATAAAGACCCAAAGAAACCCCTACAATATTATTTATTAAAAAATCAGGTGTCCTGCTGTAAGACCCATCTCCAAATCTACATTCAAATTCAATTTCAATGATATCATAAACCTGAGGTGCAATTGTGTAAGCCAATGGTATTCAAATTGATTGTCATATTTCGCTTCAGCAAATTAGCCTGTCTGACAGTTGAAATCATACATTTTTGGCTGTCAAATAAATACAATTGCCGTATTTTGTTGTTGACAACCAAAAACATATGATTTCATTTGTCAAATGGGCTTATTTGCTTAGCCGAATAGCCATATGACAATCGAATTTGAATACCATTGATTGGCTTACACAATTGCACCTCTGAGTTGGCATCATAGCAGTTTTTTGATATTTCATTTTACCACAATATTTAGGGCATGAATTGTATAAAAATGATCTCTATTGCTTATCTTTAAAAGGTTGTTCATGGTTAAATTCATGGTTCATCGAAATTTGGCTCAAATAAGTACCAGTTAAGTAATAAGAGTTACCCAATGAAACATCAGAAAGCTGTGAAGATACCAACGAAAGAATATAGTATTGATACCGACTCTAGTATGTTACAGTTTATGTTTTGTTTTCTTGTAACCATGGTTACCACCATCCCAAGATTTTGGAGAATAACTTGAATGTGATGTAAAATCAAGTTTGGTAGCAGGTGAATTTGATTTTGTAGGTCTAATCAGTTTTCTTGTAAAGTTTTAAAGATGCTTAATTTGAGTATGTACCTATAATGAAATTAAAAAATTTCTTCAGTTGACTAAGTCTTGTGGTGGGTTGATTAAATAGCTCTAAACTTTAAAAGAGACGAGCCAACCAACCAGTAGTTTATGGAAGGTACATTATGTAGGAAAAATTAGTAAAGTTAAATATTTCATACCATTTTAGGGGTCTGTACCATAAAGGTGGCATGCGGCAATGTCATCTAAAAGGAATATAATTGCATAGATGTCATAAAAGGCAACCATAAAAAAGGAGATTATAATAAGGTATGCCAATAATCTAGGTCTCTGTTGTATTGAGGTTCATAAAGTCATCTGATCTTGCCCCTGTCTGCAGAGACATAGCCACCTTTTAACTAGTTGTTGTAGGCTTCAGCCCTGGCTTATCACCACTCTCATGACAAAACCATGCTGCCAAGTGACTTGTTGTGTTTTTGCATGATGTCGTGAGTAGAGCCATACTGGTTACAAACAGTTGATAGTATCGGTCAGTTGGCCGTTACCAGCTTCTGTAGATTTTACAAAAATCATATAATATTATAATGTTGGTATTTGAAATAATAATAATTTTTAAGTTTCTCACCTTATTAGTTTTCTACTGAACAGGGGTTTTACTGTGTAACTTCAATGTCTATTGGTCTATCTATTCTATGGCTATCACTTTAAATTGTATTATGATTGGCTAACAATTATGTAGGATGTTATTTTTGGCTGTGCATTCATGATAGATTTGAAAGCAATAGATGGTCAAAATCTTTAGTGTTACACGTTTATAACAAACATGATATGTGTTGAACCATATTATATGTGATTTTGTATAAAATATTTCCAGATGTGAGAAGCTTGTACACCAGAACAACTTGCTCCGTGACCAGCTGGAAGAGTCCCACCAACTCAACGAGGCTCTCACCAACGACCTGCAGAAACTGACCAATGACTGGGAGACACTTAGGGATGAGATGGCATTTAAGGAGGACGAGTGGAAGGATGAGGAACAGGTCATTGTTTTACCTTTTTGTGTGCAGTAGTGAGCATGTTTTATATAATTATTGATATATTTAAAATCCATTTAATGAAATAATGATAAATTAAAATGAAGTTATTATTTAAAAAAAAAGAATTGGTATAAAGGAAATTCATACCTCAGTGAGGGAGGAGTGACACGTACAAGAATAACTATAAATTCAAGAATCATTGGATAAAAATATAAACTCATATAAAAGTCATAAATGATGTTTCACCAAAAAAAGGTCAAATATTGAAATATTTTAGAATTTCAAAACCGTTGAAAATGATAAACGTTAAAATTAATAAAGATTTCGAAATTAATTTGAAGTAATTAGAGAGATAATAACAACAATTTATAATCACAACAAGATAATAACAACAAAACAATACAACTGAAATAAATAAATTTAATTGAAAAAAAAACCATTATATATTTTAAATATTCTTGGTCTGCGTGTAGTGATGAATTTAGCCAAGGAGTCAACATTCCTGAACATTATTACTTACTTTTTCCCAAATAACTTTTGACATTTTTTAAACATATCTTGTTGTTTGAAAATGTATCTAGCAGATTTGTTAATTACCTATAAATTTTAAATAACAATTTTCCTTTTAAAATACTTCAGTTTCGAGTGAAGAGTTTATTTTTTGCTATATGTTTTTTCGTTTTATTTTCGAATTGTTTCATCAATAACCATCAAGATACTAAAATCTGCCAAGATTGTTGTGACCTTCACAATTCACAAGTATCTATAGCCAGTAAATTAGCCCCAAAAAGCATTTTTTAAACCAAACCATTTCCATCAAACAGGCCTTCAATGAGTACTATACCAGCGAGCACAACCGCCTGCTCAGCCTCTGGCGCGAAGTGGTCAACGTGAAGCGCTATTTCTCAGACCTTCAGACGGCAACGGAGCGAGATCTCTACCGCGCCAAGAACGATATAGAGTCTGCTGCGAGGGAACTTGTGGGCACCCTCAGCGGGTACTCCATCAATGCTTTCGCTAACCAGGGAATAAAGGTCAGTTTAGGTTAAGCTACTCAAATGTAAAGAATTATTATTGTTCCACGATTGGATTGGGATTCAAAAGTACCGTTTGCATAATAGTACAAATGAATTGATTACTTAAATACGTGAGCCCATCAAGTAAAATAGTAATAAAATTTTGCGTTTTATATACTTACGTATATAAAATAATATTGCTTCTCCAAAATATAAAATGATCGCTGGCTGGCTGTCTGAACCGTTTGCTGAATCTATTTTCAACTGTTTTATAAATGGGTTATCCCTTGAGGCATCCGTCCTTTAGGGCCCCGATCCTTGAGCACTCCGATAAATTTGATTATATTTTCTTTTGTTATTTTTACTATTATTATGATAGTGTACCGTCGACACAAAAAGTGCTTTAAAGTACATTAATTAATTAATGTGTTAGCTTGGTCAAGGCACTCATTCTGCTTAAAATGGTTAAATTTCTATGCCATTATATGGAGTGATATCAAAATAGGTATGTGATTTTATGACAATAATTTATTATTCACCTTTTTGGTTGTCGAAAAAAGTAAACATTTTACCGACAGTAATTAGTAAGGTTAATTACTTTTTTTATTATGATAAGTACCGCAAACTAATTGTGATATTAAAATCTGTGATTACACGTAACCTTTATGAATAATATTGAAATATACGATTATTTTTAGCTTACAAAAATTATCATTTATACCCAAGTTCCAACATCTATGTGATTATACCACTATTTAGGTAGTGCTTACTATTTTATAAGACATACTACCGAGATTAAAAAAAGTTAACTAAAAAGAAAAAGCATCGGTGCAGTAATGTAAAGTAAAAAGCACGCGTGTACTATAAGCTGCTTTATGAACTTAAAAGCAATGAAATAAGAGCCAAGTTACTTAATTCAAACAGAATAATAATTTTGTTAGTATAACACTTTTGTTGGTAATGATACTTTTAAGCGACATAAGCATTTTCGGGGTGCTCAAGGATCGGGGCCCTAAAGGACGGGTGCCTCAAGGATCGGGTGCCTCAAGGAATAACCCTTATAAATGAAATCATAAAATTTTATTTGACAAATCTGTCACTATTTGGCACTGATGATGAAGTTGATGAGCCCATGAGTGATTGATCATCAAAACAAATGGCGAGCTGTATTTTTTTTTAAAGAATATAATTTTATTTTAATTCCACGAAATATTATTTTGGTTCAGTGTTACATTTTCTCCACATTATAATTTCGCAGTACTGAAAAAGTTTTTACGTATTTTTGCATATCCTACCTTTGGTAACTGTCATTTCATACATTCGCGTAAAGTTGACGCTAGCACCTCATTCCCAATCCAATCGTGGAACAATAATACCAGGGAATAAAGGCCAGTTGAATTATAAACTCTAGGTTATGTTATTCTTACCTCGCAGACCTTTACGGTCACGGAGGGAGACCTGTCCGCCGCCCCAAGAACGACATAGAGTCTGTTGCGAGGGAGCTTGTGGACATGCTCAGCAGATGTTGTATCAATGCTTTCGCTGCTCTTAAGGCGCCTAGGCATGCCACCGTTTTAGTACAAAATTTGATAATCCATTTCTCTGTTGTTTTTCGTTTTAGACCACTTTGAGACCTCTATAGATTAATACAGGCATTTACAAAGTCACTATTTGGCTGAAATGTAAAATTTTGGTGTAGGTACCGGCAAGAAAAAAACTTTGTATGTAAATCTGTCCATCTCGATAACTTTAAAACAAAATTAATATTCAAAATTTTGACAAAATAGTGCCTTTTAAAATATCAGTACCAATAGATACAGGTCTTATACTTTGTCTATAATGATAAACAACAAAGAAAATGGTTTAGTTTTTTTTACTAAAACGCTCCTTAAACCTCAGGGACGGTCCAGTTTATAATGCGCTCTAATAACTTACACTGTACAGATTTGCAATGTAAAGTAAATTGAATGGACTCATTCAAAGATAGTGCTGTACGCAATTCATACGTAGACGTGTGTTAGAGCGTATGAAAAAAAAAAGAAGAGTTTAAAGTCCTGTCAAGGAGGATGTGTGCCATTTATCCCGTTTACGGTGCTTGTTGCCAGTGGCGTAGCGTGCCATTTTGGCGCCTGGGGCGGGAGACCCACTTTGCCGCCCCCATTCTATAGGTGCTTAATTAAAATTAAATTGCACAGGCAATGAGATACTTTTTATTGAAGAAAAAATTGGATGAGCGGTTTTACAAGCGGATTCTACGAGCCTTATGAGCAGCGAAGTCAGAAATAACTTTGTCAAAATCAATATTAGCAGCCAATTCTTGTTCAATCGACAATATAGCCAAGTTTGATAATCTAGCGGAGCTCATAGTAGATCTGAGGTAATTTTTTATTAGCTTCAACTTCGAAAATCTTCTCTCACAGCTTGCCACACTAATCGCCAAAGTCAAATATATACGAATCAAGATGACTATATTTGGAACCGAAATTCCGAGATTCAGTTTTTGAATGAACTGGAGGAGCTCCAGTGGTCCTTTACCACTTATATCTTCCTCTGATTCAGAACAGGCAATAAATTGCTGGAGACGCTTCCGCTCCATCTGAAACTCGTCCTTGTCGATGTCTTCTAATACATGGGAAAGATCACACTCGAACTTGCTGTCCAAAAGTTTTGCTGGCATCAAAAATCCGAACTTGTCCGATATTTCTTGAATTTGCTGGAATCGAGTCGTCATTTCTTGAATGATCTTGTCCAATGATGCGAACACCTCTCGACGGATTTCCTGCTCGTGAGACAAAGCTGCATCTGCAGAAGATTCATCGCCATGCATGCGTTTTTTCCTGCAAATTCTTCTCGTTTTGAGTTCGATTCCGAGTTTTTCGCAAAGAGTCTTAGCAAAGTCAATTGCTTCTTGCACTAAACGGTCTCTACTTTCCACTAAGAGGGTTTTCAAAGCGCAGAGTTTCTGAGCACACTTATCCACACTTAGTCCTCGTTGCTGCAGGTAAATCTGTGCGTCATCTACTTCAGGTAGCACTGCAGCCCAAAAGCCAAGAAAAGTTAGGAAGTTAAATGACTGCATGGCTGTCAGGAGAAGACTGGCTCCCGATCTTGTTTCGGAAGTTTGAGATGAATCTGTTAATTGTTCCAGTACCTCAAGAACTCCCTCAAACTTATTTTTAAGCATCTTGACAGCTACATGTCTAGCGCTCCAACGCGTTTCAGTGACTCGTTTCACTGCTTGACCTGTGACGGCAACCAAAGCGTTCCATCTAACAGTTGATGCAGAAAAGAAGGCAAATAGCTTCTCTAGAATTCCAAAAAACGTCACCGAATTCACTGATTCAGAAGCAGCGTGTACCCCAGCCAAGTTTAGTGAGTGGTTTGTGCATGCAACGAATAGAGCTTTCGGATTTAGTGCTTTAATCCGGGCTTGAACTCCATTGTGGATCCCTGACATTGTGGCAGCATTGTCATAAGCCTGTCCTCTCAGATTCTGTATGTCCAGTCCGTCTGATGTTATCTTCGCGATTATATCGTTGCTGAGATCTTCTGCATTTTTTCCTTTTGGTTGGAAGAAGTCAATGAAAGATTCTACCACAGCGACTTTTTCTCCTTCGATATGTACGTATCGCAGAACTTGGCTCATTTGGTCATTGTGGGAGATGTCTGGTGTACTGTCGAAGATTACGCAATAATATTTAGCTTTTTGAATACGACGGATGATGGTGGATCGAACTTGCTGTCCCAGTAAATTTATAAATTCATTCTGGGTTTCTGGAGACAGATATGAAACTGACACTCTTGCTCCCAGCTTTATCTTTGTCAGGTGTTCCATTAGAAGAGGATCGTATTTAGCTAGGAGGTGCACTAACTCTAGAAAGTTCCCGCGATTGCCACTATCATCTCCTCGAATGTCTTCTCGATGTCCTCTGAAGGCCAGATTCTGTTTGGCTAAGAACTGGATAATATTCAGCAACCTGTACAATACATCCCTCCATTTCTTCTCCTCACTTTCGAAAACTTCTTGTTGTTTCTGATCGATGGTTGCTTTACAGTTCAGGCGAACTTCCAACTCCTTCCATTTCAAGAAGCTCTGTTCATGGCCCAGGTTATTTTCATGGTCTCCGATTCTTGGATTTAGCTTCCACCATTTGTTGAATCCTTCTTCAGATGCGAAGTTCGAGCCGGAATTGCCAAACAGCTTGCAAGAAAAACAATACAAAGACTGCTTCAGAGGCGAGTACACCAGCCATGTTCGGAGAACCTTTTCGCCATTAGATAATGGTTTGTAGAACCACTCTTTGGTTAGTTTTCGGGTACCGCCTTTCGTTGAAGTCCCTGAGCGAACAACATCGGCAAATTTGGAATCGATGTGCTGTACTGAGTCAGACCCGCGACGTACTAGAAGCGTTCTGACTTCGTCGGTCATAGGAGAAGGCCAGCAACCTACATCGTCGAGATTCACATCTTTGACTTCGGCAGGAGCAGAAGGCACGATTTCAATTATGTCTTCTTTGGCAACATTCACTTTTTCTGCAGGCTTATGACTAGATGCTTGAGGCACATCTGGTGAGTCGACTTCGTCTTGACCCTGCTCTGTGGTGGGACCAGAACTACTTCCAACTGCGACGCCAGGCACGTCTTCTTCTTGTGCCTGTAAAATAAGTTATGTATTCCCATGAATATTGGCTAGAAGACACGTTCGAATTTCAAATAAGTATTTTAACTATCACAAAACAAAAGTGGTTTTGGTGACGGCGCGGCTAAATGAAAAATTATGTTACCTACCATAAATAATCAAGTGATCAAAAAACAAAGAAAATATTCCTAGACATTTACAAAACATTCCCAATACAAAATTTCATCTTATTTTGTTTAGCGGCTTAGGCTATAGAGCTGACAACTAAAAACAAACGCACATACATACACATTTTGATTTTTTACTTTAGATAAAGAACCTTGCAATTTATTGCGAGCGACCCAGCCAATAAAATGTCTAAAATAACTGGAGTAATTCTAGGCCACACACGATTCTAGATGGAGGAATCATATATCTACTTACACTGGAATCACTTCCGCTGCTGCAGGATGCCACCGAAGACGTTAACGTGGCTTTCGAACCAGAACTAGAACTGAAATATTTCTGTAATGCACCTTGAGACTTTTTCGCATCTGCTGCTTTCTTAGCCCTTTTTTTGCGGAATTCCGCACCGCTTTCTTTGACTCTTTTCATTTTCAAAAACTAATTCAAAGATTGGGTAAAGATCTAAATGTTTAGTTTTAGAAGATTCAATAGTATTTAAAAGATCGAAACACAATCAAAACGACTTTCGTTCCGTATCCAAAACTCTCGCAAAACAAACATACGAGTAATGCGTGATTGCGTAATGGCACTTCACGATGCACTAAAACAAACAAAGTACCTACAAATGAATGCGTAGTACTAATTCAATGAGTGCGAAAGAGAGGCATCGACACGGGCCGACTCGTAAAACAAAAGATTTCAGATTCAGATCAACTCGGTTCGCGCGCGTTGCCTCGCCGGCGCGGCGGGCGGGCGGCGCGGCGTGATGCGATGTTGCCGTTCGTATGTAAACAAACAAACCTTATAAAGAGCTCTGTCAGTAATTTAGCAATTTTTCTTTTAAATAAATTTTAAAAAATCCTTTGTGCGCAAAATTTTATATAAAAATGGAAAATTATACTGTGTAATGAAATGAATGAATCATAGATCAGATCTCAACCCGCTTCAACGGCGACATTTTGCCGCCCCCCGCGGGCTGCCGCCCGGGGCGGGCCGCCCCCTCCGCCCCACCCACGCTACGCCACTGCTTGTTGCGCAATTTAATAGCATTAAAAATATAACGAAATTAATTGTATTTTTATCCTGAATCCTTCCAAGTTGCCCATTCATTTGACTGATCTCCAACCACCATCAGTATTCCCTTTGGAACTACTCAATATATAACAAAGACAACAATATCATCTTTACACAGGGTTCCCAGCCAAACAACGCGTATCAAACAAGCCAGCTGTCTGCCCAACCGCCCGTTGCCATGGAAACTCTGCGCGTAGACCTGCGTGATGTGACGTCACAACGAGACGCGGCGCTCTCAGATCTGCGCGAGAGAGATGCAAGAATACAACGTCTCTTGCAAGAGCTACAGGGAGTTGTGAGTGTCTATCAAGTGCCTCCTTATTTAAATACCATTGCAATCGTCTTACAAAATGCAGGGTTCTGTCAACTTAAATGTTGCAATAATATACAGAGTTTATGCATATATAGGATATCCTACTATAATGTTATAAATGCGAAAGTTTGTGCGTGTGTGTGTGTGTGTGTGTATGTTTGTTACTCTTTCACGCTGAAACGGCTGAACGGATTTGGATGAAATTTAGAATAGATATAGCTTATACCCTAACTTAACACATAGGCTACTTTTTATCCCGGAAAAATGCATGGTTCCTGTAGGATAGATCAATAGCGTTGAAAAATCAGGTGCCTAATTAGCGCGGACCTTATCGTTTGTGGTAAAATAGGACAAGGCTATGTTATCTCATCACACTTCACATTAATATTATAAATGCGAAAGTTTGTGTGTGTGTATGTTTGTTACTCTTTCACGCTGAAACGGCTGGACGGATTTGGATGAAATTTAGAATGGATATAGCTTATACCCCAACTTAACACATGGTTTACTTTTTATCCCGGAAAAAAGCATGTCGTTAAACCGAATAACACGCGGGCGGAGCCGCGGGCAAAAGCTAGTACTTAATAAAATATGATTTAAACTGAATGTGACATATATTTCGGGCCCTCTCCTGGGTCCGGGATCAGTCATTGTGATATTAGATATTGTCATTAAGTATATCCTCTATAAGGTGACTTTAATTTATGCAGCCAAATTCTTACTGAAAGTTCGGTAAGTGCTCAGTAACAAGGTTCATGACCCTTTTTGTAAAATTCGTAAATTATTCTTTTCGTGTTCCTTACAAACGCAAGTCCAGCCCTGGGTCAATTACTATGGGACGTCAAGATTTTATTTTGTTACTGATCACTTACTAAGCCTCCAGTATGAGTTTGGCTGCATAAATTAAAGTCACCTTATTATAAGGTCGTACAATTCAAAGGAAAAAAATGAACAGATGATAGAGTTATCCTAATATTCATTCCACCGAAAAAATTTTTTTTGCGCGTAGCTACTTTTTTTATATCTTTCCATAGAAATTTAGTCAGCTAATTGTACCACTTTGTACTTTAGCAAAAAAATGTTTCTTCTTCTACCCTAGAATTATTTTCACTTATTATTGTAGGACCTTATATATACACTATGATACACTTGGCGATTTATCCATCGCAAGGAGATAACAAACTAAATAGGATAGCTCACTTGGTAGAGCAACCGCCCGGTAAGCGAGAGGTCCCGGGTTCGAATCCCGGTTCAGAGCTCCTTACGTCCAGATTTAGTTATCTGATTTTCTATACCGCAATGATATCAATTTAATTTTCTATATATACACTATAATAATAATAATAAAATTCTTTATTGCACACTATAAAATTTTTGTACACAGGCGAGCTTAATACTATTTAGTATTTTCTACCAGCTAACCTTTGGCAATGGGGAAGTTGTTGGGGGTAGTGCCATGTCAGAATAGTATAGATACAATTTTAAATAGATATATTATTTGTCACTAAAATACTCAATAAATTATAATATTACACTACATCCTAATAAACATATACAATATTAAGAACTAACAACATAATGTGATAAAATACATATACTACTTGCAAGTTTACATACATAAGTACTCAAAGACTCGTCGATAGCTTTATTGAGGAGAATTGATCGAACAACTCAAATCATTATAAACAAAAGATTTAATTTATCATGGATCGTTCTGCAAATCAAGAAAGTGTTGCTTTATCTTAGTCTTGAAGACTGACACAGATGAAGCTTCACGGATGTGTAGCGGCAAACGGTTCCATAAGCGTATTGCACTCACGGTAAAAGAATTTGTATACATGCATGAACTATGCTCAGGTGTGCGAAGAAGCCAAGCCTTGCTAGGACGCTGATTGCGGTCGAGGGACGAAAGGGGCACAAAACGTTCTTTAAGATAAGATGGGGAACTAGGGTTATGGAGAATACCATAAAGAAACGTCAAAATATGGGAATCTCTACGGAACCTGATATTAAGCCAATTGAGTTCAGTGCGGAATTTGGAAATGTGATCATACTTACGCAGTCCGAATATGTAACGAATGCATAAGTTGAGAAGACATACTTATAACTACACTATAATAAAGACAAGAAAATCGATTAATTATATTTATTCAGAATAATATACAGCGTGTTTTTTTAACAAACCTTTTCGATCCCGGCTAGGGAAATTATTTTTTTAAAAATCTATTGATGCAGTTTTTGTTTTTATCAAAATCGGCTCCGAGACTCCTTTGAGCATTTTCCGCTATTCCATATAGTTTCGGATTTGGCCATCCACGCCGACATGAAAACCACCCACCTGTCTACGGGTGTACAGTACCAGGCCATTTAAAGGTAGCATCGTGCTTTAAAAAGAGATACTCGGCTAGCTTCGGCTATCTTCGGCTTTGTAGAGCGTCATCTCTGTCACAAGAAACACTAACAGTCCGGTATCTATTAGGAGCTGCTAAAACGTGTTTTATGATTTTTTTTTAGAAAAACTGGTTAAACGAGCATAACATTCCAGTTGATCCAAAATTTACGAAACCACAGATTTACGCTATTATATGTCGCCACAAGGAAAATTTTACAGACAATGACACGGAGAGGCTTCACATATCTATTAGTTTTTTTGTATTTTGTTATTTGGTTGGAAATAAAAATTATAGTTTGTCATTGAAATAAATAAATTAACATATATATGTTGTCTTTTACCTACACGTTTTCTTTTTGTTTTATTTTCTAAAAAAGATTAATAAAACAAGTTTCACAGCTCCCAATAGATACCGGACTGTTAGTGTTTCGTGTGACAGAGATGACGCTCTACAAAACCGAAGGTAGCCGAAGCTAGCCGAGGATTTCTTTTTAAAGCACGATGCGACCTCATCGCCATAGTAAATCATCGCCAGTGTTCGTATTCTCGAAAAATAGCCGAATCTTAAATTTCAAGAGCCCTAAGCATTGAACTTGCATAGTCGTTTGGGTAAATAATGAATATTTCAGGAGGAGCGTTGCGACCGCGCCGAAGCCCTATGTGCAGAAGCCAACGTGACTCGGTCTGCGCTCGAGGAAATAGCTCGCGCGCTCATCCAGGACTCTGAGACTGATGTGCAGCCTTCACACATCCTGTTGTCTGACAGGTAAGTAGGCTCGGACTTAGAGATACAAGGCCCAGGCACTTTATAGCGGTGGCCACTCAAGGCGCATACATACTCTAAATTAGCAACTCAACGTGTGTCCGTACAAATATCTACAGAAATGACATTGAAATCATAGATATAGTATTAGTAATATATCGATTATGTAGTAACGAAGGCGAGACCAAAAAGCTTGATCGGGGCAAGTCGCTTTTTGTGGACTTCTGCCGAACATGGAATTAAATGTATTTAAATGTTGTACTTCAGGTAATTGTGTAGTAATGCCATGCCAAGTGAAGGCAATGTAATGACTAATGACCACCTGAAATTCACATATTTTTTATCATTCCAAATTGAATCCGTAGGTATTCAAAGCAATATGCGATTACTTTTGCCACCCATTAGAGAACAAAACTTCTGTATTGGTTTTAAAACTTTGCATTTAGACAACAAAATATTTGAATAGTACGTCCATGTCGGAGGACCGACATGAGTGGCGAAATTTGATAAAGGCCTTTGTCCAGCAGTGGACGAACACGGGCTGATGGATGGATGGATTTCCATGAGAAACGTACAATTCTGTGAGATTTTTTTCTAAAATGAAACTTTCTAAAATTAATTACGTCTTATAAACACAAAATTACACTTTAAAACCTGAAATTTTGCAAAAATAAGCACTAATTGTTTTGTTCATAATTGACTGTAAGTCCATCCAAGCCCATAGCGTATGCATGAATGGTCTCGCCTATCTATCTCGCTCTAACATATGCGTATATATGCTCTTTCTCTTTTACATTGCCAATCTGACGGTAGTATATATTAAATCTATGATTGAAATAATGTTCATATCAGCGCGTATTGCAAAGTGGCTAACGATCGCTGCGTCTCCGGATAGCGCATAATAGGAGAAAATAATACTATGACGGATGGTCATTCTCATTCTCAAAATTTTGAACAGTAATTTTATAGACCCGGAAAATATACAGAGGATGAATGAAAGTAGAGTGACGAAAGGAATTTATGCTGCACAAGTGGAAGGAAGGTAAAGCTCGACCGGGCCGCCCTAGCAGGACGTATGCCGACCAAATAAGCGACATACTGAAAAAGGGCAAAGTGAAAAGTACCCGGAATAGAAGAGCCTGTATGACTAGGTTGATGGATGTAGAAGAAGCAAAAGAGGTGTGTGAGGATCGTAGCAGATGGAAATCTGTAGTCTCTGCCTACCCCTCTGGGAGACAGGCGTGAGTATATGCATGTATGTATGTAATTTTATAGGTCTATAAATTGTCTTTATAATGGTAAAAGGTATGGTTTATAGGTGGTAGAGCTGATGCCGGGCTCGACTGTGGAAGTACCACCATCTTACTCGCAAATCCTCCCGAAGTTATTCGGGGGAGAGTAAGAGAACAGCTCTCAGGCAAAACCAGGCGGCCCACCATTGCCTGGGACCGATGGATGGCGGTTTATCCATCCCCAATTGCCGGGTCTTATATAAAACAGACTGGTGACAGGCGGCGGCGTCACTAATGCAAGGGTTTTGACATCGCGCTCACCAACCCGCCTGCCCAGCGTGTGTGAGTATGGGCATTTCTTCCAGGAGGACCGCCAAGAGTGGCGAAATCCTGGAAAGCCCCATGTCCAGCAGTGGACGAAACAGGCTGATGGATGGATGGATGGTAAAAGAATGATTAAAATCGCTTCAGTCTTTCGGAAGGAGTAGACTCATTCCATGACAAAAGCTACTCAACACTTTTATTTTTATATTGAAGTAGAAAATAATTGTATGCATAATTCATTAATAAACATACAGGACTTTCATAATTTGATTAAAAAATAATAAAAAGATTAGGTATTTTTCTCTTTTTTTCGAATGTTAACATAATCGAGAACCACTGTCATACTATTATTTTTTTCTTCAAGTGACAAGATTAATAAAAAAAGAAATTGCGGTGCATGTCACTAGTAAAAATGGCGCAATTTTGAAGTTATAAATCCAATCTTCATTTCTATACAGAGTTTTGTTTAAAATTTTCTTGTTTAATGTGTTTAATGAAGCATTTACTGCGTGTCATCTCATTGTAATGCCCGTAACGAAAAACAGGTAAGAGTTTATTTTATATGAATACCATTAACTTCTATGTAAGCTTATTGTTATGGGAAAAGTGACATATGGTTTGTTCGCCTAATTATCAAGTATCTTTTGTTCAAAATAAGTATTTAATCAGTTTTTTACTTAGATGTTCTTTTGTAATGCCCGTAACGTTACGGGCGTTACCCTTTGATGTTTATGGATTGTAACTATTTTACCATGCATTTTTATATAATTGTTTTCCGCAATGATTATTTCTTTATTATTTACTATGATTGCTTGGTTTTGTTGGGGTGGTCATCATGTAGGTGGTTTTTTTCAGGTAATTTACAAGTATTACGATGCCTGCTACTGGTAAGGAAAGAATTGGGAAATTTAGAGAAAAGTTAAAAGAAAATAAAGAAAAATATGAAGAATATTTACGCAAAGAAAGGGAGAGACATAAAATAAAGCGGGAAAAACAAAAGGCTAAACTAAATGATGATAAAAATTTTCGTGATTACCTTCGCTTGAAGAATCGTGATAGGGTCCGCAAACATCGATTAATGAAAAAAACAAAGTCTAAAAATGTGGTTTCTTCTTCACTAGGCACTATAAATGCCTGCAAACCTTTGGAAATGCTGTCAAAAAAGTGAAAAGTGTCCCGCCGAACTCGCCTAATAAACTTAAAGCCGTTGTTAAAAAAGTTGTGTCAGATGCATTGGGTCCTGATATTGGCAAACAACTATTCAAAATAAATTATTATAAAGACAAAGGCAATAAGGTTACTGAAGAATTTAAACAGGTTGTAAAAGAGTTCTATTACAGAGATGATGTGAGCAGGCAAGCTCCAGGCATGCAGGACTTTAAAACTGTTAAGGATCCCATAACTGGGAAACGAACAAAACAACAGAAACGCCATATGGTCACGACTATTGTAGAAGCATTTGAGTATTTTAAAACTGTATGATTAATGCAGAGATTAATATAAAGACATCGAAATTTTTTGACTTACGACCAATAGAGGTACTTCCAGTAGCTTTGACACCCCACAATGTTTGTGTGTGGCACAGCATTTGAATTATATTTACCTAATGGACGCTATTACAAAGTTTATCCCAAATTTCCCTAATTCTCATCACGAATTATTGAAGCAACTGTCATGTGATATCACAAATGAAAATTGTATGACAAGTTCTTGCCAGAAATGTCCAAAAGATTTTTGGGAAAAGTTCGACAGGTCTGATGCTGAAGCAGTGTAAGTTTGGATACATCTGAGCAATTATCCATAGGTTACTAGCATTACAGGCACATGCGCTGAAGCAATAGATGAATTAAAGAATACGACGAATAAGTTCAAGCTTCACTGTTTTGTCAAACGTTTGCAATCACGTCACTTTGAGCAGGCAAAGGAAAATATTCGGGTAGATGAAGCTGTTGTACAAATTAATTTCGCAGAGAACTATTCCCTTATAAGTCAAGACGAGATTCCGAGCGCGCACTGGAACCATGAGCAAGTAACAGTATTCACATGTTGTATTTGATTTTTTGGTGATGAGGTCCATAAATCCCTTGTCATAATAAGTGATGATAGATCGCACAGCAAACACACAGTTTGGTCTTTTTTGCGAAAGGTAATTTTTTACATTCAAAAATTAAAAGACGAATCTATAAGAGCTATTAAAATATTTAGTTATAACTGTGCTGCCCAGTTCTAAAATAGATTCACTCTATCAGCTCTTTGCAGACTTAAGGAAATCGCAAACCCCAAGGAATTAGAATGGAATTTTTTTGCGTCATCTCATGGCAAAGGGGCGGTGGATGGCATGGGGGGGACGGTCAAAAGGCTAGTCCGGACAGCGGTAAAATCACGCAAGGTTCCAAAATCCAGCAAAAGAATTTTACGATTATGTTAAAAATGAGTCAAAGGGAATCCATGCCGAATATGTCAGTAAAGAGGAAATAGAAAAAGAAAAATCATTTTTAAATGATTTATGGAACAGAGTGCAAGAGATACCGCAAATCCAAACCAAACATCACTTTAAAGTACGAGACAATAGTCTCCTTGTAGCACGCATAGCAGCATCATCCTCTGTAGAAATCGTGACATTCCCATCCAGTACTTGTGCCTTAACCGCACATTTTGACGTTTGGGAAGAAGACTTTCAACTTCCAGCATTGCCAAAAGAGCACTCAGAAGAGGACATTAATGAACCGATGAGGTCGGATGATTCCGATGCTTGGACAGCCGATGATCTGCAGCCTCTATCATTACAAAAGCTGCTTCTTGAATCAAATGATGAACCATTAGACCTAGAGTATTTTAAACCTCAATCCTCAGGTCTGATTCAAACTCTTAACGCAGTAAAGAAAAAACTAAACTACAATGAAATTTATACAGACTCTGAAGATGATGAACACAAACATACGACACTAAATGTAAAGGATATTAAACCAAACATGTTTGTGTTAGTAAAAACTATTTCTTCTGACAAACCTCGCAAATCGAATAGAATTTACAAATATGTTGGCATCTGTCAAAGCTATATTCATGATGATGACGGTGATGTACGAATAATGTTTTAAAAAATGACAGGAGATAACGCCAGAATGTTTCTCCCTAATGAAAATGATATTTCAGATGTGCCTTTTGAGGATATTATTTGCAAGTTACCTTGCCCATCTTTAAAATCCAAAGGCAATCGCACATATTACAAGTTCAAGCAAGAAGTCGACGTTTTTGAAAAATGATATGTAATTTGTGCTATTTTAAGGATTTTTTGTCAATTTTAGAGTTATTAAGGCTTTCAATAAAACACTTAATAGTAATGCAAGCTTCTTTAAATTCGTACGAGTAATGCCCGTAACATTTTTCTGTAACGCCCGTAACGTCATGTTGATTTAAATATATATACCTCTAAAGTGAGAGGATCCATTTAAATGTGTAATGCAAATAGGAAATTTATCACACTTTTAACAAATAATTAAAAAACATCCAGTTGTTTACCAAAATTCGCAGAGTTCTTATGTTTTGTCACGCTAGTCAAAAGAGATAGGCAAAATTATGTAACGCACGTAACGAGTGCTTTTTCATTCATTTCCCATTACGTTTAACAATATTCCCAAATATTATATGTTCAATTAAAAATGTAATAAAAATGATGATGTTTATTAGTTATATTAGCTCTATTGAAATAGGAACATCAAAGAAAATTAGTGTCAAAGGCGTACAAATGGTAACGCCCGTAACATGGAATGAGTGAGTAAGAGAATTCTTGCGTAAATCGTACCGCTCGTATAAGAGGCGCATGCCTTCAAAGACAGGTCTAATTTGTAGTCTGAGAATGCAAATCAAATGTTTTCTTTTTTCCACAAAAGTTTTTATAACTTCCAGTTATGTTTATTATGTACTAGCTTTTGCCCGCGACTTAGTCCTCGTGGGGTTTGGTTCACCCCCTTAGGGGGCGAATTTTCAAAAATCCTTTCTTAGCGGATGCCTACGTCATTACAACTATCTGTATGCCAAATTTCAGCGAAATCCGTTCTGTAGTTTCGGCTGTGCGTTGATAGATGAGTCAGTCAGGTTTGCCTTTTATATATTCAGAAGACTAGCTTTTGCCCGCGGCTCTGCCCGCGTCGAAGAGATTTTCGTGGAAATAAGGAAAACAAAAGAATATGATTTTTTTAACGACAATATGCAACAGTCACCATGTTTTACCAAAGTGCTAAAATAAATGCCAATCAAATAAGCCCAAACTCGAAGGGCTGCTGTTGTCCTTTGAGGAGATCCCGTACCCACCTTCCAGTCCCATCAGCAGACCTTGGCCACCATGTTTTACCAAAGTGATAATAAATACCAATCATATAAGCTCAAACTCGAAGGGTCTGCTGTTCTCCGTTGATGAGATCCCGTACCCATCTTCCAGTCCCATCATCAGACCTTGGTCACCTGTTTTTTTACAAAATTTGTTCTGAAAATAAAATAAAAAAATAAAAAGTGAAAAATTATTTTACCAGTCGGGGTTTGAACCCGCGACGATCAGCTACACTACGGCGCGGCGGCGAACCTTCCACGTTTCACTAAAATTCTCATTGCGCTGCTCCCTTTTGTCATAGCGTTATGATACATAGAACTAAAACCTTCCCGAAGAAATGCTCTATCTTTCAGTGAAAACTGCATCACAATCCATTGAGTGGTTCGCAAGTTATAATAAGCGAACGAACAGACAGACGTTATATTTTATATGTATAGAGAAGAGATGAAAATAATCTATTTCAGGTCTATAAATTTGTAACATATTTTTTTGTTTTAATTATCAATATCAACATAAAATTAGTACCTACCTGCATAGCATAATCTGCCTATAATTTTAAGTATGAGATGGGGCAAACTGGAAACCAGCGATGTGAAGTTGGTTACAACTTTCAGCAAATGCTAAGTTTGTCGCATTTTGTCACATACTAAGTATTTTGTGTTTGTAATTTTATAATTTATTGTTTTTGTATGTTGTGTCAAATAAATATATTTCTATTTCTATCTGACACTGCGCCAGCCGTGATTGGCTGACTCATAGAGACAATGAAGCCGTTGCCATACTAAACTGTAACATGGGGTCATATTTGAGCGCTAATCAGACATACGTGTTTCTTTCGCTGGTAATAAGTAATTACCGTTGTAACAGCTTCTGCAACATACAGAATATAATTCTTGTAACTTTAGCATGATCTTCACAGGTCACCGAAGCGCGGCGTGTCACAAACAGCGAATGCCACGGCGTTCGCTGAGAGCACGATCTCGGCCGTGCAAGCCGCGCTGCACAAATACCAGATACAAATACACGAGCTGCAGGTACATACTATCCGTCTCGGATGCTATTAGGATAGGACCTTGTCATACCTGAAGTCTGTGTGGCAACGTTGAGGGAAGTGCGTGTGTGAGTGAGATGCACATAATGTGCTAACGCACACGGTCACAAGGTCCTGTCCTAATAGCATTTGAAACGGATACTACATATACGTTTCTTCTAATGGGCTACCGTTCAACTCAGTCTGTTCTTGAGGTAGTGGCGCGGTGCGGGAAGGGTACAATTTTACAAACAACGCCCCCAGTCTACTATTAATTGCACATGGATCATTAAAGAAAAAGTGTGAGTCGGACTCGCCCACCGAGGGTTACGTTAAAGGCCATTTTTTATGATTTAATTACAAATGCATGCATAGTTTTCAGATTTTTCCCTATACTTATTGCCAAATTTCATAGTTCTAGGTCAACTGAAAATACCCTATAAATTTTGATTCCCTTGAGAGTGTCGAAATATACGTTTTTTGCGGCATAAACGCCCGTATCTTTTTTTTACGTTAACTTAGAAGTTTGATTTTTTCACACCTTCAAGGGCTGTATACCTGAGTATATGGTTTTAATTTCAACTCGATACCTCCACGCGTTCACGAGATAAGGGTCTGGACAGACAGACGGACGAACAAAAAAGTGATCTTATAAGGGCTCCGTTTTTTCCTCTTGAGGCACGGAACCCTAAAAAGACTAGAAAAGCTGTACAAATTCCAGATACAGAGCATCGGGTAGTTTTTAAAATTTTTGTTATTTACAATGGGCTTAAAGCTTAGCCACTGAGCATTGACGTCAAATAAGATGCCTCAGTGGCATTGACCTCTCATAGACAACTAGACACACAGTATCTAAGAAAAGTTCGTCAGAAAACGTCCGAACGTGCGACGTGCATAGTAGCAAAAATCATCAACCAAATTAAGACGTTATGTCGTTAACATAAGATGCAATGTCAGTTGTACGAAATCGTCATTTGAATTTGTCACCCCATAGCGGTGACAAAATGCATCGCGGACACTAGATTATGAGTCTAGTTGTTTATGAGAGGTCAATGGTGTGCGCGCAATACTACAACAATAGCCAAATGGACTTATCTGACGTTCGCCAAAGAGTTAGATTTACTCTTCTTTTAAAGGTGTCTGGGTTACACATGCGGGTGGGATTAAATTTTACGATCTCCCCCGCTCAGTCTGTTGCCAGACGTGAATGCATGTCCGTTAAATTTTACAACTCCCGCACCGAATGGCCGAATTCGGTTGTTTTTAATACTACAATGTGCTATTTTTGTCTGCTTTTTGGAATAAATAGATCAATTTAGGAATGTAATTTTAATGATAAATTTTTTCGTGTTTTTAAACCGATTTTGCAAGTATATTAGTATTTACAGGAAATGACGTCATCATGTTTGGTTGAATGGTCGGATCCATGTCAAACTATGGATGCGTTCAAGAAAAATAAATATGCCTATAGAAATGTGTGATGATGACGTCACTGAAAGTCAAATGAAAGACATCGCTTTTTTCCAATTTAATAAAGTTTATGTTAACTTATTTCTAAATTTTTCAATTAAAAACAGTTAAAAAAAGCTATTCCTCGAAATGGTTTTCGGACCTTGAATATTAATGAAAAAAAAGAAGACAAAACCGACAGACCGAACGAAAACACGAGTCGCACTATAAAGGTTATTTTTTCTAATTTTTAATAAGGACGCATATAATCCAACCAATTTATTTTGCATCTTAATTATTTTTCTTTCAAGGTGAAACTTCAAAACAATCGTGAACAACTGATGACCAGCAGGAAACATTGTGAAACGGCTGATTCTAACATTGGATCCTTGGAGAACAAAGTGCACGGTCTACAGAGTGAGTTGTCGTCATTTATTTATGTATTATCTTTTTATTTGGGAAACAAACAGTTAGATAATCGCTCGTGTGAGAGTGTCTTTAATTTTTTTTGTAGTATCGACAGTTATCGGCTTGGCGGTTATTTTTATCAACACCCCTTATACCCTATATGTATGTTGACTAAAGTCACTATGATGATAATAAAGAAAACCACGTCCAAATCCGTTGAGTGTTTCTCGATTTAAAACGGAACATACATACGGAACATACATAAGACAGACAAACATTCTATAAATTTTAGTTTCGGCCTCAGTATAATATTACTATAGGCTGTCCGAAATATCATGATATGGGTGGCAGTTCAAAGTTGACAGTTACAGTGATCTACCCTAACGAAATATAATCGATTTTATTTTTTAGTATCGAGAAAGTTAACTAGGGCTATCAAATCGATTTTTTATTTGATTGATCTTTGGTTATCCAAACTATTTTTTGTTAATTACTAAATTAGTTTAATTAAACGAACCAATAACTCCAGAGCTTGAGAGATCAAAGATTTTTTTTTTGTTTTTCTCTGAATTTCACTAAAACAAAACAAAAAATCAACAAAAACTGTAACAAACGTCAAAACAAATAGCACGTAAAGTAACCGCAACGAAACCACAAACCGCATACAAGATGTACTCATACTGACGCGATCCTATTGATAGCCACACCGATTCATCGATATATTTTTGATTATGTAGTGTCCCTACCTATGGGTTAGCGTTCCGATCCACGCATCACGTAGCAAAAAGACATTATTATTTACTAAATGTTTTCTTCGTTAAATTTAACGAATACACTGAGTTTTTTGTTCCGACTTATAGAGGCATTATTTATTGTGTTTTTGCAATAGTTATTTACATTATTTCTTAAACCTATTATTTTCTCTTGTGCCTTGGTGTATGTAGTATGGTGTCAGTAGCGGAAAATTACGAACTGTCACCCATATCATGATATCTCGGACAGCCTATAATATAGTATTATCTACCAGTAACTCATTTCATATAAAATTTGATAAAAATATTCAATGTACAGACACGACTTTTTACTACTTTATTATTGGTATAGATAGTAACAGCACAATTAAACCAGCAATCATTGTAAATTATTTAGCCTAGCCCTTGTTGGTATAGTATTTCACATCATTACTTGACGAATTAATCGAAATCATCAATTTGGGATTTAAAACCTACTTCGTAAGGACAACGTGAGAGTGTTAGACTCTTATGGCCGCACTTTTGGCACGAATACACGCTTTCGGGCATGTAATTGTACCTTACAGTGTTTTCTTTCACAAATCAGCAAGTGGTAAATGTACAAAAAAATCTAAAAACTTCATTGGTGTATGCTCTGGCAAGATTTGAACTTGGGCCTCAAGATTAAGAGGATGCTATAAGCATAGTATAAATTATGAATAGATATCATCTATAAAAAAAAACTGCAGGTAAACTGGATGAAGCCAACGCTGATATCAACCAACTTCTACAAGAAAAAGAATCGCTTCTGAAAACCGTAGAGAGTTTGCGAACCGACAAGAACAATTTGGAAAGAAACAGAGTTGAAATCAACGCCATGGTAAGTAAAATATAGGTTGGGGAAAAAGTTTCTTCGCATTTTATATGAAAATTAAAAACATTTTTTAATAAAGTTTATTAAAATTTAACTAAAGTATGTAGGTGCCATTTTGTTCGATAACTTTCTGCCATCTTGTAGGTAGGGACATGATCCCATTGCTATAGAAAATCTGGGGCTTCTGATCAAAAAACCGCGACAAGTGGTTTTGGCAGTCCTCTCGTGATGTTAACCTGACACTGCCTAAATAATTCTAAAGAGACCGAAACAAGCGGAAATCTGAAGGTGCAAGGTCAGGACTATACGGCGGATGCATTAATACGTCCCAGCCAAACTCTCTTAATTTTTGCCGACTGGCTAAAGATGTGTGAAGTCTAGCGTTATCATGATGAAAAACCACACCCCTTCTGTTGACTAATTCCGGCCGCTTTCTCTCAACTTCTTGCTTTAATCTCATCAGTTGTTCGCAGTAGAGTTCAGAATCGATGGTCCTGCCTGGCGGTAACAGCTCATAATTAATAATGCCCTTCCAATCCCACCATACACACATCATTACCTTGTTGCGAGATAACCCGGGTTTCGCCAGAGTCTGTGAAGCCTGACCAGCCTTTGACCACGACCTTTTTCGCACGTTCTTGTCGTACGCGATCTACTTTTCATCACAAGTTATCAGGTTTTTTAAAAATGCTTCGGTTTCATTACGTCGTAATAAAGAATCACAAATGAGTACACGGTTCATTAAGTTTCTTTCAGTGAGCTCATGCGGCACCCAAATATCAAGCTTTTTTGTGTACCCAGCTTTTTTCAAATGCGCCAAAACTGTTTTGTGGTCAATCCCCAGTTCTTCAGCTACATCGTAACTACTGATATGCCGATCTTGTTCCACTTTTTCAAAAATGGCATCCATTTTATCCGTAACAGGGCGCCCAGAGCGAGGTGCATCTTTGACATCAAAATTTCCGGATTGAAAGCGCTTAAACCAAATTTGTGCTACTCTCACAGACACTGCACTAGGTCCTTAAACATCACAAATTTTTTTCGCGGCTTGCGTTGCGTTTGACCTTTTTTGTAGTAAAATTTTAAAATGTATCGAATTTCTTCATTAGATTCACTTATCTTAACAGTAAGAAAAACAAACGAAAATCACACATTTTACCTAATATGAATTGGGAATTATCTTTTTTAAAATTTAAACTTTTTAATAATACCAAAACCAGCCAGATACAAATGGTATAGCCAAAGAGATTTTATTATAAGTTCATACATACTATTTGTCAAAAGAGTTTTTCCCCAACCTATTACTAAGAGTCCATAATAACTCACATTGGTTCGCATGGTCCTTGGTTATATCAACGATCACTCTCAAATAAAGATTATGGTAAAGTTGAGAAAACTTGATTCCATTAAATTTTCTCAATGGAAAAAATGCAAAGTTACCTCCAAATCGTACAATAAACCGCTAGTATTTGATAAATACTCTATATTAGATAATTAAACTTTGCATAATAATTGATCACAGTATAAAGCATGCCCTGAATATATAATATTTAAAAAATGTTAACGTAAAAAATGATTTTTGAGTGAAACAGGCGCTTTTTGACAACGCGCGTTAGCTTTGGTGTCGTAACAGCCAAGTCTCAGAGCGCGCTGTCTTAAACAATAATGAAACATTATAGAGTTAAGTTCAACTTGATGCATTTCCACGGTTAGGACCTTTTACTCAAAAGTATACGTTGGGAACATGACGTTGTTCCAAAAAGTGCTTTTATATAAAAATATTTTATATAATATTATCAATATTCTATACGACGAAAAAGAAACACCCCATGTTATATATTTATGTCTTTTTTTTTAACTGAATTACATTTTTAGGTGGAGTCGCTGACATCAGACTACGAGAAACTGCAGAAAATAAACTCCCGACTTGAGAAGTCGATAGAGTCGTTGGAGAGTGAAAAGAGGACGTTGCAGGATGAAGTCGACCATTTACACCGAGAAGCGGCGAACAGAGAGGCTGTACTTAGGTAAAACACCCTTAAGGACTCGGGTTCCTTTTCTCTGATATTTTTAGGGTTCCTTAGTCCGACAAGGAACCCTTATAGTTTCGCCATGTCCGTCTGTCCGCGGCTTAGCCCAGAGACTATTAGTACTAGAAAGCTGTAATTTGGCATGGGTATACAATACATATTAATCACCCCGTCAAAGTGTGGGCTATCGTTGGAAGGTCGTTCAAAAACATTGTAGGTCTGTAAAAACTATTTTTCGATTTAGGGATCCGTTGGCGAAATATTAAGTCTGCCGGCTAAACGGTTGTTTATGAATATGTGAAAAAATTCGCAGAAGTAGTTTTTATAATGAAGTTAAAAGGAAAACTATCACAAGTAGGCTTTACATTTTTACGAGTACAGGTGTCGCGCTAAACTTTTAGTCCCCTCTAAACACGAAAAAATGAGAAACTAGAAGTTTGGCGCGATATGTATTAGTAGACCAACTTATAAAATGAACTGGGCAACTACGGAACCCTAGCTGCGCGTGGCCCGACACGCACTTGGCCGGTTTTTCACTATAATGTCTAACTAACGCCAGATTTAAAGCATCTATCTATCCTACTTGGGCTTTCACGCATACCACGTGAAACGACCGTGAATTGATGGCGCGTGCTAGACCCGTGTTTTAATCACAGATAAATAAATAAAAGGGAAAATTTAAATAAAATTTATGTAGCCGTTATCTACGGAAAGGCTAACGTTACTTTCTGTACTCGGTATAGACTTTCACTTTGGCAACTAACGCTATAAGCTCAAAGCCTTACACTCTCGTGTAGACTAATTAAAGCCCAACCAATAAAATAAAAAACCTTGCCATGTTGCGGAAAACCAATAGAAGTAATTTCTTCTACTGGCAACACCAACTTTAAAACTTCATTATGATTAAAATAAGAATGGCTGAAAGGACTTTCTTCCAAAGCTGTAAAAAAAGTCCGTATGTCGATTGCGTCAACGTGTGGTATTTTTTTTTGTTTGTGTGTGTGAATATGAGTGTTGCAATCATAAAAGCAAATCTGGCGCTCCTGGAGCAGATTTATTATTTGAATGGTCAGGCCTTACATATTAGTCATATCATAACCATCGACGAGCCATCTCGCAGTCTTCATTCAAAAACGCACTTAAACAGCTCGCAATAAAGTTTACTTTCCGTTGTAGATCGGAAGAGGAGCGCTCGTCCCGTCTTCGTAACGAGCTGGTGACAATTAGAGAAGAGTTGAACAAGACATCGTTGACAAGAGATTTGTTAGATCAACAGAAGATTGAGGCTGACTCTTTGCTATCGCAGATGGAGAAACATAGGAGTAAGATTATATTCACAAGTATATAAAAATAAAAATTAACAGTAAGATGCAGTAGGACTCGTGCACTGAGGGTTCCGTACATATTGTTTAAAACACAAACTTATTACACGAGCAGTTATGGTCACCAACTTAACTTTACACTAACGGTGTATTAAACTTGAGGTATAAAAAGGGTTCAATTAAAAATGACACTTTTTGAACTTGTATTCCTGCTTTTAAGATGAAGCCACTAATCTGATAAATCAGTATATAAATTTCGGAAACTTTTTCTAGTTTTGTTCAGTACAGAAACGCGATTGCGTAACTTTCGCTCGATATAATTAATTATTGAAATGAGGTCTTCTTCTACACTTTTTTTCATAGTATGACAAGCAATGACCTACAGACCTGAACGATATTTTATTAGATAGATTTTTACAATATCTAAATTTTCTCAGTTGGAGATTTTGATAGCTATTTTAGTTCATTTTATGTTAATTTAAAACCGACATTTTGCTATATTTTCCGGACTCCGTCCCTCTCGCATTGCGGGGCGTTTCGCATGGAGTAACAGTGACCTTTGCAAGCGCGCAATATCCTCTTTTAAGTTGGTCCAGTGTTTCTTCTTGAATACGTAAATATATATAGGTCATTTTCAGATTTATTCCTAGACGTGTCCTCTAAGCCCTAATTGTGTACGGAATTCCAAGTTTCCAAGTACCCCCAACTTTTTTCGTGTTAAAGTTAGAAGCCTGGTTTCTTAACAAAAGAATGGTGCCTTAAACTTCTGTAAGAGGTTTCAACTTATGGCACTTATCCATATAATACAAGAAGTCGGTCTAACAGACAACCTTACGCACCTAAAATTTTATCAGTTAACTGTACCGGGTGCAAAAGCAAAGGCAAGAATCCTTTAAGGGTGTGTTAGTATGATCGGTAAATAATTATTTTAAATACTGGGATCTCTAAATAAAGTACCAGTACCTCATAATAAGACGATTTTCTTTACTCAAAATACACTAATCGCGTGGACACCCTCACTGGTCGCTGGCCACTCGGATGAGGGGTGCGGGTTGCGGGGTGCAATTAGGTGTGTCGGGAGCCATAGCCGTAGCTTAGAAAAATGATGGAATTTTTGGTGAAAATGCAAGGTATTTTTTTTTCCCGTAATGACATCAGAATCGTGTATACTTTCATACCCTAAAGGCAGCTAAAGGGATTCTTGACTTTGCATTTACAGCATGTATACACGTATACTACTTACATAAGTTAGGATAAGTCTTGTTTTTGTTCTTACGTTTATGGTAAGTATTCACAGCGAGAAACATGAATGAATCATCAATTTATCCACCGATCCATCAGCCTGTCATCGTCCACTGCTGGACATAGGTTTTTCCAACATTTCGCCACTCTTGGCGGTCCTCTATCCTCCTCATTCTGGCCGGTAATGATTCAACTAGTCAGTAATGAAATGTTGTTCCAGGTGACCTCGAAATAGAACTTGAAAGGACTTTGCTTGAAAGGGGGGACTTGCAGGATCTAGTTGAGAAACTAGAGGCTGCGATACGGAGCTTGGAGGGAGAGAAGAAGAAATTGCACGAGGATAATAAACAGGTACTTGGTTACCAAAAAATTATATTAGAAACATTGACCTCTCATAAAACAACAAGACGCACAGTCTTTAAGAAAAGTTCGTCAGAAAGTGTCCGAACGTGCGACGTGCATAGTAGCAAAAATCTTCAACCAAATTAAGACGTTATGTCGATAATATAAGATGCAATGTCGGTTGTACGAAATCGTCATTCGATTTTGTCACCCCATAGCGGTGATAAAATTCATCGCGGACACTTTTTGAGCGAGATTGTGAGTCTAGTTACTTATGACAGGTCAATGATTAGAAAGTTCCTAAGAAAATTAACTACGTACCTAATTCATAAAATGTTTGAGAAAAAATGTTTCTTTAAAACAAGTGTCCACAAAAACTACAATTTTCTTTTAATATTGTCTTTTCAACATGTTGCCATTGCGGTAAGGAAGCAAGATTCATTCACGAAAATATTTTAAATTTTTCGCGTTAGCGTCTCTATTCATATAAATAATTATCTATTACATAACGGTTTACTATTTAGTTATTTGTTTACCGGGGCGTTTGGTAGGCTAACCGGGACGATCGGGGCCGAACCTCTTAACCGGTGACATGTCTGGCACGAGTGGCAACCCTATACTAGGGCCGGGTTCCGAATGGCGCTGACAGCTCTAAAAGTACCATCAAACTACTCACGCCGCCGTACGGCCATCAGTGATTTGGAATGACGATAAACGCGATGTAATCGATTATGTCTTGAATCGGAACGCACTATAGGTAGGCCGATGACATAGGCTAGCTTGTAGAGCACGGATGAAATCTTTTACATTCTACATGAAAATCTTTTTCATCCCGTAGCTCGAAGAAGAGAAGTCTTCCATCTCAAACCAGTCATCAGAACAACTCGGTGACCTGAACTCGCTCCGAAAAGAATTGTTGGCCGCGGAACAGACTCGGTTGGACTTGGAAGCGGATAAGGCGTCTCTACACGAAAAGATCAAGTTCCTGCAAGCTGAGAGGGAGAAAGTCGAGTTGGAATTACGTCAGGTTATGAGGTAGATACCTACATTCTAGCTATCGAAAAATAAGACCGGCAAAAAGCGGCAAACTAAAAAAAACCGGACAGGTGCGAGTCGGACTCGCCCAGCCAGGGTTATGTTAAAGACTATATTTTTTATGATTTAATTACAAATGTATAGTTTTCAGATTTTTCCCTATACTTGTAGTATAAGACGGTAAGTAACCAATAAAGACGGTATTACTTGCCAAAATTCATTGTTCTAGGTCAACGGAAAATACACTATACTTGAGAGTGTCGAAGAATAAGCTTTTTGCGGTATAAATGGCCGTATCTTTAGAAGTTTGATTTTTTCACAGCTTCAAGGGACTGTAAACCTGAGTGTATGGTTTTAATTTCAACCCGGTACCTCTGCGCGTTCCCGAGATAAGGGGTGTTCACAGACAGACAGACGGACGGACAACAAAGTGATCTTATAAGGATTCCGTTTTTTCCTTTTGAGGTACGGTACCCTAAAAAACACTGGGAGTGTGTTTATCGAATTGTTACACTCGCTGGACAAACTCCATTAACAATGCCAGCCTATTATGTGTCCTTGTATCGGTTTCCAACCAGTTGAGAACTACAAAAAATATAGATGTAACTGAAATTTCATTCAGTACGTATTGACGTTTTTGCGAATTGTGACGTCACTTTAAGTGCGAACGTATCCTTATATAGTCGGAATTCGATAGTATATATTACATAATATGTATGTTTCCATTTCGTCTTTCCAGATTTCTGCGCGTTATTGATGTGTCTGTTATTTTCTTCAAGTAAATTTCTAACATTGACACGGCTTTGTTAATTTTAGCTATAATGGAAATGAATGCTAAAGCAGTAATATAAATCAATTGAATTATTTTAAAAATAACGTGGTTTTAGGATTTTGAGCATACGGAAAAGGGTTTGTTTTATAAAAGTACGCGAAGAGTGGTTGGAAGTCACAAGATTTTTGCTTTTCACTGGTGCTCTTGCCACAAAACAATATGTCAAATACTATTTTGTGTCGCGTCTATGTATCACACATATCACATATCACATCAGTAGTCATCACCTACCTACTACATACATTTACTCACGCCTGTCACCGAGAAGGGTGAGCAGAGACTACAGATTTTTATCTGATACTATCCTAACACACCCTTTTCGCATCTTCCACATCCATCAATCTAGTCATACAAGCTCTTCTATTACTGTGCTTTTGACTTGTCCTTCTCCAGTATATCGCCATTAATCATGACCTAAGGGGTCATCCATTAATTACGTGAGGTGTTAAGGGGGGGGGGGGTCAAGCCGATTCTCACCTAATCTCACATGGGGGTGAGGGGGGGTCCTGACAAGTATCACGTAATTTTTTTTCGCAAGAAATAGTGTAAAATTGCGAAAAAACTGAGTTGAATTGAGCAAAACGTGTTTTTCTATTGCATTAAAATATGACTAAATTCTACACAATAATATTTATCGCGGCTATGTGAAGGCCACAAAGTAGTCTCAAATAAAAATAATTAAACAAATGTATATTTTTTATAAATCCAACGCAATGAAGCATAGATTAACGTATTTACCCTGAAAATACGCATTTTGAACAATCTCACGTGAGATTAGATTAGAGGGAGGGGGAGGGGGTCGAGTCAAATTCCACGATATCTCACTAAGGGGGTAGGGGGGGGGGGTGGGCAAAAATCGCCAAAATCACGTAATTAATGGACGCCCCCTAAGAGTTTATAAAACGTGTTTTTGTTGTTAACGTGGCATCTTATAAATATACACGTATCTGATTTAGGCGGCTGTAAGGTTAGTGAAAATGGGCATAAGAGCTGTAAAAACTACTTTTGTTCCAGGGAGCGCGGAGAACTCAGCTCTCAGCTAACAGCGATGGTACGCAAGAAAGACACGTTGAACGAGGAAATCATACGACTGCAGCAACGACTCGAACAGGCTAACGAGATGATTGGGAGGCTGAACAGATCACTCGAGGACCACGTTAAAGACGGGGAAGAGAAACAGGTTGCTTTATTATTTGTGAATAACGCCATGGTTTTTTTCAAACCCATGAAACTGCCCAATTTCCTGGGATTTTAGCCTATTCCTTAAAGCGCATCACACAGTTTTTCGCTGCAATAAAGTTACCAAACAAACAAACAAATGATTTGTTAGGCGTTCGTCCTACATGCAGTTAGTCCAAGTCGCGGTTTGTCCAGTAAGCGTTTGGTCCAATACGCAGTTAGTCCTAAAATCTGGACGAACTGCAAATTCACTTGGTAGCAGTTGGTCCAAATCGGAGTTCGTCATTTAAAGAGGTTTTCTATACGTAAGTAGATGTCAATATAATCCTGGCCACTGATACAAGAACACGTCATAGTGTTACATTTACAATCTGTCAGAGGTCAGAGACACAAACAATTAGTAAGGGTCAGAGTCCCTAAAACGAGCAAAAACAGGGTTCGGTATTCTCACTTTAGATGAAAGTAAATATTAAAATTTCAAAATAAAATAAATACTACTTCCTACTCTATAAAACGAAGTAAAAGGTCATAAAAAAAAATTCTATAAAAATGTATAGTGACTTCAGAAAAAAAAACAGGAATTACAAGAAAAACTCTCGAATAGCATTACCGCCTTCTCAGTATTGTGCTTTAAATAGAGACGTAACAATGACAAAACATATTTAAAACCATAGTAACACATCGAAAAACATGATAAAGAAAACAGTTTTCCGATACTATGTACAGTTTTTTCGCATAACGTAAAAATGTTGGAAATAATGACAAAATAACAGGTTTTGCATGCGTTGAGTTAGAACCCTGATTTTTAACAGCACAGTAGGTAGAATTCTGCAGAAGGTATCAGTTTTAACTTGATATCTCTCAAAAGGTCCGAGAAAACCGAGAAAAGGGGTCTCGCTTTTGTTTTTTCACGGTCTATCTCGCTCCAATCAACTGCCGTGCATGCAAAACCTCAGTAATTTTGTCATTTTTTGGACCATTTTAACGTTGTGCAGAAAAACTGTACATAGTATCGGTAACTGTTTTCTTTATCATGTTTTTCGATGTGTTGCTATGGTTTTAAAGTTCTCAACAACATAGTTTTACAGTTTTATTTCATACAACTTGTTTGTAATTTTAGTTACAATGTTATTCAATTCTACTAACCTATGAGAATGGTACGCAACCATCAGGTACTTGTCCGGTTTTTTCATAAACAAAATAATTTGTCTTCTCAGATCCTCATAGACACGCTAGAAAAAGATAAGCACCATCTCCACGAACAGCTAGCCTCTCTCCGTTCAGAGAAGGACGCGCTAGAAGCAGCGCTATTCGACACCGCTAACTTGCTAGAAGATGCTGAAAATCAGCGAAGGAAGCTAGAGCATGACTTGTGCGATGCGCAACGACAACATGAGGCGTATAAGGGTGAGATAACATTATAATTAGTAAGTTATAGTGTAGCTTTGTCTGTTTGTTCGTCAGCATAATAACTGAAAGAGGTAAGATTTATTTGGAGGCTGGCATCGTATGTAACACGAAAACTCCTGTTACACCAGTTGTTATGAACAAGTACAAATCACACTACATAGTAGTTCGCCCCGAACTGTGAACTCGCGCTCGCCCGATTCGTGCTTGACCGATTTGGCTCATGTTCGAACTTAAAAATTCTTTTTGCCTTATTTACTCGCCTGCCAAATTTCATGACATTCCGATCAACGATACTCGAGTTATCGTCGAACAAACATTCATACATACATACAAACGCCGGATTGTTCTAGTAGACTCGGAGAACTCGCTCCCTTCGCTCGCTTGTTCAATTAAAATGTCTTAATGTTATTATGGGGAAAAGGGACCACCAAACTTCCAAAAATTTTTAAACTTAACTAGGTAAACGCTTTTAAAAGCGATTACCCTCATTACAAAAATAGTGTTAGCGTCATTGATTCCACTCGTGTAAACAATGTTATAATTTAGATTTATATAATTCTTTTGAAAATGCCATAAAGTCGAAACCGGCCAAGAAGTGAATAATAAATTTGTGGAATAGTACAAGTGATTTTCTATTTATTATCTTTTTAAACTTATTTTGTTTTACCCATTCCACGTATAACTTGTTTAAGGACTCTCCGGCTAAGGTTTCTCATTGAACTTATTTATTTATTTTATTTATTTTTAATCAAACATAACATGACATGCAATTTTACACGAAGGTGTATCAGAAACCTTTTGGGGTTTTTATGTACACCCAGTTCCAAGTCTCGTCTGAAAACATTATTCAACTTATCTTTACAGGCCAGATAACCCGCCTGACCAAGGACCTAGAAAACAGCGAGAAGAAGCAACGAGACACAAGGAACGCAATGCAGCAACAATCCGGCAAGAAGGAGGCCGAATATCAACAAATAATTACAAACATCAACCGCACCTCGCAGGAGAATATCACCAAGTTGAAGGAGGAAAAGGTGAGGAACCTCCAGTGTAGTCTTGTGCCTGCTCGGTCATCACAGAGAGCGCTCCGTACTAGGATATTTCAATCTGTGTACTAGTACGCTCTAACAGCTCTTAGTGCTATTAGGGCAACGGATCTTATGAATATAAAATGGATTTCGTTTCGGGCAGAACAGAAACTCGAGGAATATTATATTCTCATAAGTCATAAGAGTCATAACATAAACGTATTTATATAATTGTGTGTGTTGTTTGCATTACAGAAATAAAAATTAAAATAATATTTCATACTTAAAGCACTTATTATCATAAATAATATCCTGGTGGCAACATAGTTGCCGCTAACTTATAAAGGGTTCAAAAATTTAATTAATTATTTATGACCAATACGGTCACAGACAAGCAAGACTTCACGGTTGCGAGATGACAAAAAAAATCAAAACTAACTAATATTATTGTTTGTAAAGAAACAACACTTACGCACAAAAACCCAAACGAAGCTATGGATTGCATTTGTCAAAACTGATCTCTAATGCCTTAAACTTACAAACTATAATTGCCTAGGCAATCGCTCAGTCACTAGCCAATAGTCCGAAACAGAGTTCGGAAAACAATACAACATCTGGACTGGTATGTTTCCTTCGTGATAAGGGTCGGTCTTCACATCACATCCGCTCTGGGCATGTGACTCCCGGGCGTTTCAAAATAACTAATATCTCACTCGGGTGATGTCCGAATAGACCGAATGTCCGGTTAGCGTTCAGAAACGTTTCTTTTCGTTCATTGCGCGGTAACGTTTCCTAATCGTACTTCGTACAAGACCGACACAAGACTATTCCAGTGTGACCAAGTGTCCCGTATTTTACGAGATATCCGAATCCTATGCGGGACAGTAATGCCCGTAGTGGTCAAAGAACTGACAAATACTTAATACCTAAAATATTTAACGCCTTACCTGTTGATCTCTCAGAATGCAATCTAACTCGATCAATTTTTAAAACAAAGTTGAAGTCACTTTTATTACAAAGATGTATCTAAATCTAAGCAGAACTGTTACAGTGTAAGATTATGTATATGTTTAAAATCATATTAAATGTGTAAAATTATAGTACATAGATTTCATAAGTTTAATTAAGTTTAACAGAGGGTTTTTTCTGCCCACAAACTGTAATGCAGTTTGGCAGAATTATTTTTATAATTCGTGTAATTTCTTATGGAATTAAACGTCTATTACTAAAAAAGTTATGAATGTTAAAGTTTGTTTTGTTATAGTTAATAGATTTTTTCATAGTTTAGTTACAAAGTAAAGTTACATTATCTATATTACTAATAATAAAGTAGTAAAAAAGTCGTATTTGTACATTGAATATTTTCGCGAAATTTTAAATGAAAATGAAATTGGTACTCTACTGAGGCCGAAACAACAATTTTTAGATTTTTTGTCTGTCTGTCTGTCTGTATGTTCCGTTTAAACTCGAGAACCACTTAACGGATTTGGATGCGGTATTTTTATTATCATCGCAGTGACGCTGGTCAACACATAGGCTATAAGGGGTGTTCATAAAGTAACGCCCAAGCCGGAAACGGAGCAAAGATTGAATAAACGCTTTTATGACTCGAGAACCCCTCAACGGATTTAAGAAGGATTCTGACCATTACGCCTTGACAAAAAGAAAAAAAAAAATTGGGCAAGTGCGAGTCGGACTTGCGCACAAAGGGTTCCCGTACCACCACACAAAACGGGTAAGGAACATTAAAAACATGATAAAAAACAACAATATAGATACCACAGCAACATAAAGGCTTCAAAAAAGCCGCTTACATGATAGCGCCTGTCAAATGATTCGGCATCCTTTGCGTAAGGAACCCAAATTTTCACTATTTATTATTTTATTTTAGTGTATGTATAACAATCTAACCAAACTTGAACCGTCTTTAAGATAGAGCTGAAACAAATAACCTTTTCATGGTTTCTCGTATGGGGACCCCCTTTGTTTTTCATACTTTTAAATTTTTATTATTTGTCGTGGTGGAGGCCATGGTAATACATATCTTGTGAAAATTTCAACTGTCAACCTAGTAAGGCTGAAGCTGTAGACCCCCGTGACAGAGGGACAGACAGACAGACAGCGGAGGCTTAGTAATAAGGTCCCGTTTGGCACCCTTCGGGTACGGAACCCTAAAAAAACAAACCGCATAAGCCAACAGAAAAGATTGCATAGCATATAAAACCAATTTAAATGTAATTCCATAATAACAGGAGCAACTACGCGCAGCTCTAGAACAGAAACTATCGCAGACCATCGCAGCGCTCACGAGCGAGAAGGAATCATCGGACGCGGGCGCGAGGGAGAGAGAGAAGAAACTACTAGCGGCTCGAGACGCTATGATACTGCAGCATGACGAGTCTATGTTACGAGCTGAGAATGACAAACAGCAGGCGCTGTTGATGGGTGAGTTTTTAGGCGCAAGCCAGATAGAAACGGCCCGAGCCCCTACAGCGCACCTCTTCTATCTGTTTTGCACCACGTCCCTCTCCTACATTTTGTATAAGAGAACATTGGAAAGGCATCGAGACAGCACGCCATGGTTGCGACGCGGGTGCACCACCGGCGCGCACCCCCCTTCACCTCGCCCACATCTTGTTAGATCAGAATCAAACACTTGAATATAGTAGGAATTTTTTTAAATGTCGGAATCCACTTGAGATCTTATCTTCCAATGAATGGCATTGTCATCTAGTGTTAAGTTTGACCGCTAAATGAGCAGTTCATAACGAAACGCATAAACAACAAAATATTTTATGTTAATAGCAACTTTACCACTTAAACAAAAGGCTCAAATTTGAACGCCAAGTCGCCAACGCATTTCAGATTTAATTTTTGAAATTGGAAGCGGCAGCCATTTTGCCTGTCAGTTACAGGATGATTAAGTAATGGCTTTCGGATCTTAATATCGTATACTTCTCTGTGATTTATTCTGGATTTTTCATAAATTTGACCCTGGCCTACGTTAATAGGATTTTGATTGCTTACCTACTATTTGGATTTTCGTGAAAAGTCTGTTCGATAACGACCCCGGCTGTGTATATGGACTTTGATTTAGCGGGAATAAGAGGTACAAAAATGTAATGTATGTAATTTTAAATGTAACTTCAATAATTAGCATAGATTGCAGCCGTACAATTTTTTTGTTGTATTTGTGGGTACTTACTGGTTTTATTGGAATTATATAAGTATAAGTAAACATAGTTATTTAATAAACAACAAATGTATGTTAAATTAAAGTTTCAAAGAGACAAAAGAACTTTTTATTTAATAAATATTTGGCTCTTTGAAGCTTTTTATTGTTTTATTTGTAGTAGATGTATATAGATATATATAAAAAACACAGAAAAAATTAATTCAAGATATATTTCGGGCCCTACTGGGCCCGGCGTCAGTTGAAAAATAATTATATATACAATGACACTTACATATTTACAAAAATAAAGAGGTTTATTTGCAATTTATTAACTAGAGAACTTTTTAAAACTTAAATACTGTTTTTCTTAATAACACGTTTCATGTTTCACATCTGTACCTTGCTGCCTGCCGCTTTCAATTTCAAAAAGTACTATCTGGAATGCGTTGCCGTTCAAATTTGAGCCTTTATGTTCAGGCGTTAAAGTTGCTATTAACATAAAATATTTTGTTGTTTGTGCGTTTCGTTGTGCACTGTTAATTAGCGGTGGAACTTAACAATAGAACAATGCCATTCATTGGAAGATAAGCTCTTAAGCCGATCCCGAAATTTAAAAAAATCCTACTATTTGCGCCGATACACACCGTTCCGTCGTGAGCGTGCTACGGGCGCATCCAATGCGCGCCGCTGTGGTGCGCCCGGTGCGCACCGCGCCGCTTCTGTCTGGCTTGCGCCTTAGAGACAGCGATAAAACTATAGTTAAGATATACCTATCTCCCTCTATATTCGAGTAGAGAGTGGGAAGGTTGAATTTGTCTTTCAATTATACAGAAAAGACTGCATACATTTTTAACTTATGTGTTTAGAATCTACATGATATTTAGTGTACTTCGTTTCCACTCTTGAAGCGTTTCGAAGATCTAGGGTATAGTTAAAACATCGGCAGAAATCTTTTTTTTACTGTGTTTGTGATGTCGGAAGTTAACACCATTGCTGTTTTGCCGTCGCTTGCAGTGGCTCATTGACAGTTCGTCAAACTGATCAAATTAAATCAAAATGTTCGTTCTAGCTTGCGTTCGGAAAAGGCGTTGAATTGACTTCTTAAATCTTCAGTGTTTTCTTGTACTACCCAAAAGTTGATATATATTTATGACGTTTGAAATACGTAATATTTCAGCTTAGCGGTTAGCGTTCTAGCAGGGATATTAATGGTAATACCTACTAGGAATTTCTTGATATAACTTGTTATACTAAACGAACGATCGTACAAGAAGGAAGGCAGCGGCCGAAGTAGGAAACACTTCTTTTTTTTTACTGACAGCTGAGGGAGGCAAAGGCTACTTAACAATAAATCTTTAATATAAAATTTCATTCCTATAATTTCATGTATAATTTCGTCGCCAGCCCATCAAGAGCAACAAGCGCTGCTAGAACGTCTCGAGGACGCTAAACGTCTGCTGGACGCGGAACAGAACAAGCTGGAGCGCGTGCGCAGAGAGGCGCAGGCGCGCGCAGACCAAGACAGGAATACCGCCAACCAGCTGAAAGACGAACTGGCTAACTTGAAGCAGCGGCTTGAAGAGGCCAAGTGAGTGTTTCAAGTACACAATAAATAAGGGGTGTTAAGAGACCCTGACAAAGTTATGACGTTATTTTTGGACAAACACGCATAAAACTAATGTTATATAAGGTCCTACAATTAAAAGTGAAAAAAATTGATACATGAGAAAGTATCCCCAATAGACGATTTTCAAATAAAAAAATATTTTTTTCGCGGACTTTCTTTTCGCCTTTCCATGGAAATTTAGTCAGCTGATTGAACCACTTTGTACTGGGAAGTGAAAAAAAATATTTGAGCAAAAACTTTTTCTTCTGGATTGTGATCAGTTAACGACACATGATCTACCCTAGAATTATTTTCACTTATTATTGTAGGACCTTATGTATCGCTAATAATATTGGTTGTATTTCGTCTTGACATATAACTGTATAATAAAAAAAACGTATCAATTAAAACGTCAAGACTTTATTTTTCTATGTTCTGTAAGGTAAGGTCTGGATGTCATACGTACGTATCTCGAATTATTCGCTGTTTTCGACATATTTTCGGTACATTTTCCGACAAATATGTAGATCAAATGTTTTTTAAAAAACAACATTAAATGTTTTTGTTTTACAAATACCTCAAACCTTAAATTACAGGGCAAGTTTCTTTTTTCAGAAAAACGCTGTTTTTAATAAACTTAAATCAAACTACTTAGAACTACCTATAAATGTAAATAACTTCGCCCAGGGCGGCGGCAGAAGATGAATGCCTTCGCTTCGAGAACCGGATCAAAGAGCTTCACCTCGAGAAGGAGTCTGTGAACCGCGAGTGTACTGAGATACGCGCTCAGCTCTCACTGGCCGAGGACAAGTTCGACAATACCAACGCGCAGCTCAACGAGACCATACGGAAACTGAAGGAATGTCAGTATATACAGACAATACATAGCACATTATAGTCCAGGAAATAAGCCGGAAAAAAGTGTCAAATGTGGAAAACTGGTGGAACAGCACCGATTTCAAAAAATCTTTCTTTCACGTGTTCTTAAGACTACCAGGAACATTCATCCAAAATAAGAAAGTTAGGGGACACCCCAAAAACTAACTAACCTTTAACTTTCTCATTTTCAGAGAACAGGTAAAAGTTTTTTTTTAAATTCGGTTTTGTTCCACTTTTCCACATTTTTTGACTTATTTACCGAAGTTTGAAAAATTCAATCTTATAGAGACACTTTTAAAGCAAAATATGCTCATATTTTCTACTGTCCTGTTCTGTACAGGTCGGTTAACTAAAGTTGGCGCGTATTTGACATTTCTGACAAGACTTTATCTCACTTATACGCACGCGTCGGCTGTTGTCTGTCCCTTTTCATTGTTGTCACATTCGCGCCAGCTTTAGTTAGTCGACCTGTACTTGTAGTACATATATGGATTGAAAAACCTTTTCTCCTAAATGAAATTTTAGTTTTAGAAAGATGTTGTTTTGGGAAATCTAATTTAGCAACAAAGGCAAGACTAGCTAGAGAGCTTTTGATTCCCAAACCTAACAATCAACTTACACAGATTACAAAAACCAATAGTCTATCTTGCCGTCATACATTTTTATCCATTTCAGGTGATGCCCAAACTCTACAAAATACATAATCATGCTATCTTATCAACACTTGTCAAAAAGCAAGCCTATCTTGCCGTCATATCTACAGTCCTATTTCTCTTCCAAACCTAAAAAATTTTCCTGTCATAATTCTGTTAACTCTGCCGCAGTGGAGAACGAATCGGACAGCTTGCGCAAAGAGCTGACGGACGTGCGTCGACAACTGAGCAACTGTTGCGCGGAACGTGACAAGTACAACACTAGTTGTAAAGAGTTGCGCGACCACGTGAAGAGAGCGGAGGCTGAGAGACGGGACACGGCGCGGGCGCTCGACGAGGCATTCCACAAGATTGCTGGTAAACTGTTTTATCGACATCGTTTATCATCACTTTTAGCTTTTTATTTTTTATTATACGTATAAGATGAGTAGACATATAGATAATTATATAGCCAAATTCACACTGGAGACTCGGTAAGTGGTCAGGACCGAAGTTAAATGATAATTTTTGTGAAAAACGCGAAATAAAATTTATTTAATATTTAAAAATTAGTATAGGGGCATAAGTTTTATTTTGCGTTATTCACAAAAAGGGCCATTGAATCTTGGTCCCAGGGGCGGCTGGTTCAAAAGTGCACTTACAAAATGATGATTAAAATGTAAACATTGTGACCTATTCTCGTGCAGCAAACCTTAAATTTAGAGTTGAAAAACCTAAAATAATTCAAGCTCATTTAACTTTTATCCATCTGCGTTAAAGCCTATTTTGCAATGAAAAGTTCTAGGTTATGGGAGCTCTAAATCTAATATTTGGTACACGAGAATAGGTGTCAATGAATACCCAATTGCATAGTCTCAATATTAATAAACACCTTTGTCGTAAATTCATACTATTAATGTTATGGAAGTTTCAACCATAATACAAGTTACTAAAACTCATTTTAGATCGCAAAAAGCATCTCTCGTGCGCTGTCCGTGGTGCACGGAGCTTGGGCTGGCATTTGTATGAAATATGAACAAAACGCCTGGCGCGTTAAACAGAAGATACTCAGTACAAAATGTATGCCGGATTTTGGTCTAACTCGTGCAGCACACGTAACGGGACACTTGGCAACGTCGCACGTCAAAGAATCCCGCAGATGTGTGACAATGATTGACGAATCAGTGACTCAGTTCAGTGATCGTTTGTTTTGTTGTCGCGCGGTTTGCTCTAGTAACATCGGAGATTATTGTAATTATAGGCTGTCCGAGATATCATTATATGGGTGACAGTTCGTAATTTTCCGTTTCACCTATTCTACTCACACCATACTACATACACCCGGGCACAAAAGAAAATAATAGGTTCTAGAAATAATGTAAATAATTATTGCAAAAACAAAATAAATAATGCCTCTATAAATTGGAACAAAAATATCAGTGTATTCGTTAAATTTAACAAAGAAAACGTTCAGTAAATAATAATGTCTTTTTGCTACACTACATAATCGAAAATATATCGATGAATCGGTGCGGCCATCATATAGGATCGCGTCAGTATGAGTACATCTTGTATAGGGTTTGTGTTTTCGTTGCGGTTGCTTTACCTGCTATTTGTTTTGACGTTTGTTACAGTTTTTGTTGATTTTTTGTTTTGTTATTGGTGAAATTCCAAAAAAAAACAAAGAAAAATCTTTGAATTCTCAAGCTCTGGAGTTATTGGTTCGTTTAATTTAGTAATTAACAAAAAATAGTTTGGATAATCAAAGATCAATCAAATAAAAAATCGATTTTATTGCCCTTGTTAACTTTCTCGATACTAAAAAAAAATCGATTATATTTCGTTAGGGTACATCACTGTAACTGTCAACTTTGAACTGCCACCGTATCTCGGACAGCCTATAATTAGGTACAATACCTAGTTTCTTTCAAGTTGAAATATTGATATTCTTGGTGATTGCTGAAAATAATAATAATTTGTGAGGTGCACCATCAGTTACTTGGTTCACGGGCCGCTACTGCTTGGTCTTGACCACTCACGGAGTTTCCAGTATGAGTTTGGTTGCATAATTAAAAGTTACCTTATATACAATTTACACTTGGCCTCTACTGCGTTGGATGGAACTTTTCTTGTGCGTTTCTATACCGCAATGATAATGGTTGCCTCAAAACCTACTTGAATTTTGAATTTCGAATAACATTCGTTGTGTCCAACATGGAACGCTGATATGTTGCAGTAGGCTTGTAGACAGGGTAAACAAAATATTATTCTATTTAGTCCGTCATTTAGATTATCAAAAAATATTGGACACGTCTTTTTTCTTTTGTTAATCAAACAAAAAATGACACGAGATAAAGCGCGTCAAAGTTTGGAAGTGGAGGAAAATTACGTCACTTCTACGTAAAATTGTACCTAGATGTGACGTCACGCGGAACTTCAGCGGGCTATATCTTCATCATTGTTTGTTTAATTGAAAAAAGAAAAATACGTGTCCAATATTTTCTGATAATCTAACTGACGGACTAATTAATTTTTTTTAGTCATCATGCCTGTTGCCATCAGCAAAGTCATACAACGTTTTTCAATCGAACCTCAAACTTTATTGATGACAACTGCACAATATCTGCGTTCAATGTTTGACACAACGAAAAGTAATCGAAATAGGTTTTTAGTGGTTTTTAGGCACCCCTTATTTAATAAGTACATTTCCTCTTTTTTTAATTATCACCAGCTTGCATTCAGCTCTAGATATCTGACGTAACCAGCGGGCCTATTACGTAACTTAGTGTCGGTTGCTATCTATGGTTGCTATTCACCAAAAACAGATAAAAAGTGAACTTCTAAAATACCCTTCAATGGGTATTGAACTATTTACGAATTGTGACGTCATTTCAAGTGCGAACGTATCCCTAGATAAGCGGATATGTATGTTTTCGACGATACTCACTCGGTTTGGCAACTGATTTTACGATACAGAATCAGGGGGCAGTTTATAAAATAATAAAAACATTAACTGGGTTACCTATTGCCCAGGACTGGAAGAGACCCGCACATCCCTCGAGCTGGAACGCTCCCGTCTCCAGAACATGTTGAAAGAGTCGGAAACTGGTGGAGACCACATCACTAAGAGCCTGAAGGCAACTGAGGCTCAGCTGAAGAGGGAGCGAGCAGCACTCGAGCAAACACAACATGACGTCAAAGAGCTGCAGTCCAGGTCAGTGTTTTATCCCAATCCAGCTGCAATCCACTGCTGGAAATAGGCCTCCCCAAGGGGACGCTTTAATCGACTTCGAAAAATGAGGAGGTTCTATATTCGACTGTATTGTTTTTGGGTATGTTTCTCTGTAACTCTGGCATACCTTAACCGATTTGAAAACTTTGAACAGTTGAGAGAAATGAACTTTTAACAAAAAAATAATAACCGACTTCAAATATAATAGCAGACATTCACGAAAAAGTTTAAAATAATCACATACTGACCGTTGGTACCAAAGTAACACTTTTGCTGATTTCTTTCTTCCTGAAACATATGTTATCTAGAAGTCGGCGCATTCTCCATAGTATAGAACACAAAAACAAATATGAGAGCGCCAGCTTCTAGAGAACATAATATGTTTCAGAAAGAAAGAAGTCGGCGAAAGTGTTATTTTGGCACCATCGGTCAGTATGTAATTATTTTATACTTTTTAGTGAATGTCTGCTATAATATTTGAAATCGTTTATTTTTTTTTGTTAAAAGTTTATCGTCGGCCCTTTTCAACCAGCCACTACCCGCAATCTGTTTTAATCTGTCTTAAACTGCGTCTGCCGATTCGTAATCTCTTTTCAACAACTTTTTCCCCCATCGGTTCTCGGTTCTTCAGGAGATGTGACCGGCCCACTGTCACTTCAGTTTGCTAATATTAAATGCAATTTCAATGAGTTTGGTTCCTTGAAGAATCTCCGCATTTATAATACAATAGAATAATTTGTTTCTTAGATAAAGTATGCTTTTATTCAAGACTGGGGTAATATTATTTCAACTAATTTCTGCTATTTTGCGTTGCGCTATATTTTCTCTATAACTCCCGTTATAACATAACTGATACAGGATTGGTCATATATAACATTTCAGGCACAATATGCTACCTAAGCTGTGACTTAAATCTCCCAACATAAGCAATGTGATATTATTATCTTGATTAAATGTGGGTCATGAAAAGGAATAAAAGTAATTATTTAAAGTTTACCAATATTTATGATCTCGGTAAGTTTAGTAAGACCACTTGATAAAATTTTTGTGTGAATATTGTTTCTTCATCAGGCTTCAAAATGAAAGCGAAGAACGTGAGCGTATGTCCGGTGACGCAGCGGCCGCTAGACGTCACGCGGCTGAACTCGAGGCAATGTTGGCGGCCGCTAGATCTGACCTGGGCGCTTCCAGACAGAGGAACGCAGAGTTAGAGGAAGCTTGCAGGGCTAGAGACCAGGTATAAAGCTTACTACTTAGACACCATACCCATGTACGTAAAGAATACCGAGTTGTGTTCGGTGACACTGCGGCCGCTAGACGTTTCACGGTTGAACTGGAAGATATTTTGGCCAGATCAGATCTGGGCGCGTCCAGACAAGAGGATCGCTGAGTTAGAGAAAGTTTGCAGGATTGGACACCATGCCCATGTAGGAAAAGAACTCTGAGGTGTGTCCGTTGACGCAGCGGCCGCCAGAACCGCCTGGAACATAATCCAGTACACTCAAAAGAATTTCGTTTCAGGAGCTCGTTCTTCGATTAGAAGACTGTCGCTCCAAAGAGCGTCGCTTGGAAGAGCTCAAACACAACTTGGAAGTGTGCCTCGCCGACGCGACACAGCAAATACAGGAGTTGAAGGTTAGTTTCCACATTACTGCTTTTTGGGTTACGTCAAAAACGGTAACCCTTCTAGCAAGCTTAGCCCCGAGTCAATACTGAATAGAAAGTCAGAATTTCCTTTTTCAAATTACGCAAAAAATTATGATCACTTGCCAAGCCTTCAGTAAGAATTTGGCTGCATAAATAAATGTCACCTTGTCTATGTCGCCGCCGGATGGTTCAATCAGCCTCCCAACCACCCAAATCGCTAATTAAATGGCGGCATCCAATTTATAACTAGTTAAGGTATATGTATGCTATGAGCCCAGTGCCTGAAATAAAGATTGTATGTATTATTATTATTATTTGTTGTATAAGTTACCATAATTCAACGTTTAACATTTGGCTAACCCTATGGAAGGGGATAAAACAAAAGCTGCCGCGTCATTTAAATTTAGTAAATTTTTTTGCCACTACGGCGCTAGTAGTCCTGTAACAAATATGGCGTCAACAGCTGATAAAATATTTGCTGTTTTTTGTAGAGAGCCGTTAAATTTAAGTTTAGTTAAGTGTTGCAATAAAAAAAAAATTCATTAGATCTATCATCGTTTGTTGTAACATTTTCGAAGCTTTTCTTTAAGAAAAGTACTTTTAAAGCGAGGTACATTTTAAAACTTTCAGGCTCGTCTAGGCGGTAGCGACGGCCGTTGTCGGGCTCTAGAAGCGTCCCTCACCAACTGCGAAGCGGCCAAACGCGAAGTCGAAGCGAAATTGAGCTCTATCGCACACACGTTAAGGCGAGTTTGCGGTGTACACCCTGACGGGTCCGTGCAAGCCGCCGCAAGGAGACGCCTCGCTAGTCCGGCGAGACGTTATAGTCCGCATAGAGGTGAGTCGAGGTAAAATGAGCTCTATTGTTAATGGCCCCTAAAGAATCCGTAAATCGGGCAAAAACAAGGTTTGGCATTCTCACTGTAGGTAGATGATAGTCAATACTAAAATTTCTAAACAAAATACATAACACTTGCTACTCTATAAAATGAAGTACAAGATCATTAAAAAAACTGAGTTTTATATAGTGCCTTCAGAATAAGATCAGGAATTTCAAGGAAATCTCGCGAATAGCCATGCTGCATTCTTAGTATTGTGATTTAATTAGAGACATAACAATTATGATACAACTGAGCTGCGTCGCCATTCGGCTCGGGCTGCAATCCCGCCTCGACTGTAATGTCTAATGCTCACGCGTTTCGTACGACGTTTTTCAACACACTTGCGAGGAAAAATAATAAAATTTCACTGCTTATTTTTCCACTGCTTATTTTTCCACATAATCGAAACCATAGCTATGAATTGACAATTTTCTTTGAAAAATGGCGGCGGGGATTTTGTCTATGCGCGCGCAGATGGAAATGGACGCACTGACGCATCCGCCAAACAGCCAAATATAAAATGTTAACAAACTGAATATTTTTTGTATTTACAACAAAATTTTTGAGTTCATTTGTTGTTAAAAATTAACAATTTGATAAAATTAAATGATTATTTATTATATTTTAACTGAGACAGTTTATTTATTTGCAAAAACTATACTATTTCTCAAGACATAAAAACCCTTTGCTAAGGTTTAAAAAAACTGTAATGTAATAAACACTGGTGCGATAATGTAAAGTAAAAATCACGTGTGTTTAATATGCTGCATTATGATTTATGACCCTAAGAACGCTGCAATAATGGCCACTTTGTAAACAAGTGTGTTAAAAATATATTTCAGAACCATACAAACACATCAATAAACGTGATAAATAAAACAGTTTTCCGATACGGTTTATAGATTTTCTGTACTACGTAAAAATGTTGCTAAGAAAGACAAAATGACCGAGGTTTTGTGTACACGGCAGTTGATTAGAGCGACATAGATAGTTATAAAACAAAAGTGTTCGAGCAGGACTTTTTCAACAAGCGCTGAACCTTATGAGATAAAGTTGCGTTTCTGGTAGGTACCCACCCCGATGTGTTCATTCGGCGGCCAGCTCAGGCCTACATGACGTTACGATATTAAATCATTCATCGTCACGACATCAAGTCCCGAGGATGTGTCAGAGCTGTTTTCGGGTATGGACTGTGAAGTGCAGGTTACCCTCCAAACTCGTACACATACGTTCCACTAACTATTATTACGTTCCAGCGTGTTGTGTGGTACGCCATATCGCCGCACTTTGGGCACAAATGTAGACCTACAGCTTAACGTGCTCTTAAAATCATGCAAATCAAACACATTGATGTCGAATCGGTGTACCACGACTTAATTGACTGAGCTAACCTTATTTTAAGCGCCCTGTCCTTGTCTTTTCGATACAGAAAGAAAACGATTAAATTAAATGTAGTCCTGTCAAATAAGTCGTGTTACACCGAATCGACACCAATGTATCCCTACGGAGCTTGAACCCCTGGATTAGTGATAGAGAGATGTCCTAACTGACTGACCACAGAGGCATTGGCGTAGCTATAATTTGCGGCGGGGCGTCCAACTCATGCAGATATCAACAAGAATCTGTTCTCGATTACGTGGTCTTAATAAGATAACTAGAAATAACCCCCCATAGAAAGATAACACTAATCAAGGAACTAAATTTACGCTTTAAATTGAATAAAGCATCTTTTTACACTAATGGAAACTGTATTTATGGGAGGGGGGGAGGGGGCTTCGGTACTCTGGGGAGGGCCGTGCCCCCTGTCCCCTACCTAGTTACGCCTATGCACAGAGGCGGTTACTAATTCCCTGATTTTATAGGTCGTGATCATTCTGAAGACCGCAATGAACTTATCGACGTGGATCCCGAACTGATTAAGAAAGGAGTTCGGAACTTGATGCATGAAGTTTGCCAGATCGAACGAGAGAAGGTATATCATAGGTTTTCTGTAACCAATGGCAGTACCATTTAATGAAACCTTATTTTTTACGGACCATTGTAGTAATATTATGTATGATACTGACAATACACACAACAGACTTGAGTATATGTATGTATGAATAATGAAATATGTTCCACTTCATCTTTTTGTCGAATAAGTAATTTTTTATTAAAATTTTTCAAATTATAATGTTGTCGACTGTAGAGGTACAAAAGCTATGTAAAGAGAAAAACGATGACCTGTCTTTATAGTCCTCTTGAACGAAAATGTTTGTATACCTTTCAGGATGATTATAAAGTCCAAGTATCAGCCTTCAAGAAACAACTTAAAGAGGCAACAGAACAACAGAGCAAAGGTGACGGCAAGATACAATCAGTCACAGCCAATCTGCGAAGTATACAGGAAGAGAAAGCGCGTTTACAGAGCAGTTTGGGACAAAAAGACGCACAGATTAAGGGCTTGGTGTGTATTTTCGATTGAAGATTTTATTACAGTGTAGGGAACGAAGACGATAAAAATGTCAAACAGATATAGCTAACTTGCGAAGGATACTGGGAAAAATTGCAGGCTTTTAAGAAAGGCAGAACAATACTACATGCTACATATGCTACAATCAGAGGTGCAATTGTGTAAGACGATCGTATTCAAATTAGTTTGTCATATGGCTATTCGGCTAAGCAAATTTAAACAAGACAATCGTATTCATTTGACAGCCAAAAATGTAGGATTTCAATTGTAAAACGGGCTAATTTGCTTACCCGAATAGCTATGTGACAATCTATTTAAAAACGATAGTCTTACACAATTGCACCTCTGGTTTGCGGTCTATTGTTTAACGGTACTGAAAATTATGGGTATATCGATATTAAAACATTATTTTATACAGGATGTAATGAAATGCTCAGAAAATGAAACAACATGTACGAAATACACCTAGAAAGCCGTGGATAAAAACAATTTCGAGAAAATATTTCTGTCTACAGAAATTTGTTTACTCGAACAAAATAAATCGTGTTCCAAGTGTGCACTTGCACCATTAACCTGTCATAATACAAGGGACTGGCTATTGAAGACCTGTATTACTACTGATGACGACAGGTCGACATGGCAATCGGGGTATGAGGTGAGTCGCGGAGGGGGTGACGCCCCGCATACCCGCGCAGCCCCTGCGCCATATTTTTAGTCGTAATGCTGCACGAGTCGGCATCGACCGCGTTTATCGATTTCGATCTCGCTCACGTTATTGCTTTTAGTTTTGTATCGAAAATGACTTCGATGGCCTCTTCGTCACGTGTTAAAAAAACAATAATTCATCCTCAAGCACGAGAACAAGCCAGAAAAGTTTTGGAAAATTGTGACATTGTACGGAAAAATAATTGTTATAAATATCCTGTCAATCAGACACTGGAGAGACTGTGTTTTACACCGACATATCGAAAAGAACTATTTCAAGAATAAAATCCGAATCAAAATCAGTAGGGCCAGATGAACAAAAACATTATCGAAATCGACTAAATATTACTAGAAAATTGCCATGTCGACCTGTCGCCAATTATACATCTCAGTGACGTCGAAAATTAATTATTTATTAATCTGTAGATGTATTAAAATGAATGTCGAAATGAAATTTAGGTCAAAGAATCCTTATAACATCTACTATACGTGATTTCATTTTCTGAGCAGTTCGTCATTACACCCTGTTTTTGAAAGAAATAAAATACGAACAAGCTTTACAAAATACTTAATCAAACTCATATCGTGATGATATACGATTGTAATTTGATGTAAAAACAATGTGGGTAATGTAATAAAAAATAAAGTATAATTATTTATGATTATCTTTCAGAATGAATCAGTCCAAGCACAAACAGTGGAGATAAGTAACTTGAGGGATAAGATCACTGGTCTTGAAGCCACTCTGTCGTCCATCACTGAAGAGAAAGTTCAAAATGAAGTAAGGGATTTTGAGTATTGGTCATTGTAAGATTTTTTTTTTCACGAAGTTTCATAATAATTTGGTACTCACATAAACATATTTTTGCGCTTTAGCAATTTACTTAATTATAGTACCCATCATGAGAGTCTAAAGTGTTAAAAAAACCGGCAAAGTGCGAGTCGGACTCGCGCACGATGGGTTCCGTACCATTATCTATAAAAACGGCAAAAAATCATGTCTGTTGTATGGGAGTGCGCGAGTTTTAGTATTTGTTGTTATAGCGGCATCAGAAATACATCATCTGCGAAAATTTCAGCTGTCTAACTATCACGGTTCATGAGATACAGCTTGGTGAAAGACAGACAGACGGACAGCGGAGTCTTAGTAATAGGGTGCCCTTTGAGTACGGAAGCCTAAAAATTAATGCGACATGCTCTTTCGTATTCGTATCAGTGTTGGCGTGCTCTGTCTCACTCTGTTGATCTACCTGAAGAGAGACAGACAGTCAGTGGTCTACCATGTCAGATACACTGTCGCGTAATTTGATGCAATTAATGCCAATGATTGCTATATTTTCTTTGCTTCCAATAACCGTTCTCGTTTTTTTACATACAAGGCTTCATTATTTTATTTATTTATTGAACAAGTTATACACATATATACCCAAAAAATACAATAACAGAACTATCTGACGTAAACCACGAAGGTTTATCTGCAGATAGTGATTTCTACGTTACACTTTATAATAGGTTAATTTATCATTTTCATGTACAAAATGTAATTAAAGTCACTACATTCTACCATGTACTTTTTTAAGTTTTGAAATATAGTTATTTTTATTATAAAAATATCATTTTTGCAACTCAACTCACAACATTTAAAGGTAGTTGAAAACCAGCGCCAACCAAAGAATGTTTTGGATGGCACATAGCTGAGCCACATCCTTTAATTATGTTGCTGTTTTTATTTATTACTCTTTGCTTATAAAACATCCTTTTTGGTTTATTTATTTGTGAACACGGCAATACATTTATTTTCCGTCTTTCATTGGCTTCTAGAATTCTACCAGTATATAAAGTGACATTTATTTGTACAGTCAAATTCATACTGAAGACTTGGTAAATGCTCAGTATTAAGTTACGATGACCTTTTTTGAAATTCGTAATTCTCCTTGTGTTGCCTTCTAACACAAACCCAGCCCAGAGTCAATTACTATGAGATTTTGCGAAATTAGCAAAAAGTGTTATTGATCCGTGACACTAATCACTTACCAAACCTTCAGTATGAATTTGGATGCATAGATAAATTTAATCTTATACATATAACCCAAGGCTTATATTTGCAGAATAAGTCAGAATCCCTTCGCGTGCAACTAGCAGAAAGGGTGCAGGAGGTGGGTCAGTTACGTGAAGCTTTAGCGGCGGCTGAGGGGAGGAGCGCTAGGTTGGATGTGAGGAGAGCGCAGTTGGAGGGAGACTTGCAGAGGGCCGCGGCCAATCAAAGGGATAGGGAGCACGCTTTAAAGGTAAATTGTTCTACGAATGAGACACGTAAAAAAAACAAACTGGTATAAAGTATGATGAACAGAAAATGTTTGTCTCTGATATAATTAGGTGGTAGAGCTGATGCCAGCTCGACTGTGGAGGTACCACCATCTTACTCGCAAATCCTCCCGAAGTTATTCGGGGGAGAGTAAGAGAACAGCTCTCAGGCAAAACCAGGCGGCCCACCGAAAAAATCCGGACATCTTAAAATTACCCCCGCATTCCGGACAAAGAACCAAAATTCCGGACATATGGCAACCCTGGCTGTAGGTCCATATTTGTTTCCGAAATACGGCTAAAGCTCACCACCTATGACGCTGGGGTATAATAATCGTCGGTGAAACGTGTGGACCGTGACTTGCATATAACATTCCATATTCGAACCTCTGACACCCCTTCAGAGATTCATCTCGTGATTTTTTTCCCAGAAACTGCAAGAGCGTTGCGACAGCTACGCACGCACCGTCGCGTCGCTCGAAGACCGATGCACGTCACTCAAAGGAACTGTGGAGCAGCTGTCCACTTCGCTACAGAAAGCGGCCACCGCTGAGTCGGAACTGCGGAACGAACTCTCAAGAATCACTAGGCAGCTGAACGAGGCGAAAAATAATGAGCATAATGCTCTGGATAAGCTTCGGCATTTACAGGTTCAAATTCAAATTATTTTTCAATTGAAGTGCTCGTAAAGGCCTATTTTACATGCTTGAAAACTGTTGTCAAAGCCAACTTTATTTACCACACTAGTGTTTTATTTTTATATGTTTTTTATTTATTTCAAAATTGTTGCCAGTTTTTTCTTGTGTACCATATCGTACAGACCATTCACTATAAGAAGTCCCCTGGCTTAGGAAATGGTAGCACTGCATATAATGTTGCCAATGGCTCGCGCAGCATTCGCCCTACTACACATTCCTAATATTTACATATTAATATTTTGCGTTTTTTATAATATATTAATTAGACTACTCTTCAATGAAAATAAAATGTACAGAATGAAAAAATCAAAATTATCAATTATTTATTGTTTTGTATTTCGCAAACGATACGCATGATCTAATAGTATGAATATCTATACATGTATCGCTGTACTAAAACGGTATTTTTTATTTCTTGTTCTAGCTCGACGACGTTTGTTCTAAATCTGAGCTTGACTGTTACCCACGTTTGCCCACGCTTTACTTTTAATGTGGATTTCTTGCCTAGATAATCATAAGAAAATAGCTGCGGAAGTTTGCGAATTCCCAAGTAATTGGGAAAAATGTGATGAAAGTTAGAAAAAAGAAAAATCCGTATCTAAAGCGTTTTCTAATGTTTATTTATTAAACGATAGACAGAAGCATCACATAATTATTTTTTCCTTTGTTTTTTCATTTCAAAATTCACGAAAAAACATAGTAATGATACAAATAAAAATTATAAAATAAATGCCATATATAAAAAAAATAAAAATCATTTCATTTAAAGCCTTACATATTACTTACTACTTATCGAGCGCGCGGGCGTCAAATTTCGTACAAAACGCATAGAAATAAAGTCGCACGGACGCCCGTTCCACGCCCGAAACATACCATTAGTTGTGTTCAAATTGCGACTTTATTTCCATGCGTTTTGTACGAAATTTGAATGACGCCTGCGCTCCGCTTCTGTGTGCTTGCACCTAACCATGTTTGCCTCCGAAGAAACGGTAAGAATACAGTGAAACTCGTCAGGCGAAATCTGACAATTAAGTCGCGAGTAGCCGTTTCCTGTCTACCTAGTCGGTTCTTAAATACTGTCACTGGCCATTTATTTTAAAAATAGAACACTTAGAAAAAAAAATGAAATGGTGTTCGATTTTCATATATTTTTTGATTAATAATCTGCCAAATCACAATTACCTACATTCATTCATTTTTTACGATGCAGTGGACTCGCAAAGAGGACCGAGTAGCAGTAATTGCATTGCATCGTTGCGGACATCCACCGAAGACGATATTCAACTTGGTTCAAAAATTAAAAATCACGAAGAGGTTCGTGTACCGTACCATCAAGAGGTACAATGAAACCTCTAGTGTCGATGACGAGAAAAGAACTGGCAGACCTCGTTCCGTTAGGACTCCAGGGGTCATCAAAGCAATCAAGGCGCGTATTGCAAGAAATCTCGTCCGCAAGCAGAAACTGATGGCTTTAGAGATGTGATTAACCAGAAGTACCGTAAAAAAAGTTATCAATGAAGACCTGGGACTACGAGCTTACCGAAAAAAGAGTGGACATCTTCTGAACGCGCGTCTGATAGCTACGAGAGCCAAAAAACGCAAAGTTTTGCTAAAGCGGTACGCAAGAAACAGACACCGCGATATCCTGTTTACAGACGAGAAAATTTTTAATATCGAAGAGAAGTACAACAAACAAAATGACAGGGTGTACGCTACCAGATCTGCGGCCGCTGGAAATGCCATTCCTAGAGTGCAGCACGGCCATCATCCATCATCAGTCATGATTTGGTTGGGAGTGTCCTACTATGGCCCTACTAAGTGCATTTTTGTGAAAAAGGTGTCAAAACCAGTGAAAAAGTGTACCAAGACACGGTTTTAGATCGCATAGTAAAAGATCTGCCCCAGACACTCTTTGGAGGACGGCCATTTGTGTTTCAACAGGACTCCGCACCTGCTCATAAGGCCAAAACAACTCAGGAGTGGTTCGAGCGCCAGAATATCGAGCTAATAAGGCATCAAGATTGGCCCTCATCTAGCCCTGACCTCAATCCACTGGATTACAAAATTTGGCAGGAATTGGAGGAGAAGGTCTGTTCTAAACCTCACAAAAATTTGAGCAGCCTAAAGTCATCATTGATTAAAGCAGTGGCCGATATCGACATGAATATGGTCCGTGCTTGTATTGATGATTGGCCGCGAAGATTGAAGGCTTGTGTGAAAAATGGTGGCAATCATTTTGAATAAATTTTGTGTTTACTTTAAAAAAAAAACTTTTTTTGAATATCATGACTAGTTTTCATTTTATAGCCAATTTTGTTTGTGACAGAATTTAAGCACCGACTAGGTATATCAATCTAAAATAATAATCGCGAAAGGATAAAACTGCGAACAAATCGAGATTTCTGTTTCTTTCGCAGGAGTATACTTTTGGGAGAGTATCTGGTTTGTTATTATAATTTACTGATTCTCCTATTTCAGAAAAGCGTAACGAACTGCGAGAATGAGAAGAGAGTGTTCAGCGAAAAGCTAGAAAGCGCTAAAGCAGCGCTGGGTGAGCTGAAGAGACTCAATGCAACATTAGAAGACCAAGTTCATAGGCTGACGAATCAGCTGGCCAACGTTGAGGTCCAACGGTAAGTAGATATAACACATAATTATACTATATGTATACTCTTAGTCTGAGCTTTGGTGCTACGAAATTATACAAAGACATTCTCTACAAATAAACCTACAACCAAAGAAACGCTCAAAAACAGAAATTTAAAATCTTCATTCAAATAAACAAAGACATTTTCTACAAACAAACCTAGAACCAAAGTAACACCCAAAAACAGATATTTGAAATCTTCATTCAAATATACAAATATATTCTTTACAAACAAACCTACCACCAAAGTAACACCCAAAATAGATATTTAAAATCTTCATTCAATACAGGTTGAAAATAAACCCTTGAGCTATATTGAAATGTATGAATTAGAATCACTAATAGAACACAAAACCGTAAAAAAGTTTTTACTTTTCATATTTTTTTGGTTTTCCAATTTCGAAAAAATGGCCAACCTACACAATGCGACATGTGACTGACAATAGACCGTACATATTCCTGGCGGTAAATAATGCACATAGGCTTTGTAAACATAGGTTTTGTAGAGCGTCGTCTCTGTCACCGGAGTATTAGTGCTTCTTTTGACGGTCGATATCTTTTTATTTTATTATGAATCATGACAAATATACAAAACATGTATTTTTATTTCGAACATAGAACAGTTTCCTTTGTTTTAGTTCAGGGGTTCATTTTCAACCAGTATTCAAAGACATTCTCTACAAACAAACCTATAGCTGACGACAGGTCGACATGGCAATTTTCTAGTGATGTGACAACACATACCAGGTAGTCGATTTTTTTTTTGGTACGGAACAAAATGAGAGGTTAATTATTAATACATTTTTATTTAAAGGAACATTTTATTAATCACAATCAAAATCAAATGAACTTGATTGTGCAAATGAACTTGAATGAACTTTTTGAGAATCGCTACAAACACGTAAGGAATCTGTTTATCTGTCTGACTCTACTGCTTTTGATTCGGATTTTATTCTGGACATAGTTCTTTTCGATATGCCGGTGTAAAACACAAACACAGCCCTCTCCACTGTCTGATTGACAAGATATTTTTAGCAATTATTTTTCCGTTCAATGTCACAATTTTACAATACATTTCTGGCTGGCTAGTCTGTCTGAGTGAGAATGGATTATTGTTTTTTTTTAATGCGTGACGAGGAGGCAACCAAAGTCATTTTCAAAACAAAACTTAAAAAAAAAATATGAAAAAATAACATATATTTTGTATGTATTCGATATATTTCGGCCCACGGTATGGGGCAGTCACCAGTCGAATTTAGATCTTAGGCCCAATACTGTGGGCTGAAATATATCGAGTACATACAAAATATATATAATTTTTGATTATTAATTGCTATTTAAAATAAAAGGCAAATAAAAAAAATTTTAGAAGAGGTTTCCTATACAAGAAACCTCGAAAAAGTTGCATTATTTTAATGTTATTGGTTTTGGCTTTTACTTAAAGACGGTTAAAAAAATGTCATATAATTATAAAAAGAAAAATTTCTCAAAACAATAATTCTAAACTTAATAAAACAATTAATAAATGCTTATGTTTAAAAACAAAAATTATATTCCCAATAATATATATTAAAAAAAATTAAATTATATTCCTTTAACATCTTTATGTTTTAATATTTCTAATATAGCTTTATGTGGAATTCCCTTTTTAGCAGGATTTTATTCTAAGGATTTAATTTTAGAAATGTATGCATACAGTACTCCCAATCTTGTCAGATTTAATTAACTGTAAATGAGTTATTGTGTAATCTTATAAAAATGTTTTTATGTTTGCATGTATTTCATCAATAAATGTTTTTATGTTTATGTTTAAACTTATAATGCGCATACGAATCTTCGCCACTGCTCGGCAAAGTTCGTATATCCCTACACTTTCTATACAAGCAGTAAGGTCACGTGGTACGTCTGGTCGCTCGGCTCGGTTTCTATGCGCATTATAACTTTGGGAGCACTGTACAGGTTTTACATTTAGTCAAGATTGTAGGACATACTTTGAAGTAAAACAAAAATAATAAAAGTAGGGTTCCGCCCGTATGCGATGGCGTTAAATTTTTTGTCAGGCGCCACCATTTTAGCGCCTTGTTTTTTGTAGCTTTGATGTTGCTTCGGTATGTATACAGGTTGTAAATAAATTGCGACCATTAAATAAAACCACATACTCTACTGATCATACTGAACGACTATTCGAAAAAAAACCCGCACAAATCTTCAGAGAACAAGATATTCAACTGTAACTCAAAGATAATATTATTAAAACTCACGTGAGCTAACATTCTAAATCATTATTAAATACCGGATTTAACACTCACGTATTATTATTGTTGACTATATGCCAACTGTTTCACCGAGACAATTTCGGCATTCTCAAGGCGCACGCCTGAGAACTAAGAACGACACTCGCCTTGAGAATGCCGAAATTGTCTCGGTGAAACAGTTGGCATATAGTCAACAATAATAATACGTGGGTGTTAAAGCCGGTATTTAATAATAATTTGTAACTCAAAGACTTTATATCGTAGGAGGAAGGTATATTTCAGAACGCTGCACCGTAACAGCTGTTTCACGGATGACGCTCTCTCTAAACTCGCCCGTATGTCGGTGCGTTAGGGTTCACGCATTTTTGTTTGGAACTCATTATTTCCCAAACTAAGGGTGTCCGCGGGTATGATTCTTGGTAATAGTGGTTCAGTATAGGGTCGGTGGTTTCATTTAATGGTAGTAGTATATTTACACCCGGTATTGTTATTATTTACCATAATGTTTTTAGGATTCCGGACCGGTATTGCGGGGTGGTACGGAACCCTTTGTGCGCGAGTCCGACTCGCACTTGGCCAAATTCGCAATCTCTACATTTAACTATCGATCTATCCCATAGAAATCTGAATAACTGGGCCCGCTATTCAGATTTCTTTGATCCATACCATTCTTGCTGAGAAGCGTGACTGTTAATTGTTTCGCATATGGAATAAAATAAGCGTTACATTCTAATTTGTCTTGGCTTTAACACGGAAATAGACAAAACGAATGTTGTAAAAGGTTTGAGGCCTCCGTTCTCAAATTACTTAAAATGGTAATTCTGATTTGGGAACACGGCCTCCCGTATGTCCCGAGGTATAATTTCACTTTTAATAATAATAATTAGTTTAGTAAAAATAATTATTTATTATATAGAGGAGGCCACAGTAGACCCCACATATAATGGAGTGATCAAATAAGAATTAACAATTTTTTTCAAAATACTATTCACGCTTGTTATTTGTTTCAATTGGTCTTGTCCAGTTTGTAATGCAGATATTTGTATAAATTAACTTTAGAATTTAGAATAAATCAGAAGTTTAGAATTAATCAATTTATATAAGCGACTATCAACGCCTAGACCAAACGGCTGGACCTATGAACGTATGCTAAGTAAAGATGAATTAAAATAGGGAATAATAATAATACGTATACTCACACTTGTTTCACAGACCTACGTTCAAAAATTAGGGGTCTCGACACGGGTTCTAATGCCATCTTTGTCGCACGCTTTGAAAATTATATACGCTATCCTGCTGTCAGTGTCGGAACCCGACGAAAGTGTTAATTTATGAACGGCTATCAGAGTGATAGGCAGAGACTACAGATTGCTATGTACTACGATACTGACACAATACCAAATAATAATATCTAATCAGACATAAACAATCAGCACTCGTATCGAAATGTTTCATTGATCATGGATCAAACTGAATTCTATTTTTTTTGTATCCTTTTGGAAATCAAGAAAAAACGAATTAATGGTAGAGGCTGTAAACTTTTTGCTGCTGTGCAAAGTCCCTTTGATGGTTGTAAACTATGTTTAATTATTTGACAGATCCGGTCTAGAATCCCAACTACGCATGACTACTTGGGACGGCAAGGAAAGCGTCGATTCTGAAGTCGAGCGAGAATTGCACGCGATTCAACGCGAGCGATCCGAGCTGAAGGCCAAGTGTGACGCTCTGCAGGTATAGTAGCCTATATAATACTGTTTCCAAGCATTTATTTTCTCGATTACAGATCGTTTAGTGTTACCACAATGTCAGTGCCCACTACGATTATTTTATTTTGATAATGTTGCCAACATTAATCGAACCGTTAATGGAATATTTGCGAACGGACGTTATTTAAAAATCGTCGCAGGCGTAACCCGAGGGCCACGGGCAAGGACGCTCCAAGCGAATGCGCACTGCGCTGCAAGCATCGGCGTCAAGCCCATACAATTTTGTACCACAATTTTGTATGAGATTGACGCCGACGCTTAAAGTAGTGGCTCTCGCATAAGCGCTAATGCGTGACGTAAAACTACTAACGTTTGAAGTAAAAGTCAATAAAGAAGCATTCAATTTAATCAATTATCCGCTAAAAGTGCTATCAGTAATAACGAAACGTTGCAGTAGTCTCGCTGTTGGACCAATGTTGCGTGAAATGGAGATACTTTATTTCAGGACACTGTGAGGAAGATGGAGGCCGAACGACGAATGACGAAGACCTCGGCCTTGAGGAGTAAGAGCCATGACCGGACCGAGAAGTCAGTCTACTATTCGGACTTGGACTCAGGTACAATCAACGCCACTTGAAGCTCGTTGTTTGATAATACTCTTAGCGTAAGTGTAATAAGAAGTGCGTTAGTGTGCCGTCAGATGTCGCTCTCCCTAGGAAATTTACTCTTTTTTTTCCTGTTAAAAGTTTATGGTCCCAAATATTATTATATTTTATTTGTAAAATCAACAAGTTCGTACACAACACCACCACTCCTTCTCCAACATACCATGGGCACCATGGGCGTACTACTTATGAGGTTTCCGCCTAATAGATAAGAGTGAAAAATATCTATATAAAGGATCGTTGCGGGCTCAAATAAAATGTAGTAACTAGAAAAGAAAAAAAAAACCGGCCAAGTGCGAATCGGACTCGCGCAGGAAGGGTTCCGTACCATTATCTATAAAAACGGCAAAAAAATCACGTTTATTGTATTGGAGTCCCCTTTAATATTTATTTTATTCTGTTTTCTAGTATTTGTTGTTATAGCGGCAACAGAAATACATCATCTGTGGAAATTTCAACTGTCTAACTATCACGGTCAGCGGAGTCTTAGTAATAGGGTCCCGTTGGTTGCCCTTTGGGTACGGAACCCTAAAAAGGAATGCTTTGTTGGTTTGGGCATATGGAGTGGATGAATGAAAGAGTGACGGAAGAAATGTGTAAGCAAGAGGAAGGTAAAGGTCGACCGGGCCGCTGTAGAAGGACGTCCGCCGACCAAATTAGCGACGTACTGGAGAAGGGCCAAGTGAAAAACACCCGTAATAGAAGGGTATAGAAGAGGGGAAAATGTGTATCAGTATCGTAGCAGACGGATATCTGGGGTTTCTGACTAGTCCTCTGGGAGACAGGCGTGAGTATTATGTATGTACTAACATTTTCCCAGGCCCAGAATCAACTAAAGACTCAATGCGGGGCTACAAAGACTCTGCAGTGAGTCGTGACTGCAGTAAAGACTACAGCAAAGAGAAGAGTTTCTCAGCGGAATTGAGTCTACTCGAGATCGAGAACAGAGAACTCAGAATGAAGATACGAAGACTTGAGAAGGAGTTGGCGGACAAGGTGAGCTTGTATTATGTACCTTGTCGCTGCGAAATAAGGCTCAAGTTTGTCTAGCACAATTTCTGTAGATCCGCCCAACCCTATCGTTGTTGAATTCTATAAATAAGCAACGGTTGGGTTTTATAAAGTAAATAAAAGTGTGGTAACTTGTACTCGAAGTAGTTTGTTTATTATTTTAAATGCAAATCCTCACGTTTTATTACAGTTACAGCCACGTGCAAAAGTAACTTTTCATTTTAATTTTCCTCAAACAGTTTAGTAGTAATTTTAGATGTAAAACTTCCTTAATACAGAATTTAAGTATGGATGCTTCCTAAGGATTCTTCAAAAGATGAGGGCTGATTTTTTTTAACTCTCAGCTAAATATGATGTATAAAATATGGTTATCAATCTAGAATAGATTTTTATTTATATAATACATTATTAATATGAAATAAAATTTTAATATTGACTTATGTTGTCCTTAACTCTATTTTTATTTTAATTTTGTTGCTTGTTCTTGTTTTTATTTTTTAACTAGCTATTTTATTTAAATTCCAATCAATATTTTCGTTTTTATTGGATAAAATATATATTTATTAGTTTATTTTAAATAAACCTTGTGGCAATTAAAATAATGAATTAATGTTCTGTTATTAGAACTGGAATGGAGCATAAACGTCACTTTTTTGCATATTTATATGAAAACGAAGGCTTTTTCAGTATTGCCACATTATAATGTGAAGAAAAAACAAAACGCTCAAGTGCGAGTCAGACTCGCATACCTAGGGTTCCCTAATTCGACAGTTTTGGTAACAGTCAGGAAGAAGGTATTTAAAATCTTGCCCATAAGATAACTAAAACAAGAATCGATTGTACCACAAAAGAGACTCAATTTTTTTACACCGTACTCGAAATAAAACTTGTGGATGAAAAATTTAATTTTGTCATTTTGTTATCGTGAATTTCTCAGCCGCTATATTTTTCCTGTAATCTTTACGTAATCCCAAATTACCATGATTTTTTTCATATATTTTGGTTCATTAGTTTCTGCGCAGTCGGTTAGCGCGCTTGTCTTGATAACAAGAGGTCGCAGGTTTGAAAATATTTTTGACTTACGAATGACTGCCATCTTACAATGTTAGAATAGTCAACGGCTGTGATTGGCCAATGTACCTACTGTCAAAATGTCTCCTTAATTTTTGCGGTCCGATTTGTGCTATTAATGTTTATAACCTAATTAACTTTGTACAAAGCATGTCACAAGAAAGCAAATATCTCGTTTGTCCACACTTATAGAAGTTAATGGTTTTGATATTTCGGCTGATTCCTTTACATTTAACTTGATTTAATAAATTAACACCGGCTACAAAATGTATGGAAACAAACAAGCATCGTTAAATTCATTTAATCATGTTAAATGTGTTGTTTGTTTTGCATATAGTTCATTACTTGTGTACATTGTTTTAGCTGGGAGCAATTTTTTTTTGTGTTTTCTTATGATTTGAAGTGTAAAAAATCGATCGTTTCGTGTAAATTACAATTGTGATTAATCCGTACCAAAATTCTGTATCGTAGTACCTATATGGTCTTTTAATGTTTTGTTCTTTACCGCTTCATTTTCTTAGTTAGGAGTGTGTGTGCTATCGCTGTCTCTTTCCCACCAGGAGTCTGAACTGGCGCTGGCTCGCAACCGCTACCTCAGCGACTTGTCTGCGACGTCCCCGTCTAACCGTGATGATGTGGAGAGGTACAGGCAAGCATCCCTCCATGCTGAGAGGTTACTGGAGGCAAGGGAGTGCGGGCATCGGCAGCAGATTGTGCGGCTCGAGAATCAGGTTAGTTATTTTTTAAATAACTTTTTTGTTGTTGGCCATGTGGCCAGGTTCACAACTTTTCCAGACGAAGAGAAAGAGGGAACGCCAAGAACGTTCATAAATCATAACTGTCAGGTTAGTTTTGGTAATGTTTTGATTCCTAGAGGGCCTGTACGAATGAGTTTTCGGAGTACGTGTTATGTGTGCCGGCCGTCGATTAAAGTTAAAACGATAACAAAGTTTCTAAAATTTTGCACATACTTTTGGTGTAGGTGATAATGATTATGCACGGTAAGCTATTTGTTATTTTAAATCCAATATGTCGATTTATTATTTTCATACAAAAAAGGATTTCACCAGGACAATACGATAAGCTACGAGACGACATTCGAAATCCAATGTGGCGGATCCCCGAGATAGCGATTTATTATTTCCATACCAACCTCCTTTCAAAGTAAATTGAAGAGAATACGATAAGCTAAGTGACGCCTTTCTATGTCCAATATGGCGGACGCCTTAAGAGGGTGGATTAATCTCCTAAACCACCTCCTTGACTTGACTTGAGGTATCAAATGAAAGGGTGTACGAAGCAAAATACGTGACGTCATTCTAAATCCAATATAGCGGACTAAATTTCTTTTACCTATCTCTTGACAACAAAAGGTTTCGACGAGCTAATAATTAATTTTCACTAAAAAGCTTTACTATAGGCTATTCGAGATATCATGATATGGGTGACAGTTCGTAATTTTCCGTTTAACCTATACTACTCACACCATACTACATACACACAGGCACAAAAGAAAATAATAGGTTTCAGAAATAATGTAAATAATTATTGCAAAAACACAGTAAATAATGCCTCTATAAATCGGAACAAAAATCTCAGTGTATTCGTTAAATTTAACGTAGAAAAGATTCAGTAAATAATAATGTCTTTTTGCTACGTGATGCGTGAATTGGAACGCTAACCCATAGGTTGGACACTACATAATCGAAAATATATCGATGAATCGGTGCAGCCATCATATAGGATCGCGTCAGTATGAGTACATCTTGTATGCGGTTTGTGTTTTCGTTGCGGTTGCTTTACGTGCTATTTGTTTTGACGTTTGTTACAGTTTTTGTTGATTTTTTGTTTTGTTATTGGTGAAATTCCGAGAAAAACAAAAAAAAAAAATCTTTGAACTCTCAAGCTCTGGAGTTATTGGTTCGTTTAATTGAACTAATTTAGTAATTAACAAAAATAGTTTGGATAGTCAAAGATCAATCAAATAAAAATCGATTTGATATCCCTTGTTAACATTCTCGATACTACAAAAAAAAATCGATTATATTTCGTTAGGGTACATCACTGTAACTGTCAACTTTGAACTGCCACCCATATCATGATATCTCGGACAGCCTATAAAAATAAGTAATAATTAAAAAACCTTCTTTTAAATAATTTTGTAAAGTGAATAAAAGAAGTTTAGATAGCTGAAACTGATTTAATAAAATGTATGTTGATTTTTATGTTTTCGAAAAGCTTGTCGCGTGAAATGTTCCGAAAGGCGGATAATTTTTGAAAAAATATTTGATAAATTGATTGTGTTGCCAATTGCCAAGCCTTATAAAAAACAGACTAGTGACGGGCAGCGGCGTCACTGGTGCAAGGGTTTCGGCACCGCGCTCACCAACCCGCCTGCCCAGCGTGTGTGAGTATGGGCATTTCTTCCAGGAGGACCGCCAAGAGTGGCGAAATCCTGGAAAGGCCTATGTCCAGCAGTGGACGAAACAGGCTGATGGATGGATGGATGGAAATTGATTGTGCGTTATAATTTTTTATATGTATACGTATATTATCTCATCTTCAATTTATGTTTAGCAAATTCGCTAAAACCAATAATTTCGCTGATACAATTTTATTTTACCTTTTACCAAAAAGCCCCTAAGATGGGACTTACTATTAAGGATAAACATCAATTGTTATTAATCCAAGATAAATTAAAAATAAATAAATGTTTTTTTTATTAAAAAGAAACCTTGTTTTCCGCTTTTCCTGTCTCGTTTGGGATTTTGTTGTTGTTTGGTACACTATGCTAAATGCCGTGCTAAATAGCCCCCGTCAGTGTATTATATCTACTATAATAATAATTATTATTATATCAGTGTAATTGTTGATTTTGACTGGATCTATAGCATGAATTGCAACTCTACTTAATGAATAAAAATAAGTAGACTTCCAACCATTTGTTGTTAAAGATTTGTATTAGGTACTCACTTAATAAACTTTTGGTGTACCTATATGTGGAACAAATTACATACTTACCTAGATTTGACATAAAAAAAGTAATGAAAAGGTGAATTTAATTATGATGTAATGAAAATATATATATTATTTTTAGTGGACTAAATACCTACCTACTTCCAAATCGCGCGACAAGCTTTTCAAAAACAAAAATTCATCATGCAACTGAAAGTTATTTTATTCGTTTTAGACCATAACATCTCGTTATTATCGCTTGTTGTCATTTCTTGATGTAATATCCCAATCTGGACTGGCTTGCACTAACAGAACAGTGCTGCGTTTGAAACTCTCTTATTGAGAGCTTATTTTATAATTGATATAATCGGTATCGACTGATATTTATTGTTTGCGCTTTTGGCTGGTCCTTAAATAAAGCCGCAATAAAAATACTCGCCCGCAATGGAGCCTATCAAAACGAATCGCAAATCCTTCTACATGAACAGCAAAATGCAATTTTCCAATCATAGCTTCCAGAATTAATTGCTCAGTTCTGCCGCGGCCTATTTGCGTATGCAGTTATAATGGCCGCATCCCAATTAGTTCTTGTCAATACGGGGATTTTTCCAGGCTTAGTCCAGAAATTAATGCATAGCAAATACTCTTCGTTACACAAATTTATATGATACCAGCTTCTGCCAGCGGCTTCACTGGCGTGAAAATGTCGTCAATTAATGTAAGTATATTCTTCAAGTTCCATTCTCGGCTAGGGACAGGTATATTTGTTTTTAAATCGAATGATGCAGTTTTGGTTTTCATCAAAATCGGCCCCGGGACTCTTTGAGCATTTCTCGGTATTCCCTATAGTTTTTGATCCACGCGTTACTTGTAAAACTAAGCCAGTTTAATGAGGAGCATCCCAAGCAAAAAGTGTTTTGTCACTTAAATTAAACATTTGAATAATATAAAAAATATATTTAAAAAAACGTTTAGTGCTCAAGGTAAATCATATATTTATATATTAACCAGAATATTCCTTATCAATTTGGAGATAGCATGTTTTGCTTGAAATTGTGGGATCTAAAACTTTTTGCAAGAATATGACAAAACATAATAGGTTGGGGAAAAACTCTTTTCGCAAATAGTATGTATGAACTTATAATAAAATCTCTTTGGCTATACCATTTGTATCTGGCTGGTTTTGGTATTATTACAAAGTTTAAATTTTAAAAAAGAGAATTCCAAATTCAAATTAGGTAAAATGTGTGATTTTCATTTATTTTTCTTACTGTTAAGATGAGTGAATCTAAAGAAATTCGATAGATTTTTAAATTTTACTACAAAAAAGGTAAAAATGCAACGCTACTGATGGACATAGGCCTTTCCAGGATTTCACCACTCTTGGCGGTCCCCCCGGAAGAAATGCCCATACTCACACACGCTGGGCAGGCGGGTTGGTGAGCGCGGTGCCGAAACCCTTGCACCAGTGACGCCGCTGCCCGTCACTAGTCTGTTTTAAGACTTGGCAATTAGGGATGGATATGCCGCCACCCATCGATCCTAGGCAATGGTGGGCCGCCTGGTTTTGCCTGAGAGCTGTTCTCTTACTCTCCCCCGAATAACTTCGGGAGAATTTGCGAGTAAAACCATCAGCATACTTCAATTTGAGGTGGTAGAGCTAATGCCGGGCTCGACTGTGGAGGTACCACCATTTTACTCGGAAACCCTCCCGAAGTTATTCGGGGGAGAGTAAGAGGACAGCTCTCAGGCAAAAAAACCAAGCGGCCCACCATTGCTTGGGACCGATGGATGGCGGTATATCCATCCCCAATTGCCGGGCCTTATATAAATTAGACTGGTGACGGGCAGCGACGTCACTGGTGCAAGGGTTTCGGCACCGCGCTCACCAACCCGCCTGCCCAGCGTGTGTGAGTATGGGCATTTCTTCCAGGAGGACCGCCAAGAGTGGTGAAATCCTGAAAAGGCCTATGTCCAGCAGTGGACGAAACAGGCTGATGGATGGATGGACTTCAATTCTATTATTTTAATTTGGATTATAATTAAAAGATCTTTGTACTGTTTGCTTAAGGGGGAACGTTTCGAACTCGATGCAAGATGCACAACTACTGATTGTTTATCTTCTTTTTAAATAAAATGTAAATTCGTATATTCTTTATAAAATAAAAACAATCATAATTAGCGAATTTTGCATCGAGCTCGAAACGTTCCCCCTTAAAGATTTTTTGTCGAGCAGTTTCCAATCTTTACCCAGCATAAAAAAACATCAAACGTCAATAACACCAAACAAACCATGGCTCTTGAGGGACAAACAAAAAGTGTCTTGTCACATTGAAAATATGGCGCCCATTTGTATTCATTGGTCATTAGGACAAATCATTTTTTGCCTAAATAAATGAGCAGCTCAAACGTCTTCTGCTTGAAATCCTAGATTTCCGTGGTCATTTTCTATTGGACTAAACCGATTTTGCTTGAAAATTAAGTAAGAATCAAATAGATATTTAAAAAATGCAGCTAACTCGAAATTTATTTTTTGTGACAAATCACGTTTTGTAAGATTGCTCCTCATATGTTACAGACAAAGTGATTAAATTGCGGATGTAGTACATAGTGGCTAAATATAATATTTTTTTTATTTTTTTATTTGTCATTTGTTATCAACTTTTTTTAATCGATATAGTTTTCCTGTAATTGGCCAGTTATTATATTATGAATATTGACTAAATTAACAAGATTATTTTAGTGTATACATTTAACAGCCGCAAATAGGAATAAATATTTTCTCAAACATGCTACGGCTCTCAATCTCAATTGGCGCTTTTCTTTTGAAAAAGAAGATGCAAAGGGGCTCTTTTTGCCCTCTATTATATAAAATTGAAAAGCGAAAGAAGGACAAACCTATGGGGAAAAGTGAGATGGCGCTCTACACACCTTTGTGTGCGCGTTACTCTCACAAAACGAGAAATCGCAGAATAAATGATGCAATTCGATTCCTTGAAAAAATATGTTCTTGAAAAAAATGGTTTTGGATAAGCGATCACTTTATAAATAAATAATGAAATTATGAAATCAAAATGTACATTTAAAAACGTCAGACAGGTCTCTAGGGAATGTCTAAACGACCAAACAGAATATAATTATACTACTAAACGACCGTCAACAGCCGTTCAAACTGTAGGCATTTGCAAAAACGTAACATCAAATGCAAATTATTTTTTATATTGTTTACAAAAGTAAGTCAAAACTAAACGATCAAATTGCCGAAATCTGTACTTGATATTAATTAGGTACAATGTTTACTTTACTTAAAGGATAATGAAACATTATTTTTATTAGTAAGTATAAAATGTTTGTTTATCCTGAACTTTAGTAAGATATTAAACTTCCATTTGAAATAATATTTAATTTGTTACCAGGTAAGTATTTTTTTACATTTTAATCGCAGGCGTAGCCCCATGCACCTCTAGTAAATGTTTAAAAATCCCTTTCCACCCTAGGGGTAAACAAACGTCGAACCTTTAAAAATAGCGACCAAGGGGAAAATTGTACTGGGAAGTGAAAATTATTTATTTAACAAAAAACTTTTTTTCCTCCTTTTTGTGATAAGTTAAAGATACATGATCTACCCTAAAATTATTTTCACTTATTATTGCAGGACCTTATATACGCATATCACGCAAAAAAGACTGTAAATTACCTATATAATAATATGATTTCCTTCTAAATGGTTTTCAAATTATTTTACGTTTTTATCTACGAACATAGCCGTGTACGAATTTGTGTTATTTATGTAGGTACCTATTATGCTTAAGACTCGTCCAAGCTATTATGGTATACACTAGTAAATAAGAGAGAATGAAATATGCGGCACTGCTATGACTAAATGAAATATTTTGATGTTTATTGTATTTTGTAGAGTAAAGGAAAATCAATTTACAAAATACGTACGCTTGGTCACTTTTTGTATGAAACAGATCGCTCTTTATCATCCACATACCTAATTTGTATAGTGAAGTGTTTGTTTTGGAAACGAACACTGATGCTAATATATTAGGTACACGCCTATATGGGTGAATTTCACTATTTTTGACCCTTTCCATGTCTATTCGCATCACAAATCTCAAGTATTGATTTTGATATTAAAGAAAAACAGTCAAATTCAAATTCAAATTTATTTATTTTTCAACAAAAAGATACAAACCATAAAGCAACTGGCTCCCAAAAAGTTAAAACTGAGATTCAGGAGCCAGTTTCTCCTCTTATTTACAAAATTAAATTTTTGTGTTAGCGTAATAATTATTTACTAAATTTACACAAATGTGTAAATTGTATACATTTTAGGTTTAATTTACTTTTCTATCTTATTATTATTATTATTTTTTTAAATTTCAAGTATAAAACTATTAGACGATAGATTGTCATATTTTATATTCTAAAATCTATCTTATATTCTAGAGAATAACAAACAAAAGAAGAAAGGAGAGTGTATGAGTGTGAGGGTGAGTATAGTATGTGTGAGTAGCGTGTGTGTGTAGTGTATAAACGTAGGGTGAGGATGAATGTGTAGTGTGTTGAAGACGTGTATTTGTGTATTTAAACTAATAATATAATATAATATATGAATCTCGCCATATCTACTTTTTCATGTAGAAGACTAGTGGGTAGAGCAAATCTTCGGTCTCCTGGTATGTTAAATTTTGGATCCAGTCCTTGATGGCAATTTTACATCGTCGTTGAGGAAGAGGGTAAATATGGATTTCTCTGTTTATCTTGTTGTAGAGGCGTCCACACAAGCTCGGATAGTGGCGATTTGCTAATGCTGTTTTAAACAAAGGAATTTTGCAGACAAGGTCATTGCGGCGCTTTTCTGTTATCAAGTTCGGATCATAGGCTAGAGAAGCATGTTTTCGCAGAACAACCTGAAGTACAAAGAGCTGTCTTACGGTTAGAACTTTGCATTCTTGATATAAAAGTGTCGTCGGGTATCGAAAAGGTTTAGAATGCATCACTTTAAGAATAGCCCTCTGCGCTCTCTCGATACTGAGAAATGATGATACACCAGCACCTCCCCATGCAGCAATGCCGTATGTTAAGATGGATTGGGCTAGGGCATGATAAACCATTAGAAGTGTTTTTTGGTCAGCACACGATCTAAGGTTCTTGAATATGTAAACAAGTTTCCTGACACGAGGTTTTAAGTATTCAAGGTGATGTTTCCAACTTAGGGTATTATCAATTAAAACACCTAGATATTTAACGCAAATGGATCTTTTTAGATTGGAACATTGACAGTTTTGTTCCCAGCCGGAGCGATTGCAGCTATGGGCTGTGAGATGGTACGAGTCAAGAGTAGAAGTTGCACCGTGATTTTTCTAATGAATTTATTTTAAGATACACCTTGATTTCCAAAAAACTTTATAACAAGGCAAAATGACTTCTTGAAATAAATACCTATACTAATAATGTAAAAAAAAAGTTGAAATAATTGTTCCTTACAAAATGCCCAGAATTTCTATCTTTTATGTTACTCTATTACGTAACGCATGGATTTTGTATCCGCATTGGTAAATTCCACTTAAATTATTACTGGCAACACCAAAGAAAAAGTCGCAGTCACGTGAACCAATCATCACGCGGCAACCATTTTGTTTTTCATCAGAAACAGAGCACAACTACGGTGCGGCTGCAAATGTAGACATTGTGTTATTTTTTGTGTAAAAGAGTTCTAAAGAATGTAAGTATTCTTACTCCTTGTTATCATCATGTATATGCAAAGCTCTTTACAGAGTTAACAAACTACCTAATGCCTTACATCTGTGAAATTATTTGGATGCTTTCTTGGTTGTTTTTAGGTTATGTAGACATCGATTTTCGTTTCTTTTATGTTATATTTTATGTAACGTTACATAAAATTTGCTAAGGGGGCGTTCATACAGTTTTTGGCCTTACCCAAGGACTCAGCTTTGTTTTTAACTTGGGATTTCAGTTTATGTAAATTATGTAACAGTACTTGCATATGTTTATGCCATTCTTATTATTCCAGAAATAATGCCTCTTTCTGCAGCCGAGCGACAAAAAAGATATCGGGAACGACTGAAACAAGATACGTAATATTCGTTTGATCTGGTATTTTGAATTTTGCATACTTTAATAAACGATGTCTTGGTCATGTGTTTTTTATTTAAATTTTGCTCAATTATGGCTACATCTTTAGGGTTCTTTTATGTTACTTTTACGTAACCGTTACGCAAAAGTAACATAAAAATAGGGTCAAAAATTGTGAAATTCACCCATATACAACCAAATCTGCAATCGCATAAAAACATAAAAAAGTGCAATACAAGTGTTTGATAAATCAGTTGAAACTCCTCAATTGTTGTAACGATATATTTTATCCTTGCCAGGCGGCGCAACTACGTCAACAACTAGCTGCGGAGATCCGTCGTCGACAGTCGTACGTCGCGCGTAGTGGACGCGCCGCGAGAGACGTGCAGAGACTAAGATCAGCCTTAGGAGACTCTCTGAGAGCTGTCTCACAGGTAACTAACTCACTATGATAACCACTGGCAGCGGAGATCTGTCGTCGACAGTCGTACGTCGCGCGTAGTGGTTGCGCCGCTAGAGACTAAGATCAGTTTTGGGAGACTCCCTGAGAGCTCTCTCACAGGTATAACTAACCCACTATGATAACCACCGGCAGCGGAGATATGACGTGGACAGTCGTACGTCGCGCGTAGTGGTTGCGCCGCTAGAGACTAAGATCAGTTTTGGGAGACTCCCTGAGAGCTCTCTCACAGGTATAACTAACCCACTATGATAACCACCGGCAGCGGAGATCCGTCGTCGACAGTCGTACGTCGCGCGTGTTGTTCGCGCCGCGAGAGACTAAGATCAGCCTTAGGAGACTCTCTGGCCCCTCAGCCTTGACTACAAGCTTTGCGAGGCGCTTCTAGCTTCGGGCTTTGCTATGTCACGACTTGGGCAGAAATCGGGTGAATTCATTTCTTTATATAATGAATACCGATAATACCCCCAAAAAAATTAGGTACACAAGAATGACCATGATACTTTCGATTATTTACTCCTAAATATAGAAGCTGATATAAGGGCACAACTCGACTGCAAGAGAGCTATATCACCTCCAGAAAAGTTATTCCTCACGTTGAGATAAGACAGTAAAAACTAAAAATAAAATTTGTATATGCTTAAACTTCCCATTAATTTATCTGCTTGAGTCGATGAGCCATATAGCCGGTCTTTGCGTAACTTCAGCCACGAAAAGTTCCGTCTGTATTGTAGAGCGCGAGTAAAAAACAAAGTTATTTGTTCACAGCGCTCGACCCTAGGTACGTCGTCGTGGTGATTCGTCTTTTTTCCCTTTAAGTTATTTACGTCAGTTACTAGTATCTAGGTAGTCCACCTAGTCATACCGAGTACCAGTTTTGGCTTGACGCACGCGGCACGGTAGGGTATGTCATTTTTCGAATTTCATAATGTAATAGTGAAATTATTTTGCAAGAATGTATAAAAATCCCAAATAAAATTATTGGACGACATCTTCTGCTCGCTTATTTGATCCAAAGTTGTACAAAATGTATGGGAGAAGAAAAAATTTTTTTCGTCCGTTATATTTTTTGTATTTATATAAGTATACCATAAAAAATATTATAAAAATATTCGTCTCTTAACATGTTAAAATAAAAACTGCGTAAATTCAAAGAAATTCCCAATTTTGGGCATTTATAACAGTTTTTTTTTTCCGTAGGACCTCAGAAAGCAACATAGTTTTCATGACCTATTTTGATGGATTACAGACATAAGGACAAACCAAAAAATATATATAAATTATTAAATCGAAAAATAAATTATATCTTCCATACATTTTTAAAGTCTTTGAATTAAATGAGCGAGCAGAAGATGTAATCCAATTTTTTTTATTTGGGCTTTTATAGATTCTTGAAAAATAATTTCTCTATTACATAATGAAATGACACACCCTAACGCACGGTTATCCCCTGACGAGATACCTTACTGAGTTCATCGGTGCGGGTGGAGGGGTGATGTATATCCAGATAAGTTTCAAATACAGAGTACCTATCATATAATAGCGCATCGTGGACGCTGGCTTAAATCCATCCATCAGCCTGTTTCGTCCACTGCTGGACTTAGGCCTTTCCGGGATTTCGCCACTCTTGGCGGTCCTCCTGGAAGAAATGCCCATACTCACACACCCTGGGCAGGCGGGTTGGTGAGCGCGGTGCCGAAACCCTTGCACCAGTGACGTCAGTGCAGTCTGTTTTATATAAGGCCCGGCAATTGGGGATGGATACACCGCCATCCATCGGTCCCAGGCGATGGTGGGCCGCCTGGTTTTGCCTAAGAGCTGTTCTTTTACTCTCTCCTGAATAACTTCGGGAGGATTTGCGAGTAAGATGGTGGTACCTCCACAGTCGAGCCCGGCATCAGCTCTACCACCTAGCCTGGGTTAAATATTATTATTTATTGGTAGAAAAGATATAAAAACATGCACAAAAACAAAAACCAGGAAGGTACAGTAATGTGGATTGTCAAACGGAAGTATATTTACAAGATTACATCTATATTTACCAAACACCGAAGGGGAATTAGCTGCACTTCATTATTATGCGGTACATGCTCTAAATAAACTGCCCCCTTATTGTTTTACTTTAACATCTTTCGCTATCCCCTTCAAATGTATCGTGATTGGCTAGAAATGCCATCACACATAATTTTTAGCCAGTCATACAATTGGAAGCGATAGCTATGTTGAAGTTAGACAATAAGGTCCCTGGTTTGAATACACATAAGCATGTATGCCCAGCGTGTGTGAGTATGGACATTTCTTCCAGGAGGACCGCCAAGAGTGGCGAAATCCTGGAAAGGCCTATGTCCAGCAGTGGACGAAACTGGCTGATGGATATATGGAAGCATGTATGTGCATGCATTACGAGTTAATCGATATTAAATATTATTATTAATATATATTAGATCTTAGGACAGTTCATTTCACTACAATCTCTTGGCATGAATTGTGTCAAAATCGCCTTTATCGCAAGTCTTTTAACACTTGTGACTTGTAAAGCGTTGTAAAATATTTAAGGTGATTTGACGGACCCCGTTAGCAAACGAACAACTAATTATAGTTTTTCTTAATTTTGATTATGAAGTATTAAAATAAATGTGGTTTAGGGCACTACGCGGGAATAGTTTAATGTCAATTAGGCTTTTCTAGCAAACTTGTAAAGTCCAACTTTGCTGGTCATTACGTAGTGACATAAACATTGTTATAACTAGGTACTGTTAATTTAATTATTTCGACATCTTTTAAATAGGTATTCTATACTTTCACATTTGTATTGATTATGTGCGTATTACCTAGTATTATATTATCTGTGGTATTACCATATTTTATTATTAAAATGAATTTGTTGTGTTCCTCGTTCGTTTTAGGTTAATCGGCAGCTTTTTGCATGTCCAACAGCTACATGCCCAAACTTAAGCCTTTTTGTCTTCAATAAATTAATTTGTGTCCATCTAATTTAATTTTTCATTGCGTGTAAGTTTTTTTTGTGCATTCATATTGAAGACAAATAAACATCTTTTTATTTAATTTAAACCATATTTAATTTTATTACTTTTTATTCAAAAATAAGGAAAACAATCGTAAGTTGTCCGTTTGTGAATAAGACCCAACTATCGCATCAACCCAAAAGCATGAAATTTTTAACATAATCCTCATTTTCCTCCAGGACCCAGCATTAGATTCGTACACCCTGGAGCATGAAGCACGCAAACTGGACAGCACGCTCGCCCACAGTCTTCCACCTCTGAACGACAGTTACGACTCTTCCAAATAAACTGTATTATAAACTAAGTACACGTGAGCGATGTAAGCGAGATTTTCTAGACGTTACTCGATTTTAAAGTGTTTAATTGAACTTACAAAGTGAATATTAAATTATCAGGAAGATGTATAAAAAAGGGTACACGCAATTTGGTTAGCCAAAGTAGGCTAAAAATAGCTGATCTTCAGAAGCGGTCGATTTGTAAACTGAAGAAAAGTTCGTAAATCGGCTGTGTAAGCGATAGGTACTCGTGAAAATGGAAAAGTCGAGCCAAAAACTTGAAAAATTGCTATATAATCAAATCTAGGTTTCCCATCATCTAGCGCCCTGGCAAAATTATGAAATTCAGGAGGTTTAGTTTATATATTTACAGGCTGAATATATCCTATCAGAGTTTACAGCAACTCGTCTTTCAAGCCTGAAAAATTGTTCAATAATTTTACCTGATTTTGTTTTTTATAGAAGTTGGACTATTGAGGTAACAGAAGTTCTTTCTTATTCTGTGCCAATTCTTGTCACTTCATTAACAAAATCAACCTAAACCGGTCTACAATATTATAACTACCAAAATATATAGGTACTTATTACGTTTTTATGTAAAACATTCTAGTCACTATAATAGGTAGTTGTGTCGATTTGTGTTGCTTACTAATAATTTATGTACAGTATGATTCATACAACATTCTTTGGGTCAGCAATAAGGAAGAGAAACGGAAGTAATCTTTTTTATCTTTGACTCAGAATGAATCTGTATTATGTACGTCCAGACATGGGAATTTTTGATTATTTGTGTAGTTTTTAGTAATACGTATTTCAAGTTGTTTTAACGAAATCTAGTCTTTAAAAATGGTTCCTTAGATTAGAATGTTTGTTATTAAAAAAACGTCCTGAGTTTGGGTAGGTAAGTACCTAGATTTCAAATAATAGGTTCTTATTCTTGAGTCCAGGAACTATAGTAGCTATTTTAAATATTTGTAGGCTTGATATAACAAAAAGGCCTTTTAATGCCTTCATATTAATGACATTTTAAAATTGTTTCTTTAGGTAACAACTCCTATATTGCAAGTTATTGGCATATATTTATCAACCAAGCAATAAATTATATAGATAATGAATTATTAACTGTTGACCGCATTAATTATAAAAGCAAAAGGCATGTAAATCAAGTCCAGCGCGAAATCGCTTCTCTTTCAGATGTCAACTTTCTTTGTCAGAGAGCATTAAATCTAAGCAAAAATAAACTTTCAGGCTATCTTTTAAGGTGCACTTTACCATGTTATTATAAGTAAACTGTCTGTATTAGCAAATACATTATTATGTTGGTACAACTCGAACGATAATAGTATCTAACATAAGGTTTAAATTACCTACTTCTGGAATATATTTTGTAAAGTGTTTTCGGTAATATCTAAAGACACGCTTCTGGCGGTCGCAAGGAGTCTCAATGATAAATAGATGCCATTTTTTGTCATTTGCTCATCCGAGCTGAGCTGATAAGTTATGCATACAATTTATTGTTTGCAAAACAACAGGCATCGTTGCTCTGAAAAATACAATGAAACATTTATGAATATCTTCCTAATGGATGTTATTTAAATACCGATGACCTAAATTGCAGTTAAGCGATAGATAAGCGCCACGTTTCCTGTAAACTCTATGGGTGGGCCTATCTACAAAATAAAAATAGAAGTTGATAATTATTTATATCTCTCATACACGCGATCAAAAATTTCTCTTGAGTAACATTGTATGTAGATTAGCACTCTCTCCCACTAGCTTTCGGTGTCATTCATTCATTATATTTATGACTTCTTCATTATGACCTAATTTTAAGTCATAGGGGGCCTCGTGAGCTCGGTCTATATTATTAGACCTTGTTTCAAACTGTGAGGCCCGATTGGTCATGTAACTCTACACTTGGTTGAAATCATAGAGATTAGATTGCTTGGTTATCAAGTTATTGCTAGGGCACGTTTACACTGTAGGAAAGCAACTTGACGCAAAACGATCTAGTGAAAGGGATAGCTTTTCTTTTTTAATGGCATTGAAGGTTCATATTCGCTTCAGTATTCGTTCACAAAATTTACTATATTTGTAAAATATTTGAAGTAGGTACTACAACTAGTGTAAACATGCCCTTAGATTGGAGGCGTATTGTGTTCATTTCCACTGGGCTGTGTCAATTCTTGTGTTACTAGAATATCGACATACGACCGCCACTTTACACTGCCATTATTTTTTATCAAAATGTTTTTATAATTACATTATTGTTTTATCAGTATTGTATAAAACAATGACACGTTTATAAAACTTTTTACACTTGTCAAGTGCATTCAATAAATAATATAGAGATGTAGAATACATACTTGTCTTTTCATTTAATTCCATTAAAATTCCGACCCAATTCGTCGTTACGTTTGATTGGCTGCGAGAGGCGACGCTGCGCAAGCGACGGCGGACAGCATGTAGGATGTGACTCATCAAGTATGTGAATCGACCTCCCTGACTCAATTAAAGTACTTGGCACTTAAACAGAGGACTGTAAGAAGCCTAAAGAGAAACGCCCACCATCTTAATGTTTAAAATTGTTTTTTATTGATAATTTGCAAAAAAAGAAATTAATAGTTATTGTACATGTCGATTATTGATTGAAAAAAGATAAAAATATACAAGTTCTTAATTTGCACAATATATATAAAAATATAATTCAACTCAGATCGAAGTCGTTACCAATATCCTTGTGCAGATAATCTTATTATTAACAGAAAAGTAATGGAGGAAACATCTAATCCCTTAACAATATTTGAACACCTATAATTATTATTTGTTATAACAAAGTTTGTAGAAGCGAACATAGGTTGGTAATTATTACATATAAATGAGCCAGTAACCATAAAATTTTTATTTCATTTACAATAACGATAATTTTTTATAGTATTTTTCAATTTGATAGGGGTCTAGCCTGGAATAACTAGTGAGTAGTGTTCTCCTGGTGGTGTACGAGTATAGGGCCTTGGGGCACATCACTAAATAGACACTATGGCCATTGCGGGGAGGTGCACTGACCTAACGTTCAACACTAAGATTTGTTCAAAGGTTACCAAGTCCTAAACGGTCACATTTTCAACCTTCTCATTCGATACAATTGAATTATATAACAAGACAATAATATATCTGAAAAAATTTAATGTATCCTTAATTATAATCATTACACACTGGTTCAGACCTGCTGGCACATTCCAGGACTCTGGAGTCCACATTTACTCAAAACTAGCTGTTCAGAAGGTCCTTAACCACTGACAATGAGATGATGTGATTATCAGCTAAAGATTTTGCAGATATTACCTATCACATAAGGAACTGCAAATGTTGGGCCAATGGCAACTGAGCATCAGCTATAACAAAACTGTAAAAATCTATTTAACCTTTCTACATTCATTGACTAAAGTATTGCCATGAATACATTTACAATTTGGAAGGTTCTAAAGAACAATAATCTTACAGTTCTTGAAAATAAAGTCTGGTATTTAAGATTTACACTAGCAGTCATCTGTGGCATCAGGATTGCTAGATCCAAAAAGTTCAGTTTTAATTTGTGTATTTAAGCGGCTAACAAAATTCGCTTCATCTATATCACCTAACCTTTTTTGATGAAATGCCCCCAAAATATCTTGTTAGTTTTGCAGTAACAGTCTGGATCTAGCAGACAAAAAAATATAATTGACAAACCTCACCATCATAGGAATTATAGTTTTTGATCTTGTTATGTCTATACAGAGTACATTCTTTTCATAGCCTAAAATACCTACTTAGATTAGAGAAAATATACCAATACAAATGAAATATGGAAATATTGCTGCATAATTACACTATAGACAGCTCAATAGTAGAATGTACTCCACATGACTCGCAAAACTAATAATTTGTTATCAACTGAAACAAATGTTTAAACTATATACTTCTGAACCTAATTTAGCATCCACACATCATTACAATTGGAATTTCTAAAGTGGAACGCACACATCCTTGATTCTATCCTCAGAGCTTCAAATAATACCGAGGGAGAATGTCAACTACATGCCGACATTGGGAGAAGTAGGATATCACCTGACGCTGCACGTCACACTGGCACATGATCACGATAGAGCTCAACAAATGCACATTTTAAAATGCTACAGACCATGTTAACTTTGGGAACCATCAAGAGCCAAATCCGGGTACAAAGTCTTTCAACTTATTGAATATTTTATGCCTAGTCGCGTTGGAGGCTCCCGCGTTGCACACTCATTACAGAATGGTACATTTTCTGTTTCTAACTGGCTTTTCTATCTTAGGCGACTTCTTGTTGATCTGTCGCACTAGGTCATAGAAGACTTCATTCACATTCACTTTAGCTTTAGCCGAGGTCTCCATGAAAGCGCAGTTGAAGTGGCGCGATAGACTGACGCCTTGCTCCTTGCCGACGACGCGCTCCGCCTCCAGGTCGCACTTGTTGCCCACCAGCACCATCGGCACATCGTCTTTGTCCTTTACTCGCAGAATCTGCTCCCGCAAGTCCTGCAGGTCATTGAACGTGGACTGAGCAGTAATCGAGTACACTAACACGAAACCTTGCCCGTTTTTCATGTACAAATCCCTCATTGCCGTGAACTGCTCTGTGCCCGCCGTGTCCAGGATCTCGAGCATACATTGCTGGCCGTCCACTTCCACTTGTTTCCGATAACTATCTTCAATAGTGGGGTCGTATTTCTCTACAAAGATGCCTTGCACAAACTGAACTGTCAGGGCGGACTTTCCCACGCCTCCACTACCTAATACGACTATTTTATACTCGCGCATTATTGACTATTTTGTTACACGTGTGTCTATTTGTAAAATTAATGTTCAAATTGCTAACAAGCACAATTAACTAGTAAATTATTGCAAAAAAAGCTCAAGTTAAACCACCATGACACCGTTAGCAAGGGCGATGGCTCACTCATTAATGTTGCTATAAGAGAAAATCCAGATCACGGAGATTTGTCAAAATCGATTATAATAATCGATTATAATAAAAGGAAGAAGAAAATATATCGATGGATTTGTTTTAGTAAAATGATTATTTAGAATTTACTGTCGGATTTATTATTAGTACGTAATATTACTAGGGTCAGTGAGGTCAACAATAACGTCTTGGGAAAGATTTGAAACTATCCATGATAAACCTTGGAGATAAATATAGATAATTTGAATCGAATTCGAATGTTGTTGAGCGCTCGCATGTGCTGGTCAGCTCTAAAATATATTTCGTCAGCAAACAAAGTGAGTTGAGCTGCTTCTAGTGATCGGCAAAAATTACTTAATTGATCAGCAAGTTATGTGATATTATAATATATCTGCAGCAATATTAGTAATATAGCAACAAATCTAGATACAGAATCTTATGAAATTTTGGCAAGCTGTAAATTTTATTTTTATTTACTATATAATTTTATTTCTACAGCAACAAGAGTGCAATTTTTGCTGGATAGGGTTATTGTGAAATAATTTATTGCGTGCACTAATGGACTGACCATAACATAAAACCAATACATAAAAATAAATTAAAATTAAATTTCGAAAAACATAAATAAAATACTTAAGTAGGTAATTTAAACTAAAAAAAATATTTTTTTATTTTATCGAAATGGTTTATTAGTGTTGTACTAAAGCCAAAACAATCATATTTAGAATTCTGTCTGTATGTATGTTCTGTTTTAACTGTAGAACCACTCAACGGATTTCGATGCGGTTTTTTCATTTTATTTTAGCATCGAAGTAACCCTGGGATGTTCAAAAAATTACTTAGAAGCTAAAAATTATTAAATATATCAGTTAAAGAGGTCCAAAATAATAATAAATGAAATAATTTACTGTCAAACATCAAAAATAATTGTAAACACTCATAAAAACTTTTAGATTATTTATTTATTCAGCAAGACATACAGATTTTTGTTTGCAAAAAATTGAAGCCAAACTGCGTAGCAGTTTATCGGCTATACTCTCGGTACATGTCTGTTTTTATACACTATTATATATTCTCAATGCAACAATTCGTTGTATAACAATGCTCACACGCAAATTTACGTGTTGCAAAACTCTCTCACTTTATATCAATGCCGCTTTTTCAATAAAATTGCGCTAATTTTTTAATTGTTAGCTGACTATAATTTGAAATGCTTAGTCTTAGAGATATAGCTTGGTAAATATTATTTTTATGATAGTCGTTTGGTATAATCCTGCTGATCAAATAATAATTTTGTACCATTATCAAGCTTACCAAATATCTACTTATCTTCTGATAATCCCTGATTTAGTTGCTGACCAGGTATTGCTGGTGGTTTTTTTTGGTGGCCGAAAAAATCTTATTGTGCTGTCAGAATAACTTCAGCAGATTTTTCTTGCTGACCGAATATATAATAAATCCTTTTTAATTACTCGCCAAATAAAATCAGTCTAGATGAAAACGTGAGCGAAGGTGCTGGTACAGTGGAGATCACATCAAGTTAGACACTTCGCATCAAGTTAGACACTTCGTAGTCTGTAGGTACCTGTCTTATATTCTTCTCAGAAGTGTGTTCATTAAGGAACCCTAGCCCTAGGGTAGGTACGAACACCGGGGTTGCAACACTGAGTTTTTGGACGGGTTTGACCGAGTTGCTACACTCCAAACGTCACTTTACATATCTCCAATAGATTTCGTATTGATTTATAACCGTCATTTTGACGTCTCTATAAGAACCTTGCAGACCCTGCTCGGAGTTGGTGTTGAAAAATTCAACACCGGTGTAGTGACATTGCTATTTTTGAACGGTCGGAGTTGTGACCCGTGTCAATTTTTGAACGGTTGAGTGTTGGAACCCGGGGTACGAACCCAAGCCGGTGTGAATTTTTGAACGACTATCTGTAGGGGCTAATGTCGTACTGCAAGTGTATAGCTTGATGTGGTCTCCACTGTACAACGCGGCGGCGCTGTGAACTGCCAAAATGTGACATTTCTTATGTTGGCGGCGTTAGTTCTACTTTTAATCACGTTCATTTAGATCCATGTCATACTATGACATGCAATTAGTAATCGTAACACGATGTCGTTACAATTACTAATAAATAATAATATCAACGTTTCGTTGTCGATTTTTGTATAATAGCAACATCTTCCTTCTGCAATAAGTTCATAGATATTGCCGCTGGGGACGCTGTTGTCCTTTCTTTTGTCATCCATCCATCATCATCACATCGATCTATCTCTTTCTTTCGCGCAAATGTTATCTTTTTCGCACTCTGAATTTTTCAGTTTACTTCCGCTTCTCTTGTTTATTGTCTTTGGCCGCTTCCGGGACCGAGCTGATGTACTGAATTCACTGATCTATTCAATGAGATTTGGATCTATAAGAATAATATATTAAGATGTCTATGACTGTATTCCATGGTTCTGAGAGAGCGTTCGCTCTTTTCTCAATGGCAACCCAACCCAAACTACATTTAAACCAGGGATTGACAGTACCGATAACCGATAAATTAACCGAAATAAATAGCGATAGCCCTTATGGCACCCTTTTGAATTCTGTACCGTTATATTTAACCGTTTTCCCGTTTCGGTACCGATTTAAAGACGATTTCATGCGATCAGGGTATAAGAGAGGTAAGTGAGGGGGTGAGACGGGAGTACGCTGCGCATCACACCCATTCGGCGTGATTACAAAAGCCTGTTGATTTCGGCCAGGTACTTGGCCCAACCACTCGGGCTTTTAAAGTAGACATGATCACTTTAATCCCCAGAGCGTTTGGGCCTACATTGTGGCCGAAACCAACAGGCTATTAGAGTTGATCAATCAGTTTACTCCAACTACAAAAGCCTGGGTGATTCCGCCAGCGTGTTTGTCTCTAACAGGGAATTGTAGTGCACTAACCAAGAGTCGATTTGCAGATCATAAAACACTTAAACAGTTGCGTTAAAGATGTTACTAATTCAACGCGTTCGAAAACGTTCTGCGGGTATGAAATAGCATACGCGTGACAGAGATAGCGCGCTCTTTATTACTTTCTTCTTAAATTTAATTAGTAGCAAGTTTCCCAAATAATAATGGTACCTAAGCCTAGAAAACCACAGCACATGACATCATCATACAGGCCAATAAGCTTGCTACCTGTGCTATCTAAAGTATTTGAGAAAATAGTCTCTAGTAGACTGAAGGAATGCCTCAAATATAATAATATCATTCCAGAACATCAGTTTGGATTCAGGAACAATCACTCTACGATTGAACAAGTCCACCGAGTATGTGAACATATAAGATATGCCTTAGAAAAAAGAGAATACTGTTCTGGAGTGTTCCTAGATGTTCAGCAGGCATTTGATAAAGTCTGGCATAATGGACTTCTATATAAGCTGAAAAAATATCTACCCCATAACATGTTTCTTCTACTGAAATCCTACTTGGAGAACCGATTCTTCTTTGTAAAAATCAATGATGCAATATCAGATTTCTTTGATATAAATGCCGGAGTACCACAGGGATCAGTGCTGGGCCCCATCCTGTATCTACTCTACACAGTTGATGTTCCAGATTCGGAGAATGTGATGACAGCTACCTTCGCAGATGATACTGCTGTACTTACACCAAATAAGAATCCAGAAACTGCTTCAAACATATTACAGACACACATTGATAAGGTACATTCCTGGATGAGCGACTGGCGGATTAAGGCTAGCGCAGCAAAATCTAACCACATTACCTTTACTTTGAGGAAAGAAGACTGTCCTGCTGTAAAATTTGGGAAGGACGTGCTGCCACACAACACTGTAGTGAAATACCTTGGCTTCCATCTTGATCGCAAGCAGACTTGGAAGGCTCACATACAGAAGAAGCGTGATGAATTAAATATCAAGTTTCGGTCCTTACAATGGCTACTTGGAAGACAATCCAAATTATCCCTCAATAACAAAACTCTTGTTTACAAAGCAGTATTGAAACCAGTCTGGACCTATGGAATTGAGCTGTGGGGATCAGCAAAGAACTCAAACATTGAAATTTTGCAACGTTTCCAAAATGGTGTACTGAAAGCTATAGTGAATGCTCCATGGTTCACAAGAATAGATGAAGTTCATAAATACCTCAAACTTCCTACTGTAAAAGAAGAAGTAAATACCAGGACTAAATCCTACAGAAATAGGATTATGAGCCATGAAAACAGACTTGCTCATTGTCTAAGTGAACCACTCCAAACGAGACGCCTAAAAAGGCAACACACATGGGACAATTTATAATAATATAATTCATGGAGGCAACCCGACACTGGAAGGGCATGCCTAACAAGCCATTAATTTCTCTCACAAAAACTGCTTATGGTCTTCGGACCGATTGCAAGTTGGCGAAACGGAAAAAAAAAAAAAAAATTAGTAGCACGTGTTTGTATTTATACGTTTTATAATTTTTTTTATTTATACATCTTCCTTTCCCGGCTCTACCCAATAACGATATACGCCACTAAATTATATAATATTGGATAGAAAGACAGACGGACATGGCGAAACTGTAAGGGTTCCTTGTCGGATTACGGAACCCTAAAAAAGATTGCTCACGGAGTAAAAAGATATGCCTAAATATTTATTTAAGACAGCCTAGTGCAAAAAAGTGAAAACTAAAAAAAATACATTCGTATGTTTGAGAGTACTCTTAGACTGACGACGACCACAAGTTGGTCGAAATATATATCGATCTTTATTTTTTGTTTGTTTCTCTATATATAACGTCCTACAATAATAAGTGAAAATAATTCTAGGGTAAATTTTTTAAAAAATATTTTTTTCACTTCCCAGTACAAAGTGGTTCAATCAGCTGACTAAATGTCTATGGAAAGGCAAAAAAAAGTGCACGCAAAAAAAAAATTTTTCGTTGGAATGTGCTCTGTTAAGTATACTCTATCAACTGTTAATTTTTTTTACTTTGAATTGTAGGACCTTATATATATTTATATAAATATTGGTTGGGGAAAAATTCTTTTCGCAAATAGTACGTATGACCTTATAATAAAATCTCTTTGGCAATACCATTTGTATCTGGTTGGTTTTAGTATTATTAAAAAGTTTAAATTTTAAAAAAGATAATTCCAAATTCAACTTAGGTAAAATGTGTGATTTTCATTTGTTTTTCTTACTGTTAAGATAAGTTGAAATAAATATATATAATTTAGCTATATAAAGCCTTTAGTTTCTTTTAACTTGTATTAATAATGAAAAAAAATATTGATTTTCGAAATATATTTCGGCCCACTATGGGGCCGGCATCAGTCGAATCTGATAAGTAAAACTAATGAATAAATTCGATACATTTTAAAATTTTACTACAAAAAAGGTAAAACGCAACGCAAGCCGCGAAAAAAATTTGTGATGTTTATGGACTTAGTGAGAGTAGCACAAATTTGGTTTAAGCGTTTTCAATCCGGAAATTTTGATGTCAAAGATGCACCTCGCTCTGGGCGCCCTGTTACGGACGAAATGGATGCCATTTTTTAAAAAGTGGAGCAACATCGGCATATCAGTAGTAACAATGTAGCTGAAGAACTGGGGATTGACAACAAAACAGTTTTGGCGCATTTGAAAAAAGCTGGGTACACAAAAAAGCTCGATATTTGGGTGCCTCATGAGCTCACTGAAAGAAACTTAATGAACCGTGTACTCATTTGTGATTTTTTATTACGACGTAATGAAACCGAACCATTTTTGAAAAACCCAATAGCTGGTGATGAAAAGTGGATCACGTAAGACAAGAACGTGCTAAAAAGGTCGTGGTCAAAGGCTGGTCAGGCTTCACAGACTCTGGCGAAACCCGGGTTATCTCGCAACAAGGTAATGTTGTGTGTATGGTGGGATTGGAAGGGCATTATTCATTATTAGCTGTTACCGCCAGGCAGGACCATCGATTCTGAACTCTACTGCGAACAACTGATGAGATTAAAGCAAGAAGTTGAGAGAAAGCGGCCGGAATGAGTCAACAGAAGGGGTGTGGTTTTTCATCGTGATAACGCTGGACCTCACACATTTTTAGCCACTCAGCAAAAATTAAGAGAGTTTGACTGGGACGTATTAATGCATCCGCCGTATAGTCCTGACCTTGCACCTTCAGATTTCCACTTGTTTCGGTCTCTTCGGAATTCTTTAGGCAGTGTCAGGTTAACATCACGAGAGGACTGCCAAAACCACATGTCGCGGTTTTTTGATCAGTGTTGGGTATTTAGGCTATTATATTATATATACATCATAGGAGGGTAGGAATTAATAAACCAGTTTGTGAACCGCAGCTTGTGTTTCATTACGCATATTTAACTGGCGACGAGAATTTATTAGTTTTTCGTGATTTAACGCAAGTTTTGTGATTATAACTGATCAGAGTTCATCATGCCTATCGGGAAAGTTGAATATTTTGATTTGGCATCGAAAAAGTGGTCGTTGTACGTAAATCGCGTCAAACAATTTATGAAGCTGAACAAAATTGAAGATGGCGAACATGTCGCGACGTTAATAACTTTGGTCGGCGAGGCCACGTATGATTTGATGTTCGACTTGTGTGCACCGAGTACGCCAGAGTCAAAAACATTTGATCAACTCGTAGAAATTGTACAGAATCATCTCGAACCCAAACTTTCGGACATCGCGGAACGCCATATTTTTCGTCAAAGACGCCAAAAACCCGGGGAGACTCTGTGTGAATATTTACAGTGTTTAAAACATCTTCCGAGTACGTGTCATTTCGGTAGTTCGCTCGAAGAAAACCTGAGGGATCAATATGTTTCCGGTCTCGCGAGTGAAAGCATGCGTAGTCGTCTATTTGCCGAGACGAATTTGACATACAAGCGAGCGGTGGAGCTGGCGGTGCAAGCGTGTGGCTCGGGCGGGGCGGCGCCGGGCGCGGCAGGGAGCAGCAGCGTGAGCGCGGGCGCGGACGGCGGGGGCGGCTCGGCGCTTCATCGAATCGGCGCGGCGGCGGCGGGTGGCCGGCCGCGCGCCCAGGGCACGCGCACACCGTGCTGGTGGTGTGGCAAGCAGCATCCGGCTGAGCGGTGCCGTTATAAGCAGTTCAATTGTGATGTATGTGGTGCACGGGGCCATCTCAGGGCCATGTGTAAGAGTGGTGCCAGTGGGGTGCCTGGGACACAAAATAAGGTAACACAAAGAAACCAATTCTATATAGACCAGGAGTCTGAATCGGAGGACAGCGATTTTTTCCATCTGACTGTTGACGGATCACAAGATAGACCGTATGTAGTAAAAATGTTTGTTGAAAATGTCCCGATTTCGTTTGAAGTTGATACCGGAAGTAAAATCAGTGCTATAAACGAACAAATGTACAATAATCATTTCAAACATTGTGAGATAAATAAAAATAATTTAAAATTACGCTCTTACACGGGCGGTAGTATTATGCCGCTCGGTTTTATCACAGTTTCGGTGCGTCATCATGATGAGCGCGGGCAGAGTTCAACGGTGACGACGACGGGCGCGGGGGACGGGCACTCGCTTCCTTTGTTCATTATACCAGGTGGTGGTCCACCACTGCTCGGCCGCGCGTGGTTACGCGAATTGAAACTTAATCACATTAATATAAGACTCAATCACATTCAGCAAGGCGACCAAACTGATGAAACGGAGCGTACAATTGCAACTTTATCTAAAGAGTTTCCAGACGTGTTTTCTTCCGGCTTAGGGACTTGTAAGAAACAATTTTCCCTCAAGTTAAGGGATCATGAACCAATATTTTGCAAAGCTCGCAGCCTACCTCTCGCGTTGCGCGTTCCTGTCGAGCAGGAGTTGAAACGGTTAGAGGACGAAGGAACGATTATGAAAGTAGAACATTCAGACTATGGCACGCCAATAGTTCCGGTTATAAAAAAATGTGGTGCTATTCGACTTTGTGGTGACTACAAAGTCACTATCAACCCAAAATTAAAACGGGAACCGTACCCACTACCGCGGATAGAAGAGTTGTATGCCGCACTAAGTGGTTGTAAAATATTCTCTAAAATTGACCTAGCACACGCGTATGAACAAACGATTTTGGAAGAGGGTGTTTCAAGAGCTTGTACTGCGATCAGTACACATATTGGAACGTTTGTTTACGTTCGCACTCCTTACGGTTTAAATTGTATACCCGAGAAGTTCCAGAAAATGATGGAGGAGGTAGTCAGAGACCTTCCAAGAACGGTTGTGTTTTTAGACGATATCTGTGTAGGGGGTGTCTCATTGCGTGATAACGTAGACAATTTGCGTGCTGTATTAAAACAATTACAAGATTTTGGACTCAGGGTAAAAATATCGAAATGTGAGTTTTTTAAATCGAAAGTGTGTTACCTGGGCCACATAATTGATGAGGCTGGCCTCCATCCGGATCATAATAAAATTTCTGCGATATCTAATGTTCCAAGACCGCAAGATATTGGCCAGTTAAAATCTTTTTTAGGTCTTATTAATTACTACGGTCGATTTGTTCCACAATTGAGCACTATATTGCACCCATTGTTCAAACTTCTAAAAAAGGGTGCGCAGTGGGACTGGGATTCTACGTGTGACGACGCTTTTGTTAAGATAAAGTCAATATTACTGAGTGATCGAGTCTTAGCACACTATGACCCAAACTTACCGTTGGTGCTCAGTGTGGATAGCAGTTCTTACGGAATAGGTGCAGTTTTAGCCCACAAGTATCCTGATGGATTAGAGAAACTGGTTTGCTATGTTTCGCGAACTATGAACGAGGCGGAAAAGTCATATAGTCAACTAGATAAAGAGGCCTTGGCCATATTTTATGGAGTAACAAAAAATCATCAATATTTGTACGGGAGACGCTTCATTCTACGTACTGAACATAAGCCTCTGTCTCATATCTTTGGAGACAAGTTAGGGATACCCCAGACCGCGGCCAGTCGGCTACAGCGCTACGCAGCGCGCCTTGCGGCCTACGACTACGGAATAGAGTGGGTCAGCTCGGCTCAGAACGCACCCGCGGATTGTTTGTCACGGTTACCGTTGCCGCGCGAGAGGGAGGCTGATACTGAAACCGTCTCATATTTATTTTTTGTAGAAGAGGAATTCCCTGTAAGCTCTCGAGATATTGCAGAAGCCACGAAAAATGATTTAGTTTTAAGGAATGTATACAAATATATTTTATTCGGGTGGCCTGATATTATAGAAATAGAACAAGAAAAACCATATCTACACCGTAAAAATAATTTGTTGATAGAAAATGGTTGCATTGTGTACAATTATCGCATTGTTGTACCTCCTAAATTTCGCAAGAACATACTGCAGGAATTGCACGAAGGCCATTTAGGAGTAGTAAAAATGAAAAATACGGCTCGTAACTATGTGTACTGGCCAGGGTTAGATCTAGAGATAGAAGAGTTGTGTCGATCGTGTAATGCGTGCCGCCAGCAGCGCGACGCGCCGCCGCACGCTCCGCTCACACCGTGGGCGTTTCCATCTTTACCGTGGCAGTGTCTACATGTAGACTTTGGGGAGTATAAAGGTAAACATTATCTCATTGTGGTGGATGCTCACAGTAAATGGATTGAAGCAATCCATATGAACAATACCGTAGCCAAAACAGTTATCGCCAAATTACGAGACATATTTTCACGTTTCGGGCTGCCGCTCCAGATCGTTTCTGACGGTGGTCCCCCTTTTTCTTCGATAGAAATAAAAAAATACTTTAACAAAAATGCCATTTTACATAATATCACAAGTTCGTATAGGTGCCAGGGCAACGGGGCGGCTGAAAATGCAGTCAAGACGGTTAAAAATTGCATTAAAAAAGCTTATTTGGAAGGCAAAGATATAGAACAAGCATTATGTAAGATGTTGTTCTACTATAGAAACTGTGAGCACGCCACCACAGGCGTGGCGCCGGCGGTGGCGATGTTGGGGCGGCGGCTGCGCGGGCGCCTAGATGCATTGCGCCCAACCGGGGCGGCTATCAGTCGCGTGTTAGCTAGCCAGGCCAAGCAAGAGGAGCGAGCCGGCGGCACGCAAAGACAAATAGGTTTAGGGGATTAGGTTTTTATACGCGACTATGGAAAACGGAATCCTAAATGGATTGAAGGGCAAGTTACCGAAAAGGTTGGTCCATCTTCGTATAATATCGACATGCCGGGCGGTTCAATACGCAGGCATATTGATCAAATAATTGTACCAAACAAAAATCGGTTTTCACTCACGCGTACTTCAACCGATAATGCGACACCTAGCGTATCAAACGCCCAAACTATTGAGCAGTTTGAGGAGAATAGTGAAGAGGTGGTGTCAGAGTCACCTCCGCTTCCAGCACCGTCGCCGCGGCCGCCGCCGGAGGGAGTGGCCGCTCTTGTAGAGAGACCTCAACTTTCGGCGGAGAGGACAGTGGGTGATCGAGTGCATAAATCTCGATATCAATTGCGTTCGAAACCTCACAGAACTACACAACCAATCGATTAAGATTTCGTATTTAGTAGTAACATAAATAATTGTTTGCTTTTTATTTGTACATTTTAGGTAAGGAGGTGTTGGGTATTTAGGCTATTATCATGATATACATCATAGGAGGGTAGGAATTAATAAACCAGTTTGTGAACCGCAGCTTGTGTTTCATTACGCATATTTAACTATCAGAAGCCCCATAATTTCTATAGCAATGGGATCATGTCCCTACCTACAAGATGGCAGAAAGTTATCGAACAAAATGGCACCTACATACTTTAGTTAAATTTAAATAAACTTTACTAAAAAATGTTTTGAATTTTCATATAAAATGCGAAGAAACTTTTTCCCCAACCTATTATATTCTATAGCTATATGTATTTAAAGGCTCAAAAAGTCACAAAAATAGTGTTTATTGAATTATTGATAGCAGATTTGTCATTTTTTTATAAAAGTGCAAAATTATCTTTAAATTCCTAATTTATGTAGACTTCAGTTGATGTCTTACATTAAATTCATAAATCTGCAGAAATATTTGCTTTGTTTTCTTTCAATAAAACCGTCTACACCTGCCTCTCAGGGTGTTGTAGTGGCAGTATTATAAAACGCCGACTTTAATGGCCTGTTGGTTTCGGCCCCTTGACTGGCCGATACGCTCTGGGGATTAAAGTGAGGGTGTCTACTTTAAAAGCCGCTCAGCGGCTGGGCCAAGTACCAGGCCGAAATCAACAGGCTTTTATAATCAAATCAATCGGTTATAAGCGGTTAATTTTCTGTAGCCGTTACTTTTTTGTAAGGCGGCGGCCACTTAAAGTAAACCCAAATTCCCAACCGGTTATTTATAATCGTTTAAATATCTTTGTACATTGTTTTTCGGTATGACGTCATTTCGGGGAATGAAGGGATCGTAATTTATGGGTTATTCAATCCTTGCTATAATCTGCAACTTTTATGTATGTTAAATTAGTGAAAATTAGGTAACCACGAATTTCAAACACTACATTTAAATATGCATTTCTTTTTGCTATTGCGAGATTGTTTGCCAACTTGTTGTAATTATTTTGCCTTAGAACTGAATAAGGGCTCAACCCACAAAAAACAAAGATCGAGAAAAAATGAAATATCCGCTGAGAAAAATACAAAAACAATTAACACATTTTTTTATAAAAATTAAGTAACTTAACAAAATATTAATGATATTCTACTACCTAAGAATTTTATTAAAATTTTGTCATTATGCCTTCACAAATTTTATTTTATTTTGTTTATTTGGAATGCAAAACAGGTATACTTCTATAAAACTAAAGTTACTAACCAGATTTCGAACAAAACGCACAGCATGCAAGACGATACAAAAGAAAAAACAAATTTAACTATCCCATCCGATCCCATCCCACTAATCCCACTTCCCACTAATCTTCTCTTCTCTATCTCTATACATATTAAATACAACTGTCTGTCCGTCTGTCTGTTCGTTCGCTTATAACTAGAGAACCAATCAATGGATTTTGATGCAGTTTTCACTGAAAGATAAAGCATTTCTTCGGGAAGATTTAGGGCTATGTATCATCACGCTATGACAAAAGGGAGCAGCGCAATTAGAATTTTAGTGAGTCATATGGAAAGTTCGCCGCCGTAGCATTGTCGATCGTCGCGGGTTCAAACCCCGACCGGTAAAATTTGTTTTCACTTTTTATTTTTTATTCTTTTATTTTATTTTCAGAAAAAATATTTCCTTTTGTAAAGAAAATATTAAAGCTGAAATTATATTTCTTGACGGCGCAAAGACCATACTAAAATATTTTTATTTTCAAGTACTTAGAAAACGCCATCTCTGGGAAGCTATCCTGGACAACGGCTCAATAAGCTGGCGTTGAAATTGTTTGTAAGCCGGCGTTGAAATTGTTTTTATTTTAATACACTCGATGGCGCTGCATGTTTCAAAATATCGAATTTGACGCAGTATGGCTCAAATCAACTCACGTTAAAGTTTGTCTACACTATTATATAAAGAGGAAAGATTTGTAAAGATAATATCTAGAACTACTGAACTGACTTTAAAAATTCTTTAAGCACTCAATAAGTTCAATTTCAACTCAATTTTTAGTTAATCGTGTGGTATGTACGCCTTGCGTAGTCGTACGTATGTAGTCTCATCGTCGGGGTTTCAATCATCCACTGGTAAATGTTTTTTTTAGGAGACCTCTCAAGTTTAAGTTTATTTGATCGGTATTGATGAGTATTTTTGTAGAACATGGTGACCAGTATCTAATGACGGGACTGTGGGAGGTGGGTACGGGATCTCCTCAACGGATAACAGCAGACCCATCGAGTTTGGGCTTATTTTATTGGTCTTTATTAGCACTTTGGTAAAACACGGTGACCAGGGTCTGATGATGGGTCTGGAAGGTGGGTGCAAGATCTCCTCAACGGACAATAGCAGACCCTTCCAGTTTAGCTTATTTAGTTGGTATTTTCAAGTTTTTCGGTAAAACACGGTGACCAGGGTCTGCTGGTGGGACTGGAAGGTGGTTGAGGGATCTTAACAGCAGACCCTCCGAATTTAGGCTTATTTTGTTGGTATTTATTAACACTTTGGTAAAACATGGTGACCATGGTCTGATGATGGGACAGGAAGGTGGGTACGGGATCTCCTCAACGGACAACAACAGGCCCTTCGAGTTTAGGCTTATTTTGTTGGTATTTATTAGCACTTTGGTAAAACATGGTGACCAAGATCTGTTGATGGGACTGGAAGGTGGGTATGGGTTCTCCTCAACGGACAACAGCAGACCCTTCAAGTTTGGGCTTATTTGATTGGTCTTTATTAGCACTTTGGTAAAACATGGTGACCGTTGCATATTGTCGTTCAAAAAATCATATTCTTTTGTTTTCCTTATTTCCACGAAAATCTCTTCGACGTGGGCGGAGCTGCGGGCAAAAGCTAGTAATATTATAAATGCGAAAGTTTGGATGTATGGATGCATGGATGGATGGATGTTTGTTACTCTTTCACGCCGTAACTACTGAACCGATTGGGCTGAAATTTTACATGAATGTAGTTCTAGACCTGGAATAGGACATAGGCTACTTTTTATCCCATAAATCAGTTCCCATGGGATGAAAATGAGCTTTCAAATTTCTATAGAAAATTAATGTGTCACCCTTTCACGCCATGCTTACGAAACCGATTAGGCTGAAATTTTGCATAAATGTAGTTCTAGACTTTGAATAGGATAAAAACAACTTTTCACTTTTTGTTCCTATGGAAAAGCTATAAAAGAGACACAAAAAATGGGAAACAGAGGCGTATAACAATCACATTTCACCAGCTGTGTTAACTGTAGGTAACAGTCCGAATAATATTGATTGATTTTATTAGGAGTACACAAAAACTAATTCAACGCGGGTGAAACCGCAGGCAAAATCTAGTGTCAAATAATTGATAAATAAAACCGGTCAAGTGCAAGTCAGACTCGCGTACCTAAGGTTCTGTAATTCGACAGTTTTGGGAACAGTCAGGAAGAAGGTATTTAAAATCTTGCCCATAACTGTTTATGATTAACTAAACCAAAAGAATTGATTGTACCTACCACAAAAGAGAGACTCAAATATTCTTTTACCGTACTCGAAAAAAAACTCGTGGATGAAAAATTTAATTTTGTCATTTTGTTACCGTAAATTTCTCACCCGCTATATTTTTCCTGTAATCTTTACGTAATCCTTAATTACCATGATTTTTTTCTTATTTTTCGGTTCATTAGTTTGGAGGACATGCATTTTTTGTGGCTATCAACTTTTTTTTAATCGATAATTTTTTCCTGTAATTGGCCAGTTAATGACCTAAAATCGCCATTTTTCTCATATTTTTCGGTCTACCAGTTTCGGAAATAAGGGGGGACGGGCATTTGTTTGTGGTTTTTCCAAGATTTCTCGAAATAGGTGCCAGTAAATATGCTAAAAGTATATATTTTTACAATCAACTCTTTAATATCTACGTTTTGATACCCATCTTGTATTTTTAAGAATTCATTTTTTATTTTTCTCACTTTTGTATTAGAAATATTTTGAACAGTTTCAATATTTTTTTGTGTTATATAGGCGAGTGAATGCTAATTTTGTGGAAAATTTCAAGGCTTTAACGGTGCTAAATGAGGCTGTGACATACGGACGGACGGACGGACAACGGAGTCTCACCATAAAGGTTCCTTTTGTACCTTTTAGGTACTACGGAACCCTAAAAAATAATGGTTTATGATTCGTTACATATTAGGGCACTTAAACTAAGAACAACTATTTGTTAGTTGAGCTTGTGGGAAGGAAAAGCTGTAATACAGGCAGTTTTTAGATAATTATCATGGTCCGTGATAAAAATAATTTTTCATTTATTTAATTTACACTTGTACCACTAGAGCACAGAGGTGGAGGAGAGGACTCGACTACTTATCCGGAGGTCATGGACTCAAATCACGATGGGCACATGTTGTGTTCGTTCGGTCTGCGTGCTTCGAAAAGCACGTTAGTGCTCGTACGGATAGCGCGCGAGTTGAATGCATAGCATATTTAAACAACATACACAGACGTCCTATCTACGCACTATCACAGTTTAAAAATCCATACTGTGCAACAAGACGTTCGGATGAAGTGGTTGTGCGGGGCTTGCGGGGCGAGGCTCCGAACTGATTGTTCGAAAATTGTATTTAGCTCGGTGGCTTACCACCCGCATCTCGCCCCGCACAATTGCTCTGTTTGAGCGCTTTCGTTGGACAAACTGTGCTTTTTCAGCCCCTGACTACATTCAACTCGTGGGTACAGATAGCGCGCCAGTTCATGTCCATCCTGAGGAATACGGTAGTACTGTTACCTAATCAATTATGGCAATGTCGATAATTGCTACCGATTTTGTCAACAGCTGTCAATTTGGTTTATGGTAACTGAAGGTAATTTTGCAAAATATGAAATAAAATAAATGTGATATAAGTATGTACCTACTTTATTGTTTATTGCTAAAAGAGAAAATCTTTTATTTTTTAATGCAATTGAATCACTATCAGATGCAAAGACAACCGACAGAGCAGAGACGGAATCAGTATCTTCGCCGTCGCTGACTTCAATTACGAATTTGTCGATCGTATTTCCCATTAGTCCGTCTTTTCGGTATCGATAAGCGCGCGTCACAACCATCGAGGACAACACTCGACTGCAGACGTTTATAAGTTACTCTATGCTGCAGAATAATGCGGCGAGGTGATTTCTTTTTGCTGATTTCTAAAAATAAAAAGTTGACCTCCCATTATACGAGTAATTGACTCGGGGCTGGGCTACCAAAAAGGGTAAACGAAACTTGATATGAGCACTTACCAAGCCTTAAGTATGAATTTGGCTCTATAAATTAGTTACACCTTGTATACTTAATTCATACATAATACTCAAGCCTGTCAGTCGAGTCAATGTGATCTAAGAATTTAAAATATAATTCCTAAAAAGTACTCGGAATAGAAGAGCTTGTAGGTATGACTAGATTGATGGATGTAGAAGGAAAAGAGGTGTGTCAGGATTGTAGCAGATGGAAATCTGTAGTCTCTGCCTGCCCCTCTGGGAGACAGGCAAAATCAAAATCAAAATATTTATTTTTGCAAAATAGATAAACAAAGTATACTTTCTACAAGTCAAAGTTAATTTTAACTTAAGTATATGTACATCCATCCATCAGCCTGTTTCGTCCACTGCTGGACATAGTAGGCCTTTCCAGGATTTCGCCACTCTTGGCGATCCTCCTGGAAGAAATGCCCATACTCACACACGCTGGGCAGGCGGGTTGGTGAGCGCGTTGCCGAAACCCTTGCACCAGTGACGCCGCTGTCCGTCACTTATCTGTTTTTTAAAAGGCTCGGCAATTGGAGACGGATGTATCCATCGGTCCCAGGCAATGGTGGACCGCCTGGTTTTGCTTGAAAGCTGTTCTCTTACTCTCCCCCGAATAACTTCGGGAAGATTTGCGAGTAAGATGGTGGTACCTCCACAGTCGAGCCTGGCATCAGCTTAACAACACTTTTTGAGCGAGATTGTGAGTCTAGTTGTTTATGAGAAGTCAATGGTTGTATGTAATTACTTCCCAGAATTTGATCGTAATAAGCGACAGTTACTGGTGCGAGGGTTTCGTTCTACAGCGCGGGGCTGCTTTGAGCGAGATTGTGAGTCTAGTTGTTTATGAGAAGTCAATGGTTGTATGTAATTACTTCCCAGAATTTGATCGTAATAAGCGACAGTCACTGGTGCGAGGGTTTCGTTCTACAGCGCGGGGCTGCTTTGAGCGAGATTGTGAGTCTAGTTGTTTATGAGAAGTCAATGTTTGTATGTAATTACTTCCCAGAATTTGATCGTAATAAGCGACAGTCACTGGTGCGAGGGTTTCGTTCTACAGCGCGGGGCTGCTTTGAGCGAGATTGTGAGTCTAGTTGTTTATGAGAAGTCAATGGTTGTATGTAATTACTTCCCAGAATTTGATCGTAATAAGCGACAGTCACTGGTCGAAGGGTTTCGTTCTACAGCGCGGGGCTGCTTTGAGCGAGATTGTGAGTCTAGTTGTTTATGAGAAGTCAATGGTTGTATGTAATTACTTCCCAGAATTTGATCATAATAAGCAACAGTCACTGGTGCGAGGGTTTCGTTCTACAGCGCGGGGCTGCTTTGAGCGAGATTGTGAGTCTAGTTGTTTATGAGAAGTCAATGGTTGTATGTAATTACTTCCCAGAATTTGATCCTAATAAGCGACAGTCACTGGTGCGAGGGTTTCGTTCTACAGCGCGGGGCTGCTTTGAGCGAGATTGTGAGTCTAGTTGTTTATGAGAAGTCAATGGTTGTATGTAATTACTTCCCAGAATTTGATCATAATAAGCGACAGTCACTGGTGCGAGGGTTTCGTTCTACAGCGCGGGGCTGCTTTGAGCGAGATTGTGAGTCTAGTTGTTTATGAGAAGTTAATGGTTGTAAGTAATTAATTCCCAGAATTTGATCGTAATAAGAGACAGTCACTGGTGCGAGGGTTTCGTTCTGCAACGCGGGGCTGCTTTGAGCGAGATTGTGAGTCTAGTTGTTTATGAGAAGTTAATGGTTGTAAGTAATTAATTCCCAGAATTTGATCGTAATAAGAGACAGTCACTGGTGCGAGGGTTTCGTTCTGCAGCGCGGGGCTGCTTTGAGCGAGATTGTGAGTCTAGTTGTTTATGAGAAGTTAATGGTTGTAAGTAATTAATTCCCAGAATTTGATCGTAATAAGAGACAGTCACTGGTGCGAGGGTTTCGTTCTGCAGCGCGGGGCTGCTTTGAGCGAGATTGTGAGTCTAGTTGTTTATGAGAAGTTAATGGTTGTAAGTAATTAATTCCCAGAATTTGATCGTAATAAGAGACAGTCACTGGTGCGAGGGTTTCGTTCTACAGCGCGGGGCTGCTTTGAGCATTTTTCGCTAACCCCTAGTTTTGGATTTGACCATCCACGCCCTGTTGAAAAACTAACTCGGTAAGTATATGCACTTATATAAAAATAAAATATAGAAACAATACCTACCTACCTTAAATATCAACCTACATTGAGTGGAATTCACCGCATACCTACTTGGTAATGGATGTATCGTATAGATAAGGCATAACATTCTTAAAAAGTAAAGCTTTCTACACTGTTAGCGAGTTTCTTGCTGAGTAAATTATCGTTACCTGTATTTGACATATGTATGTACACAACAATTTAATTTTATATTAATTGACATATTTATATACTTATTTTTTGTATTAATTTGACTATTAAATTTGCCAATATTATAATTAACTAGGTAAGCATTTTATTTCTTAAAATATTGAATGTGTTTTATTTTTTGTAACTTAATAATTAATACTATAATTATATGAACTTAAAATATCCTGTATATTAACTTGACGATGTAATTTACTGAATAAATGAATATGAACATAAAAAACATTTTCGAATTGTAACATACAAAAAATCATAATAAAGGGTGAAAATAAATCAACCGACCAAATTCATACTGGAGTCTCGGTTAGTGTTCAAGAACTAGGATCAGTCAGCCTTTAGGCCAATTTCGAAAAATATTTTTTTTTGCTTCTCTACTGTTTGGACTAACAAGTACAATTCCTAGTGCAGGCACTAAGCGGCAAAAATTTTTTTTTTTTGAATTTCTTCTGTAGTGTATTGTTCCTGATGACTTACCGAGTATCCAGTACGAATTTGGTCGGTTGATTTAATTTCACCTAGTATATGTCCTTAAATACATATTGTTTGCTTGAAATTTGGAAAGAAAGGTCATTTTTTATTCATGTTTTTAATTAGAAATGTTGTGTCTCGAACTTTCAGTTTTTCATCAACCATCAATCATCATCATCAATTTCCGGTAATTGCTTTAAAACGCAATTTTTGCATACGTTTTATTCAAAAGATAAGGAAAACAATATTATGATGTGCATTTTGCACCGGGATTCGGTTTAACCACCTTACGTTAGAGTATCTAGAACCAATGTTATGGCTTGACCTAGAATTAACAAAAGAGAACCCTTTCTGGGCATGGTTAATAAATATTTTTTTATCTGTGTGTTCATTTCAGATTAATCTTAACAATAAAGCTGATTTTGAAGGCTTTAGTTTTAGTTATACTTATGTAGGGTTAAAACGAAGAGCCATTTTAAAGTCACCATTTTATAGACGTCAAACTAAAATTCTCAATTTAGTGATTTTAACTTGTTTTGGTAATTTCAAGGCACATTTTAAAGCTGTCATTTGATGGAATTATTATTTTTTTCATTTAAGAGCGTTAAAAGACTTGCTAATTTTAGTTGGTGTGCCCTGTGCAAAATATAGTTTTAGTAAGTTTCTTAGCTTAAAATTAAAACCTTCAAAATCGGCTTTATTATCTAGCTTAAACTTAAATTTATTTTTATAATAGAAAATCTATTTTTAAGAAATTTACGTATTGCGTTGCGTTATCTTGCATAATCCAATAAAGTACGTAGAACAAAATAAATATAGAATAGAATAGAATAGAATATAATTTATTACGTAAAAAGGGGATACAAGAGACTTATATAAACACAGAGCTTAAAATCTAATATTTACATGTAGTATAAATAACAAATGTTTGCTGTTATCCTAAATAGGGTTTTACGCCTGTAGAAAGGAATAACAGCCCCGTTTCCTTGGAAAAACACAATGGGGTAAAAAACATTATAAAAGGACGGGTTATCGGCTAACATTTAAAACTGTATCAATTATGCGATATTTTATAAAAGTGTGTGTGTGTATGTGTGTGTGTGTGAGAGGGTGTGTGTGTGTGTGTGTGTGTGTGAGGGTGTGTGTGTAAGTGTTGAGAAGGTGTTTGCGTGAGTGTGTGGAGGGTATGTGCATGAGTTGTAGACGGTGCATAATAGGTGAGAGTGAGAGGTTGTCTAGATGAGAGTATAGTAAAAATGTATAGATAGGATGTCTGTTTATATAAAAAGAAAAGTATAAGTAAGTGTTATAGATTTTTAATAAAATTCTCTGTTTGTTGATATGTTTTCTTTAAAAGGAAAGAGGTTATAATATGCTTGCACTGATATCGAGGTAATCCGAGTATGGGTAAATGCAGGTTGACTTTGTTATATAGGTAAGGTCCAAGATAGAAGATAAATCTTTTGGCAAATTCAGTTTTTGTTTTGGGAATAAAACAGATTCTGTCTTTACGTCGTTGTGTTAATTGTTTGTAAGGTGTTATTTGGTGCTGATGGAGAATGGTTTGAAGTAATGTAAGTTGCCTTACATTTAGTACTTGGACGTGATTATATAATTCAGTTGTTGGGAAACGGATAGGACTAAATATATGGGTTTACTTACTCGTAAATAACTCAAGGTAACAACCTTACACTTATTGGGCAACATCATTGCCTAATACTTGCGATTGTCGGCACTTGGTGAAACTTCGAAAACATCGTGAAGCACACTTGTACAGTGGAGCCCACATCAAGCTTAATACTTTCAGTATAAGCTGACCTCTCTTTGTATAGGCTTCCCGTACAATGAGAGGTCAGCTTATACTCAATGATTATAGCTTGATGCGGGCTCCACTATACTAGTTTCACAGGTTTATTTTACATTTATTTATAACACCCGACCGCTTTCGGTTAATACACCGTTTTTAAGGGATTTAAGGAATTTGGTTGATACGACAAGCCATAAACGATTTACACTTAAAATAATTAATACATATCAGTAGTTGTATACAACGGCCATGTTGAAAACAAAGGGAATATTATAATGTAAAATAAACCTGTGAAACTAGTATAGTGGAGCCCGCATCAAGCTATAATCATTGAGTATAAGCTGACCTCTCATTGTACGGCAAGCCTATACAAAGAGAGGTCAGCTTATACTGAAAGTGTTAAGCTTGATGTGGGCTCCACTGTACAAGTGTATTTCACGATGTTTTCGAAGTTTCACCAAGTGCCGACAATCGCAAGTATATAATGGGCAAAATAAAAGCTACGAGTTACATTACATCCTCCGTTATCGTCATTTTTAGGATTCCGTCATTGACCTCTCTTAAATCTCATAAATGAGAGGTCAATGGATTCCGTACCACAAAATAAACAACAGAGCCCTTGATGACGCGCATATTATATCGCCAGCCTTTATGATAATCAGACATGATTTAAAAAAATATTTCTAACCATTAGAATAGGGGTTAGAAAAAAGGTTTATAGCACATTGTGACCTAAACCCGCACTTTACGCACGCTTTTCCGTGACCTAAGTTGCCTATTATTGCACGGCGTGTTAGCGTTAAGTGCGGGTTTATGTCACATGTGCTATAAAATAGTATACGATACTTGTCACACGTATCGTAATGTACTATTTTATTAAATGAGCTGACTCTAAGGATTCTGTAAATATTTATCTCATAATTTCGGTCCAAGAAGTTGTAAGTAACTTTTTACCTCGGTACAAAATGCACATCATAAATTGTTTTCCTTACTTTTGAATAAAAGGTATGCAATAAGTGTGCTTTAAAGCAACTTGCGGTTAAAAAAATTTACGTACTTTAATGTATTACATTTTGTTTGCATTACATTAACAAACTTAAAAGCGTGTTTACAGTTGTAATGTGATGCAGCTAAAATGCAACGCATATAAAATTTAATAATTTTCATGTGATCACCTAACTATTAACAAGCAGTTTGCGCGAATTGCTGTAGAACGCATTTATTGCATACTTTTTATTAAAAAGTAAGGAAAACAATATTATGATGTGCATTTTGCACCGAGATCCTCCGTTACCACCTTAAGACAATGAATGGTTCCCCCTAATCTTCTGGGTTTCCTAGGTTAGATTAGGTACCGACAAACTACGGGTTTGTTCAAGAACTGCAAGTTTCCGACAAAACCAATAATATAAATAAAAAAATAAATTTACTGTTTACTGTAGTTTTGGTACGGAACCCTAATTGTTCAAGCTCGACTTGTTCTTAGCCGGTTTTATACTCGTATCACGTGGTTGTGACATGTAGTAAAGCATATTGTTTCGGCCTGTTTCACCAAGCTATGCGTCACAAAACTGATGTAAGTGTAGCAACCAAAGTTGATACTTTTGGCTACAGTACCTACTCATATATTCAATTATTTATTTAACTACTGGCCCCGTCTAAAAATGAATTTCAACAAACTTAGCCAGGGGCGGGACCAAAATTTATTATCATAATATCGACTTCGATCCTATGTCAGCTGTGTTTGACTTCAAAATAGAATGTGTCTTTAATCTCTTGCGATGTTTTAAATTTGGAATACATTGCGCTTTTCAAGAAGTGGTACGGTCGACTATGCCAAATCTGTACGGATTCGATAACATTTGTAACCTTATAGCTATAGCAACATAAGTGTCGTATTGTTTGGAGAGGAAACGATAATTTTACACTCTTTCTGTGGGCAAGCTTTCCTGTGGCGCCGATATAATTTTTTTCAAAGTTTTCAGGTCATAAACCAAATGAATTTATTGCCATTTGGACAGGACGTCAAAGGTTAGATTTTAGAAACATGTTAATATTTTTTAGAGAGCAGAGCGCTTCCCGGAAAGTTACATTGAGGTAGGAAGCGGTAGAGAAGGTAGTTTAAAAATAAATAAATTATACTTAAAATCTAAAGGGTAAAAGTGATGTTATGTCTTATGTAAGAACGTTGAATAATAATAATAAACCATAATAAAATGTAACACGTTTTATATTTATCCTTTATCCCTATAGCTGTCTAGGTCCTGAAGGAGATTATATTATATTATTTTAGCTTTCCTTCGTCTGGCAGAGATATTTATATTTTGATCTAGTATAGACGGTCTGTGGAAATTACGAGAGTTTTTAGGTCAAAGGAGCCAGCAGAAACAATTCTTACCCTTTTCCCTGTATTAAGGTTTTCTTCATACAGGTGTTTCTTTTTTTTTTCAGCTTTCCTTTTTTTTATAACTAGATCAACGAGATCCAGGGCTGAAAATTTCCACATGACTGTTCTCAAACTTTTGTCTTTAGGTTTTATTTTAGAACCTTTTGTGAAAATGGAGTATTGTGTATCTAATATTATTTTAGGAACCAAGGGGTTTAGGAACGTAGAGTTTTTCCAAGGGTAAAGAATTTAGGTGTGTGACCGGGCTAGGTATGCAGTTGGCTATGGAGGGAAGCCTTACTTTTATGTTTGTGTCTGAAACCATGGCTGCCTAGTCGTACCAGGACCCCATCTGTTAGTATCTTGTAAAAGCCCTACGTTCACCAGTCAAGTTTAGTAAGTAAGAAAACTTAAAACTGACTTGGCCAGGTCTTTAGGAGAGATGTGTGAAAATTGGAGATGTTTTGAAAGGGTTTTTTTTAGTATGAATGAGTAAAATTCTAGGGACTTAGGGTTTAAATGGTAGTTTAGATTGGCGCTGGATTTTGTTTGGAAGCATGTTATTCTGTGTAATACGTGGGGACGACTATTAAAGGTTGGCAGGGAGGTCGTTTCTAAATCGTTAGGGCCCCCACTTCATTCTGGATTTGCAAAGAATCTCGAATTCCCTCAAATTTTAACTATAGCTGCAGCTACACTACGAGTATCGACGACTCTTCAATATTCTTTATAAAACCATAATATTATACCTAACACACATATACAAAATAATTATATAACACATTATGTTTACACACTGAATTCATCTTCGGCTTACGTCAAATTTCGTATTTGCGCGGGTGTATTATCATCTTTGTATCAAAACGTGTCAAATTAAAGTTTTATACCGTGATACGGTATGTAATAATAATAATACAGTGTAATTGTTGGAGTCCTGGGAGTTGCTGAAACCTGTTGTTCCTGAAGGAGCGGTTTATCCAGCTAAGTTGCATGAAATACTTTACGCTTAAGATTTTTCACCTTTCATTTGATAAATTCTGAACTTGTGTACCTGTACCCATTTATTACGGCGTCCGGATCAAAATTCTATTTCTCTGTTTATTTTAACCATTATGAATACAATGTAGAGGTCCTACCAAAATAGATACTAGACGATCACAAATTACTATGGCCATAATATTAAATAAATAAATATTTAAATATATAGATAAATTATTTAAATAAATATATAGATAAATTATTTAAATAAATATATAGATAAATAAATATATAAATAAATGACGAATAAGTACTCGACCAGAGTCTTATTTTGTTACATAGGGTATCCTATACAATAATAAGAGAAAATTATTCTAGGATAGACTGTGTAATCTGTGTATTGTTAACTGACCACAAATATGCGTCAACGAAAGTGTGGAACGACTTGCCTCCACCCCTACACGAGTACATGACGGCTATTATATTAAAAAAACACGTTAGGAAAAAACTTTTAGATCAGCAAAAAAAGAGTTGCCGTAAAAACAAAACAAATCAAAAAAAGGCCATAAAAACAATGCTGCAAAATCATTTAAATAATTAAAAGATCAAGATCAATAACGGAATCTGTTCTATTATATTATATATAGGTATTGTTTGTATTGTACAATTTTATTTAATGCATGCTTTTGTTTTAATATATATATATGATATATTTATCTACGTGCTTTAAACGTGTTGTGTTCAGTGAGAACAAGGACACGCTGAAAAACAGCGCTGTGCAGATTCACACTCACAGCAATATGCTGAGCTCTGCCCTTTTTGTCACCAAACCCTTTAATTTGTAAAAAATGAATGTACCTACCTATTATTTATTTATTATTTATTAGTCTTATGTGGATGACAATAAAAAAAATATATATATTATAATTTTCATAAAAAAGATAATTTTCTACAATAAATCCCATTGCTGAGCAAAGGCCTCCCCCATCCTGCTCCATTCATGTCTGTCGAACGTTAATCTGGTCCACAGTTCTCCGCCATATTTCTCCAGTTCATCACGCCATCTTGTTTTTGGTCTCCCTTTACTTCGTTTATGGTCTCTGGGGCACCATTCAGTTACTTCTCTGGTCCATCTGTTGTCTCTCTGCCTTATCACATGCCCTGCCCATTCCCATTTTAACTTTCTGGCTTGGCGTATAACGTCCATTAATCCAGTCATCTTTCTAAGTTCTACGTTAGATTTTTTATCCAGCAGTCTTTTTCCGAGCATGCTTCTCTCCATTTTTCTCTGGGTTATTTTAAGTTGGTATATTTGCTGTTTGTTTAAGGCCCAGGTCTGTGATCCGTAGGTTAATATAGGTAATATACAGCTGTTAAAAACCCTGGCCTTCTCTCTAATCGATATTTTTTTATTTTTAAATATAAAACGTAAGCTCCAGTATCTTTTCCAGCTGTTGTTTATTCGGCGCTGTACTTCTTCTGACTGGCAATCATTAAAAGAATATACTTTTCCAAGAAAAATGTAGTTGCTTACTTTTTCAATTATTTCATCTTCTATTGTTATAAATAAGTCTTCAGAAGAGTTCGACATAACTTTGGTTTTACTTTTATTTATGCTAAGACCAATGCTCTTACATGCTGTATTGAGTACACATACCATGGATTGGAGCTTTTCAGGTGAGTTTTCAAATAAAACAATATCGTCAGCAAACCGGAGATTAGACAAAAGACGACCATTAATATTGATTCCGTATTCTTCCCAATTTATTGTTCTCAAGGCCGATTCCAATATAGAATTAAACAGTTTGGGTGAGATGGGATCGCCCTGTTTCACTCCTCTATTTATTTGAAAAGGATGTCCCACTGTCTCAAGTTCTACTCTTGCGTAGCTGTCATACAGGGCCATTAGAGTCTCTACAATTTCCATTGGGATCCCGTCATCCATGAGGGCTTTCCATAGTGAATTGTGATCTATCGAATCGAAAGCCTTACAAAAATCAATAAATATAATGTAGATGGTTTTATTATATTCTTTTGTTTTTTCAAATATTTGCTGCATTGTTTGGAGATGGTCACATGTTGAAAAGCCTTTCCGGAAACCAGCTTGTTCCACTGGTTGTCCTTCATCCAAGGTCTCATTTATCCGATTTAGTATTACTTTTGAAAATGTTTTGTAGATATTTGATGTCTTACTAATTGGTCGGTAGTTTCCAACATCGGATGGATCTCCTTTTTTGTATAGCAACTTAATATCTGCAACTCTCCATTGTTCAGGAATATACTTTGATATTATAATTTGATTAAACAGAGCCTCCAGCCTAGGTAATAATGGTTCTAGAGCAAGTTTTATTTGTTCGGCATGAATTCTGTACTATATTAATGTACCTACTTAAGTGTGTTTAATTTGGGACAAATAAATTTATTTTCTTTCTTTCTTTCTTTCAATTCAGGTAGAACATTTTTTTTATCAAATCATTTTTAACGTCCCAGTAGGTGGTTCAATCAGCTGACTAAATTTCTACGAAGAAAGTTAAAAACGAGTCCGAGTAAAAAAAAATGTTTGGCGGAAAGTGGTCTATTACCACAGATTGTCGATGTCTATTACCAAATTTTTTTCACTTTGAATTGTAGGACCTTATCACTAGACAACACAGACTTATAAATACTAGCAGACCTAACATTAATAATAAGGGAGTGCCTCCGCTGCCGGCGCCGGCACCCAATAATAACACCATCGGGAACGGCAGTACATTACTGCCGGCAGCTGAGATCAAAAACATCGGCTGCCGGCGCCGCCGGCTCCCATAATGGACACTGGTGGTGCTGACGGTAGAAATTTCTTACGCGCAAGGGTCGTTAAATTTCAAAGTGTGAGATTGTGTATTTATTGTGTTTGTTTTTTTGGAAATCGTTCAATTCAACGACTTGAAAATACTAATTTGAGTTACTATCAAAACTAGGGACGCCGTCGCCTTGCTCCGCTTCGCTCGGCTCCTTATTTTATCTTACATGTCAACCTAACACGCTCGTCGTCGCACCTTTTTTTTTTTCTTTTGGTTAAAGTTTTTTTTACCATGACTTTAAAGACCCAAAATTACTTCCTATCCTATCCTTTCTAGCCTTATACTTAATATACTAACCCCATTTTCCGCTTCTTTTCCTAAAGTCAGTGCCGACAGCCAATTTAGCAACCGGCGCTGGCAGCTAATTTAGCAACCGGTGCCGGCAGCCAATTTGGGACACGGCGCCGGCACCTGAGGCACTTCCTAATAATAAACGCATAGAGTCGACGTGAAGCAATTTTAGCTCAGTGAGTTACGGGCTCTTATAAATATAAATATTGCTTGTTTCCAAACAAAATATATACGAGAGATTAGTTTAGGTATTAACAAATATGTTTCAAGCATAAGCCAGCCAAAACAACCCATTTTTGTACGTTTCTTCGTACCATGTAGCTTAAATGTCGCTTGTATTTTGTATGGAAACTTGCCAACGCTATTTAATCCTTAGGTTTGGTCTGTATGTATGTCTTTGGACCATAAATAAAATATGTTTATTTCTAAATTTATGTTCTGGATAGCGCTTATCAACAAGTACTTCTCTCGTATTTTACTGACAGATAAAAATCGCGACTAACCAATTGAGAATTTCTTTGAAGAGAGCTATTATTGGCTGATTCGTTGTTAAGTATCGCTTAAGGCGCACAGGCTCGCCACCGTTTTAGTACAACATTTGTTCATCCTTTTCTCAGTTGTTTTTAATTACGGATCAAAGTATAATAATACCTCTATCATCACATCAGGCACTGATATTTTAAAAGGCACCATTTTGCCAAAATTTGGAATATTGTATTTGTTTTAAAGATATCAAGCTGAACAGATTAACATCCATCCATCCATCCATCAGCCTGTTTCGTCCACTGCTGGACATAGGCCTTTCCAGGATTTCACCACTCTTGGCAGTCCTCCTGGAAGAAATGCCCATACTCACACACGCTGGGCAGGCGGGTTGGTGAGCGCGGTGCCGAAACCCTTGCAGCAGTGACGCCGCTGCCCGTCACCGGTCTGTTATATTAGGCCCGGCAATTGGGGATGGATATACCGCCATCCATCGGTCCCAGGCAATGGTGGGCCGCCTGGTTTTTTTGCCTGAGAGCTGTTCTCTTACTCTCCCCCGAATAACTTCGGGAGGATTAGCGAGTAAGATGGTGGTACCTCCACAGTCGAGCCCGGCATCAGCTCTACCACCTAGAATGCTGAACAGATTAACATAAAAAGTTGTTTTCTTGCCTTAAATTGTACCTACTCGTATATCAAAATTTTACATTTTAGGTAGATAGTGACTTTATAAATGCCTGGTATTAAACTATAGAGGTCTCAAACTTTAGTCAATAACGAAAAATAAACAGAGAAACGGGTTATCAAATTTTGTACTAAAACGGTGGCATGCTTATGCGCCTTGACAGACCTTTAATTTAATTTAATTAACGCAGTACAGTGCAGAAGGTGAGACTGTAGAATTGCGATTGTGTGCGTGCACACCATTGACATTGTGGAAAACAACTCTTATATCAGTGCAAGCAAGGTCTACTTTTGAAAAATCATGGAAACATAAAGTATACATCGCAACAAAAGAAAAATAAGATAAAAGTCAAACCATATTTTTTTTAAAACAGAACTTGCTTCGACTGCGATAAGAGTTGTTTTCCACAATGTCAATGGTGTGCACGCACACAATCGCAATTCTACAGTCTCACCTTCTTCAGCTGTTTTACAAATCAGTTAAAAAAAAATTGTTTATCGCGCGAACTTTTTTTTTTCACCTTTCTACAGAAATTTAGTCAATCTAATTGAACCACGAAATTTTTCTACTGGGAAGTGAAAAAATTATTTGACCAAAACATTTTTTTTTTCTCTATTGTGATCCGTTAACGATATATGATCTACCCTAGAATTATTTTTACTTATATACTACGTGGGACGCACTATAAGTTTCCGGAATGAATATGAAAAAATACTATTAAAGGTACAAAATTAATTTATTGTTTTTCAAAATAATCTCCCTTGGCGTCTATGCACTTTTTCATTCAATCAAACCAGTTTTGAAAACTTTTGTGCCACTCCCCTGTGGTGACCTCTGAAACGTGTTTTTCATACTCCTCGACAGCCTCTTCTGGTGATGAAAATCGTTGACCGCGTAATTGGTTCTTAATTTTTGGGAACAGAAAAAAGTCACAAGGTGCCAGGTCGGGACTGTATGCAGGATGACTCATGAGTTCTACATTTTTCGTCTTCAAAAAGTCGTTTGTCTGTCTGGCCGTGTGAGAACTAGCATTGTCGTGGTGCAGGATGATACGGCGTTTACGGTTATTTTTACGGAGTTCGTCAATAACTTCCGGCAAACAAATGGTCGTGTACCAGTCACTATTCACGGTACGACGATTCTCTAAAGCAACAGTAGCCACGTGTCCAGTTTTATTAAAAAAAGAAGCAATCATCCGCTTAGATGCACTTTTCACGCGCGCCACTTTGGTTGGTTTCGGCTCATCTTGAAAGACCCATACGCTCGATTGCTGCTTTGTTTTGGGATCGTAGCAATAAATCCATGTTTCGTCACCTGTTACTATGTCCCACACCAAATTTGACGCACCTTCGTTGAATCTGGTAAGCATGGCACTGCACCAAGTGACGCGGTCCGTTTTTTGAGCCTCGGTCAAGTTGTGTGGGATCCACCGCGAGCACAGCTTTCTCACACCCAAATGTTTGTGTAGGATTGATTGTATTTGACTCATGCCTATTTCTAAGGATGCGCGAATTTCATGGTAGGTCACATGCCTGTCTGTTTAAATCATACGGCGCACAGCATCGATGTTTTTGTTGGTTACAGCGGTGGACGGCCGACCATCGCGAGATTCGTCACTGAGATTGATACGACCACGCTTGAATTCTGCAAACCAGCTATAAACAGTCGTCTTGCATGGTGCTTCATTGCCAAAAGCTGTTTCAAGCCGAGCGATGCTCTGTTGAGCTGTCAAATTACACTTAAAATCGTAGAAAATCATACTACGAAAATTTTCCCGAGTTAAATCCATGTTGATGCAGACACACAATTTTTTAAATGGCGCCACAAGGTAAAAACAAAAGACAGTCAGATGAAACAAACTGCATTCTACAGCCAAAGAGTTCTATTTTCAAATGTTGCAATAAATTTTTAAATATTGTTTATGTAAGTGGCCAGTTCCGGAAACTTTTAGTGTTACCTATGTATTGTAGGACCATAAATAAGGTGAAATTTATATTATATGCAGCCAAATTCATATTGGTGGAATGGTAAGTGATCACTGATTGATCAGTATCACGAATCGATAACACTTTTTGCTAATTTCGCAAATTAAAATGTTGACCTCCCATAGTACTGACTCGGGGCTGAGCTTGCGATTGTAGGGAACACGGGTTTTTTTTGACAAAAAGGGTCGTCGAACCTTGTTACTGAGCACTTACCAAGTCTTCAATATGAATTGGGCTGCATAAATAATTGTCACCTTATATAAGTTGCATCTTTAGTAAAAGATACCAATATAGTTCATGTATGATTTAAGGCTCTTAAAAGTGAATCCAAAATTGCACAAAATCACGTTATGTAATAAAATATAAAATGCTACCTCGAATTCCAAGCTAAGTATTTACCACATACCAAGTAGTAATGTATGTAAGTTCAATAGATAAGACACAAAAAATTTCGACTACAATATATCCACTCATATTTATTTATAGCATGCATTCGTGAAAGAAAGCTCATATTTGATTTAAGTTTTATTCAGCGATGTTGTGTTTTTCAGTTTTTGTTTTTATTTTTGTACATGGAGCATTTAGGTATGTAATAGACGACGGCCTATATACTTTTTTGAAATAAATATTGAAGTATTTTGGGATTCTATCAAAAAAGGAAAAACGCAACCCTTAGAAAATCACTCTAGTTTCTGTCCGTCCGCAAGTCCGCAACAAATAATTTTATTATAATGTTAATTTATTTGTGCCTCTATAATTATCAAGAACAACTTCGAGTCAATTAGTATAGGAAGCCTAAATTTAATTTTGCTTATGTTCCAAAAACGATCATTGAACCTTGGCCCTCGGGTCTCCAGTATGAATTTGGCTATATAAACAAGGTTTTAAAATTAAAGAGAAAAAGAAGAGGTGATAGAGTATCGCTTAAAATCACTTTCCACCAAAAATACTGATTTTTGCGCAATCTTTTTTTATTTTTCATAGAAATTTAGTCAGCTGATTACTTGGAAGTAAACATTTTATTTCAGCAAATCAATTTTTTCTTTTTTACTGTGGCAATATATCCTAGAACTATCCATCCATCCATCCATCCATCAGCCCGTGTTCGTCCACTGCTGGGCATAGGCCTTTCCCAAATTTCGCCACTCATGTCGGTCCTCCGTCCTCCTCATCCAGCCGCCCCCCGCAACGTCCTTCAGGTCGTCGGTCCAGCGGGCACGAGGTCGGCCTACACTACGCTTTGCTGTACGTGGTCTCCATTCTAGAGCCTTTCGGCCCCAACGGCCATCATCTCGGCGACAAATATGGCCTGCCCACTGCCACTTCAACTTACTGATTCTGCAGGCTATGTCGGTTACTTTCGATCTCCGACGGATCTCCTCGTTTCGGATTCTAACCATCAGTATATCATATTCGCTTATTATTGTAGGATCTTATATGCATATATCTATAATCGAGATATTTTTCGTACCTGTTATTCGGTCTACCAGTTTCGGAGACAAGTGGGATAAGAGCAGGAGGGACATAAAATTGTTTGTAGTTAATTAAAGATTAACTAAATAATTAATTAAATAAAGGTGGTAGAGCTGATGCTGGGCTCGACTGTGGAGGTACCACCATCTTACTCGCAAATCCTCCCGAAGTTATTCGGGGGAGAGTAAGAGAACAGCTCTCAGGCAAAACCAGGCGGCCCACCATTGCCTGGGACCGATGGATGGCGGTATATCCATCCACAATTGCCGAGCCTTATATAAAACAGACTGGCGACGGGCAGTGGCGTCACTGGTGCAAGGGTTTCGGCACCGCGCTCACCAACCCGCCTGCCCAGCGTGTGTGAGTATGGGTATTTCTTCCTGGAGGACCGCCAAGAGTGGCGTAATCCTGGAAAGGCAGTGGACGAAACAGGCTGATGCATGGATGGATGGAATTAAAGATTTCCCTGAATTGGAAATCTTCTTTATGTACCTATCTTTGAACTGAATTAAATTAATATTTTATAATATATATATTTTAAATAACAGCTGTCCGGCCGATATTGATTTCTTCGATTGGAGAGATCATAATGGTGTATCGGAAGTGAAGGACCAAGGGTCACATTGCGAAGCCTGCTGGGCCTTCAGCGTGACAGGTATAGTACATATTTTCTCTGTATCAATGGTACTAACCCAAAATTATTTGACGCTTGGGAAGCAAAGCAGGATGCTTTCGGTTATTTTGTGACTCCTTAGAAGCTTTTGATTGCGTTAATCATGAAACACTTTTGTAAATAACATCGCTAAGGAGTTAGGGTCATTGAAGTCTTACATTTTGCTCACTCAGTGCAACGATATTCCATTTCGTTGCCTCAGTGAGAAAAAGTGTTTTGAAAAACTAAGAACGTCGCGGATTAGCAATTCAATATTTTTTTAGGTTTTTGGCCTGACTTGGGCCTGACTCTTTTATTGGCTATGGTCATGACATGACGCTCAACTGTTGTTCAAAAGTCAGTAACGCAAAAAAAAAACATTGTTTATGTATGAAATTTTGGAAATTTATAAAGAAGAGTGACGAAAGAATTAATAAAAGTAGAGTGACTCGACAGGACAGAGATGGGTGAATTCAAAAGTACCCGGAATAGAAGAACTTGTATGATTAGATTGATGGATGCGGAAGAAGCGAAAGGGGTGTGTCAGGATCGTAACAGATAGAGATAGAAATCTCTAGTCTCTGACTACCTCTATTTCCAGCCAGAGACAGGCGTGAGAATATAGTATTTATGTCCTTTTTTACTTCTTATATTTTCTCACTAGTGAAGTGAAAAGTTGTACGTCACTTGAGAGCAAGGTAATTTTGTTTCTTGCGCCTTTGAATCCCTCACAACGCTCAAGATTATAACTTTAAATCAGTCTCTACGCTCGTGATTCAAGTAAAGAATCCTTCGCTCGGGATTCAAACTCGTCACTCGAAACAAAAACCACCTTTGCTCTTTTGTTGCACAAATAGCTATTTGATCCCTTAAATGGACACATGAAACAATAAATAGATAACACGGCTATTTGATTAGATATCTATCACCAATTAGGTCGGGCACAGCTATATTTTTGAGGTCATCCCCGTAATATTATGAAGTTCCTTTTCAGGCAATATAGAAAGTATGTATCGGATACACATGGGTAAGAAGTCTTCACTCTCCGAGCAAATGCTCATAGATTGTGTAAAGGACAACGGCGGATGCATCGAATATGGAAACCCTTTAAAGGCTTTTGCGTAAGTAATTGTGGAAGAGAAACTCAATATCATTTAAATTTCGTATTCGTTATTCCAGTACCGGGCGGGAGAATATAAACAGGCTTGCGTAGCATCAGCCATTCGTCCATCAGCGACTTCTGTAGATTTTGCGGAAGTCTGAAATGAAAAAATAACAAACAAAATACATATAAGGCTTATTATTTTATCAAGCAACATTCGATTTGCTATCTTGCGCCGACGCTACCGACAGAGTCCAGGGTACCTAACATAGTAAACTATATCGAGCTTTGACAGCTCAATATACACTATCTGTCCCTCTTTAGGTAGATCAACAGAGTGAGACAGAGCACTGTGTCAATCGCTATCAAGCTCGATATGGTTTGCTATGCTAGACTAGCTGGAATGACTGTCTTTGGGAATTACAGGTCTAGTGTTGCCACCACAGTTCCATAGATAAATAAAACGAAGAGTCGGAAAGTCGATTCTCTCGCATAATCTCTTTCAGTTAGAAGGAAACTATAAGCATTTTTCTAAATCATGCAGGCACACAAATTGACAGATGGACAAAGATGGACAAGAGAAACGAAATACAGAAGCTCTCGTACATAATGTGAAGCTTACGAGCAGGCAGTTTTACAAAGTAAGACTCAAGGGTGGATCCAGGGGGGGGGGGGCACAGGGGCACGTGCTCCCCCCCAGACGGTTCAAATAAAACAAGGAGTTGGGAGATTAACACTATACCGCTTTAATAATATTAGTTTATTTTTGTGTCATGCTTTTAACTATATTTGCAGCATTTTTTGGCCTACTTGTAGGACTAAAAGATATAGTACAATACTATGTGGGACACTCTATAACTATACTTATTTGGCCTTTGTGCCCCCTTCCCCCCAAAATAAATTCTGGATCCGCCTTTGGTAAGACTGGTTGTGCACTGTCCGACCCGATACCTTTTATCTCGGACACGGTCATCAGTAAATCCGCATTCTCAATGCTCCTTAGTAAAACATAAAGGGGTGAAAAACAACATCGCATGAAAGAAAAAGAGCTATTTCATACAATAGGGAATTTGCTGCACGACCAAAATGTATTACAAATGCTGATTATGTTCATACGAGTAGTGTTGTAGTATTTGTAAACTTACCACTTGAAAACACTTCTTGGGCTTGAAAAGCGTCTGTTTGTGCCCGAAGAACGGCGATAAAGCTCACCCGTTGGGACGTTAAAATTGTCGGTGAAAAGAGGGTGGACGACTGTTATTTCTTTCAGTGACAGTCCACATTCGGAAACACCCGACTTCCCTTCGGGATATATAAGGTGACTTTAATTTATACAGCCAAACTCACATTGGAGGCTTGGTAAGTAATCGCTAAATAAAATCTTGACGTCCCATAGTAATTGACTCGGGGCTGGGCTTGCGTTTGTAATAAGGAATACGAAAAAAATAATTTACAAATTTCACAAAAAAGGGTCATCGAACCTTGTTACTGAGCACTTACCGAGTCTTCAGTAAGAATTGGGCTGCATAAATTAAAGTCACCCTATATGTCGCTCGTTTTTCATATCCTATACTTGAACGAGCCCAAAGAAACATGAGTCTGTATTTTTTCTAGAGCTCTAGCTGGGTTTCTTGGTTCCCATGTTTTAGAAGAAGACTACCAATATACCGGCCGGAAAGGCCGCTGTCGGTTCAACGAGACCAACAGAAATGAATACCCCGTATCCGGGTTTCGCAGAGTTAGATCTCTCGATGAGACGTTGATGAAGAAACTGATTCTCAACGTTGGACCTTTGACTGCTGGTGAGCAACTTAGATACATCTTAAAAAAACAGCCATCACCAATCCGCCCGCCCATGTGGTGCATAGGGCAAACCCTTACAAAAAATAATAATATGATCTTCACGATAACACAATTTCGAAAAACAAATTCAGATTAGATTATTTTATTACCTATTTAATATAACACAAATATAATAATAAAAAAAATAATGCACAATAACAAATTAAATCAGGTGAATTTGCATAAAACCAGAAATTACACTTTAGATTTTGAAACATTAAGATTTTAAATTTGATGTCAGATTTCATTACATTAATCACAAAGAAAATCATTTACCGACTAAGGACCTGATTTAAAAAATATATTTAAATTTCTTTATAAATGAGAAGGTTTTACATTCCTTGATTCCTTGTTATTATCAACTACCTTTTGTACAGACAATCTTTTGCTCGCGACTTCGTCCAAGTGGACCTCAAATACGTGACTCGGTGTGTAGTAATAGTAACCCATAATATGTAATGATAATGAATGTAAAAGGTATTGCAATATAGATTAGATACGAGCATGTATGTATAAGTTAACGCACGTAAAAAGAGCTCCGAGCGACGTACCTGCGCAGTGAGCGAATTACCGACCAAATTGGTGGTATGAGGTGCGGCGCGGGCGGCCGCGATGGGGAAAGTACCTGGCGCGTGGATTTGCTGTCTCGTGATTGGTGACTTTCTCTTCACGGCGCAGTGTCCACGTTCGGTCAACCTCAAAATACAGTCACGTGCAAAAATGTATTTGGGTTACGATGGGTTTGCAGAGAAAAGAAAGAAAAAATATTTACAATGTTTACTGTTGCATGAGGAACGAAGCTGGTAGAAGTATTTTGTTTTTGTATGCATTTTATTTTTGGAATAAGCATCATGTAGGTATATTAACATTAATGTGACGCAAGTTGTGGACCAAATCAACCCCCACGTAAGACGCTATTGCACAAAAAAAAGAAAAGTCATCTCAAGAAAAATTATCTTGTTGACAACGTTGTTAACATAATTTCATAAATTGAGTAACAACATATTTCATTGATTGCACGTCGAATTAGTTTTTATATCCTGCAAAAAAGTGTTATTAGTTATTCAATAGACCCTTGATAATAGTGTACAGCCGAAACCTGTTGGGGTAAATACAATTACCGTGAAACAAACAAGTAGGTACAGGTGCAGTTAACACGATAAACGCTTTGCTGAAAATGACGATTTTACTAATAAAAAAACTTTTCGCACAACGTTTGATTCTCGGGAGGTATGCATATAATTTTGATTTTTTTTCAAATCAGGGCTAGGGTTCCGTAGCTATAGGCAAAAACCATTTGAGGTCATTGGTGACCACCACGGCGCTCTGTGAATGAAAATTGAAAAATCGTTAGCGAAGCGCCGCACCGGTCACCCTGCCGCCCACGCGTCCCGCGACTCCCGCGCCAGTCCGTCTACGGCGCTTGACTGGATCATACGTGTTGGTTCTTTGCATATTCCCAATAATTATTTGACGACGTTTTGTAGCAAGTTACGTTATTTAGTTGTGAAATATGGAAGGAAGCAACCAACCAAGAGTATTTGACAACCAAGAAAATGATTGGTGTGAGTTTGAAATGGATTTTGACGATTTCACGTTTACTCAACAGGATTTGCAAGAAATTGCTTCGTTAGAGCTCGAAGCGTGTAATCTAAAGGTTCCTGCTGATTCCGATTACGATCATGAGTACATACCAAAAAAACGGAGGCGAATGATCATCAATTCAGATAGCGAAACTGACTCTGTTGAAAACTTCGTGTTAAATAATGTGCTAACTGACACCTCAAATGCTTATGCAAAGAAGTGGTTTAATCCAACTTGGCGACATGCTCGAGTTGTGCCGTTCACAGAACCGACAGGTATGAAATTACCATATTCTGCCTTATTTGGTACAGCTGATCCAGAAGATTTTTACCAGCTATTGGTACCCGATGAGTTGTTTGAAACAATAGCTGACGATACAAATTTGTTTGCGACTCAATCTATGTTATGTCAAGATAGAAAACCGAAGTCACGCTCTCACTCTTGGAAACCCACTGATAAAGAAGAGATAAAATGATTCTTTGGTCTCATACTCTATATGGGTTTAGTGAAATTGCCCAAACTCTGTTATTACTGGAGCAAAGATAAAATACTAGGACAAACGTTTCCTCGAACAGTTACGAGCCGAAATAGGTTTGAAATACTTTTGCAGTATTTGCATTTTGCTGACAATGAAAACACTGATCCAAATGATCGTATCGGCAAAATAAGAAACTTCATAAATGAGCTAAACAAAAATTTTAAAATCTACTACATGCCTAAAGAAAACTTGTGTGTAGACGAGAGTATGATACCTTTTAGAGGGCGTCTGATATTCTGACAATATAATAAGCAAAAACGACACAAATACGGGATTAAACTCTTCAAAGTTTGCACAAATCCTGGCTATACTTATAAGCTTGAGGTGTATAGCGGAAACTGTTAATACTACGCCAACTAAAGTGGTTTTATCTCTTTACGAAGAACTTCTAAACAAAAGACACACGATAGCCACTGACAACTGGTACACAAATTTAGAACTGGCATATGAGCTGCTGAAAAATGAAACGCATTTCTTAGGAACCGTTCGAAAAAACAGAAGAGGTTTACCAAAGAAAGTAATAGACACGAAATTCGACCCAGGGGAATTTATAGCTCAACAAAATGAAGACGGTATCACTGTACTGAAATGGAAAGACAAGAGAGATGTCTTAATGCTATCCACGAAGCATACAGACAAATTTGCTAAGGTTCAAGTGAGAAGAAAAGAAGTTTCAAAACCAAAAATGATAATAGACTATAACAAAACTAAAGCCGCTGTTGATATGAATGACCAGATGACATCATATTCTTCGCCTCTGAGAAAGTCGGTAAAATGGTACAAGAAATTGACCATAGAATTGATTTTAAATACAGCTGTAGTTAATGCTATGATAATGTATACAGAAACGACAAAAAAACATATATCGATGGTGGAGTTTAAAAAACAGCTGGTAGAATACCTTACAAGTTCTGGAAAAGCTGTAAGTGAGAGTTCTCAAACGCAAAGACCTAGAAGGCACAAACATGAGCTGCATAGCAAACCAGGACCTGTAAGAAGTACGAGGCGCTTCTGTGTTCAGTGTTATAAAGACAATGTACAGAAGTTTTGCAGGAAAATCGCAAAAAATAAGACCAAAAAAGTAAGTACTTACTGCATCAATTGCCAGGAAAAGCCACATTATTTGCTTCAATAAAGTACATCGGTACCAATGAACTCATTGACTTTTTTAAGTAGATGCTTACTAATAATTATACAGATAATTTTATATTTTAAACGATCTCGTGCCAAAAATGTGCCAAAAAAAAAATTATTTCAAATAACTATGTTGTTTATTTTCCTTCTTCTCTGTTAATAAAGGTATAGATTTTTTCCCAATTTAAAGTATCATACTAGAACGCCGCGCCGGTCACGTAAGCTGCGAAAACTTATACAAAATGTTACCGATGGCCCACAACAACTTCTCAAATATGACTATTACTTGAGGTCACTGGTGGCCCCCATGGCGCTGTAAAGTAATATAACTGAGGTTACCGGTGACCCCCATGGCGTTCAACGTGTCATTCATTATGTTATAATTTTGGAAGTTTTTTTTATTTCCTCGAATTAGTGATGAAAGTAGGGTATTACACACGGGTGTAAGTGATCAATTGCACCCTAGCTTCGCTCGCTCGTGCGCCTTAATATCTCAGGTGTAGTTGATTACTTACCTCCCTTGGATAACAATCTACTATTAATACACCTGCTCAAAATATGATGGATTACGTGCCTGTTTAGCGTGCGTAAAATGAGATATTTCGCACTTTAGCTTTTTCATTTTACTATACCGACGCCATCTACGGGAAACCGGCCACATCATTTAGTAAGCATGTAAACCTTTGTTTTACGATACTCTAAAAACTGTTTAAGATGAGTATTTTCAAACTTTTATATTTTATTATTAAATATATTATTTATGTATGTTAAATTGTAAAAGATGTTTTAAAAATTCAAAACGATTTTAGACGTCGTAATTTATATTATATTTTAACTATCTTGGAAATTATGGTTAAAAAGATTTTAAAAGATTTTTTAGTACAGATTGGCGCCAACCAGACATCGTTTTCTTCTGTCGACTTGTATCTGTTTCGATTTGCAACAAAATTGCTTTAATTTTATTATTTCATGTAATTTTTCGTAGGTGTATTAAAAAACGTCGTTTGATACACTTGAGACTGCGTCTCGGCAAAAAAGTCAATCGTGACGTGACTCTAAATATCAACCTTTTCGCACTTGCATCAAAATGTAGATGCTATTGTGTGTAAAGTAGTACAGGTATTTACCGCTTTTCAAAGTATTTTCCATTAAATTTTAAACACATTTTCATTACTTCAAATCATTTAAAAAAAGATATCTACTGGTTGAAAGCTATCACGGCCTCTTCTGGCCCCGTAAATGTCAAACCTCTCATCAAACTTTTGATTTTTAGAAAAATAAAGTGTGGCGCGAGGTCTGGCCTGTGCGTGGGATGGATGAGATCATCCTTTTCGAAAAACGAAAATGACTTTGTCTTGTTCACGGTGTGCACCGAAGCATTTTCTTTGTTCAATAGGATGCAAGTAATTGGTCGTTTTCCCCTAACTTTTTCAAAGACACTGAGCAAACACATAGTGGGGTACACTCAACAATAACTGTCTTTTGTTCTTCAAGTGGGACCGTAAGGACCGGCAAGGAGAAAAAAAACACGATAATTTTTTTGCCCACACTTCTCGCCTGCCTCAATTTTGTTGGTTCGAACACCCATACGGAAGACTGTTGCTTTCTTTCGAGAATGTAACAAAATTTTGATCGTGTTTTAACAATATTTTTGTACACCAATCATCTTGAGCCCGTTTTTTGTTTTGGGTTAAGTTGATGAGGAATCCAGCGACAACAAAACTTTCAAACTTTTAAATGTTGAAGTAAAAATTTTTTTATTTGGCTCATCTACCAATTCCCAAAAATTTCCTCGAATCTTATCATAGGATACGCCAGTGTTCTTCAATTAGTCGCCTGACAGTAGCCACATTTTCTTCAGTGATCGCAGTTGAGGAGCGACCTACACAAATTTTTATGATGGAGAGAAACACGTCCATGATCAAATTCTGTGTACTAACGCCTTATGGTGTTTAATTGAGGTGCTTTTTTTCCAAAAGCATTTTGAAGACGAGCAGTGCAATCTTGCGGAGAGGGTGAATTTTCAAGATCATAAAAAAAATCATCTCCCTAAAATCTTTTCCCGTCAATTCCATTTTTTAGGGTTGCGTACCTCAATAGAAAAAAACGGAGCCCTTATATAGGATCACTTTGTTGTCCGTCTGTCTGTCAAGATCCTTTATCTTGGGAACCCCTGGAGGTATTGAGTTGAAATTAAAACCATATACTAAAATTTACAGTCCCTTGAAGCTGTGAAAATATCAAACTTCTAAAAAAAGATACGGCCGTTTATGGCGCAAAAAACGTACATTTCGACACTCTCAATAGAATCAACATTCATAGGGTATTTCCCGTTGACCTAGAGCTATGAAATTTGGCAAGTAATACCGTCTTATACTACAAGTATAGGGCAAAATCTGAAAACTATACATTTGTAATTTTTTTATATATTTTTTTTATTTAATTGAAATGTACTTATTTCATTTATTTACAACATAAAAAACAAAAACTTATTCTAAACTAAAATTACCTCACAATATAAATTACACTTTTAAACTTAAAAATAACTACAAAAAATAAACCTCTTCTAAAATTGACCCCTGCGGCATGGTGCCCAAAACGCTGACCACATTTCATCTTTGAATAGCCAAACTTATACGTTGGCCGAGGAATGCGCCAGCACTCTGGTCACCCGATGTTTCCACTAAAAGAAGTGATATCTTTTTTACTAGTTTTTTGTAATTAAATCATAAAAAATATAGTCTTTAACGGAGCCCTCGGCGGGTTGCGGTTGAGTCCGACTCGCACTTGTCCGGTTTTTGCTATGGACTACGAACTTTAAGTTGTGCTTCAAAAAAATTGTCACGCGAATCCCCATCAATAAATATTTTATCAATGAATGAATATTTTATCAATTCTTATGTTTAAAAAAATATAACATTCGAAATTCAAACATTTGTGAGCGGCCAGGATCGCCTAATTTTCAGTGTGCTCTTTTTAGCAGGAGCTGGTGCAGGACCTTAACAGAATGTTAACTATGACAGAGTTTTGGTTTTCAGACTGAGAATATATCGCAGAAAACATAAACAAAGAAAATCAAAGGTTATATAAATAATTTCCAGGAATAAATTCGGCTTCAATGAAGAAGTATTCAGGAGGTATCGACGAGCCTACCGATGAAGACTGTTCTCCTGATATTTCTGATGCTGACCACAGCGTGCTGATTGTGGGATACAACTCATATGGTTTGCTATCAGCTTTCATACCCCTTCAAAATTACTCTCCCCACTCAGCTTACATAAGGAAACGGAGACGTGATTGTTTGTTCGTTTTTTAGTTTGGATATACATACATTTACGTAGGTGTTTCTATGTAACTTGTTTTTAACAAAACTAAAGTAGGAGTTATGTAGATGGCAGGTTCTTAAACAACAAGCTCTCTATTAACCAATTTCTTTTTAGGGTTCCGTACCCGAAGAGTGCCATATTCTGCCCTCATTTGCTAGACGTAGCAGATGTTTCTCAGATGCTACGACGTAGCATTTTGTAAAGTTACTAAATTAATTTATGGACAAACGCTACGCCCCGCTACTATTGCACTATTGCTATGACGCTTATTTGGCAGTTCATCGTACTTAAAAAAAACATGAAAATACTAAAGGGGGCATCGAGTTTTTTGCGAAATAATCGCGTTCATTTGATCCCTTGTTGCATTTCACTCCATAAATCATACACTTTAGAAACACGATTACTTGTAGTTTCTTGAATAGAAAAAAAATAAAATTACCTCTAAAAAATATACAATATACGGTGTAAATACTTCATGGAGGGTCATTCATCAGTTTTTAAATAATAACAAAACCACATGATTTTTACAACGTATACATTTTACATTTTCAAATTATGTGTTTCTTTTAACAATACCATGGACGAAGAAACGTCTATGACAATACGAAGAAAATATCTAAATTATTAAGCATTGGGGAAACGCTTGCTTCAGCATTGTATTGTGTAAAATTTCAAAATGAATAAACCTGTCGTTTAGAAAAAGCCACGATTATGTAAAATGTTTCATTTTGAAAATTTTATATTAAAATAATTCGTATTGTCAAAAAAAAGTTCGATATCCTTAAAATGTTCCCAATAAAAGCTGTTTCTTCGAAAAGGGTCGATTGCTTTTAGAAAAACGAAGTTAAGGTTGCATAAGAAAAAGCTCTGAAGGTTGTATAACTATCTGTCACTGTTCGTGTTGCTATTGACCAGAAATTGTTTTAAGACTTTAGAATAATAACAACAATAAATAATGGTATTATTATCTTAAAGTGTTAAAACAAATGAAAAGCTTAATATAGCCAAATATACCGGGTGTAAATAGACTGCTACCATTAAATGAAACCACATATTCTACCGACCCTACTGAACCACTTCTTCCAAGAATCATACCCGCGTACATCCTTAGTTTGGGAAATAATTGAGTTCCAAACTAAAATGCGTGAACCCTAACGCACCGACATACGGGCGAGTTTAGAGAGAGCGTCGTCCGTGAAACAGACGCTCTCTCTAAACCTGAAGCTGTTTCACGGACGACGCTCTTTCTAAACTCGCCCGTATATCGGTGCGTTAGGGTTCACGCATTTTTGTTTGGAACTCAATTATTTCCCAAACTAAGGGTGTCCGCGGGTATGATTCTCGGGAAAAGTGGTTCAGTAGAGTCGGTAGAATATGTGGTTTCATTTAATGGTAGCAGTCTATTTACACGCGGTGTATATTTTTACCCAGAAATGTAACTCTACGTACCTACTTATAATTTCAAAACTGTTTTTTTTTCAGTGGACAAACAAACGAACGTCGAGACACCGTATTGGATTATAAAAAATTCCTGGGGTACTGATTGGGGAGACAAAGGCTTCTACTACTTGGTTCGAGGCAGGAACGCCTGCGGGATTTCAAACGACGTCATTTATGGTTTAGTTGACTAATACAACCATATTGGTACATATATAAACACAATTTTTTAGCCAAAAAACCGGTCTTTTTTATTTACGTTTCCCGATTTCTGCACAGTTTTAATTAATGAGTAACAATTTTTGTACGAGAGAAATGGTTGAATCAGTAGATATTTTGTAAAGCTTAGTTACTTTTCAAGTCCATCCATCCATCAGCCTGTTTCTTCCACTGCTGGACATAGGCCTTTCCAGGATTTTTCCACTCTTGGCGGCCCTCCTGGAAGAAATGCCCATACTCACACACGCTGGGCAGGCGGGTTGGTGAGCGCGGTGCCGAAACCCTTGCACCAGTGACGCCGCTGCCCGTCACCAGTCTGTTTTATATAAGGCCCGGAAATTGGAGATGGATATACCGCCATCCATCGGTCCCAGGCAATGGTGGGCCGCCTGGTTTTGCCTGAGAGCTGTTCTCTTACTCTCCCCCGAATAACTTCGGGAGGTTTTGCGAGTAAGATGGTGGTACCTCCACAGTCAAGCCTGGCATCAGCTCTACCGCCTTTTCAAGTAGGTAGACAAATATTTCGAGCCAAGAATTGGACCTGAAACCTCTTTCTTACAAAATAAATCCTCTTCCATTCTTTGAATTTTCCAAATGTATTCACAATTTCACTTGATCTCAACGCCATGTAAACTACGGGCGGGTGCGAGTCATCGAGTAATAAAATATGGCAAATACGTACATAGTGATATTGTGATAGTAGCGGGAGTAGAAAAAAAAACTGTATCAAAATGAACAATATTAGCTGGAGCGTTTTGTACAGTCAGCAAAAACAAAATTTCAATAAAATAATAGGTACTGCTGTTTTGTATGGAGAATTTGAAGATAACTCAGTTTTCAGTACAAACATTATTCCATTTATTTTAACAATGACAAATCTAAATTTTATAAAACAAATTGTATACGAATGAGACAAGATTAAGCTAACAGAAACTATAATTACATATTTGAAAAGTGTCACTTGTTAAAACTTATTAAGAATCTTATCATGAAAACGGATGACACTTAAGACGAACTGTCTTTGAAGACTTAATTTTAGTAATCAAACTGAAAATAAAATCAAAATTTAATACGGAGATATAAAACCTTAAAATCAACTTTAAAACAAAAAAGAAATAATGGAAATAGATTTATGATAATACTAGCTTTAAATATTGTAAAGTTATTGATGTATTTAAGAAATTCAGACTCGCCATTGTTTGTGAAGAGAATGAAAAAATCAGTAATTTAAAAGAAAGAGAGCGATGTCATCGTTTACGTACATTATCTTACCTACATAATTATGTTTTACCGAAATATAAAAATGTATACGGTATGTGAACATGGGAATTCATGCTACCAAAATTTTAAAATGAAATTCCAATTAATATTGTCAATCAAATTAAAGGGAAAATAAAAGTAAGACGAGTCATTAAGAAATATTATTTAGGATTAACTTAAGAGTGATCTCATAAACCACAGATAATCCTTTGGGATTCCGTGGCTTATTATGTTAAAATATATGAAGTTTAACAAAAATGTAAATTGAATAAATAAATTTAAAAAAAAATCACAGGAATATGAAAACATTAATCTGTTAGAAAATTTCGGTAACTTCAAGGTAAAGACCTATTATTACGTCAACAAGTAACAAGTACGGGCATACTATGTTCGATAGATAGAGGAATAGGTACTAACGCGAGTCAGTCTGATTATATCGAAGATATTTATGGTCTGATTTCACTGTCGCAGTTTATTATTTTTTTTATTATTTATTTATATTATTAACCACACATACACAATTACATTTAAATAGTGCCCTGCAAAACTGTATAAACAGTTTGTCTGCAGGAATGAGTCTCGAGAATTACAAACAGAAATAAAAGCTTAATTAACAAAGAAAATATACATAGGTACATAAACTTATACAAAAAGATGTCTCGTAGATATTAAATTAATTAAGTATGGAGTGTCTCTAAGAGATAATTTTTAAGAGACTTCCTAAACTTAAATTTATTTGGCTCATTTCGGATATCATCGGGCAAACTATTTAGAAAATATGGTAGGCGTTTTTTTAAAGTTCTGTCACCAAAGTAATTATTTACCCTAGGTACTTCAAGTTTACCCGAGGACACCGACTTTGTGCCATAGTTGTGTTTTATTACTAACGGAATATTATTATCTAGACTACCATGATTGTTTAGAGCCAAAAGGTACTTATGTTTCAAACTAACTGGGAGTATTTTACATATTATAAATAATTTCTTGTAGTCACCTTTACAGTTAATTTTTGTTTCTTTATTAACGAGTAATTTTAAGAATCTTATTTGTAATGCTTCAAGTTTATCTATGTAAGTTTTAAATGTAAGACCATAGCAATCAAGGGCATAGCCCAAAATAGAATCTACTAACGCAAAATATAAACATTTTAATGTACTAATAGGAACTCTAAGACTTAAATGATAAAACTTATCCTATCCTAATACTTTCTCATCTGTGGTATAACTAGGACTAATTGAGCATGTGCAGAAGGGAGGGAGCGAAATGCCTATTTGTGAGCTTCTCCAATTCTTGATAGATTGATCCTTGAACTTTTCAAGAAAATAATGCCAACTCCACAACATACAAACAAATTTCCCATTCCTTATAAAAACAAACAAAGAAACCATCTAAATAACAAAGTAGGTATTTGATAGATATAATTCTAGGTAATGTTTGATGAGACATAAAACGACTACGCCTCAGAAATATGATCCTTGGGGAGCGGTAACGATTGTTATGATTGCTATAAAATTTATTGCTCCTGTCTTGATCGAAGATTCCTTTTGGGGTGGCCTCGGAGAAATGTATAATTTTTAATAAAGAAAATGCATTGGTTAAACTATCGCCTGGACACTGATTTATTATCAATAATTTCTTTTAGGTGGTAGAACTGATGCCCGCCTCGACTGTGGACGTACCACCATCTTACTCGGAAATCCTCCCGAAGTTATTCGGGAGAGAGTAAGAGAATAGCTCTCAGGCAAGACCAGGCGGCCCACCATTGCCTAGGACCGATGGATGGCGGTATATCCATCCCCAATTGCCAAGCCTTATATAAAACAGACTAGTGACGGGCAGCAGCGTCACTGGTGCATGGGTTTCGGTACCGCGCTCACCAACCCGCCTGCCCAGCGTGTGTGAGTATGGGCATTTCTTCCAGGAGGACCGCCAAGAGTGGCGAAATCCTGGAAAGGCCTATGTCCAGCAGTGGACGAAACAGGCTGATGGATGGATGGATGGACGTGTGTTAACTTATGTGAATGCGATGGAGCTGGTCTTGGTAACTGAAGTTGGTGCCTTTCGTAGCTACAGCCGTTGAAACGTTGATTCAACCATAGTATAGTACTATGCACAGTAGCTATACGCATAGTATAAAAACTGACGTGATTCCGTCGGTCGGTGCGTTTAGTAGTTATAGCTGGTGACAGTGATAAAATGTATGGGAAGCAAAGCGCCTGTGCAACTTTGTTGAAATTTGTATAAGTATTCGTTATTACTAATAATTTTGAGTAAGACTGTCTCTGAGAGAGACAGTAGACGTGACCACAAAGTTGCAAGCGCTTTGCTTCCCATACATTTTATCACCTGTCACCAGCTATATCTACTAAACGCACCAACGAATCACGTCAGTTTTTATACTGTGCGTATAGCTACTGTGTATAGTATTATACCATGGTTTAATCAGGCGTACAAATTATTGTTTAGTTTACTAAACAATAACATGTATTTCAACGGCTGTAGCTACGAAAGGCACCAACTTCAGTTACCAAGACTAGCTCCAGCGGATTCACATAAGTTATCTACATGTTATTGATAATAAATCAGTCGTCCAGGCGATAGTTTAATCAATCCGTTGTGGCCTCTGGGAAAAATGTAATACAAGGCAAGGCCAGGATGGACAGCAAAAAAAAATTGAATTGAGCAGAATTTGTCTCTTTTCGACACGGGTGCTGACAGTGCTTTATGAATTCATACAAAGCAAACCAAAATCCGTTGCGTGCCGTGCGTTTGTTGCGGCCGATGCAGGCCAGTCGACGCGTACCTTATTTATCATCAAAAGCCGTTCATAAATCTCCAGTAACTTGGTAATTATAGTCAAAAATAATTGCGAAGGCAAACGAGGCCAGGAGGAGAATGTTAGGTTGCTGGTGGTTAAAAATTTAACAAAAAGTTAATTTCTGGGAAGATGATTGAGAGAGAGATCCTCACAGTCCGGCTTTCCTCCCCTCAATTAACTTTGTACACAGTAATATTTTATGTTAAATCAAACTATACGGCGGACAGCTATTAGAATTCAATTTAATGAATACCTTTATTAAATTCAGTGGTTATTATTGATAATGAAACGGCTACTCATGATTTAATAGTCAGATTTCACCTGACTAGTTTCATTTCATTCGTACAGCTTTTCTTTTATACAGGTAGATCCTGATTTAAAATTTCTACATGACTGTTCTCAAACTTCTGTCTTTAGGTTTTATTCTAGAATCTTTTGTGAAAATGGAGTGTGTATCTAATATTATTTTAGGAACCAAGGGGTTTAGGAACGTAGAGTCTTTTCAAGGATAAAGCATTTAGCTGTGTGACCGGATTAGAAAAGCAGCTAACTGCGGAAGGATTCCTTACTATCTAGTTTGTGTATGACCCCGTCAGTTGATTTAATTGAGCAGGACCCTACTTGCCGGTATCTAGGAGAGCCTCTTCGTTCGCCAGTCTAGCTTAGTAAGTGAGAAAACTTAAAACTGACTTGGCCGAGTCTTTAGGAGAAATGTTTGAAAATTGGTGATGTTTTGAAAGGGTTATTAGTATAAATGAGTAAAATTCTAGGGACTCAAGATGTAAATGGTAGTCTAGTTTTGCGCTGGATTTTGTTTCCATCCATCCATCAGCCTGTTTCGTCCACTGCTGGACATAGGCCTTTCCAGGATTTCGCCAATCTTGGCGGTCCTCCTGGAAGAAATGACCATACTCACACACGCTGGGCAGGTGGGTTGGTGAGCGCGGTGCCGAAACCCTTGCACCAGTGACGCCGCTGCCCGTCACCAGTCTGTTTTATATAAGGCTCGGTAATTAGGGATGGATAAACCGCCATCCATCGGTCCCAGGCAATGGTGGGCCGCCTGGTTTTGCCTGAGAGCTGTTCTCTTACTCTCTCCCAAATAACTTCGGGAGGATTTCCGAGTAAGATGGTGGTACCTCCACATTCGAGCCCGGCGTCAGCTCTACACCTATCTTTTTGTATTGGATTTTGTTTGGAAGCGTGTTATTCTGTGTAATACGTGGGAACGACTATTAAAGGTTGACAGGGAGGTCGTTTTCTAAATGGTTAGGGCCCCTACTTCATTCTAGATTTGCAAGAAATCTCGAATTCCCTCAAATTTTAATTACAGCTGCAGCTACGCTACTAGTATCGACGACTCTTCAATATCCTCTATAAAACAGTATTTAATATAATAATAATAATAATATAATAATATTTAATATATTATCCCTAATGTTATACTTAACACACATATACAAAATAAATATAAAATACATTATATTTACACACTGAATCCATTTTCAGCTTACGTCTAATTACGTATTTACGCGGGTGTATGCTTAGACCATTTACACGGAACTAGGCAAGCGCACTTATCCCCCTTTACCGAAGTACATTAACAATTTGTTCATTTAAGTTTGCTTGTGTGCGCGTTTTGTGTTTGTGTTGCAGCTTTTGATTTAGTGTGACATATAAATTTTTCGCAGGAGTGTGCGTGAATTCGTAAATGTGTGCTGTGCGTGTTTACCTTCCCTCCCGTGGAAAACGGCAGAAGAACACAACGTAGAGGTCCTACCAAAATATATACACGACGATCACAAATTACCCTGGCCATAATATTCAAATAAATAAATATTTAAATATATAGATAAATATTTAAATTAATAAATAAATGACGAATACGTACCCGCAAGAGGACCTTATTTTGTTACAACACCTCTGACAACCCCTCAGGGATTCATGTCGTGACGATATGCGTTATGTTTATTTCTAGTCTGAATTGTTCAAATATAAAATACATATTTTCTATTGGTGCTTGTAACTGTGTCCTGATTTATGCAAATGCTGCAATGTCCTCAGCGAATCTTACAATTTTTAGGTACGGATCCCTATTATAAAGTAACAAGTTTGACCTCTAGTTTACCTTGGATGTACGCTCAGGCGTATTAGAGTGAACGCCACCAAAGAAGTCTCGTGAGCTAAGGCATTTTAGACACTATCCTCTCACGATAGATACTTTGACAGCGATATTGTGGCGGTGAAGTTGATGCGACATCTTCAGTTTGTGTCTTATCTTAAAGCTACTGATACCTACCATGCCGGTTTCCATTTATAGGTAACAATAATAAGTCATTATTTGATATGAGTTGCATCATGACGTATTCGTCAGTAAGATTAATTTTGGTGTTTTTTAAATTATCTGTGATACTGGTAACAGCTGGAGGACAAAATGTAGAGTCAAAAGTTTTGAGGATTGCCCAAGGACCAATAAGAGGACACAAGAATGCAGAATGGGGAATCCTAGAGTTTTTCGGAATACCGTACGCTACAACCCCCACTGGACCCAACAAGTTTAAGGTATTTACATGAAACTAAATAATTATTTTATAAGAGGCATTCTTAAGAGTTTGGCATAGGCTAAGAAAAAATGTTATTACCCGTCCAACACAAAAAGGCCAATGTCAAATACTTTATTAGCTTTTGATAGAGGCGATTATTGGTTAGCTAATCGACCTATTTGTCTAGGACGCGTAATACTAATAATTACGCGCGAAACAGCAGATCGGAGGGTTTTTAGCTAAAACTGAAATATGTTGTACGAAAAAAATACCGTATTTAAGTAGAAAACCTTTATATATCTATAACTCATATTATTTAAAAAAAAATAAGTTGATCTCTTAGCCGCGTTCTTGAAACAAACGTTTGAAAACCAAAAAAAGAGGGTGGAAAACATCATTTTTTTGACAAAAATATAAATCTTAGTACATTGTTTATGTAGATCACCTAGATAAAAGATCAATAAAACAAATATAGGGTGAAATTTAACCAACCGACCAAATTCATACTAGAGACTCGGTTAGTGATCAAGAACTAGGTTCAGTAATCCTTTTGGCCAATTTCGGAAAATATTTTTTTTTGCTCCCGTACTGGTTGGACTAGTTTAAGTACAATTCCTAGTGCAGGTTCTACGGGTAAAATATTTTTTTTTTCGAATTTCACCTGGAGGGTCTTTAAACCTCGTTCCTGATGACTAACCGAGTCTCCAGTATGAATTTGGTCGGTTGATTTAATTTCACCTAGTATATAACTTCTTTAAAAAAGTAAAAATATTATTATTTTAATACTATAGAAGGGAGTGACATCAAAGTATTTTTTTGCAACTGTGAATTGAAACATTTGGTTGTTTTTTTTCAAATATTATTCAAATTTGCAATTCTTAAAAAGAATGTTCTCTGTTTGTAAGCTGAAGTATACCGCCTGTATTAATTAAGTGCTCAGAAAATTAAACCACATGCTCTACTTATCATACTGAACCATTTCCAAAGAAAAACATTTCAAAAAAGCGAATTATTACTCAGTCAAAGAATACAAAAACATGTAAACTTTATTGTAAGTATTGTCGTAGAATTGATAAAATTTGGAGTACAGTGCTCCCAAAGTGATAAAGCGCATACAAGTCTTCGCCACTGTTCGGCAAAATCCTTCAGGCCCAAAATGTTGAATTCCTAAAATGTTGAATTCCCAAAATGTTGAATTCGCAAAATGTTGAATCCCAAAATGTTGAATTAAAATTTTCGCAGATTTTTTATCAATGTCCAAGTAACGGATTATTTATTTTTTACACAGATGTCAAAAGTGACAGATGTCAAAGTGACAGATGATAGTCTTTTTACAATTTTATGACAATTCTTTACACATTCTATACAATCAATGACAGATTTTGCGCGTCGAGTCGCTCAGCTATAGTTTTCTATGCGCATTATCACTTTGGGAGCACTGTAAGGATATTGTAATTCCCCCTGACTATCTCCTTAATTTATTTGACAATTGTTTAAAGATTAATAAAATCATCAAATCAAATCATTTATTATGTAATATTATGTACATCATAATAATAAACTCTTATTATACGTTCAGCAAAAAACAATGGAACGAAATACGGAGAAATAAAATAATAAAAGAAAAGTAAGGCTTACTTAATTTTAATATAATAATACACTTGCATTAATAAATACTAAGATAAGTATAAAAATATTAGGGGTCAATGGACAGCGATCTTTAAATGTAACCACATACTCACAGGTGGTAGAGCTGATGCCGGGCTCGACTGTGGAGCTACCACCATCTTACTCGCAAATCCTCCCGAAGTTATTCGGAGGAGAGTAAGAGAACAGCTCTCAGGCAAAAAAACCAGGTGGCCCACCATTGCCTGGGACCGATGGATAGCGGTATATCCATCCCCAATTGCCGGACCTTTTATAAAACAGATTGGTGACGGGCAGCGGCGTCACTGGTGCAAGGGATTCGGCACCGCGCTCACCAACCCACCTGCCCAGCGTGTGTGAGTATGGGCATTTCTTCCAGGAAGACCGCCAAGAGTGGCGAAATCCTGGAAAGGTCTATGTCCAGCAGTGGACGAAACAGGCTGATGGATGGATGGATGGACATACTCAAACTGATCATACTGAACAACTCTGCCCAAGAAGCATACCCGCGAAAATCTTGAGGGAAGAACTTTAACTTACCTCTATTTCGCAGGAGGAAGGTCTATTTCGCGTGAACAGCTGTCTCAGGGAAGTCGCTGCCGCTGCTTGAAAACACCCATATATAAATTTTGTTAAAATTCAAATATTGCCCAAACCAATGATTTGCGCAGGAATGTTTCTTTGGAAAAGTCGTTCAGAACATATCAGAAGAATATGAGATTTTCATGAACGGTACAGTAGTTGCATCTCTCGACTGCACGCGAGCCATACTTGTAGTTGTAACGCGTATAGACACGCGCTTGTGTGCGTAACTACAGGTAGCGTACCGAAACTGAGCGCTCCCGAGCTTACGCACACTAAGGCAATGGTGCATGTACATTTACACAGACGAGTATGGCTCGCCCGCAGTCGTGAGGTGCATCAACTGTAGCTGTCTATTTAAATCTGGTATAAGTATAACATAGCAGGGTCAGTTTTTCAATTGAGCGCGGATGACCAAAACCTAAAACTAATGATGCAGTTTTTATTTTTATCAAAAATTCTTTTGAGCATTTTTCGCTATTCCCTATATGTACATAGTTTCGGATTTGGCGATCCACACCTACTTGACAAACTAACCTTGTATAATGCAATAAATACAACAAAGTTGTATAAGCTGCAAATAAATACCTAAATGCCTCACTCCAACGACCTTAATCATTCGATTAGTCTTGCTAAGAAGAAGGGCAACAAACTTTTTATTATATTATTATTTTTTAATTTATTTATTTGGTCTACCAACAGATGATACACTTTCAACGTACAATTACAATTAGCCTATACAATGAGTAGAATGTAACCCCAATTAAAGGTAAACACAGCATGATAAGTACAAGAGAGGAGTGACGCGTGAAGCCGGCGGGCGGAAGCAGAGACGTGCCCGTCTCGACTCCGGAGACGTCTCGTCCCCCGCACACCAGCGCTGGGAGTTTTAACAATAGTTATCTATTAGATATCTATGTTATTAATTAATAGAAGTTAATTTATACATATTTACGTTTATATTAAGTAATAAAAAGAAAATATACAATATAATAATAAAAGTATGCAACAATAAATCAAATTCGAAAAAACAAAAAAAATGTAAATAACTAAAACATACAGAAATTTATTTAAGTAGTAATCTCTTAAAGGAATCAAATGGCGTAAAGTTAATATTTATATATATAACTTAGTAACATCATTATTTTTCATTTGTTAAAATTATTTTTGTTACACAGAAAAAGTACTCATAGTTTATTTATGTAAGTAAAAAGATAAAAAATACAACTTACGTAGGAATTCATGTCATGAGGAAAACCTTTGTTTACCTCTTTCATATGGCCTATTGCCCTCTGCAGTCAGTTTAATCAACGTTGAGTCTTACGTGGACTTATACGTTAGAAAATCTGCTAACTACCATTATGACAAAGATCGCTATTAATATAACACTATGATTCATTATCGTCCAAATATTTATTTATTTAACAATATGCCCTTTTCTCGGACCTGAGAGACGATGCAGACATAGAGAGGGAGCGTAGGGCGTTGTCTGTTCGTGCTAATATGATAGCCCGCAGATTTGCTCGCTGCTCAATAAACGTCAAAATCACCCTGTTCAGGGCATTTTGTACGTCCTTCTACACGAGCAGTCTGTGGGTGAGTTATACGCAAAGACAGTACAGCGCGCTACGAGTCCAATACAACAATGCGTTTAGGATGATTTTGGGGCTGCCTCGCTTCTGTAGTGCGTCGGGGATGTTCGCGGACGCGCATGTGGATTGCTTTTATGCAACGATGCGCGGGCGGTGCACATCCCTGTTGCGCAGGGTGCGGGCCAGCCGCAACTGTATCCTGAACGCATTTGCGGAACGGTTTGACTGTCAGTACCTGAATCATTGCAGCATGATTCATGTGCTGACAGCAGCCAAAATATTGTTTTAATTTTATATATATTTTATTGTACTAATTGATAATTGATTTTTTTGTGTATATGTGTATTAATAATTATGATCTTAATCGATCGAAATAAACGTCATTCTATTCTATTCTATTCTATTCTAATAGGCAAGTTTATCCTTATTTTCTGAAAAACTGAGAACCTCTTGTGGATGTAATCTTTCACTATTTCCTACGAAAGAGGAAACTACTTTGTAATACTCAAATGAAGAGCTGTTAATGACAATTTCAGGTTTCTATAGAGTGATGCCGCCAGAGCCTAGGAAAATTAGATAAGCTATCATCCTGACTTTTTTTCCTTTTGTTATAAGTATATTCATTAAGAAGTTGCCAGCATTTCCTAGGGTTTTGTCTATTTTCCATTATGAGATTTTTATATTTTAATCTTTATGTTTTACTTTTTTTAAAGTGCATGAGTTAATTATGTTTTCTAGTGTGTTGGTAAAGAATTGAAAAGCATCGTCAACATCCGAGATAGCAAAAAGTTCAGACCAGTTTACGCCACTAATTCTAGTATTAACTTGTTTAAAGTCGGTTCGTAAGAATTCAGATTTGTTCTTGTTACCGCACAGTGCATTTGTTTGCACACCTAACATTGCAAATGAATGATCTGTGACTCCCGTGTGGTACACTGCAGCCACATGTTCACTCCTAGACCGGATATAAAAGTGATCCAGACACGATCCAGAAGCTAATCTTGTGGGTGTTGTGATAGCCGGCCGATAACCTAGCTTTTGTAGTTGAAAGGTGTAGTTTTGTGCTTGTGCATTCTCCAAATCTAAAATATTTATATTTATGTCACCTGTAATGATAACATGTTTGTATCTAGATACATTTTGTAAATAATTAACTAAGCTAATTGAGAATCTTGACGAATCCTTAACGTAGGGTGATCTATCGATAGCAATTATCAAGATACTGTTATCAATTGTAGTGATTAAATTAGTGCATTCAAGCAACCCTTTTGTTTCAGAGCATGTAACGGGTAGATTATTTCTGATGAACAAAATGACGCCATCATTTTTATTAAAATCTCTGCTCGATCTGAATTGTTGATACCCGTCAATGTTAATTGATTTCTTATTAGTACGAAGATAACACTCCGAAAGACATATCACATCCCACTTCACTTTTGTTTGTCCAAGTAATATTTTAAATTCTTCGAAATTTGCATCAAGACTCCTCACGTTAAACGATAACATTTTCAAATTACTTGTACCAACATACGCAGTACACTCACTTAAGTCACTCAGAACTAAGTTATCTAAATTGGGGGTGAATGAATATTATCTATCACAAAGCAATGTGTGAGAGTGTTAGTTAAGGCAATTTTCATTGTCATGGAAGGACAAACCCAAACCAAATTGAATCTTCTAATAATAGTAAGTAGGGCTATTTTTACAAAGCAAGATTTGGCTGCAACGTAGGGTATATTTTTACAAAGCAAGATTTGGCTGCAACGTAGGGTAGCTTAGAACTCACTGACAAGTAAAACAAATCTATAAAGATATGATTTAAATACAAATTCATTATAATGTAAATAAATAAAGAGTGGTGTAATATACATACATGGGTATTATATGATATAGGAATGGGATTTATTACAGCTTCGACTACAAGAAAGCAAACATAATGTTTACGAACAAAGACAAAATCGGCACAAATAAAATGCTCATCGAAAAGTCAAAGATTAGAGAGAGCGCCTTCATCCCAGATAGGCACACTAGTGGCACCTTCCTCCCTTCTGACAAAAACTCTTCCATTACGAGACCAAATATATTTATAACCCTTTGCTTTGGCTTCTTTTTTAGTTATAGCAAGCAAATACTTTAACCGTGATGTAAGCCTTTTTGAGATAAAAATGAATAATTTTGGATCGATGCCTATGCCAATATCGGACAATTTCAACTTACTGTGATCCTCACAGGTATTATATTTTTAGCAGCCTTAAGAAAGTTGATTTTCTCTTGTTTTGACGAGAAGGTCACGATGATTGGCCGTGGGTTTCCTGCTTTAGCTGAAGAACGATAGACGTTGACATCAGGTGCCTCAACTTCAGGGCGAATAATTTTATTTATGCTTTTCACAATCCCTTGAAGGTCTTCTGTTTTTTTTCTTCAATTCCCCTTATTTCAATATCAGTAGAAATAGCTCTTTGCTCGAGGTCACCAATTCGCAATTCAAAATCCTGGCATTTTTTTATTAAAGTAGCATTTCTGCGTTCAAGTTCTGAAACTTTAGTTTGAACACTTTTTAGATCTTTAATTTCACGCATGATTTGATCGTAATGTTCAGAATATTTGGATATGGCTTCAATCATTCTTTCGTAGTTGTTTTTGATCTCCTCTTGATTTTTTAGGAGTTGTTCCTGACTAGCCTTGTTTTGCTTGGTTATCATTTCTTCAATGGCCTTAAGGAGTGCTTCGTTCTTAGTATCAAAGTGTTGTAGTGGGGAATCAACCATACTGGGGTGCTGCGTTGGGGACGAGCCCAGAGAAGATTCACCATCCTTAGTTTCAACAGCATCATGCCTTCTTGATGCACAGTTATCAGGACATTTCCACATAGATAATAGGCCAGCAGCAGCATCCTTCTTTTTGAGGCCGACGCAATCATAGTGGTATTCGTTGGATTGGAGCACTTAATTAGATCTGAAGTTTTTACCACTTTGGAACAGACTTTGCACGATACCATTGTTCAGAGAACAGAGTGACCGTTCTGCAGTCTCTGTACACTCTTTGACCGTAGTAGTATCTCGGTCAACGCGGCAGATAAGCACCTACAGAGTTCTATCGTAGCGAAGCACGGGTAATGAATAACTCAAGCGCAGACGACCGGTTTAGAGAAACAACGGTGACGGAATTATTACTAGAAAGCTGCGTCATTTGGCATAAGTATACATATTAATCACACCGATAAAGTCTTCGATCATCAATATACAACAAGATGACGGGTCAAGAACAAAAACAAAGCGATATGTTGGCACCAGCTGTCTAAGGTACCCCTAATGCATGCTTGTTTATAAATTATATAGGTATGTATTTCTATTAAAAAAAGGGTGTAATTTAGTTTCGACCTAGTTCGCTAGATGGCGTTGTCGATAAAGGAGATATTTAATATTAAGGCCAATAACAGATTTCAATTTTGAATAAATTATACATATATATTATGAGTTCTTAAACAGTAAGATTAACAAAACAAATACACAAAAACTTAACCTAACAACATAAAGGGGGGGGGGACCAAATTCGCTCAGTTGTCAATCTGGGGGTATTTTGAGAAAAGAGAGAGAAATTATGTTTAATTACCCTCACATCACATACAAGAAAATTACAAAACAAATAAGACTAGGGTTACATTGGGATTGAGAATGATAACTAAAATAATAGTTTTAATACAAATTTAAAAGAAACAAAAAAAACAAAAGATAATACAAATACAAAATTCAAAATAATTTATTTCACCAAAGAGAACACTCAATAACATCAAAATATATGTAAGCTATTTATTGTTTATACAAAGACAGATTTTAGATTTGAATGTAGTTTAAGAGCAACAAAAAGGGTCAATGTGGGAGAAGTGTTTGTTATATTTCGAAGGTATTCTACACGAGATGGAATTTGCTGCGTAATTAGTACGTTGTATATAAAGTACTCTTTGCTGATACCCATACCTGAACCTGTCATCAGACGTGGCATTTGTCTAACCATTGGCATCCTGACATCGCTCCCATACCTCTGTATACCTCATATATATTTTATTTCCTTTCAAGGGCGTGAAAATAGGGCACGCACGTTAAAAACCACAATTTTGAAAAAAAAGGCAGAAATGATGGTTGCAAACGATTAAGCTACATTGATGGAGATCAATGACCTGTTCTTGACGTTAAATTAAGATTAAAAATTCAATGTTATATCATTGCGGTATATAAAACCAGAAAAGTAAATCTGAACGTGAGGAGCTCTGAACCGGGACTCGAACCCGGGACCTCTCGCTTACCGGGCGGCTTAATCAATATATAAATTTATTTCTATCATAGTTTAAATTAAGATGGAAAGCGCAGACTTCTCAAATTCGTGCAACAAAATAACTTGTTTACTTGTATAATTTCAGGCACCATTACCAGCACCTGTATGGTTGGAGACACTAGATGCTGTTGATAAGAAAGTTGCATGTCCACAGTATGTCATGAAAGACAACCCATATGCAAATCTTTTTGCTGATTTAAACATAGTAGAAGAAAACTGTCTCATTGCCAACATTTTTGTTCCTGAAACAAAAGAAACTAATTTGTCCGTGTTTGTTTCTGTTCATGGAGGTGGATATCAAATGGGTAGTGGAAATATGGCGACACACAGAGGATTAGTGAAAGAAGGAAATATTATAGTTGTCAGTTTTAATTATCGTCTCGGTGTCCATGGATTCCTGTGCTTAGGCACTGTAGATGTGCCAGGAAATGCGGGAATGAAGGATCAAGTTGCTGCTCTACGCTGGGTGAAGAAAAATATTGCCTATTTTGGTGGGAACTCGGATGATATCACAATAGGTGGTGGCAGTGCAGGCGCATCAGCAGTTGAATTACTAGCGCTTTCCGGGATAACTGAAGGACTTTTTAAAAGAGTCATTCCAGAAAGTGGTGCAGGTGTTGGGGTGTGGAGTGTCCAGCAAGATCCTTTGAAAAATGCGAACACTTTTGCCAAACTCCTAAATTTCGAAAGTAAAGATGTTAACGCTTTGGAAGAGTTCTATAAGACGACACCGTTGGAATTGCTAAATCATAATGAAAACTTTAGGCATAGAAAAGATTCAACTTTCTTTTTTGTTCCTTGTGTTGAAAGGCATAAGAACTCAGAAAGGTTTTTGAAAGAAGCCCCTATAAATACATTGAAAAATGGAAAATTCAATAAACTAAATTTACTAATTGGATTTGCAAAAATGGAGGGAATAATAAATCTAGACTATTTTGAGGAATGGAAAGATTTGATGAATGAAAACTTTTCTGACTTTTTACCAGGTGATCTTACTTTTAAAAGTCAAGCACAGAAAAATAAAGTAGCAAGAATTGTTAAAGAATTTTATTTTGGTAATGCTGAAGTAACTCGGGACACAATGCAGGCATATATTGATTATTTTACAGATGTGATGATCGCATATCCTATAATAAGATCTGTTAAAGGGCAAGTGGAAGCTGGCAACAATAACGTTTATTTGTATGAGTATTCATTTGTTGATGACGCTACACAAGCAATGAATCCATATAAAATCAGGGGTGCAAATCATTGTGCTCAATCAATGATACTAATGGAAAATACTTTTTTAAGTATAAATGAGTCATTGCAAAGTGACAATTACAGAAATCTCAAAGTGTTAATGAAACAACTATGGATAAATTTTATTAAAACCGGGTAAGTAAAGTACTTTATCTTCATAATGAATATATTATGTTATCAGCCAAACCCGATTTTAGGACAAACTAGTTTGTCCTAGGCCGAAGGGGTTCTGGATTGTGTCATAAAAAGTAAACACAAAGGTAAGGTACCTATATATATAACATGCCCTCTTCTGTGTTGAAGAGTTTTCGGAAAACTAGTTTGTCCTAAAATTGGTCTATAGTGTGTCCAACTTGTACGCAAAGGCAGCATTTAGAAAGAAAAAAGTTAAATCAGGGTACCTAGCATAATAGACTATATCGAGCTTTGACAGTTTGATATACACTGTCTGTCCCGTCTTTAGGTAGATTAACAGAGTGGGACAGAGCACTGTATCAAGCGCTATCGAGCTCGATATGGTTTGCTATGCCAGACTAGCTGGTCAGGTCATACACAAGGTAACATTATTTAAAGAATGCAGACAACAACCTTTACATAGAAGGGGAAGAGCTCTCGCTTCTTTACATGACTGGCTGAGGGACGTCTACGTTACAGATATAGTTTTATACAGTTGGCTTGCCTCAGGACATACTTAAACCGCTTTATTTTTATTTTTTAGGAAACCTGTACCAGTTCTAAATGCAACATTTCCCGAAGGTTGACCAGCATCTTCGCTTAATGGTTCACCTTATATGGACCTAACTATACCACCAAAATTGAAACAAACTTTATTGGAAGATAGAACTAAATTCTGGGATGGAATTTATGAAAGATTCTACAGCACTCCCAAAGCACCACTTTCTCCACCCGCTAACCGATCGGAACTGTAACAGTAAATTGTTTCATCACCGTTTCAGTCACCGTTTTCAAAAAGAAATGGTTACAGACTATTTAGTTCTCTGTTTTAAAAAATATACAGTGTCAGTACGTGTTGTTTCTAGCCTTGTATAGTTTCCAAAACAATTCACTTCATTGTTAATAAAAAGTATACGCGACCAGTACGGGCAAATCGTGTATACTTTCAGAGATTTTTTTGGAAATAAATTAGAAAGTATGCAGTGTAACTTTATTATGCATGCGTACTAGCCTTGTATACTTTCAAAAGACGCGACGACGACGGTCGAAGCAACTACAGCGGACAGGGGGGAAGCAAGGCGGCTTTGGCTAGGACAGGCGGAAATCACGCGAAATCAGGTATTTCCTTCGTATGGTTAAATCAAATACACATTTCAAAAACGTAAAGTCCATACGTGATAGAAAACATATTGTTCTGTTATTTTTCAAAAATTTTCACGCAATTTTAAGGGTTTAGATTATGTTTTTATTGCGAAATCCATCGCTTTGGAATACTCTAAATATTATTATTAGAGGGCATTACAAACCAGAAAAGATAAATTAGAAACAAATGTAAAGACAAGAATTTGAAAAAATTCCTCGGGCCAGGATTCGAACCTACGACCTCTTGTTTCCCAGACATGCGCGCTACCAATTGCGCCACCGAGGTACTTACCTAGACCGTTGATTTTTTCTACCATACTTGTCCACCGAATATTTTTGTGACTATTTGCTCTAACTAGCTTGTAATGCACATACTGAACGCTCACGAGGGCGTTATGTGATTTCACGCCTTGTTCTTAAGAAACAAATGTCGCTGTCGTCGCTACAATATGTGTTGCTTCAAAAAGTTAAGAAATTCACAGTTCTAATTAACTGAGATTATGTTTTTATTGCGAAATCCATCGCTTTGGAATACTCTAAATATTATTATTAGAGTGTATTACAAACCAGAAAAGATAAATTAGAAACAAATGTAAAGACAAGAATTTGAAAAAATTCCTCGGGCCAGGATTTGAACCTGCGACCTCTTGAAGCAACACATATTGTAGCGACGACAGCGCCATCTAATTCTTAAGAACAAAGCGTGACATCACATAACGCCCTCGTGAGCGTTCAGTATGTGCATTACAAACTAGTTAGATCAAATACCCACAAAAATATTCGGTGGACAAGTATGGTAGAAAATATCAACGGTCTAGTTAAGTACCTCGGTGGCGCAATTGGTAGCGCGCTTGTCTGGGAAACAAGAGGTCGCAGGTTCGAATCCTGGCCCGAAGAATTTTTTCAAATTCTTGTCTTTACATTTGTTTCTAATTTATCTTTTCTGGTTTGTAATGCATTCTAATAATAATATTCTAAGGGTTTATTTTGTTTTTTAGAGATAATTTTTTTTTCTATGGAGGAAACTACAAGTAATCGTGTTTCTAAAGTGTACGATTTATAGAGTGAGTCCTTAAATATCTTAAATATTAATTGCATAACTAAAGCTTTAGTAATAACGACACAGCTAGGGATTAAACAAACGCAATTATTTCGCAATTACATATCACTACCTGGCTGGGCCACGGGTTTCACGCTCCTAGCCACTGATCTATATAATAATATTATAAGATGTCTATGCTCCTAGCACATACGCTTGAAGCCCTTAGACCATATAACACGGGACTAGGCAAGCGCACTTATCCCCCTCTGCCGAAGTACATGAACAATTTGTTCATGAAAAACATTTTTTTTCAGAAGCAAACATTATACGCACTCTCTGTCACTCCCTATATATTGAATATACAAACTGATAATATCCCAAACAGAGCAATAAGGACGAAGTCCGTAAAACTAAATTAATCTACTCAAAACGTGTGTAAAAAGATCTAATTAGGACAGGTGCTACAATCATCAGGCTCCCAGTGTATTTAACTTTATATAATACAGAAACAATCGCGTTGCAAATATTAGTTCATAGTAATATTACACTACCTCTGAAAAATCCTACCTACTTTCTAATAGGTAAATTAACCCGCGCCGCGCACGGCTAGCGCGCTCCCCCGCCCGCCTTCCGCCTCTCTGTGCACCATACAATTTTAATTGAAGAGTGTGTGTACCAATTTTCAAGTTAATCGACCCAAAGAATAAAAACTTTTACAGAAAATTTAACCCCCATTTTACCCTCTTAGGGGTGGAATTTCAAAAAACCCTTTCTAAGTGGATACATAACCTTCACAAAGAACACTCCTTTCAAATTTTATGTCTCTAAGACCAGCGGTTTAGGCTGTGCGTCGATATCTCAGTCAGTCAGGACTTTGAATTTTAAATATATAGATTACTAATAGGCAAATAATCCAGCGCGTGGCACGCTCCTCCGCACGCCCTTCGCGCCATGATGGCCATGAGCCTGTCTGCTATGCCACGTAGGATTTTCAAAGCCCTATTAATTTTAATTGAAGAGTGTGTGTACAAATTTTCAAGTTAATTGACCCAAGGAATAAAAAGTTTTACAGAAAATTAAACCCCCCATTTTCTCCTCTTAGGCGTAGAATTTCGGAAAACCCTTTCTTAGTGGATACATACTCTTCATAAAGAATAAACCCTCCAAATTTTATGCCTCTGGGACCAGCGGCTTAGGCTGTGTGTTGATATGTCAGTCAGTCAGGACTTTGAAATTTATCTATAGATAAGGAATGTTGATCAAACAACGCCCAAGCCGAAAATGGGGCAGAGATTGAATAAACGCGGGTGGAGCTGCGGGCGAAAGGCCTGCAAAATAAATGATTTGATTTGATTTGAATTGGATTGTAGTGATCTCACTTGTTATATTTGATAGTAGAGATTTTTCATTTCTATGATAAGTGATAGATAAGCTAACCACCTGCTGACGTTATTTCTCATCGTTATCAAATGTTAACGTGTTTATGTTATTGTAAGTATTAGCTAGGACTGTAAGCATAATATCTAAAATATGTTTCAGTGTTCCAGAGGAGGTCCTTAGTTTGCCTGAAAATAAGTTTAAACTATATATTAAGCAGGGTCTACTTAAAAAAGCTTATTATAAAATCAATGATTATTTGGACGATAATGAAGCATGGTGTAATAAATAATAATAATCTTATTCAAAGTTGTAACTCATAATTAGCATATTTTAATACGGTATGATTCCTCTGAAGGCTCAAAACTGATTTATATGTAAACTGACTTTGTTGTTAAAGGTAATAGACAATATAATAATATGAGACGGGTTGACTAAGATACATTTTTTCTCGTGACATGATTCCTGCAGTCTTATATGTATTTTTATGCCTTCACTCATGTAGGTATTTTTTTTGTATAGAATAAGATTTTGTATTGTAATAAAGGAAAATTGAAAAAAATACATGTTTGCTAAGTTTCTTGCCCTTCTTCTTAGCAACACTAATCGAATGGTGCGGATGGTTAGGCATTATTTTTATTTATGGTTTATTTAGTTCATTTTTCAACACATTTGTTTATTGCATTATGTACATAAATATATATAATATTTTTATTATTTTTTGCTAAGTTTCTTGCCCTTCTTCTTAGCAATACTAATCGAATGGTGCGGATGGTTAGGCATTATGTATATATAATATTTTTATTCTATTATATTATATTTCTCTATTTTATGCTGGTGTATAACTTTATTACATTTTAGTAGCCCAACCTAAATATTTTTTGTATGTATTTCCCGTATTTATTTATCAACTTATTTGTTCATTGCATTATGTATATATAATATATTTTTTTCCTAGATTTCTCTATGTTTTTCCCGCATTAAGATTCAAGATTCAAATTTTTATTTGTAAAATAGATACATAAAGTATACGTTTTACATGTCAAATCTAATCTGTATAAAAATAATATTTTATGCTGAAACAAATATGATACGGGAAATATATAAAAAAAAACTGTATTTAAGTTAGGCTACTAAAGTTATACACATGCATAAAATAAAAAGACTTTTTGGTATGAGAGTATTATTATATCTACATAATGCAATTAATAAATAAGTTGATAAATAAACTGAATAGACCATGAATAAATATAATGCCTAGCCAAATATAAACTAATATGAGTTAAAAATTTAAATATTGTATTATACATACCTACATGATGCAATGAATAAATAAGTTAATAGATAAATAAACTATAAATAGATATAATGCCTAAATACACCCATTCGATTAATCTTGCTAAGAAGAAGGGCAAGATCATGTCTTTATTATCAGTATTTTTTTTTCTGAATGTGGCTTAATACTATTCCAGTTTTTTTTTAACTTATATACAATAATACTAAACAATATATTATAAAAGGATAAAAATATAAAAGACAGAAGGAAATTGTGTCATGAGAAAAAAAAATATATATCTTAGTCTACCTACCTAATGAGGTAGTAAGTTAAAATACTAAGCAAAACATCATCCACCTGTCTCATATACATAGTTTATCACTTTTTTATAGTCAGATTATCAACTAATAAATGCTAAGTTTAAGTTATAAAATGTTCATGTCAATATGTAAAAAGAAATGTCAAAATGATAATAAAAAAACAATATAAAAATATTAGTCTACATAAAAAAAACGATCTAAAAAACACAAATCAGTTAGAAAATAAACGAACAGTAGTATCAACCAATATTCTCATGACACCAAGCGTCACTATCATCCAAATAGTCATTGATTTTATAATATGCTTTTCTCAAGAGTCCCTGCTTAATATATAATTTAAACTTATTTTCTGAAGAACTAAGGACCTCCTTTGGAAGTTTATTGTAAAATCTTATACCATGATGTCCTACAAAAGAGGTGCCTACTTTTGCAACTCAAATTTTTGGAAAAGCCAGTTTATGTTTCTTCCTAGTGTCTATAGAGTGATGCTCACCGAGCCTAGGGAAAGTATCGATATTTTTTCTGATATATTTAATAACTTGGTAAATAAGTTCACAAGGAACTGTTAAAATATTAATTTCTTTAAATTTTTCTCTTAATGAATCCAGATGATTCATATTGTAAATAGCACGAATTGCTCTTTTCTGCAAAACAAAGACTGCGTTTATATCCGCAGCTCTACCCCACAGCAACATACCATATGACATAATGCTGTGAAAATAACTAAAGTACACCAATCTAGCAGTATCCTCATCAGTAATTTGCCTCATCCGTTTAACAGCCTATGCGGCTGAACCTAGTCTACCACAAAGGCCTTCTATGTGGGGACCCCACTGAAGACGAGAGTCTATAGTAATGCCTAAAACTTTCGTTTTGTTGACTAACTCTAGCTCGGACCCCTGCAAAAGTAGATCAGCATCTACTTGAATTACATTTGGTAATGTGAATTTCATGCATTTTGTCTTTTTCCCATTTAAAACTAAATTATTCACAGTAAACCAATCAAGAATCATACATAGAGTTACATTCTCATCATCAAGGATATCTTTATGTCTATTAACTTTAAAAATAAGTGACGTGTCGTCAGTGAATAGCACTATCATAAGTCTTTAACTAAATAAGGAAGGTCATTTATGTATATTAAGAACAATAAAGGCCCCAATATGGAGCCCTGCGAGACACCCATTTTAACTAATGCTCCAGCTGACTTTACTCTGTTAATATCCACCTTTTGAATTCGATCACTAAGCCTATTATTATATATATTTTTTATATTCTAAATATATATATTGTAAAGATTAACTTTGACTTGTAGACAGTATACCTTATGTATCTATGTTACAAAATAAATATTTTGATTTGATTTGATGAGTGAATAAAGACTTACTTGCCACTTACCACAGTTTTACGGGTCTAAGGGGGCCCTACAGAATCCTACTTGCGATTATATAAGTTACGTACGAGTATATGTCGTCGGCAGACCGTAGAATTGGGCATATCATGATCTGCCCAGGCACATCGTATTTCTGTTAAAACTACAAAATTTATGATCACAAGCAACCTAACACGCTCCACTTTGCTCCGCTCGCCGTCGCACCTATTTTTTACTTTTAGCGAAAGATTTTCACTTTCATAATTTACGATCTGCCTAATTCTGTGATTTGCCCACGACATTAGATATGGAATACCTGCAGGTATTTTTACTTTGCCAATCCTTCCATCCATCCATCAGCCTGTTTTATCCACTGCGTGACATAGGCCTTTCTAAGATTTCGGCACACTTTGCGGTCCTCATCACGCTATGGCAAAAGGGAGCAGCGCAATGAGAATTTTAGTGAGACATATGGAAGGTTCCGCCGTAGCATTGTCGATCGTCGCGGGTTCAAACCCCGACTGGTAAAATTTGTTTTCACTTTCAAAGTTTTATTTTTTATTCTTTTATTTTATTTTCAGAAAAAATATTTCCTTTTGTAAAAAAAATATTAAAGCTGAAATTATATTTATAGCACACCGTGCGTAAAATGACCACAATGAAATGAATGACCCAATGCGCACGCTGCGCTTGCGTAAAGTCGGCATTTTCCGCACTTTTGCTATAAAATATTATACGATACTCGTGCGAGAAACTTTTTCTCGACTCGTGTGATTGCAGCACTCACCTTCGGCTCGTGCCGCAAACTCACACTCGTCAGAAAACGTTTCATCGCTCTCGTATCGTAATGTACTATTCTTGACTGCGCAAAGAACAATAACTAAAATATTTTTATTTTCAAGTACTTAGAAAACGCCATCTCTGGGAAGCTTTCCTGGATAACGGCTCAGTAAGCTGGCGTTGAAATTGTTTTTATTTTAATACACTAGATGGCGCTGCATGTTTCAAAATATCGAATTTGACGCAGTCTGGTTCAAATCAACTCACGTTAAAGTTTGTCTATACTATTATATAATATAAAGAAGAAAGATTTCTTTGTTTTTTTTGCATATAATGGGTAATATCTAGAACTACTGAACTGACTTTAAAAATTCTTTAAGCACTCAATAACATTTTTGGTTAATCGTGTGGTACGTACGCCTTGCGTAGTCGTATGTATTTTTTTATACCTATCACATTTTGTAGTTTTACTTTGGGGACAGTAGCGGCGCGGTGGTAGCTCAGGGAGTACAATGCTGGCGTCTCAATCTTGTGATTCAGGTTCAATCCCAAATCGATTAATAAGATTTTCGGAATTTACCACTTGTTGCACGCTGAAATAAATCATCGTAAGAATGTTCTAAAAAGCTATTTGTATGCGAAGAATGCCGATAGGGCTGAGCAGTCACCACCCATCGCGTTGGGACGTATCAATCGTCAGTGAAATGAGAGTGTACAACTGACATGCACTACACAGTCCACATTCGGAACATACTTCTGACACCTCCGCGGGGATTCAAGTCGTGTGATGTTATATTATAGTCCTGATTCCTGAAATGTCAAAATAAACAGCTGTTTCAAAGAAAAGTTCATTTACCTACCCACTCGTCTAAAATGTATGATTCTCTCCTTTAGAATGTAACATGGCCTAAATTTCTTCAGTACTTTCACATTTTTATTTTATTGCTGGTCCAGGGACAGCTCAAAATAGCCAAAATGGAAAAGTGTTATTTTGTGTGCTTTATAAAACCCCTACAATATAACCCATCACTATTGTAGAAGTTGACAAGGACGAGGATTTTATTAGAGAAATGATACGGAAATTAGTTTAGTTTTTCAAGGAATGTGTTTTACCAGAAATAATACTGAGGAGAGTTAAAAAAATGTCAAGAGCTACGATCGTATAAATAAATAAACAAGATCTTATGATTTTCCCTTTTTTATTTTATTATAATACCTAGTTACGCCTGGTGACTCTAGCGATAAAGCTCACGACCACTCTATCTTCTAGGAGTTCTGATGCTGAGTCGGCAAGCGGATACTGATAAGGCCAGCTTCTGCCTGGTCATCCCAATGTCTCGTAGTAATAAGCATATAATAATAAGTTAGTCTTAGATTTTCTGTGAAAGTGAATACACGCTCTTAAATCAAAATTTGTCTTTTTAAAAACGTTTTCCCCGCTCCAGGAAAGTTGACTGGCGCAGCCGGTAGGATTTCCGCGTCGCGTTTACTTAAATTCAGTGAAATTCAACGAACGTTTTCTTACGTTTTTATCGGAAATCCACGAACCAAATAAATTTGTCAAAAACTCTGAGTGAAGTGTCGTGAAAACCTTTTTAAGTGTACCATACACGGATTACGGCTGAGAAGACGGTCTAAGCCTGAAATTCAGAGTGCATTTTGAGTCCGAACTCGATCTTACAAACGTCAAAAAGCGACGTGATTTCATACTAGAGTGACGTTTGTAAGATTGAGTTCGGAATCAATATGAACTCTGAATCTCAGCCTAAGACTCAACGGAGGGACATACATGAGCAGTCTGTGAGTAGACCCAAATAGCTATTCCATTCTATTTCCATTCCTTTTCCATTAGTAATTAGTGTCTTGAAACAATCACGTTATTTCCAAAAATTGAAGTGCGTAGTTTGATTTCATTTAGACGATAGTTATAAGTGCATAGAGTATCAAAAAATATAGTGGTAACAAATAAATTATAGAAATATGGAAAATATCAAAGAGATACCCAAGGAAATCACTAGCGTCATCCCCAAATTCGACGGTGACGAAAAGCTTTTATAAATGTAGGTATTAGAAAATGTGAATATGTAATAAAATGTTGCAGAGTAGAAGGAAATATCGACCAAGATTTGTATGTTTTTCACGTGATAACCTCAAAATTGACTGGAAAAGCCGCTTCACTTATTAGTGAGCGACAAAACCTAAATACATGGACTGATTTAAAGAAAGCTTTAGAGCAACATTTTGGTGATCCATGTTCGGAAAAATGTATCGCAATCGAACTTGAAACTTTAAAAATTGGCAATGGTGAATCTTATCTTGATTTTTGCAATAGTATTCAACACACAAGGAGCACATTAATTGCTAAAGTCAATTTGATCCAAGACCCGAACCTTGCGGTGAGTAAAATTGTGATTTATGACAATATGTCGATGAATGTGTTTCTTTATAACCTACCGGAGGACTTACTACGTATAGTAAGATTAAAAGGATTTACTTCTTTGGAAAGTGCATTGAGCATTGTCCTAGAGGAAGTCCATTTCCTATACCAGTATAACACACGTAATAAGATGTTAAAAATGCCCAATACCTTACAACCAAAACCTCAGACTATAACACCGAACCCTTTTATTGAAAAACTTGGAATGAAGCCTTTATTTAACCAAAATCCACAACCGCAGCAGAATTTTAAATTCGGCATTCCCCAAAATGCACCAAATATGAGACCTAATTTCTACCAACCCCCCGCTCAACAAGGTCAATTTAAATTTGGCATACCACAGAGCAAACAGATAAAACTACCCCCACAGCAACCCCAGCAATTTGGTTTTAGACCCCAACTTCCACAGCAACCCACAGGTTTCAGACCACAATTCGGTGCCACACCTCAGTTTGGTTATCGACCACCCCTTAATCAAGGACAGCAACAGTTTGGCTACAAACCACAAAATGCACAGCCGAAAATGCAGTCAACTGACGTAAGTATGCGTACAGCCCAGCCTGCGAAACCTCAAGGATTTCGTATGAACGAACTCTACAATTTGAACGACATTGAAACTGACGAAAATAATGGTACTTATGACACTGACAATATGTACTATGACTATGATGCTTTCGCGTATACAGATGATGCTAACGAGACCCCCGAATTTCAGAATATGACTGAAGCTGATGACCAAGACACAACTGTTGAAAATTTTCACATAGTAACTTCCAACCAACCCCCGAAATAATAAATCTTAATTGCAGCCCTAAATTAAAGCTGCCATATATAGAAATCCCTGAAATAGACTCGAAATTTATGATACATACCGGAAGTTCACGGTCATTTATCAGTCCAACTAAAGCAGAACAGTATTTCGAAAATTATAAACAGTACGAACCCTTTGAAGTGATAAGCACGCACGCTTCCAGTAAGCATAGCGAAGTTATAAAAGTACCCCTATTTCCCACATTAAATAGCCCTGAATCACATAAATTTTATGTTTATGACGTTGATGGACGTTACGATGACCTCCTGAAACAACTAGATGCAAAAATTGACATGAAAAATAATATTTTATATACAAAATCCACAAAAATACCCATGATTTATAATCCGACAAACGAAATCAAACTTGCCCCACGATGTGAACAAAGAGTTAAACTACCGACCAACTTACTAAACGGACATGCTATTTTGAACGATGTACAATTTTGTGAAGGCGTTAGAATGCCAAGTGCAATAGTAAAATGTGAAAACGGCTATGCGACTACAATAATACAAAACACATTAGAAGATATTCTAATAACTAAATTTAATAATGAAAAATGTAAACTTAACCATATGAGTATTGACAATAACTTAGGAAGTGACCATATGAGTGTTGACAGTGACTTTGAAATTGATGAAATATTGACCGAAAATTTGACTAAGCTACGTCTAGAACATATGAACAACTAGGAACGAGAAAAAATTCGGAAACTTTGTGAAGAGTACAAAGACATTTTTTATTCGGAAAAATTACCTTTGACTTTTACAAATGACGTTAAGCATCACATGAGAACCCGTAATGAAGACCCTATTTATATCCGACCATACAGACAACCACAAGTAGTGAATGACGAAATTAATAAGCAAGTAGATAAAATGTTACAGAACAATATTGTAAAGGAATCCTTTTCCCCTTGGAGTGCTCCGGTGTATTTAGTGCCCAAAAAGCCTGACGCATCTGGCGAAAAGAAGTTTAGGCTCGTAATAGACTATAGAAAACTTAACGACCTAACAATTGACGATAAATACCCTCTGCCGAACATAACTGACTTATTTGACAAATGAGGACGAAGTACTTACTTCTCCACCCTTGACATTGCAAGTGGCTACCACCAAATAGAGGTAGCTAACGAAGACAGATATAAAATAGCATTTACAACCCAATCAGTACATTACGAGTTTACTCGTATGCCTTTTGGCCTCAAAACGGCACCAGCCACCTTCCAACGGACAATTGACAACGTACTACGTGGAGTACAGGGTATTCATTGCCTGGTATACTTGGATGATATAATCGTGTATTCTTCAAGCCTACAGGAACATATTGACAAATTACGGACCATTGTTTGACAGACTTCGCAAGACCAACCTAAAAGTACAGCTAGATAAATCTGAGTTTCTGAGAAAAGAGGTCTTATACCTCGGACATAATTATGATCACTAACAACGGACTTAAACCTAATAACGACAAAATTAAAGCAGTGCTTGACTACCCCTTGCCCCGAACGACAACTGAAATAAAAAGTTTTCTTGGACTCATTGGATACTACAAACGATTTATAAAAGACTTCGCAAAGATTACACAACCCATGACAGCACGATTGAAAAAGAAAGAAGCTATGCCTATTAGCGATGAAAAATATTTGGAATCTTTTCAAAATGTAAGGAACTACTGGTGAATGCCCCCATTCTTCAGTACCCAGACCCTGACAAGCAATACATACTGACAACGGACGCTTCACAGTTCGCTTTGGGCGCCGTACTCTCACAAGGGACACCTGGAAATGACAAACCAGTTGCCTATGCAAGCCGAACCCTTAACGATGCTGAAACTCACTATAGTGTTACTGAAAAAGAATTACTTGCAATTGTATGGGCCGTGAAACACTTTTTACGGTAAAAAGTTCATAGTTATTACAGACCCCTTGAATGGCTTAAATCCCTGACAGACACAAACAGTAGACTTACACGCTGGCGCTTACGATTGGCTGAATACGACTTTGACCCGATATACAAAAAAAGGAAAATTAAATTTAAATGCAGAAGCTTTATCACGTATCCGTATAAATGCTTTAGGTAAAGATGACAATATTTCCACTCAAGCAAATGTTGACAAAGACGAAGACAAAAACGAGACTATAAGACAACTGACAAAAGAAATTAAAGAACTAGGTAAACTACAAAAGAAATCCTTTCCAAAACCACCAGATAAGCCAATGACTATTTCAGACTCTGACTCAGAATACCCCATAAGCATCCCAGATTCTGATTCGGAGAGAACATTATCAATAGGCCAAAAATCTCTATATTCGATACCAAGCCCTTCTTGTGCAACTTTAACAGCATCTGAAAAATCCACAGTTACTGAAACAGCTCATTCAGCACAAGATACTAAATTTCAAGGCATTCCCATTTTACAGGAAGCCATCGACACAAAACCTAACCAGATATTAGTTTTCACTTGGCTAATTGACAAACTTTCTGTTTAAGACATTTCTAGAGAAAAACAAAGGATTTTAGAAGTCCATCTTCCCATTAATCGACCTGATCTAGTAAAGCAGTTTTTAAAAGAATACGTCAAAAACAAAAGCAAATACTTCATCTATTTTGAAGATGACGAACACCGACGACAATTTACAGAAACAGTTATATTCCTATTTAAAAAGGAAATAGTCCAATCCTTTGAGTGTACCAAAAGAGTAGTATTCGTAGAAGACGAGACAGAACAGCAAAGTATTGTTCAAAAATACCACACTGGCAAAACCTGCCATCGCGGTATTAAGGAAACCTTATCCCACATCAAACGCACATATTTCTGACATAATATGGACCAAATTGTATCTAGTGTAATAAATTCCTGTGAAACCTGCCGAAAAATGAAATATGACAGAAAACCCCTGAAACCCAAACTGCAATTGACACAGACACAGACTAAACCCTTAGACGAGATTTTTATTGACCTGTTTTCTATAGAAGGACGTTATTACTTGACTATTGTCGACGCTTTCAGTAAAATCGGTCAAGCGTTTGAAATTGCAAACCGATCTACCCCCGAAGTGGTTAGGGCCCTCATCAAATACTTCTCCTTTTACGGCGTACCTTTAAAAATTAGTTCAGACCCCGGTTCAGAATTTAACAACGCTTTGATGAAAGAACTTCTTACTTTCTATAAAGTAGACTTACATATAGGCATCCCGAACAATCCCAATTCCATGGGCCTTATTGAACGATTCCACTCCACTATAATCGAAATTTACAGATTGGCAAAATATGAGCAAAAATATACAGACAATATGCTTCAATAATGACATACAATCATAGTATACATTCCGCCACTGGCATGACTCCATTTGAAGTGTTACTAGGACATACAGACTCAAGACATGCTTTTGACGTAGACTTCGAAAAACAGTATTTACAACAATTGGTAAAAGAACACACAAAACGAACTAAGTACCTTTATAAACATTTGGCCGAACAAGCTATTAAAAATAAAGAGAAAATTATTAATAAAAGAGGTGGCGAGACAGACTTTAAAATAGAACCAGGCGATACAATCTTTGCTAAAGACACAAATAAAAGAAGTACCTAGTAAAGACAAACCACGATATTCAGAGGCCGTTGTAACAGGCTATATCTCTAGAAATTTTGTCCCTATTCGTGTTAGAAACCGTGAGACTAAGGTTCCACTCAAAAATGTAAAACGCCCTCTACAGACACCTGCTCGTCCTGGCAGTGGCCATGATGACGCGACTCCATGCGCTTCAGCTCCAGGAACTAAATAAAAACCCAGGAATCCTGCCCGTCAAAAATGGCGTTGCTGTTATAAGCAATGACAAATGGATTATCGCGAAAACACTAGACTTCAAGCCTGTCGCAGACGACTTGGAAATAAATATTATGAGAACATCCGAATTAGATAAGTTAGTTCGTAATTTTGATAAAGATTTTACGTATAATTTTATAGATATTAAGATACAAACAGAATATGTTAAGAATTTAACTATAAATAAATTTCGACAAGTAGCACCATCAATTCGTATTAAGCGTGGTATAATCAATCCCCTTGGTTCATTAATTAAGATTATAACAGGAAATCTTGATAATAAAGATGCCATTAGATATGACAAAATTATCAACGAAGTAAAGATAAATCAAAACGGTAATAACAAGAAACTGACATCGATCACTGAAATTGTGCAAACCTTAGCAAACTCTACATTTAAATTAAATGACAACCTCATTCAAATTAATACGGTCATCAGACAATTAACTAATAATATTAGCGAGATTTTAAAGAAAGAATATCTTATTCACATTGAAACACAGGTTATAAGCACATATAATTTACTAATTAATAACTTTCAATATATACTTATTAGGTATATTGAATGAGATAGAGACTAGTTTAGCATTAAGAAGGTTAGGAATACTACATCAATCTGTAATAGAATCAAATAAGCTATTACAACTTCTTGTAAAGATAAATAAATTAGAAAAGTTAGTTTATCCTCCTGTATTAGAAAACCTAGTTAAAATAGAGCGAACCATAATGTTAAAAGCTTACTTTAAAGGAAATCAAATTACATATATTTTGGAAATACCGCTTATCATAAAAGACACATATATCTATTACAAACTCTTTCCCCTATCTGTGTTATCCCAAGACCACACTGTTGTTATTGTACCCAAATATCCATACCTCCTGGTGAAAGGGTTGAAGATCAGACTGCTTACTCACCCCTGTGAAGAAATAGACGAAGCTAGCTTCCTCTGTCTTGAAGATGACACTTTAGATTTTATTCAAGACCCTTGCGTCATAGAACTAATGACGTATGCTGAAAACGTGACGTCATGCAGTTAAATCCCAATATCTATCGAAGCAGTAAAAGTACAGTTCATCGAAGCCAACAGATGGATTCTCTATTGTAAAGAAGATATGTTATCATCCAGAATTTGCATCAACGAAATATTTCACCAGAAAGTTCACGGAGCTTATGTACTCACCCTGGAAGTAAAAATTGGAAACACTACCCTAAAAAGACATTCTATCAAAGAAGAAAACGAAGCGAATTTAAAGATGCCCATAGTCAACTTACCCAAGATAAACCAGCCAACAGAAACGACATCCCCGAAAATTGTAAATCTAGAAGGAATCGACTTAACAGATTTAAAGTTTCGATCATACAGCCTTAAGAAAAGTGTGAGTGAAAATAATAGTGAAAGTGAAAAGGCAATCAAAGTGAATAGTATAAGTTTTTGGGCCATTGGACTGTATGTAACGTTATTTGTACTCCTTTGTGTCCTAGCATGTAAGTATTACATTAAATTGTGTAAAATTAACCATCGAAGTTCTGCTCATAAAGAGGAGAACTTCGATCTTAAGGAGGGAGGAGTTACGCCTGGCAACTCTAGCGATAAAGCTCACGCCCACTCTATCTTCTAGGAGTTCTGCATAGCTAGCACAGTTATTATTGTATCGGCTGTCATCTTTTTCTAAACCTCTATCGTAAACCATGGTTGTTTCCACTTAGCTAACATTGTACTTGGGAAAAAACGAGATAGAGATGCCGATACAGTCTGTATCTACTTTATCGCGTTCACAGAACTGTTTGTCGATGAATCGAAAGAAAAATCGATTTTGTGAATGAACGAAACCTCTTCCTCATAAACGACTAATTTAAAGAGTCTTTGTTGCCCTTTGGAAGGCATGTAAAAATGAGAGTTTTGGAAATGGCAGGACAGCATCAATAATTCGGTGTAATTTTTGTTAGAAGTGACTAAGCAGCCGTTAGCGGCTCCCTTAGTTTTAATTATATTCGACCGCTAGGGATAGGTTGCGCGCGTGCGACGACGAGAGAAGCGAGGAGGAGCGGTTAGATTGACATGTAAGTATATATAAGGGAGCCGAGCGAAGCGGAGCGGAGCAAGGCGACCCCCGTAGTTTTTAACAGAATTCACGACAAGCAGAAAACATCATTTCCCGAGCATTTTCCCATGACTTACGGTTCAATAATTCATTAAATTAAAGGACCGCTTCCCTTTCCGAACCCTACATTGCAAATTGAACTGTATTAGTTCATGCTAAGGAAGATATTCCAACAGTTAAATGATGACTCACGGTCCAATAATTTTAAAAGGGCCGCTAGCGAACTTTTAGTCACTTCCATTCTTGTTTACTTTTCAATTTTCATGCATTATAACCTCTCAAAAAAGTAAATGTGAAATGAAAGATATTTAATGGTAGGTACCATTAAATATCTTTGGTGAAAGTCATTTTAATATTCTTACTATTTGACTATTTCTCAAGTGTAAAGTTGAATTAATTTTTCGAATAGGTATATAATATCGAAAACTTAGATTCTAAGATCGAATAATAGCGAGTCGGGTCAGTTTTAGAAAAAGAAATAGGTACATACACGAATTTTGGTAGATTTACATATAGCTTAAAATAAAATTGTGTTGCTTTAGTCGCACAACATTATATATAAGGCCTAGCCATTTTGTGGTTTTTGGTCTGTTAATCGGTTAGTTAGTTAGATCAAAGCTCCACAAACGTACGATATAATCCACACATTTTCCACAACAAAACAATATTCACGCTCTATCGAACTCTATCACCACCTCCTTGGGTCGGTGATACAGCTTTCCTCCAAAAACGTCAAAAAGTAGAAAGAAAGGTATAACAATGTTAGCTAAGGAAGAAAGAAAAATTTTTAAAAAAAGAAGGTTTCTTTCGATATGTCAAAATAGAAAGACTTGCTTATTTCTTGGTACAATGTTAGCTAAATAGAAAGGACGATAAGATTGGCTGCCATCTTGGAATAACTGTCAAAATCGAAGAGATACAGGCTCTATCGAGCTCGTATCGACTGCTATGTTAGCTATGCTGATGCTGAGTCGGCAAGCGGATACTGATAAGGCCAGCTCCTGCCTGGTCATCCGAATGTCTCTTAGTAATAAGCATATAATAATAAGTTAGTCTTAGATATTCTGTGAGAGTGAATACACGCTCTTTAATAAAAATTTGTCTTTTTAAAAACGTTTTCCCCGCTCCAGGAAAGTTGACTACCTAAACAACTTCTTTGAAGAATGATGAATGTGGAAAAAGCGAAAGCGGTATGTCATGATCGTGGCTAGTGGAGATCTGTATGTAGACTTTGCCTACCCCTCCGGGAGACAGGTATGTATTTGTATGTTTGAATAATTCGGAGTCCATCCACGGGCACGAACAAACTAATATCGAAGCTTCTCAAATATCGAAAAAAAACAAAAAAATTATAGCAAAATAATACAAATATATTTGTTTCCCTACGGGTTCGAACCTAGATACCTTGTCTTGCAATGTTTACACGTCACCCAATTCGCCATGTGATGCTCTGTTGATGAGATCGAAATTTACCATTAGTAATTACCTGGGCCGCGTTCAGTTTGATTGTACGCTCATCACTGATATCAGGATAGGATCTATATACAAATTCAACGCGTGCAAAAGAGATGTCATGATCGCCGGGCGTCAGCGGGTGATGAAACTGCCTGCAGAGACAATTTACATAAAATTGTCTTATGACTTTACTTTTTAATATTAACTAACAGAACTTAATTTTGCGATCCAATAGAAGCATTTATGATGAGTTTGAATCAAAATACAATCTAATAATCATTAAACTTTTAAAGGAATAGGTATGAAAGTTTTAACTCTAGCCGATATCTGTGCATACGAGAAATCTCACCCACACATGTAAATTGTCTCTACAGGTAGTTTGATCGCCCGCCAACGACGCCCGGCGATCGTGTCATCTCTTTTGCACGCGTTGAATTTGTATATAGATCTTATCCTGATATCAGTGATGAGTGTACTACAATCAAACTGAACGCATTCCAGGTAATTACTAATGGTAAATTTCGGTGCAATCAACAGAACATCGCGTGGCGAATTGGGTAACGTGTATATACATTGCAATACAAATGCAAGTTCACATCCACATACTGTTCAACATTCATCTCTTTCGTGAATCTGATTACGGTGTGATAAAGACTTTGCTAGCAAATGGCGATGGCGTTGACACTGCTGTAAAAACCTTTTATGATTTAATAAACGAAATCATATCTAAACATGTACCATCTAGAACTATCAATACCAATAGCATATTTCCAGTTTGGTGGTCGCGTCCTTTAATAAAAATTATTAAAGAAAAATTAAAATTCCACAAGAAGTGGAAAATGTACCGCCGCCATAGTGATTATAGCACATTTTCCATTTCACGTGAAAGATAAAAACGAGTCCAGAGTGATTGTTATGACAGATTTATAAATAATGCTGAAAAGAATACAAAGTCGAACAGTAAATATTTCTGGACCTACGTTAAATCAAAAAGAAAATTCCCGGAACATCCTGATACAATGTACTTAAATAATAAATCCTCCTTTCAGTAATGCTGCTATACCGGGTGTAAAAGCAAAGGCAAGAATCACTTAAGGGTGTGTTAATATGATCGGTAAAGATATTATTTTAAATACTGGGATCTCTAAATAAAGTACCAGTACCTCATAATAAGACGATTTTCTTTACTCAAAATACACTAATCGCGTGGACACCCTCACTAGTCACGGCCGCTCGGATGAGGGGTGCGGGTTGCGGGGCGCAATTAGGTGTGTGGGGAGGCCGGTAAGCTGGGTAGCCATATGATGGAATTTTTGGTGAAAATTCAAGGTATGTATTTTTTTCTCGTAATGACATCAGAATCGTGTATACTTTAATACCATCAAGGGATTCTTGACTTTGCATTTACACCCCGTATAAGTTGATGTCCGAGGTCTCGTGGGATTCAGTAGTTCATCGATGTGACGTAGATGATGCCATAAATTCCTTTTATGATATTATGTATAGTATTCTGGACCAGTGCGTTCCCAAAATAAAGAGACCTAATACACGCAAAAGACAATATCCAGTGTGGTTTACGGCTGATATTATAAAGGATCTTGGTCGTAAGGCATCTCTGCATCGTAACTGGAAGTCTACTAAGAATGCAGAAGTATACGCAAAATTCAGTCATATAAGAGCAAACCTAAAAGTTCGCATGTCGTTTGCTAATGAATTGCACATGCGCCAGATTGAAAAAAATATTAGATTCAATCCGAGAGCCTTTTGGAAACACATTGCCAGCTTAAAGTCCAAGGGAGGTTTTGTACCTCATGTGTTGCACGAAGGAAAGGAGTATACGGGTGCAGAAGCAGCGTCTGCTTTTTCAGTTTTTTTCGCAAGTGTAAGCGTGACACCGATTCCCAAAACTAGTAATACTTCTACACTTACCGATTATAGACCCATAGCCAATTTAAGTTCAGAGGCAAAAGTCTTCGAATCCGTTGTGCATAAGTCCGCAAGTACAACCCTTTTTGAGTGACTCCCAGCACGGATTCAAAAGCAATCGCTCTGTAGACACCAACCTTTTGAAGCTTGTTGACATGGTTTCTGGACTTATGGACAAACGAGTGCAAGTTGATGTCGTTTATTTAGATTTTAAAAAAGCATTCGACAGAGTTGACAACGACGTACTTTAAAAAAAACTATGTAATATTGGCTTCTCTCCAAGACTTTTACGATTCTTTGCGAATTACCTGAGCGACCGGAAACAGTACGTAAAGCACGGTTGTTTTGAGTCAAAGCATTACTTGACACGTTCAGGAGTGAGCCAAGGCTCTATTCTTTGTCCGCTTTTTTATATTCATGATTTGATCTCGATGCCGTGCTTAGTCATACTTCATGCCTTCTGTATGAAGATGATTTAAAATTGGTCCGCGGCATTGATCAGGATTATGACAGGGAATTACTTCAAAAAGATCTCAACGCTACAAAATAAACTGCATTTTAACCCAAACAAGCAGCTACAGTCTGACAACGATCACCTTAAAATGACTATCTCCGACTTGTCTGGGCGTCTACATCTTGTGGAGCAGCACATGCGTGACAGCAACATCGAAATTAATGGTATACCTGAGCACAAGACCGAAAATCTGACCAACATTCTCGTGAAATTAACAAGCTCGATCGCCTGATGTCTTTTACTCGATCTCCTCAGTCAAAACATTGTAATTACACTTTGGGCGATGCGACTATTACACTCGTCTTTACGATTAAAGATCTTGGTATCACATTCGGTACTCGGCTAAATTTTCACGAGCACGCAGTGAACCTAGCAGCAAATTGTTATAGACGGTTAGGTTTCGTTATGTGAAACTGCAGATATTTGAAAGACATGAAGACTATTCAGTTGCTCTTCACGTCGCTTGTTTGGAACAAACTTGAGGCGAGCGCTATTATATGGAACCCTTACGAGAGCACATACACTCTTATGGTAGAAAAGGTGCACAAGGCTTTCTTGCGATACCTATATAAAAGAAGGTTCAGTTACTACCTCTTTATGTATCCCACCCCCTTTCTCCTAGGTACACTAGATTTTAACTCACTGGACGTTAGGCGAATACGGATTTGTTGTTCCAAGTGTGTCGTATTCTGCGAAGTGACTCTGACTGCCCCAAACTTGTGAATGCCGTAACCTCTCTTTTCGCACCCAATAATTACAATCACGTGCGCAGTCACAAGCTGCTGCACCAACCCGCTGCCAGAACACAGGCGCGACGCTGCTCTCCGCTTCCGTGCGCTATAGAGGGCCTAAACACACTACTGACAGCAAGTCCAACGTGTGATTTGTTTGCTGATAGTTTGAAGTATGTGTTTCGTGAATGTCTGAGGTTATCAGTCAGGTTTTTCCTTTAAGCTTAATATGTAAATCCGTGTAAATATGGTATGTGTAAAGTGTAATTTATTTTAGCAGGTATAGCGCATTTAAGCGTATTAAAGTGTCTGTCAAGCTGTACTTTTAATTTATCAATAAATAAATAATAATAATGGACAAATCGAGTTCAGCAGAAAAAATATCGTTTGCTTGCTGGTTACCTAACACATACACTACTATGAAGCAATATGTTTAGGAATATTTAACCAATAAATATCTATTAATAAATGAATGCAGTTCATAATTTTTTTAATAATATACTTTAGTAATAATTTTCTTGGGAAATTTTTGATTTTGCAGTCAATAAACAATTTTTATAATTATAAATGACTACATCAAATAAGACGATCCCAACCAAAATGTAATATCTCATTCATTACAAAACTGATTATGAATGCTTGTTAGAAAATCAATGCGAGTTTGACTGCTCGTAGCTAAAGTGTAGTGATCTTCAAGTCCCGCGCACCGCAGTCCCGCACTCTGCTTGCCAGGCATAGGTAAAAACACGGTCAGTCTTGTTTTGCTCCGATTTTAGGTCTTTTTCGGCTTCTGGTTTTAGCACAATCATTAGTGGTGGGTGCACTCCGAAAACTCCTGGCAGTCTGTGAGGCATATGCAGGGTCACACGGCCTGATATATAACGCAAAAAAAGTCAATTTATGCTAATGCCCTAGTGTGATTCCGCCTCTGACTCTCAACGGTACGATGCTCGACAGGGTGACAAATTTTAAATATCCGGGCCATATTATGACAGACGACCTCAAGGACGACGAGGATATAGAGAGGGCATTGGCGGTGAGAAGTAACATAATTGCCCGGAGGTTTGCCGATCTAAACAAGACGTCAAGATCACGCTCTTCCGAGCTTACTGTCAATAATTTTACTCGAACAGCCTCTGGTGTAAAACTCTCAAAAATCGCTGAGCGCCTTACGCGTCCAGTACAATAACTCTTTCAGAGTGCTGTTGAGGCTGCCCCGTCTCTGCAGTGCGTCGGAAATGTTTGCAGAAGCACACGTGGTCGGATTCCCGGCCATAATGCGCAAGCGGGCTGCGTCGCTTATACGCAGAGTACGGGCCAGTGACAACGGCATTCTGCAGGCGGTGGCGGACAGATGCGACTGTCCTGTGGTCTGGCACTGCATACAAGTGGCCTGTGGTCAAATTATTATTTAATTTAATTTTAATACTAATTTAATTTACTTAACAAAACTTAAATAAACTAATTTAAAAAACTAAATTATTCTACGAAATAAACTAAACTAAACTAAAACTACCTAGCAAAAATATTTAATTAAAGTAGATAAAAAATTGAGCCAAAATCGCTGTCGTCACGTGGAAGAGTACCCAGGATACTGGCAGCATTACCTCGTTGAATTGCTAGGCCAATTCTTTGGCCGAGGTATGCGCCAGCCCTGGGATCTCCGGAAACGTCGACCAATCTCGACGACAGTTCTTTGTAGAGCTGCCGCGCTCCCGGCTCCCACGGCCCGAGGGTTTCAACGCCAAAAGGCACAAATATGTATCCTACGCCAAGGGATACATATTTGCACCGTTTCGCCTCCTCCGCAGACGCTGCCACCGTCCCGGCCTGTGACGAGGTCACCTGTAAGTGGGACGGAGCAACTGTGTCAACACAAGTCGCGTCCCACACCAGGGACCTCCCGTTCTTCCAGGGTATCAACGACATCCCGTCGGGTCTCTTACCATCGTCACGTGACAGGCCATTCGGTGCCAGAATGGCAGGTACGTTTACGCTCGCAAGAGCCCGACGGATGATATCGTTGATACTGGCGTGACGAGGCAGGCGGCCAGCGCTGCGCTGACACGACAGGCCATGGTGACCGAGGCGGTCGACTCTCTCTCCGCAACGGCAGCGATGTGGCTCATTCAAATTGACGCCCAGTCGCAGTCCGATGGCTAGTGAGAAAGTGGTGCGGTCCAGCAAGGTGCCGATATTAGGCGATGGTAAAGCGTTTAGCCAATACCCCGACTCTGGTTCACTAGTGGCTAGGAGGCGAGCCCGGTCTGCAGCGTTTGTCGCAGTGTTTAAGAGATGTTCCTGGACTTGGCGGCAGAGGGGCTCGTCCCATAGCTTTTGTGAATGTAACGTAAACGGGGAATTTTGATTGGGGCAGGCGTGTGACCAGGCATTCCTGGCCTCGGTCAAGCCCGTGACCTCGACATCACCAAGTGATGAATTTATTAATTTTTCGAAGAGGTCACGTGAGCTGTAGGCTGAGGACAGGAAGGCCGGTAGTGCGACACTAGAAATTTTTCTAATACCCAAGCCACCCATCCGGACTGGAAGGGTGGCTTGAGTCCAACTGCGTTCGTCTAATGGGCAATTTATAATATTCGTCATGGTGTTTTTGACAATATCGTCTAAGGTGTTTAAGAGACTGTCATGTTGCCAAAGGGGGGTACAGCGTAGGGCATACGTAAATTTAGGGACGAACATGCAGTACCTTATGATAAATAAAGCCATGTGGGGTGAGATTTCTGTAAGGCGACTAGACGACTCCTTAAATTTTGAAATTTGGTCTCTCACGTAATCTGGGATAGCGTCGTCTAAAATTGGTGTGCCAAGGAGGCGAAGCGATGCTTTTGTTAAAACTTTTATATCTGGTGCAACATTGTTAAATTTGGAAATAATATCATTTTTGAGATTTTCGTCTATGGAATCTGAGATGTATAGTTCGCATTTTGAACTATTAAGTGTTAGGCCTATAAGTTCGAATTCCTCTATCATTTTCTTCAGATCTTCTAACACGGTGGTCGCGTCGCCTCCAATGGTGCCGTCGTCCAGGTACCAGACATTAAATTTTGAATTTAGGCTTGTGATAATGGGATGAATAGCCAAACTGAAAATTGCCGGGCCGAGAGGGTCACCCTGTTGGCAGCCTACAGCTGATTCGATAAGGTGATTTTTATAAATCAGCTTGGATGGTGAACCATAGCATTGGTGCATATAGTTGTAGATTTGAGGCGTGTTTTCTTTTATTTGTGACAGCAGGGTGCTCCTGTCGACCGAGTTAAAGGCGTTTTTTAGGTCCACCTTCAGGAGCACCTCACCACCACCGCGTTTGAGGTATGTGCGGGCCGCATGGACGGCGGCCTCACAACCTCCCTTGCTTCCAAAACCTAGCTGCACTGGTTGAAATTTGGAACTTAGTTGAGGTAACAAGTAGTGGCAGCAGATCTTGGAAGCAACGCGGCGAATGGTGTTACCGACTGCAATGGGTCTAACTCCCCCATCTTTCTTTATTAATGCACAAAGGTTGGCGCCGTATAAAATGTCTGTTATTTGGCAACACACTTTTCCAGACAGCATCAGGTTTATAAAACCGGTCAAGTCCTCCAAGAGGGCACGGCCTGTGTCACCTGTCGCATTGCATATGAGATCTTTGAGATGCTGGGGTGTGAGTCCATCGAGGCCACCTGCCGAGCCGCTCTTGAAGGACATGATCGCGGCTTGCACATCCTCTGCTGTCGCTTGTGGCGTAGGATCTGAGAAATGCGGTGGATCGGGCAGTCGGAGGGTTGCTGCTGGAGGTGGATGTTTTAATTTTAGGGCCAGAAGAGTCTCCGGAGTGTCAGGGGCGACCGCGTCGCTGGAGAAGAGTAACTGGGCAGCTCCCCTAATGTCACCGACTCCAAATTTATTTTCAATTATACGGCTTAAGTTGTATGTGTGATGTTTTTTCTTTGTTGAGTCTGTGTTGGGATTTAAAGCAGACAAACAATTTTTCTTTATTTTTTGGGTTAGGGAGCCGTCGTTGTTACTCTTCGGGACGTGCAGAGACCTAAAAGGGAAAGTCAAGAGGTGCCTCCAGCTATCATAGTCATTCTTATCGAGTGCATTTTTGATGCAGCTGGACAGAGAGGCCGCCACGGTGTTTCGTGCGCCTCGGGGAATCCTTTTGACCAAAGGTAGGTTATTTTTGAAATGACTTATTTCTTGCCAGAACGGGGTTGTATTCAGAATATCTGTTGTACTTACATCGGGGCACTCAATTTGTTGTTGGTTTTTATTTTGTTTATGTACTTTTCCTGTATGAATTTTGAGACCTCTCTGTCCTTTTAATAGAGTGGGTTGGGGGCATTGAGGGCATTGCACAAGGTCTCCAGCAGACGCGGCTTGGCTGTGCTGAACCGCACTGGTGGATGGAACAGCGACGGACTGCCGCTGGGGCGTCGTCATACGAGTGGTGCCTATATTATAGCAAAATGTTATATCAAATACTACACAATATATGTTATAAAATATGTACAAACAGTATAAAAATTATGAAATAAAAATATAAAGGCACTGTAATGTTTTTTGTGGTCGCTGATATTGGATTTCTTTTAAACACTCGGAGCCTTTCTGTGATTGTCCTCGAGGTGATTTCGCCGACGAATAGGAGAAAGCGGACACTGTCTGTCCCAGCGTTCCTATCTCTCGAGAGGTATTTATGAAATTCATCTCTGCAAAAATAGGTCGAGCTTATAACATGGGTTTTGCGTTTTGGACACGGGCTGCGAGGAATTTTATCGGGGCGGATGCAGTTGGAGTTTCCTTCGGTTTTCAGACGATGTATTGTTACTATTACTATTTTGCACACGGGCTGCAAGGAATTTTATCGGGGCGGATGCAGTTGGAGTTTCCTTCGGTTTTCAGACGATGTATTGTTACTATTACTATTTTGCACACGGGCTGCAAGGAATTTTATCGGGGCGGATGCAGTTGGAGTTTCCTTCGGTTTTCAGACGATGTATTGTTACTATTACTATTTTGCACACGGGCTGCAAGGAATTTTATCGGGGCGGATGCAGTTGGAGTTTCCTTCGGTTTTCAGACGATGTATTGTTACTATTACTATTTTGCACACGGGCTGCAAGGAATTTTATCGGGGCGGATGCAGTTGGAGTTTCCTTCGGTTTTCAGACGATGTATTGTTACTATTACTATTTTGCACACGGGCTGCAAGGAATTTTATCGGGGCGGATGCAGTTGGAGTTTCCTTCGGTTTTCAGACGATGTATTGTTACTATTACTATTTTGCACACGGGCTGCAAGGAATTTTATCGGGGCGGATGCAGATGGAGTTTCCTTCGGTTTTCAGACGATGTATTGTTACTATTACTATTTTGCACACGGGCTGCAAGGAATTTTATCGGGGCGGATGCAGTTGGAGTTTCCTTCGGTTTTCAGACGATGTATTGTTACTATTACTATTTTGCACACGGGCTGCAAGGAATTTTATCGGGGCGGATGCAGATGGAGTTTCCTTCGGTTTTCAGACGATGTATTGTTACTATTACTATTTTGCACACGGGCTGCAAGGAATTTTATCGGGGCGGATGCAGTTGGAGTTTCCTTCGGTTTTCAGACGATGTATTGTTACTATTACTATTTTGCACACGGGCTGCAAGGAATTTTATCGGGGCGGATGCAGTTGGAGTTTCCTTCGGTTTTCAGACGATGTATTGTTACTATTACTATTTTGCACACGGGCTGCAAGGAATTTTATCGGGGCGGATGCAGTTGGAGTTTCCTTCGGTTTTCAGACGATGTATTGTTACTATTACTATTTTGCACACGGGCTGCAAGGAATTTTATCGGGGCGGATGCAGATGGAGTTTCCTTCGGTTTTCAGACGATGTATTGTTACTATTACTATTTTGCACACGGGCTGCAAGGAATTTTATCGGGGCGGATGCAGTTGGAGTTTCCTTCGGTTTTCAGACGATGTATTGTTACTATTACTATTTTGCACACGGGCTGCAAGGAATTTTATCGGGGCGGATGCAGATGGAGTTTCCTTCGGTTTTCAGACGATGTATTGTTACTATTACTATTTTGCACACGGGCTGCAAGGAATTTTATCGGGGCGGATGCAGATGGAGTTTCCTTCGGTTTTCAGACGATGTATTGTTACTATTACTATTTTGCACACGGGCTGCAAGGAATTTTATCGGGGCGGATGCAGATGGAGTTTCCTTCGGTTTTCAGACGATGTATTGTTACTATTACTATTTTGCACACGGGCTGCGAGGAACTTTATCGGGGCGGATGCAGTTGGAGTTTCCTTCGGTTTTCAGGCGATGTATTGTTACTATTACTATTTTGCACACGGGCTGCAAGGAATTTTATCGGGGCGGATGCAGATGGAGTTTCCTTCGGTTTTCAGACGATGTATTGTTACTATTACTATTTTGCACACGGGCTGCGAGGAACTTTATCGGGGCGGATGCAGTTGGAGTTTCCTTCGGTTTTCAGACGATGTATTGTTACTATTACTATTTTGCACACGGGCTGCAAGGAACTTTATCGGGGCGGATGCAGTTGGAGTTTCCTTCGGTTTTCAGACGATGTATTGTTACTATTACTATTTTGCACACGGGCTGCAAGGAACTTTATCGGGGCGGATGCAGTTGGAGTTTCCTTCGGTTTTCAGACGATGTATTGTTACTATTACTATTTTGCACACGGGCTGCGAGGAACTTTATCGGGGCGGATGCAGATGGAGTTTCCTTCGGTTTTCAGACGATGTATTGTTACTATTACTATTTTGCACACGGGCTGCAAGGAATTTTATCGGGGCGGATGCAGATGGAGTTTCCTTCGGTTTTCAGACGATGTATTGTTACTATTACTATTTTGCACACGGGCTGCGAGGAACTTTATCGGGGCGGATGCAGTTGGAGTTTCCTTCGGTTTTCAGACGATGTATTGTTACTATTACTATTTTGCACACGGGCTGCAAGGAATTTTATCGGGGCGGATGCAGTTGGAGTTTCCTTCGGTTTTCAGACGATGTATTGTTACTATTACTATTTTGCACACGGGCTGCAAGGAATTTTATCGGGGCGGATGCAGTTGGAGTTTCCTTCGGTTTTCAGACGATGTATTGTTACTATTACTATTTTGCACACGGGCTGCAAGGAACTTTATCGGGGCGGATGCAGTTGGAGTTTCCTTCGGTTTTCAGACGATGTATTGTTACTATTACTATTTTGCACACGGGCTGCAAGGAACTTTATCGGGGCGGATGCAGTTGGAGTTTCCTTCGGTTTTCAGACGATGTATTGTTACTATTACTATTTTGCACACGGGCTGCGAGGAACTTTATCGGGGCGGATGCAGTTGGAGTTTCCTTCGGTTTTCAGACGATGTATTGTTACTATTACTGTTTTTCCAAGGATTTATTTATTATTTTATTTACTTCAGAGAAAAAATACGACTTTTCTTGTCAAATGTCAAATGTTAAATTTAATTTACTAATATAGTTTATAAGATGATTGTTACTAACACTTATTGATCAATGTTATCTGAAATAAATGGATATTATTATTATTATTAGCAGATGTTTTCAATGTGTCACACACAAAAAGTTGCTTATATTTATTTTAAAGGTTGGTAAAAATGTATGAAACCTTTTCCTAAAGATGTGAAGTCATACAAATATTATTGAAAGTGAATTTATGTGATCGCTGAGTTGCACAAAAACGCCGCTAATTTTCCGTTAGTTAACTGGGAACTAATCTCAAGATTAAGTAATCTCATGATTAAATTAAAAGCTGTCGTTCAAAGTGTTTCTACTAACCTTTAAATGATAATTAAGTGTTCCCCGATATAAAAATAAAATTAATCTATACACAGAATAGAACGGCTTTAAACTTGAATGATTGACATTAACGATATTTTTATAACCCGCGTTATTTCTAATTTTGATGCGGCGTCACTGAATGTAAATGACTTTTATGGCGTTGGTATTAAAAGCTAATTTAGCAATAGTTCCTAAATTTGCCACTGATATAGAACATACGTGCTCCCTATAACATCTCCAACTGCCATACTGTCAAAAACATAAACAAACATAGCATTGTTCGTATTCTTCCCAAGGAAAATAATATATTTTTGCACAACGATCGAAGCAATATATAAATAAGCAATATCTTCTTTATAATGATATCCTCTTGGTATTCACTCTTCATCTGAAGATAACGAGGGCAATGATGTATCCGACATGTTCTGCGATCATAGTAAACATACGTATGCAGCTCATGGGAGGGAAGATTTGTACAGAATATTAGCCCCCATTTTTAGGTTAGGTAGGTATAATAATAGTTAATCAAGTAGGTAGGTAGGTACTTAAACGGAGACCCTGAGGATACTGGTCGAAGACCTATTAAGACCTTGGTATGCTCTCCAGTTGGTACCAAGAACAAATATATTGGTCCATTCACAGTTCCTCTAAATTTTCGTATTTCGTTCATAAATACTTATACTAATACCGGTTAATCGGTTATACCAAACTAGAATAGTATTTATATTATAGTATATATCGTCACGACATGAATCCCCGAGGGGGTGTCAGAGGTGTTCCGAGTGTGAACTGTGAAATGAAAGTCACAGTCTACACTCGGCACACCGACGATTATGACGTCCCAACGTGATGGGTGGTGAGCCCCATCGCCGTTCTTCGGGCACAAATCACGCTTTTAGGTCATGCAAGTTCCCTCACGGTGCGTGTTTTTCTTCACCGTTCAGCAAGTGGTAAGTGCACATAAATTCCTCAAAACTCATGGGTGCATGCCTGGCCCGGGATCGAATCTATCGTCTGCAATCACTCGTTTCTGTTATGATTTTTTTTGTAAAAATCAGCCTAACTTCTGGAATATCCACGAAAGACCGCGCTGACTATCGGTACAAATGGTAAACTTTGATCAAAAACAGCTGTGACATGGCAGCCATCTTCCCATTTAGCGGGATAAGTACTGGATAGTTCCCACTTAAATTTTAATTGAATCAAGTGTCAAATTAAGCGTTAACAGAGATGAAATTTCGTTCGAACAACGTAATTTCGAAGATAATCATGACTTTGACAGGTTTTTATTTAAATTAAGAAAGGTTGCTTAATTGAAGGTTTCGTGCAACAGAAAATCATGATTCTCGTGATTAAATTAGTGTAATCTCTCCATCCATCCATCCAACAGCCCGTGTTTGTCCACTGCTGGACATAGGCCTTTCCCAAATTTCGCCACTCATGTCGGTCCTCCGTCCTCCTCATCCAGCCGCCCCCCGCAACGTCCTTCAGGTCGTCGGTCCAGCGGGCACGAGGTCGGCCTACACTACGCTTTGCTGTACGTGGTCTCCATTCTAGAGCCTTTCGGCCTCAACGGCCATCATCTCGGCGACAAATATGGCCTGCCCACTGCCACTTCAACTTACTGATTCTGCAGGCTATGTCGGTTACTTTCGATCTCCGACGGATCTCCTCGTTTCGGATTCTATCCATCAGAGATACCCCAAGCATAGCCCGCTCCATAGCTCGCTGAGCGACCTTAAATCGATGGATCAGGCCCTTTGTAAGAGACCACGTCTCAGTGCCATACGTCATCACAGGAAGGACGCACTGGTTGCGTTGGTTTAATCTCTACTTAAATTTAAAAATTCATTTCGAACAACTCAGCGTATGTTTGTTACCGTTTAATACCTTAAAACGACTCAAACAATTTCATGAAATTTGGCATGCAAATACCCCATGACTTGCCTAGTTCTATTATTATTTCAGAAAAATATTATTATTAAAGGATTGGAATGAGTAAAATCAGCGCATAACCAAAAACAAACAATACTGATATAACTTAAAAACACTTTTTTGTGTTACTGTACTGCGTGTACCTTCTGCACCCCTGCAGCAGCCCGAAGCTTTGAAAAGTTTACATACCAAAATATATTGTAGCCTATAAAAGGGCTTTTAAGTTTAGTTCGGTGCAGTTAAACTGGAAAATTCGTCAGAGAAATTTGGATTTTAATACACACGTATGAAGAACATTTTTATTTGAGGACTTTTTGTAGTTATAAAATTAAATAATCAAAATAAATTATATAATGTTTGTTATTATGAAAATTAATACCACAATTTTTATAATCTTGATTTAAGTAAATTTCAATCGAGAAAACGGAACGTATTAAAAGCAACATCCCTCACTTGACCATTAGACCATTTCCTTAGCAATTTCAATGTTGCTATGAAACCAATTTCTACCGTGGCGTGGGCCGGAATACGCTAGCTATTTTTCCCGTGCAATTTTTCAACCACAAAAGTAGCGTGTCATGAATCTTTGCTAACGATATCAGAATCCCCTTCCTGGGCGGATATTCCGACGTTATTGCGCATTCGCAATATCAGTCATTGGATATTTGTTTAAAATTTGATATATGTCATGCGATGGAAATTAGAGAACCACATTAAAAAGCTATAGGATATAAGGAATGCTTGCTAAAAGTTTTCAATCAAAAAAATAATGCCGGAGTAGCCACCCTGTACCTCGTTCCGTCTGCAAGCTAGAGACCCGTGACATACGGTTGGACAGACGAACAGACCGACATACAGAAAAGTGACAATAATAGGGCTCCGTTTTGCCCTTTGGGCGCGGAACCCTTCGATGGTTTATTTGATCGAAGGCGGAACCCTAAAAGCCAACAAAAGGTAGGTACTTATAATACCATAATAATTGACACTGACCTAAAGTATTTCGACCTCAAATCGGGCAAAGTTCAAGGGGTTGATGATTATGCTAAATTAAGTGATCACAAAAAGCTAAGTGGTAGTTGAAATAACAAGTTGGTGTATTTTTTACCATAAATTGCGGCGTTTGCAAAGTTTTATACTTATTGCTAACATCAGCTCGAAGTTTTCTATTCTGTAGGTGTTTATTGGTAGTGTAGTTGAGATAGCGACGGAGAGTGACCCGATAGCGAGTCTCTATCAGAACACCTAGTTATCAGAAAGATCATTTGGCAGGATGACTAAAAGGTAAAATGTCCTAGTAGCAAAAAGCTTCCCTGTTTATTTAAAACAGGAGTTTCAAATTCAAAGTTCCCCTGTCATGACCATTTTCAAGTAATATCCTGCAATGAGCCTACTAACACAAAGTGATTGCCGCCATTAAGAGTTGAGGAGCTATATGGTGATGAAGCCAGGATCGATAGTCAGGTAGCATAATGATAATTTTCAAGTAATATCCTGCAATGAGCCTACTAACACAAAGTGATTGCCGCCATTAAGAGTTGAGGAGCTATATGGTGATGAAGCCAGGATCGATAGTCAGGTAGCATAATGATAATTTTCAAGTAATATCCTGCAATGAGCCTACTAACACAAAGTGATTGCCGCCATTAAGAGTTGAGGAGCTATATGGTGATGAAGCCAGGATCGATAGTCAGGTAGCATAATGATAATTTTCAAGTAATATCCTGCAATGAGCCTACTAACACAAAGTGATTGCCGCCATTAAGAGTTGAGGAGCTATATGGTGATGAAGCCAGGATCGATAGTCAGGTAGCATAATGATAATTTTCAAGTAATATCCTGCAATGAGCCTACTAACACAAAGTGATTGCCGCCATTAAGAGTTGAGGAGCTATATGGTGATGAAGCCAGGATCGATAGTCAGGTAGCATAATGATAATTTTCAAGTAATATCCTGCAAGGAACACAATGACACAAAGTGTTCAGTAGGGAACAAGAAAGAAATAGTCCTTTGGTTTGAACACAGGATAATTATAATATAGTTGTTTTTGACACGATTACAATAGTATGCTCTTAGGTAGGTAAACACACGTATTGTCTGAATGACCGTTAGTCTGGCACTGGCGATCGGGCACGGCCGCAAGGCGAAGCTGCGCGCGCGGCGTAGACACAAAGTGATGTCCGAAATCTTGAAACTTTCACCCGTTTAGGAGTTCTATAGTGATGATTGAATATGGATTCTATGAGCATCGAAGGTCAGATGGATATATGTAAACTAAATTTTCAAATAACACCCTGCAATCAGCATCCTGGTACAGAGCGTTTGCCGTAATATCGCGTGATATGCTGTCATCCATTGAGGAGTTCCGCTGCCTATCTCTGAATACCATCATCAGATCATGACCAAACTAAAATGAAATCTACCTAGATTTTGGCGACCAGCCTCAGCCGCTACGGCTCGCACGCGTGCCTAAACTTTGTTACAGCGGGCGGGAGCTGCCCTTCCTCCGTGCCTCCGGCTTTTTATATACACTCTAGGGGTAGTAGCCACAAGACTGTGTAGAGTCGGGGTGCGCTGATTCGGTTTTAGAGCTTCTAGTAACCTACCAGTACAGAGTCACACTTTGCCCTACATAAGTTTTCTGGGTCGTTCATTTCTTCAACTTGAATAAAAACAAAGTAGTTTCACAAATATCGTTTCGTTTTACCTTTAGTTCATATTACGACATCTGTCACTTGACCAAAACCAAACAAAATGTCGATATCACGTTTCGTTTCATGTCATTATACGCAATTTAATATTTTCTAAAGTAAAAAAAAATCGTATTTCCTAGAAAAAAAATTGTGCAGGGGGTTCGAGCTGGACCTCAAGAAAACCCCCACATTCATATTAATCTCAAAATCTGCTGTCACCTTATAAGATCCAACCCGCCAATTCTATAAAACAAAAACTATTCAAATCGGTTAAGAAATATAATTTAAAAAACAATATAGTCGAATTGAGAACCTCCTCCTTTTTTGAAGTCGGTTGAAAATAAGTTGATGCGTACATATATCAAACTATTTTTAAACATTGTTCGTAGCTAAAAGTTGGATTTTGCTTGTGATTATGTAATTTACGCGATAGAAAGAGGCGCCTCGTAACGCAAGTCAATAAAAGCGAGCTTTTGCCGCGTGGCGGGAGTAGTTTCTTATCCATGTGCCTTTGAATAGTGAATCTTCTATAGTTCTATTCTATTGTTGCTTCTGTGCCCGTAGCGCACCGTAGCGACTGTGCCCTGTAGCGACGTAGCACTCACTGCTGTCGGTGGCAGTACGCGTGCTACACGTCCAGTCCCTATAGTATGTTCAAGTTATCATAATATCGGTGGCAGTCCAAAGTTGACAGTTATAGTTATGTGCCCTAACGAAATAGAATCGATTTTTTTGAGTATCGAAACCGTTAACAAGGGCTATCAAATCGATTTTTTATTTGATTGATCTTTGATTATTTATACTACTTTTTGTTAATTTCTAAGTTAATTAAATTAAACGAACCAATAACTCACAAGTTTGAGAGTTCAAAGATTTTTTTTTCGTTTTTCTCGTCATTTCACCAAAAACAAACAACAATAACAAAACAAAAAAAACAAACTGTAACAAACGTCAAAACAAATAGCACGTAAACCAACCGCAACGAAAACACAAACCGCATACAAGATGAACTCATACTGACGCGATCCTATAAGATGTCCGCACCGATTCATCGATGTATTTTCGATTATGTAGTGTCAGTACCTATGGGTTAACGTTCAAATCTACGCATCAAGTAGCAAAAAGACATTATTCTTTTCTGAATCTTTTTTTGTTAAATTTAACGAATACATTGTGATTATTGTTTCGATTTATAGATAAATAATTTATTGTATTTTTGCAATAACGATATACATTCTATCTAAAACCTAATATTTTTTTTTGTACTTGGGTGTATCTAGTATGGTGTGAGTAGTATACGTGAAACGAAACATTAAGAACTGTCACCCATATCATGATAATTCGAACATACTATAGATTATGTAGGGTGTATCCCTAAGGTTGTTAAATGATAATACTGGATGTCTACTGTATGAATATATTGATAAGGTGTTCGGTGTACCGTACAGATTATGTATTGTGGAGTCAGTTGCCAACTGGTCTCCAAACGTCAAAAACATAGATATACTATCGAATTCCGATTATCTAAGGATACGTATGTGCTTCAAGTGACGTCACAGTTCGTGAACAGTTCAATATACACTGAAGGCAATTTTAATAGTTTAGTTTTTATCTACGTTTGTAGATCGTTTCCTCGTGGCCAAATTTAGTGTTTAGCAACCAGATGGCAACCGACACTTAGTTAGATAATAGGCCCGCAGGTGCGAAGCAGCCTCGTCCCAGCCCGTCACTCACACGATATTGTCCAGTAGTACTTGCTAAACAATGAAGAGCGCACTGTGTTTAGCTTTTCTGACAATAGCTGTTATCCAATTTTATTTGATATCAGCTAATGGCCAAAATGGAGACTATGGGGAATCCAAAATAGTGAAACTTTCTCAAGGTCTAGTAAGAGGATACAAGAATACGGAATGGGGGATTTTCGAGTTTTTTGGAATACCGTACGCGACAATGCCGACCGGTCCCAACAAGTTCAAGGTATTTATTTTATTTACCTATTTTATAAGAACACAACAGGCCCGTCAGTGAATTTAAAAAGTGCACTTTCAGTCTATTTTCAAAATTCCCATTGCATGAAACTTGAAACCAACGTGACGATTTCTGTTGTGAATACAATTAAATAGCAAAAAAGTTAAAGAAAAATTTCTGTCGATTTCTATTGAAAAACAATTTTTAAACTGAACGAAGCATAGAACAGTCGCGGTGACACAGTTTATATAGACATATAGGTAAATCATTTAGCTCCATAACACATACTCTTACACATAAAATAAAGGATGAATATTCAGCATAAATCTATAGTATGTCTTTTTATACTTGAGGTAAGTACTAAACAAACATCACTCGATCAATTATCACGACATTACGAACGAATCACGCAACGTACGAGTAGATTACCACAATAAGTTATAGACACTAGTTTAAAAATGCATTAAATTGTACTTTTAAATAACATTTTAGGCAAATTCGTATTCTGACGAAATTCCTGCAAACAGATTAGCAGAACGACACAGATGAGTTTGACATTTATTTAGTTTTAGTGCTGCGACGATTTGAATGAAACAACGATTTGGAACAGTTTAGCTTTTGTTTTTTTCAAGATATCAAATCGAAGCAAAAATAAATGTTTGTATGTTTGTTCATTTGTTATTGCGTCTTCTTTAAGTTCCCAAACCGTTCATCCCATTGCAATGAAAATTAAATAAGTTATTGTAAAAAATCGATAAAAAAATAAAATTCTGTCTAATCTATTAACGAAAATAATAATCGATTAAATGGATAATCGATTATTATTTTTCAAATTCCTAGACTCACTGTCACGAAGAGTATGGTAAGGTGAACAAAAAAACAATCCACAATATTCTTCTGGACTTACGACCTATTGGCTACTCTTCAAGGACATCGATATTCTATACGATTGAAGCTATCAATATAACGAGGCTGATATCAGGCTGATGTGAATTCAAAATGGCGGTTTGAGGCGTGTGTAAAATCTTATTTACCTACCAGATATCAGTTATAAAACGTCACGAGCAGCCCACAGATTGACATACGCCGACCGTCATTTTGAATTCACACCAAGAGTATTAAAAATAGTGAACACTTGACTGCTTAATTACGATAAATAAACATTTTCAAATAGGTCCAACTTTTAAAATGTACATTTAAGCGAACGAAAAAAACATAGAACCTGATTAGCGCTGAAAAATTACCCCACGATAATCTCTGTTCAATGCACTACAAGGCAACTTTTCACCATTTTTGTCCCAATGATATTTCGAAATGTTGTATTTCGTTTATACTGTAAGTAAGTCAATGTTTCTATTTCTGATATCAATATGCTTAAAAAGGGATATGATCTAAGTGAGTGTGTTTTTAAAGTGATCAATTAAAAGTAACGTTGATATTTTTAAAACACAATCAATTCATTAAATAATAAAACATTTAATAGATCATACAGTGATACCCATCCCTATAAATGTAAAATTTTATTGATACGCCATTGTTGTTCACTACTTACCTCAAGTAAGAAAAAACGAACTTTAAAATAAAGTGCTAGTAATAATAATAATAATAAAAGCTTTTTATTTGTCTCAAAAAACACAATAAATTTGTGTAGTCGGACTCTCGCACAAAGGGTTTCGTACCACCACACAATACAGGTACGGAACTCTCAAAATATGGTAAATACCAACAATATAGTGTCGTCAATGTTTTTAAACGACCTATCCAACGTTACCCCACATTATGGGACAGACGAGAAAAAATTCATCCCCAGTTTACGGTACACTTAAAAAAAAAACTAGATTTTATTTTACCATTTTGTCGACGTGATTAATATTTATTTTCCATGCCAAATTACAGCTTTCTAGTACTAATAGTCTTTAAGCTAAGCCGCGGACAGACGGACGGACATGGCGAAACACACATGACGTCCGTGAAACCTGAAGCTGTCTACGGACGACGCCCTCTCTAAACTCGCCCGTATGTCGGTGCGTTAGGGTTCACGCATTTTTGTTTGGAACTCAATTATTTCCTAAACTAAGGGTGTCCGCGGGTTTAATTCTTCGGAAAAGTGGTTCAGTAGGGTCGGTAGAAGATGTGGTTTTATTTAATGGTAGCACTCCATTTACACCCAATGTACCCTTATAATGACCACTTTTATTAGACTATGGTCTCAAAACAATGTTCTTAGCATCAAGTGTCTAATTATGTTGGTTCTTAATAAAAAAAACTTATCATTTGCGAGATGTGAAACTTTATGGGGGGGGGGTTAGTTCCTCCCCCCTCTTTCCCCCCAACCCCCTATAAAGGTGTCTCTTTGTAAGACCTTTACCGCCAAGAGTGGCAAAATATTGGAAAGGCCTATGTCCAGCAGATGTCCCTACGATGACAGGCTGATATGGCATGGATGGACAAATTGAATCTGTCGTGTTTACGATGTATGACTAAAACCGAATTTGTATGATTTAACTTGGCCCTATGGCAGGTCTTGACCCTTTGGAGCATCCCGATTGAACTTTGGGTATGTGTATTTGCGATTCGATCCTATGGCAGGTCGTGACTCATTGGTGACTCCCGGTTTGATTATATATCTGTCGAGTGATGTATGCTGGCATACTAAATTTCTCGACTTGAATTTGCCAAATCTCAAAGACGTCTGACTGATATGATTAAGACTTGGGAATGTCGGTACTTGGGGAAACGTCTTCAACATCTTAATAATTAATTGGTTGTAACAGTTATATTTCTTGATTATGCCGTAAGGTGAAACCAGTCAGTAAAACAGTAAAAGTGTATTTATTAAGATCTCAAAGACGTCTGTGACGAGAAGCAGAACTGAGTGTTTGAGATTAGGCAATCTTTGAGAATTTGTCTGATTTGTGTTTATGTATTTACTCGTATTTATTGGTTTCACCTACTACTGGGTGCTGTTTATATTTGTGTAATTGTATCCTTGTGATTTTGTAATGCTTCATAGTGATGTCTTTATTACTTAGTGTTCGTTACTTCTGCAGATGGCAGCAACACTATCCGCTCTGTCTTGCAAAGATGTTGCTTTTTTATCAGATTGTTTTGCTTTGTTTGTGTCTTTGTGTAAATTTTTTGTGTTCGTTGCTCGTGTTTATATTATTATCTAGATTCTTGTTTTTGTGTTGACTTGTGTTTGTCTTCATGTATGCCTTTGTATATGAAATAGTGTTTATATTTTTAAGTTCACTGGTGTTTTTTTGTGGTGATAATAATATCAGCCCCGATTTTCGTGCAAGATAGAAATTTATTTCCTTTGCCTGTTTCTATTTCTACCACTATCAAGTATTTCCTTGATCTGCATTGTAATCTGAACAAATATTTATTTTGAATGTCAAATCCAAATATTATTAGAAAGATTAAATTGATAAGATCCATAAAAAAATCATCAAATAAATCAACGCTGCTTTCAACAAAACCAGTGTTTCAAGTTCTTTCATTGCAAATTTCTTATTCTTATTCTTATTCTTTATTGTACACAAAAAAAGGAGATTACAAATATTTGATACAATAATTTGAGTACAGCGGCGAGCTTATCTCTCAAAGAGATTTTTTATAGCAAACCTTCATCTCGATTAGGAAGAAAACGGGGAAAAAGTGAAAGTGAAATTCTCATAGTTTACAACTAACTGAAATAAATTGATGTCAGTCTTCATACAATTAATCCGCATGATTAAAGCGGGGTTCAGTAACAGTTTAATTATAAAATGTGTAAAAATTATGTAAATGAAATGAAATATAACAAACTAAATCGTATCTAGGTAAGATCGTTGTTATCAATAAGATTAAAATATCATATAACATAAACTTGTTTTGCAATAGTCCCCAAAACACAATGCAACCTTTCCTCTGTATTTGTCGTAAACTAACAGACAAAAGCATCACAGCGTGCTGGTTTTGAAGCGCCAGGACTACCACCGACATCAAGGTCCCCTTTTATCTAATCTTTACTTAATGTTACACAAAATTATCAATTATCTTAAAACGTGATCATAACAAAACACTATTCGGATTTTGTAATACTGAATATCTCGAAAACAAGAATGGACAATGAAGTCTCATTTTACGGAAAACGTTACAAATACTAGGTATCCAAATAACTTTATTAAATGGGTAAATTATTTACTTCATTCACTTTTATGTAATAAAAATTAATATAATGATTTATTTCAGGCTCCATTACCAGCACCAGTATGGTTGGAAACGTTTGAAGCTATTAACACAAGTATTATATGTCCACAATACGTCAATAAAAATAGCCTATTCGGGGCTGCTGAAATGAAAACTGTGGATGACTGTCTGATTGCCAACGTTTTTGTGCCAGATACAAAAGAGACCAATTTACCTGTGCTTATAATAATTCACGGAGGAGCTTATCAAAATGGGAGTGGAAATTGTGTGACTCCAAGAAATTTAGTAAAAGAAGGAGAAATCATATCCATCAGTTTCAACTATCGTCTTGGTATTCATGGATTTTTGTCCTTGGGCACAGAAGATATACCTGGCAATGCGGGAATGAAGGATCAAGTGGCTGCATTACGTTGGGTACAGAAAAATATTGCTAGTTTTGGTGGAAACCCTGATGACGTTACAATAGCTGGATATAGCGCAGGATCTTCATCAGTTGAACTGCTCATGCTTTCAGAAACTACTCAAGGATTATTTAAACGAGCAATTCTAGATAGTGGTTCTGGAATGGCAGTATGGAATGTTCAACAAGATCCTCTTAAAAATGCGGAAACTTTTGCCAAACAACTTAATTTTGAAAGTGATGATGTGTTTGCTCTAGAAGGCTTTTATAAGAGAACGCCAATTGAACAATTAAATATTGATAATTTTTGGTATGGAAAAGATTCAACTTTCGTTTTTGTACCTTGTGTTGAGCGAGATACAGGATCTGAAACATTTTTGAAAGAAGCCCCTTTATCAATATTAAAAAGTGGTAATTTTAAAAAACTGCCTTTACTTGTTGGATTAACCAAAATGGAGGGCCTATTCAGAATTGATATATTTGATACATGGAAAGATCAAATGAATGAAAATTTTTCCGAATTCTTGCCGGGTGATCTTGCATTTAAAAATGAAGAAAAAAAAGAAGAAATAGCAAAGGTTATCAAAGAATTTTATTTCGGAAGTGAGGCGGTTAATATCGCTACGGTGCAGGCTTACGTTGATTATTTCACACACGTCATGTATGCTTACCCAACAATAAGATCTGTGAGGGGGCAAGTGGAAGCTGGTAATGACAATGTATACTTGTATGAGTTTTCCTACTCCGATGACTTTACCCAAGCCATGACACCTTACATAATTCGAGGTGCTAGGCACTGCGCCCAAACATCCACAGTTTTAGAGAGTACATATGCACCTTTTGATGTCTCAACAAGAAGTGAAGAATATAAGCATTTAAAAGCTCTAATGAGTAAATTATGGATTAACTTCACAAAAATTGGGTTAGATTATTTTGACATCTGTTACATTCCCGAGATTAAATTATTGAACAAGTATATCATGTGACTAGCCTTTTGCTCGTGGATTCGCTCAGACTATCACGATTAAAGTATTTCTCTTCCTTAGTAATTCTGTCTTTGATCTTTTTAATAAAATAAATTCCTTGAGTAAATATGGGTAAATAGCGTAAACCGTTGGTTTCTCCTAAATGAATCCATTCTCATAGAAAAAAAAAGTGCAACTGTGACATAATGATGGTTATTGGGACACGAGTGATTGAAAGATAAAGAATGCGGGATGAATCCATTGTTTTGAGGATAGGACTTCCGAAAACAAAAAACCTTTTAACGAAACCCGTACTTTGGTGTTCGTGTAGTTAACATAATTCTGTAGAATCCTAGTATAAAAAAATATTTTGGAAAGGCGACATTTCACTATAAATTTTATTTATACATAATTTTATTAGATTATATTAGTATAAAATTTAAAAAACAAATCGAGCGCAAAAAGCTGCACCTTGTGAAAACTTGCATGATTTCTTCAAGTTCGGGGAAAAAGTAAGATTTTCGGAAAAATATTTTAAACGTATACGAATGGCTGTCATCTTACAATCTCAGAATTGTTGACGGCTATTATTATTTGCCAATGTGCTGTTAAAATGTCTTTAGTTTTTGCGGTCCGATTTGTGCTATACTATGTAGTGTTTAAGTGTATTCAAGCTGCGTAACTTTGTGAAAATTAACGTACACTGCTTGTCACAAAAAAGCAAATGTCTTGTATCACCATACTTTTATTTTTTATTTATTTTACATATATATATTTTATAACACACACAAAAAATATAAATTCAAGATATATTACGGATCCGATCTGGACCCGGCATCAGTTGAGTGTAGGTATAATACTCATTTATGATATTTATTATATGGTATATAATATAATATATATGAAAATAACACCAGGCTAAGTTACAGAACTAGACCTGCCATTTACAATTATTTTTGGGCTCTCTGATGGCGCTTATAAATAATGTTGTTTTCCTCTCTATATAGTTTTAATGTTAGCTAAAAACGTAAAAGTAAGAATCCCATTAGGTCAGCAGTGATCCAACTCATGAATTTATAGGCCCCGGTGAATGATATTTAACCATGAGGTATCGGAATTTTATTGACTTCTTCAAAGCGGCGCGGCGATGCAAAATGATTTTTTTTATTTTTTTAGAAAACCAGTGCCGGCTGTGACGGAAATATTTCCTAAAGGCTGGCCAGCATCATCGCCTAACGGTACTCCTTACATGGACTTGAATATGCCTCCCCAACTGAGAGGGGCTTTGTTGGAAGAAATAATTAAATTCTGGGATGGGATTTATGAGAGGTTCTACAGCACCCCCAAAGCACCACCCGTCCCATCTGTAAAATGTATTATGTGAAATGTTAGTATCTGCCGAAGAATAAAATGTTTCGTATTTATATCTCGGAATAAAATTATTTATCTACACAATAAAGGTATACTTTTTATATGTTAATAATCCCTATCCCTACTATTAACATATAAAAGTGAAAGTTTACTTTTTGTTGGTTAGTTACATAAGATCTCAAAAACTACTTGATGAATCGACATGGAACTTTCACAATTTCATAGTTTAGATTCAAAGATTCAAAATGTTTATTTGTAAAATAGATACATAAAGTATACGTTTTACATGTCAAATCTAATCTGTATAAAATAATATTTTTTGATCAAACAAATATGATACGGGAAATATATAAAAAACTATATTTAAGTTGGGCTACTAAAGTTATACACATGCATAAAATAAAGACTTATTGGAATAAGAATATCATTATACCTACATAATGCAATTAATAAATAAGTTGATAAATAAACTGAATAGACCATAAATTAATGTAATCCCTAGCCAAGTATATACTAACATAAGTAAAAAAACAATATATTGTATATATGTACATACCTACATAATGCAATGAATAAATAAGTTAATACATAAATAAACTATAAATAGATATAATGCCTAAATCCGCCCATTCGATTAATCTTGCTAAGAAGAAGGGCAAGAAACTTAGCAAGATCATGTCTTTTTTATTAGTATTTTTTTTCTCAATATGGCTTAATACTATTACAGTTTTTTTAACTAAGATAAAATGACACTAAACAATTATAATAAAAGGATAAAAATATAAAAGACAAGAGGAAATTGTGTCATGAGGAAAAGATATATATATCTTAGTCTACCTGTCTAATGAGGTAGTAAGTTAAAATACTAAGCAAAAGATCATCCACCTGTCTCATATAGTTTATCACTTTTTTATAGTCATCAGATTATCAACTAATAAATGCTAAGTTTAAGTTATAAAATGTTCATGTTAATATGTAAAAAGAAATTTCAAAATAATAATAAAAAACAATATAAAAATATTAATCTACATAAAAACAAACGATTTGAAAAACACAAATCAGTTAGAAAATAAACGAACAGTAGTATCAATCAATATTCTCATGACACCAAGCGTCACTATCATCCAAATAGTCATTGATTTTATAATATGCTTTTCTCAAGATTTCCTGCTTAATATATAATTTAAACTTATTTTCTGAAAAACTAAGGACCTCCTTTGGAAGTTTATTGTAAAATCTTATACCATGTCCTACAAAAGAGGTGCTTACTTTTGCAAGTCTAATTTTTGTAAAAGCCAGTTTATGTTTCTTCCTAGTGTCTATAAAGTGATGCTCACCGAGCCTAGGGAAAGTATTAATATTAGATCACTCCACTATATATTAATAAAGGTAATTTTTTCCTGACATTCAGCTATTTTCTGGGTGTAAATTTGTATAAACCTTTTGAAACCGCTGCCTCCATTATGGTTCACGTAATCATCAATCTGAAATACAGGCTTAGTATGGGGCTGGTAATTTGTTAATTCCTTCCACGAGGATCGTGTTGGGTTCACTGGTAAAAGCTGGTAGCAATAATAGGGCAACCCGTAAACCCAGATTCCACTCTTTCAAGATAATAATCTATATAAATATGGGTAAGTTGTAAATAAAAGTAAAACCAGCTAAAATAAACTAATTCTAACAGAAAATCATCATCATCATCATCATTGGCCACAGCATCTGTTATAGATGATTATTGCCTCGCTCGGCTATAAAGCTCTATGGCAGCATGGCATTTCTTGCCACATCGATCGCATGTGAAGCGCAAATTTGTATAACCCGTGAGAATAAAGACAGGAATCTGGCGGCATGTAGGTACTTGTGTCTGCATTGGATTGTGTTAGAGTCAGCATAAAAAAATGTTTCTTTAGTATTATTTTTTAAGAGTAATATTTTACTTTTTATGCCTTTTCCGTGTTAAGTGTGTTAATTCGGCGTATTCCCCATGGTATGGAACACAGAAACCAATATGAGAGCGACGACTTCTAGAGAACATGTGTTTCAGGAAGAAAGAAGTCGGCAAAGTAGTTTCCGAGGACTCATAGTTTGTAACAGTCAATTTAACAATAACAACAAATAATAACAAAAACTAGTGGAACGCGTGGACTCGTGGAGTGAACTTTAGCGGCAAATCCAGACTACCTTTTTTCCATGCAGTACACAAGTGAAGACAGACATACAGTGCAAGTGAGAGGGGATGATTATGGGTGCCATTTTAGCTTTCTTTATTCTTGCGGGTTATATTATATACCTACATTATAGAAGGTTTTGAAGCACGACGAAGTCTTCTCTGTTTATTATTCTCCAGCCAGTCTTCGTCGTGTTTCTGTTTCTAGCAGCAAATGCAGCTAAACTAAGTGTACTAAAGCCTGTGGTGTGGAGATATGTAGACCGTACGAGATGGGGAGGGGTAATTGTAACAAAACAGTATTTTGTTTTACCGACAAAAGAAACATTTCTTTGTAAATACAAAATTATTGGCTTTTAAAAAATCATTGTACCAAATTATACCAAAGGCCAGTTTCTGAATTAAGAAAGTCTCGCTAAGTGGATACATAAGTGACGAATTGGCCAATCACAGCGCTGCATTTGAAAGTTAAGCACTACTTAACTAGAAATTCTCAATTGTGAAATCGGGGGCAAGTCTGTGAATTTATTGTGAGCATTTAGAAATCAAAACACTGAAAGATTTTTAGAATATTGAGATATTTACTAAAGCGTCAAGCTTATCGAATGAGTAGGTACTCTACGTTAAATCATTGCTACATTCGTTCAATAATAATTATGTATTTATTTTAAGTAAGATAAGAAGTGAATAATACGAAAGAAGTCCGCTGTAAAAGTACTTATCGTCAAGAAAATGCCCTAATCCCTGAGACTTTTATCGTGGCGTCCACTCTAACTATTTTTAAATGATAACAAGTTAAGAGTACGTATTTATCACCCGATTACTGTGAACTATAAGATGTAATTTCTTAACTGATGTTCTGGTGTAACTACGTTTGGACATATGCCATTTTTTATCCCGGCAGACAGAGGACGTAGTAATAATTTGGCCAAGTGCGATTTGGGCTTGGATCTTATAACGTGACAGCAGATTTTGAGATAAATATGAATGTAGGGGGTTTCTTGGGGTCCAGCTCGACAATTTATTTTTCTAGGAATTGCGAAATTGTTTAATTTCGAAAATATTCAATTACGTAAAATGACATGAAATGAAACGTGATATCGATATTTTGTTTGGTTTTGATCAAGTAAAATCTGTCAGAATAGGTAATAATGGGTGAAACGAAACGATATTTATGAAACTACTTTGTTTTTATTCAAGTTAAAGAAATGAACGACCCAGAAAACTTATTTAGGGGAAAGTGCGACTCTGTGCTGGTAGGTTAGTAGAAGCTCTAAAACCGAATCAGCGCAATATATTAATGATATATGATATTATACATAACATTAATGCGACAAAAAACAAGGCGCTAAAATGATCACCTCACAAACAATTTAGCAACCTCTGAGTACGGAGCCCTAATTTTGTAATTTGTTGTTTTTAGAGTATGTAAAATAATATGAGCAAATTTGAAACTTGTATGTTCATACATATCAGAGCTGAAAGAATTAAGAACCCGCTCCGTATTTTACGTCCGTTTGATGCGAAGCATCATTTTAATTATTTTTCTTGTCATTGCAGAGATGTTATTGTAAAAATCAGGGACACACCAGTCCATACTGGCTATCTAAATGAAGACCTAAAAATTTGATTCAGTTGTTTCTCCTCTGCGTGTTATATTGTTACTTAGATATTGTGAATAACGATTCGGAGCGGGCTCGTAAGTACCAAAATAACTCGCAAAAGAAAAACAATAATTCAATCAAATAAATTCTAAGCCTTCGTTTAGACGGCCAATATGAAGTCGTGTATGTCCAAAAACATCGCAATAAAGTCCAGAAAAATATTTAACATATTGCTTTTCATCAAAGTTGTCCTCGTCGCGGACCGGGCACTTAACGTTAACAAAATACATTTTTTCGAGGTTCATTGTGGAGACCCCGCTTGGTTTTTTTTTTTCATTTTATCATTTGGGAAAGTAGAGGGTAACATGTATTCTGTGAAAATTTCAACAACAATTTCTACCTATGACGGCTAAAGCTGTATTACTCCTGTGATAGACGGACAGACTTGAAATCAAGCCACATCAAGTCAGTCGGCCTTCACTCAAGATTCATCAGATATCCGCAGCAGTAAGCAACACTATCTTAACATTAATAAATTAAAGTAGCCTACGTCAAGTTCATTTAAATATTCATCAGGAAGCCGCAGCAATCAGCTAGACTATTACAATCAACCCATGTCATGTCAGTTGGGCTTTAATCAAGCATTCATCAGGCAGGTGCAATGATCGGCTAGACTGTCAAGACATCAATCAATCAAATAAGCCACGTCACGTCAGTCGGGCTTCACTCAAGCATTCATCAGGTAGCCGCAGCATTCAGCTGGACTATGAAGACATCATTCAATCAAATAAGCCACGTCACGTCAGTCGGGCTTCACTCAAGCATTCATCAGGTAGCCGCAGCAATCAGCCAGACTATCAATACATCATTCAATCAAGTTAGCCACGTCAAGTGAGTCGGCTTCACTCAAGAATTCATCTGGTAGCCGCAGCAATCAGCTAGTCCATCACATTATTCGATTATTTCAAGCCATACCTTGTGGATGCCGATCTTTTTCTTTTGATAAAAATAACATTAAAAACGACAAGTGATATTATCATACTGAGTTTGTTTTTGATAAGTTTATTAAACGTTTATTTTTTATGAGGTTCGTTAACGTAAAAACGATAAACATATGTGCGTTATATCGTGGAGTCTAATTTTAAGTTCTTGTTTAGAAGTGCAAATCACTTAAATGCAATAATTTTTTATAATTTCTTAATTAAAATATCTTTTATTTTTTTAAATTGTAACCATACATTTATATGTAATGTGAGTACTTCTTACTGTTTCAATACTTTTACTTCTCTTATACCAAGTAAAAAACCATAGTTATGCGTGGGCATGAACTGGATTTATGTTAAAACAACCTAAACAAGAGAGTTTCACTAGTTTAAAAAACATTCTGACCTATTCTTGTGCAGCAAACCTTAAATTTAGAGTTGAAAAACCTAAAATAATACAAGCTCATTTAACTTCTATCCATCTGCGTAAAAGCCTATTTTGCAATGAAAAGTTTTATGTTATGGCAGCTCTAAATCTAATATTTGCTACACGAGAATAGGTGTCAGTAAGTACCCAATTTACTGTATTTTTGCCTATTGTTGATGGCAAATCTTAGTTGTTGTACTAAGACAGAAAATATTTTTAGATTTTTAAATAAGATAGAATTACCTCTTTGGCTACAGAAGTATTGGTAGGATTTTTACCCAGCTTTTTCGAGAAGTTTTAATGTGAGAGTGCTATTTTTCAATCTGCATGGAGAAAAAGTTTTCCAAACGCCCCGTTTTCTCGAAACTCTATTTCGTCTATTTACTGTACTCTTCATATTATGACGGCAGAACAACCAGCAAAGTGTTTTTCTTTTTACTTATAAGTTATAGAATGATTTTTTATCCACTTCAGTTTCGTTATATTCGAATTATAAGATTGACAGCGGTTTCATTATAATACCCATAACGACATCGGGTTGCATTATGCGAATCGTCATAAATTCTAAAACACAAGCAAAGACATTCTGAACATACAGCCAGGTACCTATAATATTACTTCGAAATCGAGACAATGTAAATGATGTTTTTAAAAACCGGCCAAGTGCGTGTCGGGCACGGGGGGGGGGCGCTCCACTCTAACTAAAATTTTCTCTTTAAAACTTAATATTTCGCCAACGGCTCCCTAAATTATCCAACAATACCCCACACTGTGGGATAGACGAGAAAAAAAAATTCATCCCCAGTTTAAGTGTATGAGACCCATAAAAAAACTTTTTTCGAGATTTTATTTTACCATTTTGTCGGCGTGATAAATATTTATATTCATGGCAAATTACAGCTTTCTAGTATTAATAGTCTCTGCGCTAAGCCGCGGACAGACGGACAGACGGACATGGCGAAATTGTAAGGGTTCCTTGGCGGACTACGGAACTCAAAAAATGGAACAAATTCAGAACAAAAGTATCGTATACTATTTGGCTGTTGCCTTATACCTAATAAAGACTAAATAAAATAAAAAGTGGACGCAGGAAAAAAATTCTGAGTGAAATTTTATTAAAAATGTCTTCAACATCAAGTGATATTGAAAATACCCCACCAGATATATAACAAATAGAGCAGTTGCGGCTACAAATAATTTACTACCAGAAAAATGAAGACATGTATATGAGTAATGTTATGAAGATTTCGTGATATGAAACGTAACAATATTCCAAGCACATAATTTTCTGAAAACGCTTTGTTGGTATATTTTGAGGAAATCTCAAAATACATTAAACGAAGTTAACTTTAATGTACCGCAATGCATGTCTCCAGGCCCATCTACAAGTTCAGCCTGTAATCCTGCAATTCCTGTTTATTTTAATAATTGTACAATACAAAATCTACATTTAAATAAACAATAGTCAGCGTGTAGTGAAGTTTCTATTAAAAATACTTATTTGTCTATATCTGTGTTTTATTCCTTCCTTCGTAGATAAAATCTTGTACGCAACTGTACGTTATTGGTCTTTGAAGGGACCTTCTGTCTCAAGTTATTACGTAATAAGCTAACCTAACAACATCTTATAGTGACCATAATATCAATATTAAAAATCTTTTAATGTTTTAAATAAATAGATTGACTTGCCAATCGCACGAAATAATCTTACTTAATATAATATTTATTATTTGTGAGATACATTGTGTTTTTATGCGATGGCCAAGACAATCTATTTATTTAAAACAAAAATAGTACATTACGATACGAGAGCGATGAAACGTTTTCTGACGAGTGTGAGTTTGCGACACGAGCCGAAGGTGAGTGCTGCAATCACACGAGTCGAGAAAAAGTTTCTCGCACGAGTTTCGTATAATATTTTATAGCACAAGTGCGGAAAATGCCGACCTTACGCAAGCGCAGCGTGCGTAAAGCGGTCATTTTACGCACGGTGTGCTATAAAGATTTTTAAAATTGAAATTAGGCCTACCATGAGTTTTGCTTACTAAACAAGTTAACGTCTGCGCACAGTACGATTGAAATCAGTTAACGATTCGGCCATTCTCAGTAATTGTCGTGAATCCCTCATCTCTCACATAGAGTTATCAATTTACAGATATGACCTTTAATTATATTACTCGTTGTCTTATTGAATACAATACAAGAACGATATGAGCAACAAAACCTCCTTTGTAGCTCAAAACTAACACAACCTTTATATTTAAATAAAAAAAAATAATTGACTATTTAGACAGTATGACTCCTTAGTGTCAATAAAAACAGTTTGACGTATATGATACATTTATGTTTATGAACGCTAATTTCATTCGTGAAATTATTCGATTCTATCAAATTTTATCAAAATTAACTTACATAGTTGTGTATCATGGCTTCAACAAATTTAAAGCGTGGTAAAAAAAATGTTGCTTAATCTCGTGAAATTGTAAATAATGTATATAACTATTTTAGAAAAGAAGCCAATTTATTTAAAAAAGAAGAAAGTAAATATCATAACAAAAAAAAATATTTATTGTATACAAGTATAGCTTCAGTAAATAATGAATGTTCAAATTCATGTCGCTTCTGCATAATAAATTTCTTAGGTCTACCGGTTAGTAATGTCATCTTGGCAGGTGCTATACATTGCGTTTATAATACTTCAAATTGAATGCTACCTAAAAGAAATCGCGGTAATGTATTTCGTGTATTTCCGTCTCGGGATTTAGGCGATGATATCCGAGAAAAGCCGAATCGTTAACTGATTTTAATCGTATTGTAAAATATTTACATGGGAAATTGTGCAGCGCCCCTAGCGGCTTACTACAGGAACCAGCATTTCTCATACAAAATATTTTACGCAGACGGTAACGTGTATAGTAAGCAAAACTCATGGTAGGCCTAAGGATGTTGTTAGGTTAGCTATTACGTAATAACTTAAGACAAAAGCTACATGGATCTCTCAACTTTTTATGGTAGAAGAACTAAGTTGCGAGTTTTTTTTACAAGTTATGCTACTCACAGAAATATCGAGAACACATTAAAATAAATACAACCGTAATAATGAGAACCCTTAGAAATAAAAGTGGTACCAAGCCATTATCGTGCCCTAAGCCTATTGTGAATCAATTGTTATCGAGAATAAAAATTCACCATATTTGTAACACCTGTGATTTCTTATAAGTTTGTTTAATATAGTTAGTTTTAGTACTTATACCGGGGGTAAATAGACCGCTACAATTAAATTAAACCACATATTATACGGATCATACTGAATCACTTTCACCAAGAAACATGCCCGCGCTAACCATTAGTTTGGGAAATATTTGAGTTTCAAAAGAAAATGCGTGAACCCTAAAGCACCGAGATACGGACGTTTTTTGAGGCAGCGTCTTCGGCAAAACAGCTGTTGAGGTGCAGCGTCCTAAAATAGACCATCTGCCTGCGTGGTAATGTTTCTGAGTTACAGTTGAATATTTCCTTCTCTGAAGATTTGCGCGGGAATTTTTCTTCGGAAAGATGTTCAGTATGATCAGTAGAGTATTTGGTCTTATTGATAGGTCGCTCTCTATTTGCACCCGGTGTATGTAATAGGTTCTCATATAAATAAACGCATTGGACTTTGCATCGTGTACAGAGTCAAAGTACAACCATGTAATAATAATTTCGTGTTTAATGGTAAAAACTGTGAACAAAAGTGTAATTACTAGGAAATTACTGTTAACTATGGGATGTTATAAGCATTGATATAGCAAAAGGTAGATACGGTACGTTCATTACGTCGTCAACTGAAAAATGGACCTCTTTTTTAAGAGTATGGCATAGGCTAGGAAAAATATGTATTACCCGTCCAAAACAAAAAGACCAATGTCAAATACTTTATTAGCTTTTGATTGAAGCGATTATTGTAAAGCTAATTGACCTGTATGTACAATAATTACGCGCGAAACAGCAGATCGGAGGGTTTTTAGTTAACGTAGAAATATTTTGTGGGGAAAAAAATATTGAATTTACGTAGAAAACCTTTACATTTCTAGAACCTATTTTATAAAAAAAAACAAATTGCTCTTTTAGTCGCGTTCTTGAAACGAACATTTGAAAACCAAAAAAGAGGTTGGAAAAATATAAATCTTAGTACATTGTTTATACGTGAATCACATAGATAAACGATCAATAAATCAAATTTTCATTTTTCAATATTAATATAGTCCTAATCCCTTGAAAATCTGGCTCTGTTCATATTCTAGGCTCAGGTAAAGCCTTAAACAAACGCCACCAAACAACAGAGATAGAGCGACAAGCTTCAGCAGAGGCGTAAGCGAGACAAGCTACACTAAACAGGCCCATTGGGCATATATTTGCAGTGCCGCGCGCGAAAAGCGTGGTACCGTATCTTCCTTTTGTTTTATCTAAGGTTATAAGATGTTATTTTTGATATAATAATCAAAACTGTTTTAATTTATTAATTTCATGTCTAAATAGGAACTACAAAAACACATGTAAACCAGTCATGTGTGTAACACACTTACTTAACAAATTAATTGATCATGACATTTAATAAACTGTGAACTGATAATGTTCAGTCGTATTTGCCACGCGATGAAAAGCGCACCGTATCTAGTTTGTCTGATAATCGCTGTTACACAATTTTATTGGATAACAGCTAATGTTCAAAATGGAGACTACGGAGAATCTAAAATAGTGAAACTTTCTCAAGGTCTAGTAAGAGGATACAAGAATACGGAATGGGGGATTTTCGAGTTTTTTGGAATACCGTACGCGACGATGCCGACCGGTCCCAACAAGTTCAAGGTATTTATAGGTATTAAACTTATTATTTCATGAACTTAATCTTTCAACAGAAACAGTGTTGTGTGCGGTCTATTTTTTACAATTTGCATATCCTAGTAATAACGAATTGTGTTGTGAATACTTATTATGAAGTAGGTATGACAAATTTGAATACAATACCGTCGAATTTCAAGAATAAAATCTTTTTGAACTGAGCGGAGCGTAGAGAAGTCTCAATGACACGGTATAATTATACCTACCATCATTACATTGTGTTGGTAATGAGCTGGCTTTATTTAGATTGGGAATGCGTTTCAAATAAATTTTTCGCTACTTATAGACACCTATTCTCGTGTAGCAAATATTAGATTTAGAGCTACCATAACCTATATTCATATTCTTTATTCATATTCATATTCTTTATTGCACAGAAAAGTTATACGTACAAGCAGTCATAAATTAAACGTGCTATAGGCGAGCTTATCTCTGAGAGAGATTTCTGCCAGCAAAACCTAGGTGCTAAGGAAATATTAACTAAAAGTGTGTGATCAAATGTGCACACATAAAGAAACAAGTGATATAAAAAATAACAATGTGGAGATAATATGAACTTAAAACTACCATAAATATACCTAACTTTTAAATAAATACTTACATAATAAATTAATTAATAATTACTTAAATATAAAAAGAACAAACATACTTAAATACTGTAATATAAACATGGGCATAAACCTACATAACAAAAGTATTCATAAATATATGTTTAAAACAAGAATTTAGTATATACCAAATATAAACATAAATACATACAGTGTATATACCTGCATAAATAATAAATAAATATATATTTTAAAGGGAAAAATATTTATAAATAATGCTCTTTAAGCTTCTTCTTGAATAGGCTGATCGTAGGACAGTCACGAATCGTATGCGGTAGGGAGTTCCAAAGTCTGATGGATGTCACGGTGAAAGAATTTCTAAAAGCACCCGTGTTATGACATGTAATTTTCATAGCAAAATAGGCTTTAACGCAGATGGATAAAAGTTAAATGAGCTTGTATTATTTTAAGTTTTTCAACTCTAAATTTAAGGTTTGCTGCACGAGAATAGGTCACATAGTATACACACGTATTGTATCTCTTCAGATTATGTCATTACATTACGAATTTTCCTCGGAATACCTACTAATTTCAATACATTGCAAAATGGCTGCACTAAGTATGGGTTCTGTCACTTTGTATTTGCAAAGGTTTTTTCCGCGTCAAAAGGGCAAAACGGAGCCCTATTTATGGCGCACGATATAAAAAAAGGTCTAGTGCGAGTAGTACTCGTGCTCCGATGATTCCGTACCATTGAAAAAATTTAATAGATAAGTAATAATAATAATAATTAATATTAAAATAAAATTACAAACTTAACGTAAGTGATAAATAAATAAATAAAATCACTACATAGAAAATGTATGAATTAAAACTGCAAACTTAGGTTGGCCGAGTATTCGGGTAGGTAACCCTAAACTTGTATGAAAATCGGCGCCTTCAGCATTTATTGTTTAAAATATGTATATCGCACATAATATAGAGAATATTCCAAATTCCTAACTAGTTTAGTTTTTGACAGCGCCGGATTTAGGGGAGGGCAACCGGGGCTGAAGCCCAGGGGCCTCCACACAAGAGTGGTCTCCACAAGTTTTTTATTTTGTACACGAATTGTTTTTTCGAATAAAAAACTCGCAGTATACATACTATTAACTAACCATACATAATAATACAGAAAGTACAAATTGCATAAAGATGTTAGGGCTCACAATGTATTTTTTTCTATTTTTATTGGCTTTGTCAATGAGAACTATATATTTTTAGTTTTATCTTACTTTTTTAAGAAATGTAACTAAGTACCTATACTAATTCAAACAGTAATATTAAAACACAAAATAGTTTTCAAACACTAAGTACAACTAACTTCGTTCTTGCCCAGGGGCCTCCACACCTTAAAATACGGCCCTGGTTTTTGAGATAGACCCTGTAACAAAAATGGTCTAAAATTGACAACCTTGATGGCCCCCATTTTATTATTTTTGGAGATAAAAAAGTAATATGTACTCTACTCAATGAGTTCTAGACAATGACAGCCCTAGGATAAGAAAAAAATATTTGGCTCCCTTTTCTTGTAAATATTTAATTTAATTTTTATTTCAATATTCGGTTTTTGGTTAACACTTTACATAACATATCCAAATTTCAGATTTGCCGGTCAATTCTGGCTCGTGCGCAGAAATGCCTCCGGACCACTAGTACCATTGAACAGTACCATCAATGGTACAAGTGGTACTGATTTGTCCCACTAGTACCATCAATGGTACAAATGGCACTGACTTTTTGAATTTCATTTTTTGAAGGGTTATTTTATCACACTACAACTAACGTGGAGTGGAGCAATATTTATGTAATGAAACTACTGCGAATATCAAAATTAGCGTTAGTACCGTTGAAAGATGATATTATACAGATTTTTTGACATGTAAAAAATTACAGATGATTTAATTATTTTTAAATTTTGTGACTGATGTCAAAAATGACAAATGAAATGAAAATAAAAAAAAATCTAAGAAAAATCATCTTTCACTGACATCTGTCAAAAAATTTAAAAATAATTAAATCAGCTGTCTGTTTTGACATTTGTCACAAAATTTAAAGTCATGTACCTATTTTAATTTTATTACCCTTTTTTACACCTTTTTTCTCGTTTTGCCTTAAACGTAGCTTGCCTTTTTTACTTTTTTAATGATCTGAAATTCATAGTAATGAAATTAATTTATATGACTTATGTTTACGTAGTTCACCGTTTTGTATAATATGATCTATTGATTTAACAGGAAAAATCTCTCAAAAGCAACGACATAACTATTTTAACTCCTGTATAGGATCAAATTATAATGTACATTTAATAACAAATAAAAATTTAAATAACAAATTTAATATAAAATCTCAGGAACTTGATCTAGACTTGTTCCATCTATCCATAGCACGGATAAGATCCAAAATAAGTGCAAATTTTTTCAACAAAGGTTACTTTGTTTAATTTTATTTCACATTTAACTTTTTAAGTATATATTCTATGTTTTCTTTACTAGCTTTTCTCTTTCTCTTACATTATAACGTTTTTGTGTTTGTTTTATTAATTTTCAAAATTGTAATTTTGTTAATGTACGAGAATATTTAGTAATACATTATTTTTTAAATAATATTATAATAAGACAATTTTTTTTCTTATTATAATATTATTTAAAAAATAATGTATTACTTCGTACTAACCCGTATCTATAAGTGAAAACTTGTAAATGGCCTTCTGCATTTATTACTTTTAAGTTTATTATAATTTATTGTGCTGTAAGTTTTCCGAATAAATAAATGAAATAAATGAAATGAAATGAAATATTCAAATTTTTAGTTTATTCTTATTATTATGTTTACTATTTCGATATGATTATAATTTTAATACTCTTTTTTACACAATTTTTTTCCTTTGCAGTTAAACGAAGGTCTACTTTTGAACTTTGCCGATACCTATACCCTAGTTATTAAATTTAGCACCAGTATTAATTATCTGAATGTTACTTTTATTTCCGCAGTTCTCTTTTAGTATGTGATCTATTAGTTCCATAGAATAATCTCTCAGAATAAGAAGGGACTTTATAATTATTTTTACTCCTGGTTAAGGTAAAATTATTTTGCAAATCTAAAAATACACGCTTTTTGTAATACATAGGGGCTCAGCGAAATGCAAAACTTTTTAGGGGCCCGTGCCTTAGAATGAAAAAAACTAAACCCCATTTACTATTAAAATTTTATTAAATACTCACTTTACAACTACTTTTTAATACTCACCCATTTTTGCAAGAAAACTCTGTCCACCAAACTCAATATTTTTTCCACTAATCTACACATAAAGACTCTTTGATAAATCAGTTACAGCCGTGATCCCCCCGCCGGATTTTTGTAATTTGCGCCCGCGATTTCGAACGGTTGAATATAGCTATTTATTGAAATCCTATACGTTCTACATACGAAATGATTACATCTTACAAATATCTATGAACTACCTCGATTCCTAGATTCAATAAAAATAGTTTTTACTCGAGAAATGCCTAAGAAAATCAAATATGAAAATGAAACATTTTGGAGCTTAAACACAGATTTTCAAGTGCTTGTATTTCTTAAGCGTGTTTATTATCCGTAATTTAAAGTTAAATACGACTTGTAGATTATGCAAAAGACGAAGTTACTTAAGTTTTATGTGATTTAATGCATCACCATACAAATGAGAAGCTAAATCGTTTTGTATGCCGCGCACTTCCCTTAGTACCTAACTCATCTCACCTTAAGGGACGGATGTACTGAATATGGAAAGCCATAATACGCTACCCAAATGCATGTATTAAGGCTTCCGTGAAAAAACTGAAATTTCTCAAATTTTTTCACTTAATTTGAAATAAAAATTCAAACCAAAATTCAAATTTTTACAACACTGTGGTAGGACCGCCATGAGTGGTGAAATCTTGGGAAAGGCTTAAGTCCAACAGTGGCAGAAACAGGCTGATGGATGTATGGATAGATACAATATTTAAAAGACCTTACAACGGGATGTACAAGTATTTAGATTATATGTACATAATACAGTTATTTACATACTAGTAAGAATTACTGCCAAGCATGACCTAAAATGCATGCATCATTATTGGTCCAGTCAGTAGTCCGTCGCCCATTAGGATAACCCTTAAAAATATGAAATTCACCGTGCAGTATGCCTAATGATTAAGAAACTCTCGTCAATTACTATTAAACATATGTTTAATTTCAAATTTTCTGATTGAGAGATTTAATATAATATTTTATTGTAGATGCGTGGAGCCATCTCTAATATACTTTTGCTAAATATAACTGTCGTGGATGAAAATTCTGCAATTGAGTATTTTGCTGAAAATTGAATTTATAATTAATTACAGGCTCCATTACCGGCACCGGCATGGCTGGAGACGTTTGAAGCAGTGAACAAAGATATTGCGTGTCCACAATACTTCATGAAAAATCACCCATTAGCAGATCTCTTTGCTGGCATTACTATTGTAGATGATTGTCTAATAGCCAATGTTTTTGTGCCAGATACAACAGATACCAATTTACCTGTGCTTGTTATGGTTCATGGAGGAGCTTATCAGATGGGAACTGGAAATCTTGGGACCCCAAGAAACTTGGTAAAGGAAGGAAACATTATATCCATCAGTTTCAATTATCGTCTTGGTATACATGGATTTTTGTGCTTGGGAACAGAAGATATACCTGGGAATGCAGGAATGAAAGATCAAGTAGCTGCGTTACGCTGGGTGCAAAAAAATATTGCTAGTTTTGGTGGAAACCCCGATGATGTCACAATAGCTGGGTTTAGCGCGGGATCTTCAGCAGTTGAGCTACTTGCGCTTTCAAAAACTACTCAAGGACTGTTTAAAAGAATAATTCCTGAGAGTGGTGCTGGTGTTGGAGTGTGGAGTGTTCAACAAGATCCTTTAAAAAATGCAAAAACTTTTGCAAACAGATTTAATTTTGAAAGTGATGATGTATTTGCATTGGAAAATTTTTATAAAAGAACACCAATTAAAGAATTAAACATTGATAATTTTTTGCACGAAAAAGATTCAACTTTTTTTTTTGTGCCTTGTGTTGAGCGAGATACCGGGTCTGAAGTATTTTTGAAAGAAGCACCATTAACTATATTAAAAAGTGGTAACATTAAGAAATTGCCTTTACTTATAGGATTCGCCAATATGGAGGGCCTTTTTAGAATAGAAAATTTTGATGAATGGAAAGATCAAATGAATGACAAGTTTTCTGAATTCTTGCCGGGTGATTTAGCATTTAAAACTGAAAAGCAAAAAGAAGAAATATCAAAGATGATCAAAGAATTTTATTTCGAAAATAAGCCAATAAATAACAACACGATGCAGGGATATATTAATTATTTCACAGACGTTTTGTTTGCATACCCGACAATAAGATCCGTGAAAGGGCAGGTGGAGGCTGGCAATGAAAATGTATATTTGTACGAATTTTCCTATTCCGATGATTTTACGCAAGCCATGACACCTTACAAAGTTCGGGGTGCTAACCACTGCGCCCAAACATTTACAAATTTTGAGATGTCGTTTATACCTTCTGATGACTTATCAAGAAGTGAAGAGTATAAGCAATTTAAAGTATTAATGAGTAAATTATGGATTAACTTCATAAAAATTGGGTGAGTTATGTTCTGAGATAATCCTGGTAGTAAATATTGGTATATCCATCCATCCATCAGCCTTTAACGTCCACTGCTGGACATAGGCCTTCCTAAGATTTCGCCACTCTTGGCGGTCCTCCTGGAAGAAATCCTATACTCACACACGCTGGGCAGGCGGGTTAGAACAATTGCACCGGTGACGCCATTGCCCATCAACAGTCTATTTTATGGAAGGCTCGGCAATTGGGGATGGATATACCGCCATCCATCGGTCCCAGGCGATGGTGGGCTGCCTGGTTTTACCTGAGAGCTGTTCTCTTACTCTCCCCCGAATAAGTTCGGGAGGATTTGCGAGTAAGATGGTGGTACCTCCACAGTCGAGCCTAGCATCAGCTCTACCACCTACCTACACTACACTATTTTGGTAAATGAAAAAGACAATTTATTTTAAGCCTATTATGCTTCTGCACTTGGTTCCACCCTTGCTAATTGCTATTCTGTTAAGTAACTATTCTCCCTCCATAGAATGTCTGGGGGATGTTTTTACAAAATAATATTGTGCGGCCCTTGTTGGCCTTGATGCACTTACAAAAACTTTTTCTAATGATCCCTTTAAGAGTTATATATAAGTGACTAAAATGTTTAGATTATTATAGTGACTCCTTAGCTTTTATTAGTAACAGGAGTCACAACGTAAAAATATAACTTAAGACTTTCCTGATACTATCTCCTAAAACCGGAAAAATCGCATCAAAACCATTCAGTGATAACTGATAATGATAAGACAAACACTATTATGAAATAAAACACTTATTTTTTGGTAGAATACTTATATTAAGTAGCTTAACATTGCAGAATATATCCAAAACTAGGTTATATAATTGATAAACACCGTGAAAAAACCTGCCACGAATTTTCACCACATTACGGTTCCATCCATCCATCAGCCTCTTTCGTCCACTGCTGGACATACGCCTTTCCAAGATTTCGCCACTCTTGGTGGTCCTCCTGGAAGAAATACCCATACTCACACACGCTGGGCAGGTGGGTTGGTGAGCGCGGTGCCGAACCCCTTAAGGCTCGGCAATTGGGGATGGATATACCGCCATCCATCGGTCCCAGGCAATGGTGGGCCCCCTGGTTCTGCCTGAGAGCTGTTCTCTTACTCTTCCCGAATAACTTCGGGGGGGTTTGCGAGTACGATGGTGGTACCTCCACAGTCGAGCATTACTGTTGGTGAAATATTATTATTTTAACAAAATTTTGGAGCTTAGGATATTATGGATAGATGATAAATAAGAGCAGTTCATGATACTAGTACATAAATAGTTTATTTAAAATAAAACTGGACTATTGATATATAAAAAAATGTTGTCATGTATTGGGTCAATTTTCTTTGCTTGTCGATAACCCTCCTTTGGCATAAAGGTAGGTCGTAGAGCGTATTCAAAGAAAGAATGCGGTAAATTATACTTATGATTAATTATTCCAAAACTTATTATTAACGAGCCATTCGATAAATAGAGTCTAATTAAGTTGGTCATTAATAAATGCATGTGAAATTAATTTGTGTTTAATCTACGGAATTCTCAGGGCACTGGTCTTATTCGCACTTGGCCGGTTTTTCTATCTTGCAATACACTCTGATCGACAAGGTAATCAAGAAGGTAAAATTTGTTTGTTTGTATGTAAGGGTTAATCTGTGAAACTATTAAACATAATTTTTCTGTTATTTATAATATCAGATGCTTTACTTGGAAGTAAGCTATATACCTAGTTTGTAGCAGGCGCTATCGAGCTCGATATGGTCCTTCATGTTAGAGGTGCTAGAAAAATGCAGTTCCAGACTTTGTTGAATGGGCAGGTAATAAATAATATCTGGAACTCTTATACTAAACCCATCTTGAAAATACTTTTACTGTTGTAACGGTTAGTTAGACAATTCACTTTGACAAATATAGATTGTTCTCTGAGGACAGGCAATATGGACATAGTCATTAAATACATTTACGTGGAAGCTCATAGTAGTTTATGAAACTGGTACATAAAAAGAACTCATAAAAACTCATGCCTAGTGACCTGTTTTCATAATCTTGGGAAATTTTTCGTTAGCCATTTTTGATTGTTCTTGTAAAAGTTTTGTTCTAAAAGTGTTCGTAATTTCCGTCGTTATTTCCAGAATGTCAGGTGGAGTCAAATATCATCACAATTCTTTTGACCTATAAAACCACAGTAAGTAATAAATACATTTCCTCGAAAACTATGGCGCAACCTTAGAGTATTCATCCATTGACAGACCGTCTAAGGCGCCGTAAGCCATAGACAATACCTGGCCGAAAATAAAGTTGACTGTAACCTCGTTACTGTTTTGTATGTATTATGTGTTGGAGAACATTATATGATAACCAACCTCATTTTGAAGTTTTTTTATAGCATTATGTTGTTCGGAGACATATACTTTAATTTAATTTTTTAGAAACGTTCATGAAAAATATTTTTCATTATGCCTGTAGTTTTGAGTTCGTAATGAGGATTTTACAATATGAGGTTAGATAAAAGCTATTAAAATATGGTTAAGTATTGAAATAGAACTTTGCAAAAAAAATGATATCCTACTAAAAACAAATGTGGAAAGGGGCCGAGTTTAGTACAAAGGCAGTGCAGGATTGTCATCTTCGCCGAAAAATTACTTCAGGGGGCTTTGCAAATACGATGGTGGTACCTCCATGATTATTATGTAATAAGGAAAACTTTGCTTATAGAAAACGATTTGAACAAAATTTGAAGAACTAATTAATATACAGGAGTTTAATAATATGAGTATTAAAATAGTTCTCCAAATTTTATTCATGACAACAGTTTTCTATCAACAAGTATTCAATAATATTTACCGAATGTCAAACCTAGATAACGCAGACACGTGACATTTTAGAATATTAATTCACATGAAATATGTTGTTTATTTAGTCGGGAGCTTTCATCATAAATTTTTTCCTTCATGTTATGGAGGATTCGATGTACGCGATAAACTAAGAAAAAAAACAAGGTGGTGGTGAAAATTATGATCCAAAATTTTATGTCCCTTTGTTATTTGAATTTTGTTGACATTATTTGATTTGCTAATTACAAAGCCGAATATTGATCATATTCGGCTTTGTAATTAGTAAATAAAATAAAATTAAATCAAAATATTTATTTTGTAAAATAGATACATAAAGTATACTTTCTACAAGTCAAAGTTAATCTTACAATATATATCTTTAGAATATAAAAAAATATATAATAATACGGGAAATACATACAAAAAATATTTAGGTTGGGCTGCCAAAATGTAATAGCTAAAACTGGACTTCCGTCAAAGGGTTATGTCAGCAAAACCGTTTATTTTTATTTTTACAGAAAACCGGTACCAGCAGTGACAGACGTGTTTCCTGAAGGTTGGCCAGCATCATCGTCGAACGGTTCCCCTTACATGGAGTTGAATATGCCACCCAAACTTAAAGGGACTTTGTTGGAAGAAAGAGTTAAATTCTGGGATGGAATTTATGGGAAGTTCTATAGTACTCCCAAACCACCACCTGCCCCACCTGTAAAACGAGTGGATTTGTAAATGTCCACCGATTAACAGAAACATTTATGATAATAAAATGAAAAAAAAATTGATATATCCAAAATAATTAATCTCTAAGGAGCGGGGGAGGGATAATCGATTAAATATTATCATTGCGCACATAATAGATCCAAGGAACAACATGAGCAAACTAAAATGTCACTGATAAATATAATATCGTTAAGTAAATATATTGGTTTTTTTATCTTCATATTCCCTCTACCCATTTTTATCTGTGACTACTTCTGTTGTGTCGTTCGAGCGAGACAGGCTCACGTGCATACTGTTGCAAACACACACGCCTGATCAGACTCGATCCAAAGTCAGGCCTGTAGCCAGGACTCGTATCCGTGGGGGATTCAATTTTCAGAAATGCTTGTAGAACATAAAACACGCGTCGCGTTAATCCATTTTTGTGATTAACTTATTATCTCAGTAAAGTCATGTAAATATGAATTGGTGTAAATGTTACATCGAGTTTAGCACTTACATTAAGTTTCTTTTAAGAAATTTTATGTAAGTGCATCTAAAGACAAAGTTACTTCTATGAAACTTAATGTAAGTGCATCTAAAGTATTCTAAAGTCAGTCTAAAGACAATTTTTTTTTTTTGGGTTCAAGTTGTTTTGTAAAGTTTCAAATGCGATTATTTTCATTTTAAATTTGTCGACGTTCTGCTTTTCTTTCATAAGCACCCACGAATATTGTAGATAAACACATTTTTTTACCTTCCACATAAAGAGAAGTCTAAGGGTACCTTCAAGGAGACGCGGCGCGTCAGGCGGCACGGTGCGCGCTCCATACATCGGTGTATGTTTTTGTTTAGGTGATCCAGCCAGTCATAATTTAGAAATCCTACATTGAGTGAGGTTTGAAGGTGGAACGCGTGCTGACCCTAATTTCTCAATTTCTTCAGAAACATGTTTCACAATTTTAGAACCGGGACTTTCCCGATAAAACCCTATCGTATGATTAATAGACCGGAAGGGCAAAGTACTTTAACTCATCAGGTACCAGCATGAAACAGTCACTCTGGAAAGCGAGACAAAATAAACTTTAAAAAAAGGAGGCTGACCTTGACGAAACCTGGCAGGTTGTGTACAATCATGAAAAAAGTGGATTGTTATTTATGTCAAACTATGGTACCAGCATAATTGAACTTTGTTCATACGACAACACTCGATTAGTATAGCTAGAAAAACTTTAACGTTACCGAAATATAAAATAAAATAATAAAAACGGTAATATTTCGGTACCACTATATTTCTCTACCCAAATATTACGGTATGACGTCATTCCTTAATGTTTCAGAACCGAAAAATGGTACCAATATATTACTCTGTCCAAATTTGCAGAATTCGCATGACAACATTTCAAACTGTTTGCTAAGGCATTAAATAGTATTATCTAAAAGTATACTTCAAAGGTAAAAATATGAAGAAAGAATAATCTCGATTGGTGAAGTATTTCATTACTTATTCCCATTTAAAAACTTTTCATTCTAAAAGGTCTTAAGTGAAAATGGTTGGCTCTACGTGACTGAGACCTTTGCCCCATAGAGAAGTTTGCACTAATACAAAAGGTCACCGGTCAAACATGACATTTGTCAAAGAACGAGTTCAATACTTAACTCTGTCAAATATGTCAAGTCAAGTCAACGGTTTGATTATTACTATGAGTTTTTTTAACGGCCCTGTATTGTTATGCCGCTTTGTAGTATTTATATTTTTAGCACAGAATCCCTTCAATTTTGTAGGCTTTAAAATTATTTACGTGCATTTTTACCAAGTAAGATGCTAGAATTATTCAGATCGAGACGGGTTAATTTTGGAACGGCATTTAGATATTCGGTCTGGTTTGAATGAACGATATTGTGGCAAAGGTTCCATTTCTTGCAGTCAACCATTGAACGAAATTAACAAAAATTCAGTATTTTGCAAATATCTCCGAAAATAGCCGCAAATAAAATTTCCAATAATGTTAGTTGGCAATTATGAACCAATAACCACCATAAGGTGTTAGTTTTTAGTGTCTTCTCAGATGACCGCTTGTGAATTATAACGTCTCTTTTAGATCGGAATCCCGGAGTATGTTTAAGATTTATTGTATTTACGAAGGAAATGTAGAATACGTGCACACGTATATGAACACAGGCTGGATTTTTTGCCGCCAAAAATCCTAAAACTAGTGATCGAGTGGTTTATACTATGATAAGGTATGACAAGGTCCTATTCTGAAACGGATAGTATTACTTACAGTATATATGTAGTAACTAGCTTTAGCCCGCGGCTCCGCCCGCGTGTTATTCGGTTTAAAGACATGATTTTTTCCGAGATGAAAAGTAGCATGTGTTAAGTTAGGGTATAAACTGTATCCTTTCTAAATTTCATCCAAATCCGTCTAGCTGGTTCAGCGTGAAAGAGTAACAAACATACACACACACACACACACACAAACTTTCGCATTTATAATATTGTAAGTCTACTCAAGGGAAAGAGGGATAGCATCTCTTTCGCTCTGCAATCCTGCAGCTTTTTGGATACCATAGACAAGGTAAACTTCTTGTAATCCTGCGTTGCGTATAGCCTCCCAGTGTGTATGGACTCTATACCATAGACAAGTAAAAAAAGAGAACTTCTTCGGTTGGCGTGGTGTTGAAGGATTTGTTTTTTGCTTTTCGATTGTTTTTATCAGAGGTTTTCCGACTTGTGAGGGCTTTTGGCATTCAATTTATAAATAGTATTACGATACGAGAGCGATGAAACGTTTTCTGACGAGTGTGAGTTTGCGGCACGAGCCGAAGGTGAGTGCTGCAATCACACTAGTCGAGAAAAAGTTTCTCGCACGAGTATCGTATAATATTTTATAGCAAAAGTGCGGAAAATGCCGACTTTACGCAAGCGCAGCGTGCGTAAAGTGGTCATTTTACGCACGGTGTGCTATAAAATATTATATGTATAGTGTGATACTATTCGTTTCAGGATAGGACCTTGTCTTACCTGATGTCTGTATGCGTTAGCAACGTTGACGGAAGTGTGTGAGTGAATGAGATGCACATAGTGGGCTATCTTGAAACGGATAGTAAAACAAATTAACCATGAAGCCAAGTAAGAAATCGCGAAAAAAATATATTTTCGATTGAAAAAGTACCTGCAACCTAACCTAACCTAACCTAACCTAACCTATATAGTATATACCTATAATGTAACGTAATGTACCTATTTATCAACAGTTCTATTTGCGATTTCTGTGTTGGCTTCAGAAAATAAAAGTTTGTTGTTTAGACGAAAACTACAGTTTTCGTGTTTTCAGCGACAGACAAAATATCCTATCTGTATGAGACATAATATTTATTGATAAATTCTCAAAACCGGTACAAAAATACGTATGAAAAAAAAAACTACAGGTGTATTGTACGGACTTACTCGTACATTTGTATGTGTACCTAAATAATTCTGCTGCGCTTGCAACGCCCTACTATACGTTTTATGTATATTATTAACTCACTTTAGTGACGAAACAACTGCCTTACTGTAAACGACCAGAGAAAATAAAACTAATTACTTCGTTGCTTACTGTTTTCTCTGGACTCCTCATCTTCCCTAACTTCTATTAACTTTCATGTATGGTGTGCAACAGAAACACCGTACATGTATGTATACTTCTGTTCCCAGGTACGATTAGGTTCAAACGTTAATTTAAGACGTAAGTAAGTGACGCATAAATGCTTTTAGACAACGTGGGTTAGCGAAGCGAAAAGTCTATCGAGTCGTAGCGAATAGGAGAGTTGCCTGCATTGCCTACGGCGTAGCAATTTTAGAACTTGGAAGTTTCTTTTACTACGCCGATATTTTATTGTTAAAATAAAACAATGATAGTTAGTGGACCTTCTGTAATATTATGGCCATAAGAGACGCAAAAGTGCTGCCACTTTAGAAACCCATCGAAATCAAAATTCAGCTTAATTAAATGTGTGAACAGCAATGAACTGCTTTTAAATACGTGCACAATTTTCTAAGAAAATGTAGAGAAGTAGTTATGACGGGTCTTCAACGAGCTAAAATTTTAACTTTGCAATAAACGGCTGCTTTTAGCATAAGTTAAAATTTTGGCTATAAATTGTGATTAAGAAAACTCTTTACAATCTTTTAAAATAGTTCATTGTTAATTGTTGAGAAGGCAACTTGCACTCGTATATACCGGGTGTAAATAGACTGCTACCATTAACTGAAACCACATATTCTACCGACCCTACTGAACCACTTTTCCAAAGAAACATACCCGCGGACACCCTTCAGCTTCAGGTTTCACGGACGACGCTCTCTCTAAACTCGCCCGTATGTCGGTGCGTTAGAGTTCACGCATTTTTGTTTAGAACTCAATTATTTCCCAAATTAAGGGAGTCCGTGGGTATGATTCTTGGGAACAGTGGTTCAGTAGGGTCGGTAGAATATGTGGTTTCATTTAATGGTAGGAGTCTATTTACACCCGGTATTTATGATACTGTTGGTCAAGGTCCAGATTGCAAGACGGGTGAGGATAGGTCTGTGTGTTTCCAAAGGGGACGAACGGCGGCGGCGGCAATAGGCTTGTACACAAGGTAAACAAAATATTATTCTATTTAGTACGTCATTTAGATTATCCAAAAATATTGGACAAGTATTTTTTCTTTTGTCAATCAAACAAAAAATGATAGAGATAAAGCGCGTCAAAGTTTGGGACTGGGGGAAAATGACGTCACTTCTAAGTAAAATTGTACCTAGATGTGACATCACGCGGAACTTCGGCGGGCTACATCTTCATCATTATTTGTTTAATTGAAAAAAGAAAAAATACGTGTCCAATATTTTCTGTAATCTAACTGACGGACTAATAAAATTTTTTTAGTCATCATGCCTATTGCGGCTACTGGTAGTAACGCGTGCCAGGCCAGGGAGTGTATTTTTGAATCATTCGAATTTCAATTCGCATACGAATCCGCATGATTCGCATACGAAAACTTAAATCCGGTATTTTTGCAAATTCATTTGTTAATTCTGCAACGAGTGGTCTGACCCACTCGTTTTCTTATTTCTACTAGTAGAATCTACGCAAGATTGACATGACTGAATGACTGACATTTAATTGACAAGTTAAAATGTTTTGATGCATATTTACATTCTTTATTCATAGGCGCCACTGGTACAAGGGTTTCGGCACCGCGCTCACAAACCCACTTCCCAGCGTGTGTGAGTATGGGTATTTCTTCCAGGAGGACCGCCAAGAATGGCAAAATCCTGGAAAGGCCTATATCCAGCAGTGGACGAAACAGGCTGATGGATGAATGGATGGATTAATATGCATTATATTTATGTCTATATCTATAATTTTCATTTTTATTTTTCATTTGTGTAGAATAAGTTCTGTTGTAAAATCCTTTTGTATGCTTGCTGCCAACCTATTTCACCACAGTATTAGTTGGCTGGAAGAAACCTCTTGAAGAGGTAAGCTCGCCTTTGAGCATATTTTTCTTTTTGTAATCTTAGTTTAAGTTTCTATGTGTGTACAATAAATATATAATAATAATAATAATGATAATAATAAACCGGCGTAGGGATGTGATGACCCCACCGCCCACTGGTGCATCTAGATGGCGTCGGGGTGTGACGACCCCTTCGCCCTTTGGTACGTATAGTGCAACAGTCACCGCAAGGCAGCTTTGGCAAGCTGTTGGTGAGTAGCGACACCACGGACCCGAGTACTCCTGGGGACGACAGCATTTCGTCCCCGACTCTGGCTTGCCTTCATTGGCTGTCCAGAGTGGAGCGTTAGAGCTTCACAGCTCGAGGGTGGAAGTGTCTAATGGCGTAATAGCGGAGAACGGCTGACCGGATTTAATCCGTGATCCAGAAACCGGGGCCACACCTCTCAACACCCTGGCTAACCGCAGGGCAGCTTGTGGCGATCTGTTGGTGAGTAGCGCCACCACGGACCTGAGTACTCCTGGGGACGACAGCATTTCGTCCCCGACTCTGGCTTGCCTTCATTGGCTGTCCAGAGTGGAGCGTTAGAGCTTCACAGCTCGAGGGTGGAAGTGTCTAATGGCGTAATAGCGGAGAACGGCTGACCGGATTTAATCCGTGATCCAGAAACCGGGGCCACACCTCTCAACACCCTGGCTAACCGCAGGGCAGCTTGTGGCGAGCTGTTGGTGAGTAGCGACACCACGGACCCGAGTACTCCTGGGGACGACAGCATTTCGTCCCCGACTCTGGCTTGCCTTCATTGGCTGTCCAGAGTGGAGCGTTAGAGCTTCTCAGCTCGAGGGTGGAAGTGTCTAATGTCGTAATAGCGGAGAACGGCTGACCGGATTTAATCCGTGATCCAGAAACCGGGGCCACACCTCTCAACACCCTGGCTAACCGCAGGGCAGCTTGTGGCGAGATGTTGGTGAGTAGCGACACCACGGACCCGAGTACTCCTGGGGACGACAGCATTTCGTCCCCGACTCTGGCTTGCCTTCATTGGCTGTCCAGAGTGGAGCGTTAGAGCTTCACAGCTCGAGGGTGGAAGTGTCTAATGGCGTAATAGCGGAGAACGGCTGACCGGATTTAATCCGTGATCCAGAAACCGGGGCCACACCTCTCAACACCCTGGCTAACCGCAGGGCAGCTTGTGGCAAGCTGTTGGTGAGTAGTGACACCACGGACCCGAGTACTCCTGGGGACGACAGCATTTCGTCCCCGACTCTGGCTTGCCTTCATTGGCTGTCCAGAGTGGAGCGTTAGAGCTTCACAGCTCGAGGGTGGAAGTGTCTAATGGCGTAATAGCGGAGAACGGCTGACCGGATTTAATCCGTGATCCAGAAACCGGGGCCACACCTCTCAACACCCTGGCTAACCGCAGGGCAGCTTGTGGCGAGCTGTTGGTGAGTAGCGACACCACGGACCTGAGGTTTCCAGGGGACAACAACATCTCGTCCCCGCCTTTGGCTTGCCTTCGTTGGTCGGCCAAAGTGGAGCGTTAGAGCTATATGCTCGAAAGGGTGGAAGTGCTCAATCTGCGTAATAACGGGGAAACCCGCTCCGAGTCGCGCTACTCGTGACTCGCGATGGTGAAACCGGTGCACACCTCTCTACACCCTGTAGCCGTCCGCACTGATGTTGCCTGCTTGTCGCCATTCGGTGACTGCTTGGTGGGCCTATCTAGCTGGCGGCGAGTCACCGTCAGCCACACTTAAATTTGTAAGAGATTTCTGAGGCAGATGTCCGTTATCTCACTCCATAGCCCTGTTATCCAGCCCATTTATCATCCCACCTTCATAGCCCACTCCAAGGCACTGTATTTCTGGCAATAGTTAGACAACTATGGGGGACTGTCCGTTAGTGTATCCCAATGGTACATTGAGGGAGAGGCTTCCATGGATGCAGCCATCTCACATTTATATTAAATGGTACTAAGGCCTCTTCAATGTTGGTTTTGGCCCCATGAATGCCTTTAAAATGACCGGGCCCCTATGGGCCCGAGACTGAAAAGTGTACCTACATAATAATAACCTAAAATATAAGTAAAAACATGGTAAAAACAAACAACAGAAACGAAAACAATCAAAAGGAAAGGAAACAACAACGTGGGAAGGAAAACGTCGATGAGAGACTGACATTATTACTTTTTAATTTACGTTCCGTTCACCACCTTCATTACCGCTATTTAAACTCAACGAAATATTGCTTTCCGGTTCTTATTTTTTCTGCGTAAAATGAAAACCGTTTCATTGATTTCTACTGATTCAAAAATACGTAAAATCGTGACCAATCGAATTGAATTTCGCACGTGAATTGTTTTCGTGCGTGAATACATGCAAAATACACTCCCAGGACCGACTTGTTGGCCGAGGCGCTGTGCTGCGCACCCTCAACGAACAAGAAGACCTATTCTTCTACGCTGTGAGTGAATTCACAAGGGTAGCATTGTATATTACGAGTATGTGCTACAGTTAATGTGTATTATTTTTGTATTGAATAGCTTATCAAATTTAATTTTTATTATATTATAATTTTCTTATAATTTTTTGCTTTTCATGTGCTGCACTATCGCATTAGGCCTGTAATGACAGTTGTAAGTTTGTAAATAAATAAATGAAAAATTTAGGCAGATTTTGAATGATTATTCTGGTAAACAATAAATTATATTTTTTTCTGAAGTAACAGGACTTTCAGAGCTCTTAGGACCTTAAGACTAAAATTATAATCTAAAAAAGCGATAGAGAAGAAGGAAAATGTATTTAAACTCGGGCGAGTGAGAAGGGATATAAACATGTGTGGGTGAAATTCGCTAAGATCCAGGTTCGCAAATCGGATACCTCACCAGTTGTCTCTATTAAATCTCTCAATGATTTAAACAAGCTTGTTTAAACTGCGTTACATTTAGTTTTTGTTTTAAAAATAGTCGTAGTATATTTTTATTATTATTAGATTTCTACTATGCTTGCTTTTTGAAATGTGATCTCAAACTCAAACACAGAAAAATGTTGAACACACCTGACTCGCCATTTTTTTCACCATTTTTTGCTTGTCTTTGTTTCGCGACCGAGCGCGTCATTGTGTATGACACTATCTACCCACCGTTACCATGCTTATCGCTTATACGGACCGCCACATATTTACCTGCTAATTGCCTTGCCATTCTAGCGTTTATATCAGTCAACATAAGGTACTCTTTGGATACTATTCTCTTAAATTACTACTGTGCCTTATTCTGCATAGCAACAGTTATTCAAACATTTAACTATTTTGTTATTTTGAAGTGTGGATTTGTTATGAACGCTCGTAGTGGTAATTACTCGTATAAGTATAAGGTCGAGTTTCGGTATTTTATGTTTTACCAAGTTGTTTTTTTGATTGCGTTTGCCCCACGCGTTGTGTTTTATTTAATAATGAGTTTATTTGGGCAGAGATGGCATAGCCCTCTGCTTTCTTTTTGCGTTAATAATAAAATATTATGAGTTCATTTAAGTTGAATATGTACTATCATAACGTAAGGGGCCTACGTACTAAAACAAACGTTTTTCTACGTAATATACTAATAAACTCGTATGATATTGTGGCGATTACAGAGACATGGTTATTGGAAAGTATAAGTGATAGCGAGATTTTTGATAATAGGTATACAGTGTGGAGACGCGACCGTGACTATGACCGCACTAGGCAAATTTACGGAGGCGGGGTTATGTTGGCTACGCGAAGGGATCTGCCCGTGGTTCCGCAGCCAACTTGGAGCTCCACCGCAGAGGATCTCTGGATCACTATTAATTTAAATACGGACGCATCTCGCGGGTCACAAAAATTGCATATAGGTGTATTGTATTTGGTCGAGGAAAGTGATAAAATCGTGGGTCGTAGGTTCAGTTTCTCGGAACAGTTGTCAAATTTTCTTCATAATGTGAGTAAAATAGTATCAGAGCATCCGCATGATAAGATTTTGGTTGTTGGGGATTTTAATCTTGGCAATATTTTTTGGTCTCCTAGCCCAGGTAATACTTATTTATCTCCTTCGAACATTAATACTGATGATGAAATGGAATTGGTTGACCAGATGAGCTCCTACGATCTTAATCAGTTTAATTCGGTTCCGAATGTTAATGGTAGATTTTTAGACCTCGTTTTCTGTAATGATGCTTGCTTAGCAGTTGATGAAGTAGTAGATCCCCTTGTACCTACCACTGAAAGTCACCATAAAGCGATAACGATTAATATTAGCTTTGCTTTCTTTTCATTGCTTGTTGAAGCTCCTAGATTAAAATTTAACTATTACAAAGCTGACTATTGCATTTTAAACCGAAAGTTAAGGGAGGTAAACTGGGAAACTGAATTCTCTTCTAGGTCACTTGATGATGCTGTTAGCTTCTTCTACGACTTATTATATTCACTTAGAGATGAACATGTACCTCAAAAGCTTATCAAGCGTTCTTTTCACCCTCCTTGGTTCACCCCGGCATTGAAGAAAATGTTGAAGGAGAAGGCTAAGTATCTCCGCAAATTTAAAACTTATGGTAATAAGTGCGATGATCTATCGTTTCGCATATTGCGCAATAGAGCTAAATTTCTTGAAGCTCAGTGTTATAATAATTATATTGCAACGATTGAAGATTCTATTAAGCTGAATCCTAAGAATTTCTGGTCATTTGTGAAGAGTAGGCGAAACACTAATGCTTTACCTAGTGTGATGACTTTTAATGGGGACACTGCAGGCACAGGTGCTGGTATATGCAATTTTTTTTCTAATTATTTCTATTCAAACTTTTTAGAACCTGATCCCGTTTCTCACTCTGGTACCTCTATCTTGTTTCCTACAGCTGAACCCATTAATGATGCTGATTTGTGCTCAATAGAGTTTCGGCTGACTGATATTGGAAACAGACTAAAAAAACTGGATATTTGTAAATCTGCAGGTCCGGACCACATTCCCCCTATTCTATTGGTAAATTGTGCTGAATCATTATCATTGCCTCTGCTTTTACTCTTTAAGAGGTCTCTTTGTGAGGGAGTGGTTCCATCGATTTGGAAATCTGCTTTTATCACCCCAGTCCATAAAAAAGGGTCTAAAACAGATGTCACACATTATCGGCCGATTTCCAAATTGTGCGTAATTGCCAAGGTTTTTGAAGGCATTGTTCAAGATCAAATTGTGCAGTCCTTGAAAAACTTTTTCAATCCCACTCAACACGGGTTTTTGAAAGGGAGATCTACTGGATCGAATCTCATTGTATTTAATGACTTTGTGACTGAGAAGATGGATAGAGGTGGTCAAGTTGATGTTATTTACACTGACTATAGTAAAGCATTTGATAGGATTGACCATATTTTACTGCTAAAAAAACTTATGAGGGCGGGAATTCGTGGGGATCTCTATCGATGGTTCTCTGCTTACATTAGTAACAGAACACAAGCTGTTGTGACGCATAACTATACGTCTGATTGCGTATCTGTGCCCAGTGGAGTCCCACAAGGTTCCTTGCTGGGACCTCTTCTTTTTCTCATTTTTATTTGAGATATAGACTTATGTTTTAGAAATTCTAATATTCTTATTTTTGCGGATGATATGAAGATCTTTCGGTCGGTAGCGAGTATTGATGATGCGCTTGCCCTCCAAGATGACCTTTTCCGTCTTGACATCTACTGCTCACTTAATAAACTTGACCTTAATCCATTGAAATGTTCTTACATCTCTTTTTCTCAGAAATTTCAACAAATCATGTTTAACTATACTTTGAGAGGCCATGCTTTGCAACGAGTGTCTGAAGTGCGTGACCTTGGTGTTGCACAGGATTCTAAGCTTGTTTTTGACCTGCACATTGATAATATTGTTAAAAAAGCAACTAAAGCCTTAGGTCTTATTATGCGTATGTCAAAAAATTTTAAAAACAACAAAACACTAAAAATCTTATATTGCACGTATGTACGCAGTAGCTTGGAATATTGTTCACAAGTTTGGAACCCATCTTATAATGTGTACATTAATAGGTTAGAGCGTGTACAGCAAAGGTTCTTCCGTTTCATGAATTATCGTAATAAAATCTATTCAACAGATTATTTTGAATCTTGTCGAGAATATCACATACTTCCTTTACAAGAGCGTCGCTCGATAGCTGACATTCTCTTCTTAATAAGAGTTGTTTCAGGTCAAGTAGACTGCCCTTATTTACTATCCAATCTGAACTTTTATTTCCCCAGCAGATCGCGGCGTCAAATACCCATTTTTTCTCTTCCTATTGTTGGAACAAACTACAGACAAAATAGTTACCTATGGCGAGTACAAAATTATGTAAACACATTACATGATCTCGATATTTTCTTCCTCTCTGTGGCTAGAGCAAGAATGGTGCTAAGCGCTAAGTTTTTTAATATTTGATGTATTAATTTAATACTTACCTGTGGTATCATTGTATTCTAGCATTTTTTTTGTGTTGTGTTTGAGAATTTAATTTAATTTAATTTAATGCTGTTTTCTTTTTCTCGGTTTAAAAATAACTTGTTTTTTTATATTGATTATGTGTAAAGCTAAATTTCATACCGTCAGTAAATTTTATTACTAATATTTTACGTAAGTGTTATTAAGTTATTATGTTACTAGTAGTGAAAACTTGTAATTGGCCGTAATTTGTTTTCTCTGTTTTTTAATTTAGTTATACTGTGCTGTAAGTTTTCCTTAAATATAAATAAATAAATAAAGAAAATAAAAAGTAAATTTTAATTACCCTTCACAGAAATACAAGATGACAGTGTGCTTAAGTTTAATTTGATACAAACAAAGACAAACACGGTTTCTGTTTTGTTTCACTTTATTCACTCTTTTTGTTACCTTTCTTTGGATTGGAAGCGAGCTGACAGAAAGTTGTGCAAAGTTAACGCTCTGAGTAAAGAAGAGTTTGTGAACTAGTTTATTTGTACTAGCTGGTAGTAAACAGGCTGTGCTAGAGAAAGACAAGTAACTTGCTATTGTGACTATGGTCTTAGAGCAGTTACACTGTGTTTGACTCAGATGGCAATAATTACACAGCTCTACAAAAAAAAAGTTTTGTTTTGTTGCCCTGGATATCATCGCAAATTTTTACGTTTTCAAGTGCCCAGATTACGAATATATTCATGAAAGTTCTCAATGTGCTCGTATTTTCATGATTTTTGCATATCTTATATTTTGAACAATTTTACTGCTGGTCTTTGAAAAGAGATTGTCCCTCGAAAAATTATAAAAGAAAAGCTCATAAAAGGCGTTTTATGGTAATATAAAATATATTTTCGACATTTTCCTCTTTATTACTTCGATGTATCCTAATTTCTCAAAATATTACTGACATTATAAATATATCTGTTATTTTATTTCTCGTTTTTTGATTTTTGTAATGTAAAATGAAAATAAAGATTTTAAAAAAAATCAGAGCAAATCTAACAAAATCATTGATAGTTTCATGAATTGTGTGCATAAATGGACCCAAAATCATTTTCATATCCGGGGCAACAAAACCACTGTAGATCAGTGTTATTAATGAGAAAGATTTGTGGCTTGAACTTGCATAAATTAAAAAACTACCTCTGTGTTTTAGTTTAAACTTGTTTATAGGTAACTAACTTTTTCCCACAGCTTTGCTCGCATTTTTGGCGTGACGATTATTTTATCAACATACCTAATTGCCTTTATGTTTTCCACGGTCACTACAACAATAATTTAAAAAAACTGCATCCAATTCCGTTGAATGGTTCTCGAGTTAAAACGGAACGTACATACAAAAATAACAAAAAAAATGTATATACGGCCTTAATTTTGCAAATAATTTTTAAGTTAGTAGTCGGTCGCAGCCGTAGCGCGCTTGTCTTGATAACAAGCGGTTGCAAGCTGGCCCAATTTTTTTTTTAAATCTTATCTTTAAATTGTTTCAAATTGAACTTTTCTGGTTTGTAATGCATTCTAGTGATAATATTCAAGGTGCAGAAACGACTTTTTTTTTCTATTTTCGGGTCCATGAGATCTCTGTAGATGTTCGAAATAATCTTCATTATATAACAACTAAGGCACAGGTGACGGTGGTCTGAATAAAGATATGTTTGTGTCCCGATCTCCGATGCAGTCTCTCCTATAATAGCAGATATCATTAGCAGTTCCCTGAAATCTGGATCTTTCCCTTGTCCCTGGAAAAAAGCTCACATTATGCCTCTCCCGAAAAAGCTCAATCCTGTTTCTTTATCTGATTTTCGCGCAATATCCACAATATCCATTCTTCCCATTTTTTACAAAATCCGCGAGCATATTGCTTACGAGCAACTCTGGATTCCTGCACCAAAACTATCTTCTTAATCCGTATGAGTCTGAGTTTTATCCAGGGGACAGACTTGTTCTTGTCAATATGACAGATATAAAGGCAGCAGAAGAATCTCACCGTTAGACTTCAGCAACGCTTTCAACACTGTCGACGTTGACATAATTGTTGGCATGCTGAGGTTTCTCAGTGTTTCTCCAGTGGTAGTATCACGGTTTGATTCCTATTTTTACGGTAGACAGCAACAAAGTCAAAGTCGATAACTTCCCGCAAGTTAACTTAACTTCTCCTCTTTTTTATATCTTTACCAATTCTATTACTGCATCCCTCTCCTCTTGCTTTTATTTATATTTTTATGACGACATAAAAAGAGCAGTGCACACTGTTAACTTTGATCTTGTCGACATCAGGGAATGGACAAGGCGTTTGAGCCTGCACTTCAACCCAAAGAAATCATCGGTAGTAATTACTACGTCTCCCGCTTGGATATGTCTGACGTGGCTGATGTGGTTTGGGTTTATGGATGGACCAAACTCTATTTTGGTCTTCACATGATAATGAAGTAAGTCGTAAAGTTTTTGGCTCATATCACTTGCCTACAGGAATTCCTGCTCCTTGATACGAAAATTATGTTAGCACAAACTGTCCTTCTTCCCCTTTTGGATTATACTATGATGCCACTTTCCTAGAACACACTGAAGAGCTGCTCAATAGGCGTCCTCAGAACTTCTGCATAAGACACATTTGTTTTCGGACTGCTCAAGTATGGCCTCGTCTCTGAGTTTCGTTGCAGGCTAAAGTGGCTTCCTATTCGTCTTCACAGGAACATTTTTTCCCTTTTATACAATGTTCTTCATAATCCAGTCTACTGTAATTTATTAAAAAAACTGTTTGTCCGTTTGTAATCAGTAATCATTTCTTGACCATATTTATAGCAGTGATGAGTGTTACATGTATCGTATGCTCAGTTTTAACTCTAGATCCACTCAACGGATTTGGATGCGGTTTTATTTATATTCATCGTAGTGACCCGTTGGTCAATCAATAAATAAGGAAAAAGGCTAGTAAATAATAAAATTATTCGGTGGCTACATTTGTTGTTATACCTAAAAACCATGGTAAAAAATTATACAAAGAAAATTTGTAGGTACTGTAAGAATAATTATATACCTAATAGTTATATAGGTACTCGTATTTGACGGACCTCACTAAATGATAATGATAATCCTACTATCCTACTAATATTAATAAATGCGAAAGTTTGTGTGTGTTTGTGTATGTTTGTTACTCTTTCACGCTGAAACGGCTGAACAGATTTGAATGAAATTTAGAATAGATATAGCTTATACCCTAACTAACACATATGCTACTTTTTATCCCGGAAAAATGCATGGTTCCTGTAGGATAGATCAATATCATTGAAAAATCAGGTGTCTAATTAGCGCGGAACTGATCGTTGGTGGTAATATAAGACAAAGCTTTGTTATTTCTACATCAGGTGTCTAATTAGCGCGGTCAATAATCGTTTGTGGTAAATAAGATAAGGCTATGTTATCTCATCACACTTCACACTAATATTATAAATGCGAAAGTTTGTGTGTGTATGTTTGTTACTCTTTCACGCTGGAACGGCTGGACGGATTTGGATGAAATTTAGAATGGATATAGCTTATACCCCAACTTAACACATAGGTTACTTTTTATCCCGGAAAAAAGCATGTCATTAAACCGAATAACACACGGGCGGAGTCGCGGGCAAAAGCTAGTATTTAGATATATTTTGGTACCTATTCACCTGCTGTGTTCCCATCTTGTTATATCGTTGGACCTAGCATTTTAGCGTGTCATTTAAATTTATAATAGTTATTAAGCACGTGTCCATTTGCTTGCTGCATATAGTTAGTTTGAGAACATGTTGTGTTTTAGGTTGTAGTTGAGACCAAGACCATAGAGAAAATCCAGTTTCCTCTGTGGCTGAGATTCAAAATACATTTTGAGTCCGAACTCAATCTTACAAACGTCAAAAAGCGACGTGATCTCATACTAGAGTGACATTTGTAAGATTTGAGCTCGGACTCATAGGCTGAGATTCAGAGTGCTTTTTGAGACCGAACCCAATCTCACAAACGTCAAAAAGCTACGTGATCTCATACTAGAGTGACGTTTGTAAGATTGAGTTCCTCTTGAGTTCGGACCCAAAATGCACTCTGAATCTCAGCTATAATGCACTCTGAATCTCAGCCTTAGTTTGAATTTGGAAAGCTGTGGCGACCTCTACACTGCGACCGTCGTACTGTCAGAGCACGCAGTCTCGTTACCTACTCATTGTACAATACGGTCGCAACGCAATTTTGGCTGCCAACTAAATAACTAACAAGAGAAATAGATGGCGCTTATATTTCTGTAATGTGGAATCAGACTACCTATATTTGTACCTGCCATTGACCTCCCATGTACAACTAGACACACAGTCTCTAAGAAAAGTTCGTCAGAAAACGTCCGAACGTGGGACTTGCATAATAGCAAAAATGCTTCAACCAAATTAAGACGTTATATCGTTAACATAAGATGCAATTTCAGTTGCACGCTATCGTCATTCGAATTTGTCTCGCTATAGCTGTGACAAAATGCATCGCAGACACTTTTTGAGCGAGATTATGAGTCTAGTTGTTTATGAGAAGTCAATGGTACCTGCACAAAGCTACAAACAGTCGTGTTTTCCTCAGCCACAAAGCCTTGTCCAACGTAATATTTTCACTATCGTCACACATTTAGTTATTTTGTATATTAATTATATTTGCAGAGTTTATGTCTGTGGCTACAAAAAATCAGTTCCTCTTTACAAGTGTGAAACTTTCCATCTCAATGTGCGATCGTAAAGCAACCTACTACTAGTAACACTTGTCCATCTTATTATTTAGTAAGATAATAAGTTTACTTTACTTTGAAGGAGCCATCGAGTATATATTTATTTATCCATAAAGCAAAGCTTTTAATGCCCCGGAAGCTTGGGTTTGGAACTTTACTCCAAAAGTAAGCATTGGTTTTTGACTGGAAACTTTCAGTAGCTTGAGAGCCAGCTTGGACTTTTCGAACTTAGTTTGTGACTGTTTGGTGACAAAAAGCGACGTTCTACCAGGCGGGCTGACAGATGGTAGATTTATTGGGTAAAATGTATCTTTGGGAACCCTGAATTCGGAAATAAGTGTCGATAAAATATTTACTGTAAAATTAAATGTAAGATTTTGAAAGATAACAATACCATTCAACAAAAAATTAAATCTGTTTAGAGGTTCGCCAGTTAAAACGGACCAGACAGACTGAAATAAATTTAAAAAATTGTGGATTTAGTTTCAGTACAATTACAGTGCAAAAATATGGATATTTGAACTGTGATATAATACTAAATAATACATTTCATTTAAAATTTACCAAAAATATTTAATGTACCGACACTACTTTTTTACTACCAATTTCAATAATAATATATATGTATTTGCCGGCCAAACCCAATTTTTAGGACAAACTAGTTGTAGGTGCGACGACGAGCGAAGCGAAGAGGAGCGTGTTAGGTTGCTTGTGAATATAAATTCAGGAGCCGAATGAAGCGGAGCGGAGCGAGGCGACGTCTTAAGTTGTAACAAAAATACGATCTTGCCAGCCATTCATGCATGATATCGATCTTAGTTTGTCCTAAAATTAGGTTTGGCCGGAAACAATACAATATGTTATATAACAAACAATGCATGAATTAATTAATTATTTTTGGTTGGTATATTGTACTAAATATAAGCAAATTAAAAAAGGTATCTGTTACTCCTGCATTGTGGGCATGGTCAATATGAGTGTACAGATGCGCGTCACCCTCAGCCATTAAATCCATTACGAATGCGCTAGACGGATGGATGCATTACTCACAATTAAGATGTACTACATCAAGGTTATTCTACTCTGTTTTAATGTTTTTAGTTACCTATTGCACCGAACTACAAGTTTCAATAACAAACTGTTATCTGTCGGCAGTAGCCCGGATTCATTTTGACATTTATATAGTGATGGATGTGTCGTTAGAATGACGATGCGTATCCATATCTATGTGTATTGAAGTTGTTTCAAAGTGTGGAGTGTTGAAGTCGAACAGTTATTAATTATTGGGATTTATTACGATTTTGATTATGAATGTCGTTCCAACATGTGTTTTACCTACTCATAGACTGGTTTAGAAACTGTAGTTCTAATCTGACAAAAAGATAAGAACTATAATTATGTCGGCTCCATCGTGTGGAGCCCACGTAGAATTAACTGCGTCACTTCCATATCTTTAAAACAGAATAAATACTCATAATTTTGACAAAATGGTGCGTTTTAAAATATCAGACCCAGATGGTAGGGGTATTAAACTTTGGTCTATAATAAAAAATAACCGAGAAAAGGATTATCAAATTTTGTACTAAAACGGTGGCGTGTATATGCGCCTTAAATTAAAATTCTTGGTCGGATTCTTCGTCACTGGTGGTGTTGTCAGCATGAATTATAGGATTATATATATTATAACTGTGATTTTGTAAAATCTTCAACTGTCAAGTTTTCTGCATCCTCAACACAGTGGGATCAGGTAGAAGCGTATACCCTTGGTGACTCTTTCTTTTCTTTGAAATATATCCTGCTATAATCCCTCTGTTTTTCAGCCTACCTCGCTCTAATCAAATGCCACGCATGAAATTCAGGTACTCGTATTTTTAGTTTTTGAGCAACATGTTTACACAGTATAGAAAATCTACAAATCGCATCAAAAATTATTGTTTTAAATCATGTTTTTGATATGTTGCTATGGTTCTGAAATATTTTGTCGTTGTGTGCAATAAAATCACGATCCTGGAAATGCGGCAATGTTATTCAAGAGTTTTACTTGAAATTCCTGTTTTATTTGTCCATTTGCAGATTTTTTTTCATGATTTAATACTTTATTCTTATGGAGTAGAAAGTTATATTTATGTTGATTAGAATTTTTTATATTTATTAGCATTTGAAGTCGGAATGCTGACCCCTGTTCTTCCCCGATTCACGGATGTCGACCCCCGTGCTCCTTGCATGCAACACTAACTCTGCTGGTAAATAATTATACTAAGAAACAGAAGCTATGCGATTAGGATTCCTGTATTTAATAGAACGAAGCACCGTAATACAATGTTCTTAAAATACAACTGTTAATGGTAGAATAACCCCTACAGGCTTTACATTGCACATTAGAAGAGGAAGCAGTGTACCCAGAACATTTGGGCAGATGTATTGTTGCAGTGAGCTTCTGTTTGGAGAAGGAATATTAGACATGAGTTGTATTGTGGTTGATAAAAATACTTGTTCTGTTTCACAAAAATCGGGCTTGTACACAGGGTAAACAAAATATTATTCTACTTAGTCCGTCATTTAGATTATCAAAAAATATTGGACACGTATTTTTTCTTTTGCCAATCAAACAAAAAATTACAGATATAAAGCGCGTCAAAGTTTGGGAGTGGGGGAAAATGACGTCACTTCTAAGTAAAATTGTACCTAGATGTGACATCACGCGGAACTTCAGCGGGCTATATCTTCATCATTATTTGTTTAATTGAAAAAAGAAAAAATACATATCCAATATTTTCTCTTAATCTAACTGACGGACTAATAAAAAATTTGTAGTCATCATGCCTAATATATTTTTGACTAGTTTCGCCTTAACGGCCGAACACCTTTAACTAGTTGTAAATATAATTATAATATTTTCTTCAACCATGATGATGTTTCACCAAGTGCCGACAATCGCAAGTATCGACTTTGTGAGTTGTATTGCTTTTGCACGCATTTTAAATTTTTACAAGTATTTTTTCTGTACGTTCCTTGTATGATGTAGACATCCGCTAATGAGGAATTTTTGGAAATTCCCACGGGATCCACGCGAGCAGCGTTGCGGGCGTCTGCTTGTTAAGAGCGCGCACCAAGCTGGCAAAATTTCAAATTTCACCCGCGCCCCTCCTTCCCCTGCGCATCACCTGTGGGCTCCGAGCGAACGTGGCGAGCCAAACAATTGAATACCTAACTATTCATGTAGGTTTAGGTTTTGCTAATACGAGTACTTATTGTTACTTTGAATAAAAAACATTTAAGGTGATATGTGAATTTTTCAACGGTCACTGTTACTCCATGCGGAACGACCCGCAGTGCGAGAGGGACGGATTCCGGAAATAAATAGCAAAATGTCGGTTTTAAATTAATATAAAATTAACTAAAATAGTTATCAAAATTTCACATTCACGAAATTTAGATATTGCTAAAATCTATATAATAAAATATCGTCCAGGTCTATATGTCATTCCTATTTCGCATACTATGAAAAAAAGTGTAGAAGAAGACCTCATTTCAATAATTATTTCTATCGAGCGAAAGTTCTGCAATCGCGTTTCTGTATTCAAGAAAACTAGAAAAAGGTACCCATATTTATATACTAATTTATCAAATTAGTAGCTTCTTCTGAAAACCAGGTAAATAACTTCAAAAAGTGCCGATTTTAGTGAGGTAGCGCCTTAATATTCATTAGATATTAGTAATTTATTAAATATTTTAATTATGTAACATTTATCTTTACTTACTAGTAATAAAGTTTCTACTAAAAAGTGATCATGGAGGTTTTGTTTTTTTTCGTCAGGGCTAAGGTTGAATGACCCTTGTGAAATACGAAAAATATTGTTTTTTGCCTCTATACTTGTTAAGAATAACCGTGACTCAACTAGTATAGAAAGTTCAAGTTTTGTTTTGCGTATTTCCCAGAATGGGTGATCAAACTTTTGTCATGACCACTCACTGAGTCTCCAGTATAAATTTGGCTATATAAGGTGACTTTAATTTATACAGCCAAACTTATACTGGAGGCTTGGTAAGTGCTCAGTAACAAGGTTCGATGACCCTCTTTGTGAAATTCGTAAATTATTATTTTCGTGTTCCTTACAAACGCAAGCCCAGCCCCGAGTCAATTACTATGGGATGTCAACATTTTTTTTTTCGAAAATAGCAAAAAGTGTTATCGATCCGTGTTACTGATCCCCTACCAAGCCTCCAGTATATCTTTGGCTGTATAAATTAAAGTCACCTTATATAATTAGAAAACACTTATTTCATTAATTTCTAAATTTTCTGCCCAAAAAATTTTCCCTAGATATTAGTGTGGGTGGACATAGTGATAATGACTGTATTTTCCCTATTTCCTAAATTCTCCTATTTCCCCAGTATCTAAATTTTCTTTCCTATAAATTTCCCTAAGCTTTTCGTTCCCCCAAAAGATCCCCAGACCTAAAATTTTTCCCCAAAATTGCGAAAAAGGTAATTCCCCTAAACTGGAGACCTTGCCTAGGGTAGCCAAATATGAGAGGCGGCTAATCCGTGAAACAGGTTATAGCGGTAACGCAGTGAAAATATTTGAAATCAGAGCTAAGAGAAAAAAGGTAATAAGAAATGAAAGGTAAGTATTAATTTTATATGTCCAGAGACTTTGATCTAAGCTATACATAATTTAAGTGGGGGGGAAGGGGGGGTTATCCCGATATTGTCTCTTTTCAAATTCATTTTAAACCAATAAATAGCGAAGATGAAATTTTGTAAAAAATATATGTCATACATATTTTAATCTTTGATGTTAACATAATACGATTACTTGCATTTCCCTCAACCCGATTAAATCGCAAAGATGGGTCTAAACTAAACTATGATTAAATATAATTTCATTTGAGCTTTATTAAGTTTTGGATAATAAAACTTATACTAAAATAAACGTCGTGAAAAATGTGATATAAAACAGCCCGTATATTAAAAACCCTAATCTAGTTCCAAAATAATAAATAAAAACACCTAAAAACCGCGAGTTTTCTGAGCGGCCCGCTTCCGCTGCAGGATGAACATGTGTAAAATGAAAGCGTTGGAGCAAGACAGATTTCTCTGGATAACGCCACTCGGTGAAACATTAATATCTTAATAAATACACGAATACTGTTCACTGGTATTAGGTTTAATTATACTTCCAACCGGTTTCACCTTGCGGCATCTTCAAGGAAATAGTATAACTAATAAATAACTATAATATGGATATTATAAATGTGTTAGTTCTCAGTGCAGATGGTAAATAATGCGTAAATGTAATGTAAAAATAATTTATTAAGAAAACAAATAAATTAAATCTAACTCCTCAGCAACTGGACTCGAATTTGAGCTTAAAAAGTATACAAAAACTAAAAGTAACTTTATATTATTATTTTTATTTGTAATAGATGTATATAGATATATATAAAAAACACAGAAAAAATAAATTCAAGATATATTTCGGGCCCTACTGGACCCGGCGTCAGTTGAAAAAAAAAAAAAAAAAAACATATTATTTATATTATTATGTTTTTATTGCGAAATACATCGCTTTGGAATACCCTAAATATTATTATTAGGTGGCGCAGTCGGTAGTGCGCTTGTCTTGATAACAAGAGGTCGCAGGTTCGAATCCTGGCCCGAGGCATTGTTTCAAATTCTTGTCTTTACATTTGTTTCTAATTTATCTTTTCCAGTTTGTAATGCACTCTAATAATAATATTAAGTTTATATTCAGTAAGAGACCTAGAGCGGTCAATACTGCTAATTTGGACCTGCATATACCTAGTACGCCACCAAAACGCCGTACGCTTACATTTTATATTTTGATATCAAACATTACGGAATAAACAAGTAAAAAAAATCGAATGCAAAATATCGTCGAATATTTTATTATTAACTTTATTTACTGAAAACCAATAAAACATTATCAACAGCAGAAAACCATTTTTCGCATCAACGAATTTGGCTCAACTGTTGCCTGCGATAAATTGAAGGAAAATGGCGAAAATATATTGAAAAACACAATTGTATTACGAGTATTTAGGAAAATAAAATGTAATTTCGGAAACTGGATTTACAGCAAAGCCACAAGGGTAATTTGGGGTGGGCGGCGGGCTTCAGTATTTTGTTCTTTGGAATTTTTTGTTATTCAATTGTTAGAACAGAATAAAAAGGATAAAACGTGTCCAATGAACGTCAAAATTTATAATTAAATTAATCAAGTTTTACTCAGGTTTTATTCTTGAAAATTAAAATGTTAATTTCACTAAAACGCTCGTAAAATAATTTTTACGACTTTTTCACTAGAATACCCTCCCCAATCTGTAAAGTCGTGCACGATTCAGTTTTGATTGCACGTAAAGGAAAATATCTGAGAATAATATCCTAATGTTGTAATGAAATCCACAGACATATAATTATTACAATACATATACCTAGTAGCAGACCTAACATTAATAATAAACGCATAGAGTCGACGCGTGGCAATTTTAACTCAGTGAACTTCGGGCTCTTTTAAATATAAATATTGCTTGTTTCCAAACAAAATATATACTAGAAATCAAAAAATATGTTCCGCCAAAACAACCCATTTTTATACGTTTCTTCGTACCATGTAGCTAATTTTTTGTATGGAAACTTGCCACATTGCCACGCTATTTAATCCTTATGTTTGGTCTGCTACTTAGTAATAATTATATACATCTGTGAAAGAAAACAGATCTTTTTAAGGTTCCATACCCAAAAAAGGTTAAGCTCTGCAGTCTGTTTGTCCGTCCTTACGTCTCAGTTTCTAACTCATAGACAGAATTACCTGAAATTTAGATATTTTGTTTAGAATTTTATTCGAAACCGAATATTGAATTAGAAATTTCGGGGAGGATCCCATACACAAAGAAGGAGCGAATTTTTTTGCCCTATCCTTGCATTTGGTGCGTCATTGTCTAGTTCTCATTGGGTAAAGGACAAATATATTTTTTATTAAATTTCATCTTCAAAGGTAAAGAACTTGAGGCCGTCAAAGTTGTCAGTTTTAAACCATTTTTGTTATGGAGTCTATATCAAAAACTAAACTTGTTGAGAAATAAGAACTTCTGTATTTTGTGTGCCAAAAAACGCCGATTCATAATATTGTTTGTTGGCTGTGACAAAAACAAACGAAAAAAAAGAAGAGTTAATTGGTCATTATACAGAACTTTAATGGAACGAGGCCCGACTCGTATTTGGCCTGTTTTTGTTATTTAATAATACCGAAATGTCATTAAAGTAGAATAACAAATAATACAGCTAATATTAATGATCCATGAAAATAAAGCAGCCTATCTTTAACGATTAATCTCAATTTACGACGAGATATTGAGTGTAGCATAGCGGCGATAGCTCAGGCGGTAGAACGCTGGCCTCTCAATCTTGAGACCCAGGTTCGATCCTCCGTCCAAGCCCGTCGGGCATGCACCAATGAGTTTTTCAGAATTTATGTGCATAGTTTGGTCTTACCTAATACTTACCACTTGCTGAACGGTGAAGGAAAACATCGTGAGGAAACCTGCATGCCCTAAAAAGCGTGTAATTGTGCCCGAAGTACGGCGATAAGGGCTCACCCCTCACGTTGGGACGTAATAATCGTCGGTGAAACGCGGGTGCACCGGGTGTGGACTGTGACTTGCATTTCACAGTTCACACTCGGAACACCTCTGACACCCCCTCGGGGATTCATGTCGTGACGATATGTTTTTATGATTATGTTCGCTTTAAAACGTATTGGAACGCGGTTAAGGTGATTATTTTTATTGATACGGCAACACGCGTTGTCAAGCTGTCATTGTGACGTAGACGTTGCTTCCGCCATTTTCCTTTTGAAGACAACAAGAGTTGCGAGAGGTTATGTAAATGAGATTTCGAGGAAATCAGTCATTAAAAGTGTGAAATAAACCAGTTAATTAGTGTTAACTGTGGTCCGGGACCCATACGCGAAAGGATTCGTAAATTCAATAATTGTGAAAAGTGATGTTAAAAGATTTTCATTACCACATTTTACTTGAATAGTGCAGTGAAATTGAAACTTGTGTTTTCTTTGGGAGGCTAGCCTTGGGGTTAGGTACTTGCGTTTAGGATACGAATTTACATCTGCAAACTGCTGGCTGGGCTGGTCGTTTGTCAGAAATCTCCGTGCTGAGGGCGACGGCAACCAACTCCAGAAGAAAAGACGAGCACGTCCAGGGGATCTGTGCTTTCCTCTGAATCAAGGTTGAGTCGTGACCTTGATCGAGCGCCGAGGTCCCGTCAAGGACGGGAAGGTGAACATTCATACAGAAATGTGAGTTTTTGAATCGTTTACCCATATAACTGGATTTAGTATATAAGTCTCCTTGTTATGAAAACCCCTCTCTGGTGGGGTTTAGATTCTGTTCAATACAATGGGTCCAGCAAGCGAAATCTAAATTGTACCTGGCTAGAGGTGGGGTTTGTCATACAATTATGTTCATATTGAGTGTTTAGTAATACATCGAAGGGTTATTTATAAATTGAAGAATCTGTCCTACAAATGAGCAGTTTTATTGCTTAACTAGATTTCGGTTTTCTTAAAGTGTCTTCCGACCAATGTATCTTTTAAAACTATAATCACCAGTTTTTGGCTTAACGTTTATCTTAGCCTATGTTGACCAGGGTATTTACAATAATAATTAGAAAAAAAAAACGCATCCAAAATTGAGTGATTCTCGAGTTAAAGCACAAACAAACAGACAGAGAGACAAACATTCTAAAAATTGTATGATCGCCCTCAGTACAATTCTAATAAAATAACCCATTTCATTTAAAATTTCACAAAAATATGTACAGGCCCGAATTTTTTACTACATTATTATTAGTATGATATTTATTAATTTGTTTACAGCTGAGTAATTTAGCTAAAGTTCAGCAAACGCAGTTTAAGTTTCATATACAGGGCTATATTTAGCCATCTAAGCAGAGGCACAGTATATTTATACTATGGCAGAGGCTCCAATTGAATATAAGGCTCAAAAACAATATGTTAAATATTTTTCTGGCCTTTATCACGATGTTTTTGGAAAAACTAGGGACATACACCACTTCATATTGGCCGTCTAAATAAAGGCCTAGAATTCATTTGATTGGATTGTTTCTCTTTTGCGAGCTATTTTATTACTTGCGAGCCCGCTCCGAATCGTTATTCATAATATCTAAGTATCAAAATAACGCGCAAAGGAGAAACAATTGAATCAAATAAATTCTAGGTTTTCATTTAGATGGCCAATATGGACTGGTGTATGTCCCTGATTTTTACAAAAACATCGCGGCAATGACAAGAAAAATAATTAAAATAATTCTTTGCATCAAACAGACGAAAAATACGGGCTTAATAATCTAAAGGATATTCCTTCTTCACAATTTTGCCTTCATATGTTTTTGAAGTGGATATTTCTTTGTTGGGGCCATAATCAGAACTTCTACGTCACTTCTGAACTACATTTTTTAACAAATTATAATTGTTCCTTGTTTTTCAATAAAACTTAAATAAACTAATTTAAAAAACCAAATTATTCTACGAAATAAACTAAACTAAACTAAAACTACCTAGCAAAAATATTTAATTAATTTAGATAAAAAATTGAGCCGAAATCGTTGTCGTCACGTGGAAGAGTACCCAGGATACTGGCAGCATTACCTCGTTGAATTGGGGGTGCTAACTTTCTGGACAAGAACGGAAATCTTAAAACCATTTCGAGAAATATGTTTTCTGTACAGTTGCTACTTATCAGATTAATAAATAAATCTATACTTTTAAAGATATTTTAACAAAACACAATGAACTTCATTTGACTTATCTATGACGTCATGACATGACATTTGACATACAGTGCATTCCGTGTCGCGACATAATCGATTATATTGCGTCTATCATCATTCCGAGTCACTGTGAGCCCGATAATTAATCAACCGCCAGAATTCATATTGGAGACTCGGTTAGTGATCAGGAACAATGTTTAATGAACCTCAAGGTAAAACTGAAAAAAAAAAATTGCTCCCGTACCTACCTACTGCCTATTCAGTCAGTATGGAAACAATTTTTTTTATGATTTCGAAAATAACGATCATTGAATTTTGTTCCTGATCACTAACCGAGTCTCCAGTATGAATAAGGGTGATTGATTAAATTTCACCTTGTTTATCATAGACGAAATCCTTAACGACGCCATGTTGTGATATGCCTATGCTTCAGAGCGTTTGCACTATGAGCGATCTATGAAAAGTGCTAGCTGGCCGGTGGCAATTTCAAAAATAGGTTTTTCGAAGAATAAGAGCATTAGTTAAATCATGATTATAAGATTGTAGTTAGAAAAAATTACTTCTTGGACCTAGTAAAGTAGTAAATCCTCTGTATTCACGTAACTTAAATGAATTTCTACAAATTCTGTCATCATTCATGTTGCGTTCAAAAGAACCCTAAATGGATTATTAGTATAAACAGTGATGGACGCCATTTTTCATTCGGAACGACTTGATGGGCGTGAGAAGTTTGATGGTAGTGTTAGCACTATTAGCGCCATGCGGAACGCCTCTAGTGACGTCACGTTCGCTTTTGGAGGGTAAAATTTAAGTTTTTGTTTTTAAATAGATGCAATGAATAAAACCCAAAAATAATGAAATCAGTTTCATAAAATAGTCTACATTTTCAAACTAAATTATTAAAAAAATATATGTCAGAAACATGCATGGCTAATTGCTAAATTATAATTTGATTTTTGATTTGAGATTATAACGTTTTTTAGCTTTCATTATTTGCGATAGCTTATTATCATATAAATATAAGTATAAATTCATGATAAATTAATGCTACTTTCAAACATTTTTGAAATGAAATGAAATGCCATTACTGACATATTATTATGATTTTACGGCCGCCATATTGGTTTTTTCATCTGTGGTTGAATAAAGAGGCGACATGTAAGATCCCAGCGAACAATTTGGTCGTGTAGCCAAGCGCCTATACGTCTACTGATTTTATAAACGTTTTATTACAGTAATTACACTTTGTTTTATAGTGGTACATAATCGGTCTGTTTAGTTTTACGAGTTTCTTGGCATATAATAATGTCTTAAAGACGTCTTTTAGTCTATATTATAAGACACTTATAAACTATTTCTCACAACGCCACTTAAATAATTCACAGTTGTACTCGTATCTGATACCGCTGCATTTTTAGCTGCATTAGCTACTCACCGACAGATGTATGGTTAAATAAAATGAAAATGAAAAATTAAAAAATATTTATTGATTTAAAATTACATATTACACTATTAATTGGAACTCTGGCCATTAAGGTAGGCAGGAACCTGCCTGAGATTTAACCAGTTTCATGCTTTTCTGCTCCGGTAGCTGACTGAATAATCCAGTAATTCTGGAAAATCAACATATGTGTCTTCGGTTGTAGAACAGTTGAGAAGTAGGACATGCATTTTACTGTCTCGTCCTCTAGAAGGCACCCTCTGCGTAGAGGGCTATCGGTTCTACCTGTGATGAAAAGGTGTCTATTTAACACTCTTAACAATTTCCACTATTCCAGTTTCGTTCCAGGAGAAGAAGAAGGAAACTTTTGTTACTCGTTTAGCACCACTTGGAAGTTACGTGTTGGATCTCCAGGGTAAACTGACAGACGCAAGTTGTCGCGCCCTCTCTTAGACCTATGATACCTGGGTATATAAATAATTTAAACCGCGACAAACTTCATTTATAACTCATAGGTGATGAGAGTTTCATATTCTAATTTCACTATAATGAGAAGACTGGGCAGACATGCAAACCTGGACCTCGTGTGAACCGTGCCGCAGCCACGATCACGTTAGTAAGTATACATTGGGGTTTATTATGTCCCCAGAAAGACCTCCACGTCACCCCTTATAGTCTTTCCTCAACCTCCATAACACTCTCTTATTACTAGTGTCTCTTACCACTTTACACTCTCTCAATTAGTGTCTCTTGTCAACCACTTATTACAGGCTTGCATGATGCCCCTTCCTCTCATGTTAAACACATATAACATAATAATAAATAAGTAAATAAAGTCACATACCAGTTTATAATCCCAAGACAGATTCTAGAACTCCACGAGCTGACTCACGTGTTCACACTTCTTATTTGATCCACCATCTTGTATCACCTACCCCCATTACAGGTACGTATACCGGTCGGGAGCCGTTACTTCATCACAACTATATGTGATAGCATCTGTTAATGTTACCAGTATATTATAATTAAAATACATAAAGTAATAGTAGGGTAGCTATCATTATCATATAGTAGGTATATATTATTGTATGCTGAACTAAGTCTACTACACAGTGTTTTTATATGTAAACCCTTAGAGTAATGTCTAATGTCTAATACATTACTCTAAGTGTGAATCCCACTGTAGTTTATTGTCTACAGTAATTCCAAGGAATTTTGTGTCATTTACTAGTTCTAACTTGGTTCCATCCAGATATTTACATTAGGTAATGTAAATTTAATACATTTTGTTAAATTATTGACTAAGTAATTTCAACACATTTTATTTCTGTACATCCTTGCCTCTTCACTCATCGGAACCATTAAACTTTACTTAAGGTTGAAGACAGGTGGCATTACGTAGGCTACGCAAACTTTCCCGGAGATTGAAACCTGAATCGATTACTGAAATAAATTTTGCGATTTGACTGATTGCTGGCTGGAATGAGGGCTTTGAAAAGTAATTCAAGTTTAATCGCACGGGAGATTGTTTTTGGAGGTCAGTTTAATGTTTTACATCTACTTATTTACCCACATTTGCTTCGGTAAAGCTTTATGACGTATCAGATTCAAAAAAATTTCGGTTTTCCATTTGATGATTTTTAGGGTTCCGTACTCAAAGGGTGCCAAACAGGACCTTATTACTAATCCTCTGCTGTCTGTCTGTTTGTTCGTCTGTCCGTCTGTCACAGGTCTACAGCTTCAATCGTAATAGGTAGAGTAGAGAGTTAAAATTTTCACAGAATTCGTGCTACTAAGAGCTCTATCACGAAAAAAAATGCAAGCGGTTGTCACCATACAAAAAACTTAAAAAATTTGCATTAAGTTATTGGTTTTGGTTCTTACTGTAATACTTAATAACTACATACAATTTGGTACTGTCAGCAGACGGATCCATACCTTTTATTATTTTTTGTTTTGCTTTATAGTATGCCCTACAACCTGACTAAATTTAAAAATTATATGTATGCGACCTTTTCGAGGTTTCTTGTATGAAAGAGACCCCCTTATTTTTTCAAGTATTTTGTCATGATAGAGGCATAGAAGCCATAGTTACACGTATTCTTTAAAAATTTTAACTTTCTACCTATCACGGTTGAAGCTATAGACCCTGTGACAGACAGACAGCGATGCCTTAGTAATAGGGTCCTGTTTGACACCTTTCGGGTACTGAACCCTAAATAAAATCAGTCAAGTGCGAGTCGGACTCGCGCACGAAGGGTTCCGTACCATTATCTATAAAAACGGCAAAAAAATCATGTTTGTTGTATGGGAGTGCACAGGTCCGACTCGCACTTGGCCAGTTTTAGTATTTGGTTGTCAAAGCAGTAACAGAAATACATCATCTGTGAAAATTTCAACTGTCTAACTATCACGGTTGTTGAGATACAGCCTGGTAATGGTGACAGACGGACGGACGGACGGACAGCGGAGCGTTAGTAATAGGGTCCCGTTGGTTACCCTTCGGGTACGGAACCCTAAAATAGACAAATATCATCATAGCAACATCAATAAGTATTAATTAGTAGGTCCATAGATTTGTTAAAATACAATACACGCATTATATACTACATACTTAACTAAGTCTTAACTACAAAAAAATGTTTTATATTTGTATTATTTATATTTATTATTTAATAGGTGTTATCACACAAAACATAAAATCGAACTATAAAAAAAAGTAAAGGCACAAACCTTTCTTTGAGGATTAAATTAATGAATAAAAATATAGAAATAAAAATTTCAAGTAATAATCTGTTATTGCTCCAAATTCAGTTGGCACCTGGTCTACATCAATTTAATGATAACTCGTACAGTATAACTAATTTTATCTAACCTCATATCGTAAAATCCTCATTACGAACTCAAAACTACGGGCAATATGAAAAATATTTTTCATGAACGTCTCTAAAAAATTCAAAAATTAAATTATAGTATAGGTCTCCGAACAAAATAATGCTATAAAAATACTTTTTCTGAGATTACAGTACATGTGATACTAACTAGGAAAGCAAAGGGAACTTAGCCCATGCAGCCATGTCTGAGGTTTAATATCAAATACCAATGAGGTTTTTATACATAAAGTCGTTTGCAATAGAATCCAACAATCATGTAAACAAACCAAATTGTCACGATTACTCCGTAATCACATACATTTGACGATCAATTATGAACATAGTCTGATTTCAACGAACGCACCATTGTTTTCACATTATCTTCAACACGATTTAACTTGTATTTATAAGTTAAATTTGTTAAAACATTTGCAATGTAAAAATTTCGAAGTATTTGACAAGCTGTCATCTTAGTTTTTTACTCATCGAACTCTGTAAGTCATTGAAAAGTTAGTGTTGTTCGTAATCTGAAGTTATCTTTTATTTTTAATTTAATAAATTATTTTAATTTAATATTATTTGAATACAATAAAAATTTTTTTTCAAGAGCTTAATATAATTAACCAAAACGGATTGTATCCTAAGCCATAAAAATAATGGTTAGTTTTTAAAAATTGACAGGTGGCCATTTTGTTAGAATTGTCATTCACAGTCATTCACTGTTCTGTGGGTTCGCTGTGCATTAGTGTTTTCTGTTTCCGTTTTCTGTTTCCGATTTCTACGACTTTGCATTCTCATTTTGGACTTTTGTTTTGCTTTACGATTTGGCTGGACATATTTTTCTTGGAACGACGACCTTTGCACGGCATCACGGACTTTGATATAGCATACGATTGGTATTTTTTCTCAAGGAGTAATCAGGAGGTAAGAATGATTTAGATCTATTACCTACAACGGAAATCTACCTAGTCGGTGCTTAAATTCTGTCACAAACAAAATTGGCTATAAAATGAAAACTAGTCATGATATTCAAAAACAGTATTTTTTTATGAAAAGGTAATTTAATTAGCTTACATTAAACACAAAATTTATTCAAAATGATTGCCACCATTTTTCACACAAGCCTTCAGTCTTCGCGGCCAATAATCAATAGCAGCACGGACCATTTTCATGTCGATATCGGCCACTGCTTTAATCAAAGATGACTTTAGGCTGCTCAAATTTTTGTGAGGTTTAGAACAGACCTTCTCCTCCAATTCCTGCCAAATTTTGTAATCCAGTGGATTGAGGTCAGGGCTAGATGAGGGCCAATCTTGATGCCTTATTAGCTCGATATTCTGGCGCTCGAACCACTCCTGAGTTGTTTTGGCCTTATGAGCAGGTGCGGAGTCCTGTTGAAACACAAATGGCCATCCTCCAAAGAGTGTCTGGGGCAGATCTTTTACTATGCAATCTAAAACCGTGTCTTGGTACACTTTTGCACTGGTTTTGACACCTTTTTCACAAAAATGCACTTCAGTAGGGCTATAGTAGGACACTCCCAACCAAATCATGACTGATGATGGATGATGGCCGTGCTGCACTCTAGGAATGGCATTTCCAGCGGCCGCAGAGCTGGTAGCGTACACCCTGTCATTTTTTTTGTTGTACTTCTCTTCGATATTAAAAATTTTCTCGTCTGTAAACAGGATATCGCGGTGTCTGTTTCTTGCGTACCGCTTTAGCAAAACTTTGCATTTTTTGGCTCTCATAGCTATCAGACGCGCGTTCAGAAGATGTCCACTCTTTTTTCGGTAAGCTCGTAGTCCCAGGTCTTCATTGAATACTTTTTTTACGGTACTTCTGGTTAATCCCATCTCCAAAGCCATCACTTTCTGCTTGCGGACGGGATTTCTTGCAATACGCGCCTTGATTGCTTTGATGACCCCTGGAGTCCTAACGGAACGAGGTCTGCCAGTTCTTTTCTCGTCATAGACACTAGAGGTTTCATTGTACCTCTTGATGGTACGGTACACGAACCTCTTCGTGATTTTTAATTTTTGAAGCAAGTTGAATATCGTCTTCGGTGGATGGCCGCAACGATGCAATGCAATTACTGCTACTCGGTCCTCTTTGCGAGTCCACTCCATCGTAAAAAATGAATGAATGTAATTGTGATTTGGCAGATTATTAATCAAAAAATATTTGAAAATCGAACACCATTCCATTTTTTTTTCTAGGTGTCATATTTTTAAAATAAATGGCCAGTGACAGTATTTAAGAACCGACTAGGTATTAGACGCACTTTAATATTGTATTGCCCTCGTAACTAATTATTTGAATAGATCACAATTACTGAAATGTATGTGTGTAAAATTATATTTGTTTTTAAGGTTATAATGAGCGAGCCGCAGCCAGGTTCGTCGGGGACTGCTCCACCGCCGCCGGTCAAAAAACCAAAATTGGCTGTTAAAAAACAGTTATCGCAAAGGGAGAAAAAAATTTTGGTGAATATTTATAATCACTTGGAGAAAACCTCAAAAATCTATTTAGTCAGTTTTATTTTAGTACCTATCCTACTATGGGCCATAGTCTATGACTTAAAATTAAAATAATTAGAAAAATAAATTTAATTAAAATTAAATTAGAACACTATGACATCACTATGGGCATAAACAATACGCTGTCAATGTCAGTCCGCCATATTTGTTTACCTGATTGTTGGATTCTATTGCAAACGACTTTATAATGTTCTCCAATACATACAAAATAGTAACGAGGTTACAATTAAAATTTATTTTCAGCCAGGTATTGTCTATGGCTTACGGCACGTTGGACTCTGTCTGTCAATGGATGAACTGTTTGTTGCGCCATAGTTTTCGGGGAAATGTATTTATTACTTACAGTGGTTTTATGGGTCAAAATATTTTTTTTCCCTTAAATTACTGACAGCAGGGATGGTGATGAATGATATTTGACTCCACCTGACACTCTGGAAATAACGACGGAAATTACGAGCACTTTCAGAACAAGCTTTTACAAGAGTAATCAAAAATGGCTGAAGACAAATTTACAAAAATTATGAAAACAGGTTAGTAGGCATGAGTTTAGATAATGTAGTGTATGAAACTATACATAAGCCTTCGGCTCGTTTTTTAAACTGACACTCGTGTTTTTAATAACCTTTTTATGTACCAGTTTCATAAACTACTATTACTAACTCATTGATACCTAACATATTCTCCGCCAAGATGAATTATTGTTTCAACTTAGTTTGGATGACTTTATTGAACTTTGGAGGCAACTACCTGTGGCCACAAACTCGCCAAACAGGTAATCTTCTCGAATCTGGATGAAAACCGAAGTGAAATTCATTGGGGAAACTTTATGTTCCCACTAAGTTTACCTATGATAAACATCAGCCTCTATTTTTTCCGCATTGCTAGAACTGTCAATAGCCTGTGGGCATGCAGATTGACTTCATGCAGTCTTTTGCGGGCAGTTTCATTACTGATAGTCACCTGATGGTGCGACCACTTCTCGTTAACTGGCTGTGATATTGGGCAGTCTTCTAGCTATATTCTGCAAAATTTAATCTTACTGTACGTAGTGCGAACACATCTTCATTCATCATCATCATGATTCGCCGCCATATGGTATTAACAACTTCATGTTTGGTGTGTCTAGCTTGCATCATTTTTACGGAACGCAGCATTATCTTGCTGAGATTAGTGATGGCGAGAATAATGCGCAAGAGTTGCAAAGTCAAGCATAGCGGTAATAAAAAATAAAATAAAAACAAAAATAAAACTTTTTTTTTATAACATGGTTTTGATCAACCTACAAATTACTAATTTATTTTTAAGTAGTCTGTACGTTGTTTTTATTTTAAAACTATATTTTTTGCATTATTGGCATAAGCTTACACTTTTTTGAGTCGTGTATATGAATAAAGAATAACTTTTTATGCTTCTGCTTGTTCATAATAAAACACATATGAATTGAGTTTATGGCATATGCAGTGTAATAAAATGAATAGTTCTATTTTCGGTCCTTGTTACAATTTCATGTTCTTTTTAAAAAGAAAAAACAATTATTTGAATCGTTTTTAATAAATAAGGTAGTTTGGCCCCAATTAGAGTTTTTCATTTCATAGCTTTACATTCAGTAGGTTTACGTGCTTGAGTACAAAATGCTCATTCCGTAAGAACATAATAATCATGATAAACCCCGTACTTATATCAGCAATTCTGCTGATGTCTGATGCTGCGTCGATACCTGATCCTGAGTACAAAATAGTGCAAACTACTCAAGGTCCTGTGAAAGGATATAAGTCTCCAGATGGAGTTTTCGAATTCTATGGAATACCATATGCAACTGCTCCGGTTGGAGCAATGAAGTTCCAGGTATGTTTAATATTTAGTTTTATCTAAACTTCAATATTTTTGAAGAAATAAATTGTATGTGTATTAACCACACACAATTCTTTCAGGAACCGTTACCTCCACCACAATGGCAAAATACACTAGAAGCCGTGAATAAAAGTATTATATGCATACAATACAATAACCCAGCAGAATTTGCTTGGATGGGATCCATGAGTATGGTTGAAGATTGTCTCGTTGCAAATGTTTTCATCCCTGATACAGACATTAAAAATTTATCTGTCGTTGTGTACATACACGGAGGTGGTTTTCAAGTTGGACATGGTAATATGTACTCACCAGTGCCAATGGTCCAGCAAGGGAAAATCATAGCTGTTACCTTTAACTATCGCCTCGGCGTGATTGGATTTTTAAGCCTTGGCACTGACGATATACCTGGTAATGCTGGTTTAAAAGACCAACAAGCTCTACTTAAGTGGGTACGAAAAAATATTGCTAGTTTTGGTGGCAATCCCAATGAAGTCACACTACAAGGCTACGGTGCCGGTGCAGCGGCTGCTGAGCTTCATATGTTGTCTCAAGGAAGCAAACAACTGTTTCAGAGAGTCATACAAGAAAGTGGTTCAAGTCTAGCTCCGTGGAGTGTACAAATCGATCCCTTAGAGAACGCTAAGGTTTATGCTGTACATCAAGGTTTTTTGATGCCGGATAACATAAATGCTTTAGAAGAATTCTATCAAGACTTAGGTGTAGATACATTTACAACAAAAAGCTTTTGGTACAGACATAATTCCACATTTTTATTTGTGCCTTGCGTTGAAGTAGAAACAGATAGTAATCGAAATCCTTTTATCTTTGGAGCTCCTATTGAAACATTTCGTATTAGATTTAGTGACATTAAACCATTACTTATCGGTATGTCTAACATTGAAGGTGCGTTCAGACTTGACGTGTTTAGCAAGTGGAAATACAGAATGAATAAGAATTTCAAAGATTTCTTGCCAGCAAATCTTGAGAACGTTGATGAAAATGGAACAACATTAATAAGGAATTTTTACTTTGGAAACCAATCAGTGAGCGAAGACAACAAGATTGGTTACGTAAATTATTTTACAGATATATGGGCTGCTTATCCTATATCACAGTCTGTCAAGTATCATGTTGAAGCTGGCAATGAGGCCGTTTTCTTATATGAATATTCATTAATCGATGATGTAAAGATGACGGAAAATGCTTACAATCCATTCCCTAATTTTGGACACCTCGACCATTACTCACATATGGTTGCCTTCACAGAATACAAGCAGTCGATTGGTTTTATAAAACCTAAAAACGAAGATAAACAAAAGTTGAAGAAGCTAATAAGACAAATATGGATTAACTTTATCCAAACTGGGTAAGTAAGCAAGCGTATCAAAAATATATTCAAAGATTAGCATCTTTTTTTCATACGAAGCGACAAACAAAGGTTGCTTAGTTGGCGCCAGTTGCTAACCGCGGTTTCTACCAAAATTTGGATGCCCACTTATCTCGATTGCTTTCATAACTTTATGAAGAAAAAGAATTTCGAGTAAGCAAGTACGGTGGCTTTATCAAACCGAATATAGTGCCTAGTATCCGAAATTAAGGCATGTTCAGATTTTTCAGCCACTGAAGCAATCGAGAAAAGTAGTAGGCATCCCAAATTTAACGAAGATCGTGGTTGGTGGCAATCTCTGCTTGACGTTTCCAAGAACAAAAGAGTGCCAAGAGTGATGGAAGACATTATCAGTGCCGTCTGTATAACTGGTACAGGACCCAGTGACAGACGACGTGACCCGCAGGCAGTAGCGAAAACTGCATCAAACATCCGGTCGAGTCTGGTTTCAATACCAGAAAGCTCAGCACGCGGAAAGGCAAGCGGGGCGGCGAGGAAGCAAGCGGCTCTAGAAGTAAAGCCGTTCAGGGCTCACTCGACTCATCTTCGTCAAACGACGAAAGAGACAAATTTATACAAGTAAGAGAGGCAAATAACAGGTATCCTGTTCATTCACGTAAGTTTGTTCCTTTTGTCGTTTGTCGAAGACGAGTCGAGTGAGCCCCGAACGGCTTTACTTCTAGAGAGAGCCGCAGTACTCAACTGAACGCCGCGCGCGTTTGTACTCCCGAAGAGTACTGCTGATGATGAGTCATAATCTCATCGAAAGTTCATCCTGTGCCTCCTTGCACAATTAAAAAGTGAGTCTTATCCGTTTTTAAAATATCGATATTCAAGGCGAATAATAAATTTAATTTACGGAAAACCTTTACAGCGAAAAGAGCGAAATTTCGGTGTCAAAATCTCTAAAACGGGTAGTTTGATGTTTTATATACCAAACTACACTAGTACCACAGAGAAAATAATATGTTTTTTCTTAAAAGGTACAAGTAGTTGAATGCTTCCTCATGCTAAGGCTACAACTGCGTATTATCGTGTAAAAATTATTCAATCAACGATAGGCCTTAGAATAGTCAACTAAGGCTCTAAGGCTACACCCGCGTCATAGCGCGCCAAAATCTATCGCACCTGCAGATTACTTCAATGACATTCATATTCGTAATTGTGACACATAATATATAACTTTACTTAACTAATTTTTTATAACTTTATTATTATAATATATATTTATATATTATTTTATTATTATTATTATATATTATACCTATTATGTGTCACAATTACGAATATGAATGTCAGTGAAGTAATCTGCAGGTGCGATAGATTTTGGCGCGCCATGACGTGGGAGCCTTAGTATGACTATTTTAAGGCCTATCGTTGTTTGTATATAATTTATGTATAGCGTCACCATTAATTTGCTTTGTCACTGCTGTTTGTAAGACAAACAAAGCAAAAATGAAGAAAAGAATGCGTTCAGCCAAATGAGTACCAAAATATACGTTCAAATTACACGTTTCCATAGAAAGCCTCTGCTAAAGAAGAAATCAATGTTTCCTGATGGTTGGCCGCCATCTTGTGAGAATGCTTCGCCTTACATGTCACTGACAGTTCCACCTCAACTGAAGTACTTCTTGCTGCCTGATCGCCTCCGCTTCTGGGAAGGAGTTTATCAGAAATACTCTCGTACACCCGTCGCCGCATATATCAAGGAAGTAGTGACCACGCCTTTAGAAGATGAGTATTATGAAATACCAAAGCGAGGCAAGTATAGTTCAAGTTCTCTGTAGTTTAGTAGCAAATATATTATTTGAAAAAGCATATCAGGTCATTTTTCTATTTGAATATGTTTAGTAGGTATATCTATACCATACTAATAATAAAAAAGTATAAAAGTCGTTTCTGTACATTGAATATTTTCGCGAAATTTCTGAGGCCGAAACCACAATTTTTAGAATTTTTGTCTGTCTGTCTGTATGTTACGTTTTAACTCAAGAGCCACTCAATGGATTTGGATGCGGTTTTTTTATTATCATTGCAGTGACCCTGGTCAACACATAGGCTTTAAGGACTGTTCATAAAATAACGCCCAAGCCGGAAACGGGGCAAAGATTGAATAAACGCTTTTATAACTCGAGAACCAATCAACAGATTTGAATGCGGTTTCCTTTATTATCATTGTAGTTACATACAATAAATATCTCATACTAATGTGATTTTTCATTTCGTTTATTTTATATAAAAGGCCATTCAAAACTCAGCTTACTTTAAACGATACTGTTGCTGGGAGCAATGATCTTTAAAAGGATAAATTAAGATTTTTGTTTCCGTTAGCTGAAACCTAAAAGTAAAATTGTTACCCGTATAAGACTATACTAGCCTTTGCCAGCAGCTGCGCCCGCGTTAATTCAGCCTTTGCCTCATTTTCGGCGAGGGCATTATTTTATGAACACCCCTTATAGCCTATGTGTTGGCCATGGTCACAACGATGATAATAATAAAAACGCATCAAAACCCGTTGAGAGGTTCTCGAGTTTATTCAATCTTTGCCCCGTTTTCGGCTTGAGCGTTATTTTTTAACAACCAAACTGTTGACCAGAATAAAAACCGCATCCAAATCCATTAAGTAGTTCTCGAATTAAAACGGAACATACTTACAGACAGACGAAAATTCTAAAAATTGTGGTTTGGCCTCAGTACAAATCTATAACCTATTTCATTTAAAATTTCGCAAAAAATTTCGTTTAATGTACATACACAACTTTTTGCTACTTTATTCTTAGTATAAATATAGATACATATAAGTAGGAGATACAGATGAAAAAAATACGTAACCGTGCTACCCATAGATTCCATAAACTTTGTCAAAATTATAAATTTTCGGAAATCTCTGAAACACTGTAAAATTTGGCACATTGTATAAAAGTGATAATACGAGTATTAAGCTGTGGCAGTAAAATCAGCACTGTGCTATGAGTATTTATACGCCTTCACAGTTCGTTACGTAGTGGCGGTAGTAAAAAAAACCGGCCAAGTGCGAGTCGGACTCACGCACGAAGGGTTCCCTACCATTACCTATAAAAACGGCAAAAAATCACGTCTGTTGTATCGGAGCTCCCCTTTAATATTTACTTTATTCTATTTTTTAGTATTTGTTCTTTTAGCAGCAACAGAAATACATCATCTGTGAAAATTTCAACTGCCTAACTATCACGGTTCTTGCATTATCTATAAAAACAGCAAAAAAATGAGATACAGCCTGGTGACAGACGAACGGAGGGACGGACGGACGGACAGCGGAGTCTTAGTAATGGTCCCGTTGGTTACCCTTTGGGTACGGAACCCTAGAAACGGCGGTAACTCAGGCGGTAGAACGCTGGCCTCTCAATCTTGAGACCCAGGTTCAATCCCCGGTCGGGCATGCACCAATGAGTTTTTCAGAATTTATGTGCATAATATTTGTGTTCCTTACCACTTGCTAAGCGGTGAAGGAAAATATCGTGAGGAAACCTGCATGCACTCTAAAAATGTGAGCCAACTAAGAGAGATTTTCTCTTACTTGACCTTATTTTAATTAACGCTATTACACCAAAGTGAGTTCTGATTGAATGAACAATGCGCCAATTAATTGATTTTAGCATGTGCAATGTGTTGCTTTTAATCATTGACCTCTCATAAACAACTAGACTCACAATCTCGCTCAAAAAGTGTCCGCAATGAATTTTGTCACCGCTATGGGGTGACAAATTCGAATGACGATTTCGTACAACTGACATTGCATCTTATGTTAACGACATAACGTCTTAACTTGGTTGAAGGTTTTTGCTACTATGCACGTCGCACGTTCGGACACTTTCTGACGAACTTTTCTTAGAGACTGTGTGTCTTGTTGTTTTATGAGAGGTCAATGCTTTTAATCCATAAAAGTTTATTTAATTTAGTACTCATACATCAATATTAAATATTACATCAATAAAATTTATAAATATTTAAATTACAATGCTATGAAATGTTTCAATTAAAACACGACTTTTTTTAAATTATTACTTAATAGTTGCTTTAGTTATGGTGAATAATTGCATCAATAAAGAATATAAATAATAACAACAACAAAGTTATAATGTTTCAATTATTGGACAACGTTGTTTTAATTATTATGATGAATGATTACACAAACGGTTCACAAATCATCACTTTGGTTGAACTTTTAGGTTTTACCATCTTTTAGGACACAAAATCTACGATCTATCTTATCTAATCTAAAGAATTTAGGTATTTCCTTCGTATTGTTAAAACAAATACTTTGGAAATGTAAAGTGTATACGTTAAAGAAAACATGTGGTTTTGAATTATTCAAAAACTCATGACCTTCCGTGAAGTATTTACACCGTACTAAGGGTTTATTTTGTGTTTGAGAGATAACTTTAGATTTATTTTCTATCAAGAGAACTATAAGTAATCGTGTTTCTAAAGTGAATGATTTATGGAAAGAATCCTTAAATATCTGACATATAAATTGCATAACTAAAGCTTAAGTAACAACGATGCAGCAAGGGATCAAACAAACGCAATTATTTCACTATAAGCTCGATACTCCCTTAACCTGCTTACTTACGGAAAATATATAACAGTAGAAGTCTATTGGTACCTTGAACGAATTTTTCTGTTCATAAGTAAACAGTTTAAAGGATAATAAATATTGTAGTAAAAATAACTTGAAACTGAAGCATGCAGTTGGTAGTGGGATACAAGCTTCTTACAACTTTAGACCTGAAGAAATTTATTCTTGAGGATGGCTACGGGATGGATGTTCTATGTTCAGAGGTTAAGCTAAAATCACCTTTATAACACAGCAAAAATAAGAGTTGTGGACACAGTCACCTGGCACACAGTAAAAGAGACACTTTCCAAGTTTAACACTTTATAGCCAACTGTGCAAACTTCGGTTGAGACGTGTAAATTGTTACAAGTGCTGAAAGTTACGGGGAATTATGGCTATTTTAGGGGAATTGGCATTCCGGAAACTAGTTTCTCGGGCTCTGTAGAAAAATTGACAGTGTATGTATGTATGTGAATTCTTTATTGCACACAAAATATACAATGCACAAAGGCGAACTTAATGCTAATTAGCATTCTCTGCCAGTTAACCTTTAGTTATGTGGAGAGTTCAAGGGTAGTGCCAGATAATTGAATTAATTTGATATTATAAAAATTGGTACTATTTGTGTATATATATATATATATTAAAGTACACTGAATTACAGATTACATATAAATGTAATATTAATAAAATTTAAATATACATGTCCTCTCATAAATACTAAAATATACATATAAAGGTACATAAATACATAATAATAATTAATATTTACGAAAAGGATGTGTGGAGTGTGTGGATTTACTTTGCTGTGCGTCTGTCAATTTGTCTGTCCGTCTGGCAAGACCTTTTTTCTCGGGCCCCGTGAGAGATATTAAGTTGAAACTAATACCTGTTACATAGACTTCCCGTATCAAAAAAAAAATGAAAATTCGGAGAAAATTCGGGGCATGTGCAGAAAAATCCTAAAAAAATCTTTACGACATATCGATTTCTTAACTGGGAGATGTGACTTGTGAAATGTTTTGTAAAACTATTGTAAGAGAAACAGAAATGCTGCAGGGTAAGGTACCTTAACCAGCAGAATTTCATCGTGGCAAGATCTTGACTAAACGCAATGTGTGTTGACTAATATTATTTATGAGTATTATAACATACTCATTACTAGTCTGTCGATCGCGGCTCCGCCCGCTTTTAAACAATCTCTGTATCGATTTCGGCTGGGGCGTTATTTTATCAATGCCCTTATTTATATGTTGATCAGGGCTACTACGATGATAATAAACAAAATCGCATCGTGATTCTCGAGTTAAAATGGAACATACAGACGGACAAACATTCTAAAAATTGTAGTTTTGTCTTCAGTACAATACTACTAGTATTTTAAACATTTCATTTAATATTTAGAAAAAAAAATCTATCTACAGTTGCGACTTTTGTCTTCATCATCATTTGTACCAGCTTTTGTGTGGAAGTGTCTTTCAATATTTTAGTACTATTTACAGTTTTAGGGCTGACGGTTATTTTATCAACATGATAAAACAAAAAGAAAATCTTTGAAAATAGGTATTGTGCAGTTGAGGCTTTGACATTGCATTGGTCTTTTTTTAAAAACAAAAGAAGCCAATGACCAATGTCCGTATAAAAAACTAATGCGGTTTTGCCTGACAGATACGAATATTAAAACTATTGATTGAAAATTTACTTTTATTTTGTTCTGCTTGTACTATCGAGAAGCAATAACATTTTCAATATCTAACGCTTATGTATGGTATAAGTTGAGGGATAAACTTACCCTACTTGAGTTAAGAGGGACAAATTTTCCCAAAAATAGAAAAGAGGACGAATTCTTGAGGACGAATATTCCCCGACTACAAGCGTACTTGAAAAGGGCATGCTCACCTTACTACAATAAAACATCCATCCATCCATCAGCCTGTTTCATCCACTGCTGGACATGGGCCTTTTCAAGATTTCGCCACTCTTTCCGGTCCTCCTGGAAGAAATGCCCATACTCACACACGCTGGGCAGGTGGGTTGGTGAGCGCGGTGCCGCAACCCTTGCACCAGTGACGCCGTTGCCCGTCACCAGTCTTTTTTATTTAAGGTCCGGCAATTGGGGATGGATATACCGCTATCCATCGGTTCCAGGCTATGGCTGGCCGCCTGGTTTTGCCTGTTCTCTTACTCTCCCCCGAATAACTTCAGGAGGATTTGCGAGTAAGATGGTGGTACCTCCACAGTCGAGCCCGGCATCAGCTCTACCACCTTTATAATAAATAAATCACGTCGGGTTTTAATTGTTTTAACTTTGAACCCTTAATATACCTTCAATGAATTATATACTAATATCGTAACGATACAATCATGTCCTAGTTAGGGTTCCGTAGTACCAGAAATGTAAAAGGAACCTTTATGGTGAGACTCCGTTGTCCGTCCATCCGTCCGCCCGTCACAGCCTCATAACTTTAGCACCGTTAAAGACAAAACAAGCATTCACCTGCTTACAAAACATGGTGGAAAAAAATTGAAAAATTATAAATTGTTCAAAATATTTCCAATACACAAATCGGAAAAATAATAAAAAAAAATATCCTAAATATACAATATGGATATCAAACTGTAGACATTAAAGAGCTGATTATAAAATATATACTTTTACTATATTTACTGTCACCGATTTCGAGAAATCTTTGAAAAACCACAAAAAATGCATGTCCCCTTATTTCCGAAAATGGTGGACCGAAAAAAATCATGCAGATTTGGGATTACGTAAAAATTACAGGAAAAATATAGCGGTTTAGAAATTCACGATACTAAAATGACAAAATTAAATTTTTCTTCCTCGACTTTTACTTCAAGTACAGTATAAAAATATTTGTGTCTCTCTTTTGTGGCACAATCAATTATTTTTTTAGTTATCATAAACATTCATGGGCTAGATTTTAAATACTTTTTCCTGACTGTTCCCAAAACTGTCGAATTACGGAACCCTAGGTGTGCGAGTCTGACTCGCACTTGACCGGTTTTTTATTATTTTATTTACGCTGCTAGATGTACGGTGTCATCGCAGAAACACATCTGGTTCTTAGATTAATTAACCTAATCTTAATTTTAATTTTTAATGTTGGTTTAATATTAATTTTTGTTTTGGTTTATTTGTTATATACGAGGAAATTGCCCATAATCTGGGTTTTGTATTGCCTGAAATAAAGACATTTTACTATACTTTATTATTTATTTAACAAAATAGTTTTTTTTTTGCTTAGTAGCAGTTATTAATTGATAAATGTATAAGCATAGTCCGCACTGACTTGCACCTGCCTTGAAACGAGTGAAAACAAAAGAAAAACACAGACTAAATTCCCTCCGGAAATCAATCGTAATAAATTTTCGCTCAATTTCTTAATGTATACGAAATGAAATGTAGCTCCTCGCGCCATCAGACTCCGAAGAACTTTATAATAATAAAATCAATCTGGTCGTGTTTGCTCAGCTTCTAACGTGTGAATCTTGAGTGTATACTCCTCGACTTCCTGAAGTCCTTACGTACTTCATTTGATATTAGGGAAGGAAAAGTTTTTTCCCTAAAATCCAATTTTGACTGGGAGCTGCCACTGGGCTGGTTACGTAGTCTGTTGCCGTCATTTCAAAGATTAAGGTTGAATTAGGTAGCTAAGAAAAAATAAGTATTTTTTTAATCGTTTGGGCAAATATATCCTTGATTTTTATGTTTTCTTTTTACATAAGTATAAGATGTTAGTGTGACGGTAAAAAAAACAGTTATTTGAGAGCAAAAACGTATCTAAGCATATAAAATATTTTCATCTACTCCCTTAAGCTTAAGGTTCTTAAGGCAGGGTTATCCAGAGAAATTTGTCCTGCTTCAACGATTTCATTTTACACTTTTCTATCCTGCTCAGTGGGAGTGGGTCGCTCAGAAAACTTTGGGGTGTTTTGATTTATTATTTTGGAATTTAAAACGATGGATTTTATTATGACGGCCGTTTTATATCAAATTTCTTACGTTTATTTTGATATAGGTTTTATTGTCCAAAACGATGGATTTTATTATGACGGCCGTTTTATATCAAATTTCTTACGTTTATTTTGATACAGGTTTTATTGTCCAAAACGATGGATTTTATTATGACGGCCGTTTTATATCAAATTTCTTACGTTTATTTTGATATAGGTTTTATTGTCCAAAACGATGGATTTTATTATGACGGCCGTTTTATATCAAATTTCTTACGTTTATTTTGATATAGGTTTTATTGTCCAAAACCTAATATACTCGAAAGAAATGATGTTTATATCATAGATATATCATCTTTGCGATTTTATTGGATGCAGTAAAATGCAATTATTCGAAACGGCTGAAATATTAAGTTTAGAGAATGAAATATGATATAAGTCATAATTCATTTATTGCATTCATGTAGTACAAAATGTTGACATGGTTAATAATAAGATGTATTATATGGTTCTATAACATGATACCCTTTGTTGGGCATAGCAATGTAGTTGCATTGCATGCGTTTTAAAAATAAATACAAATAAAACAATTAAAGTTAACAATACATAAAATTCACATAAATTAGAAACGTGTTTATTATTTTTTTGATTGAAAAGCACTTGTACTTGTCTACTTATTTACATTATTTTCCTTACCGGTTTCACTGTTATAGCATTATCAAAGGTTTTTTGGTTGTACGTTTGTACGTAAACAACCAAAAAACCTTTGATAATGCTATAACAGCGAAACCGGTAAGGGAATAATATAAATAAGTGGACAAGTACAAGTGTTTTTCAATCAAAAATGTATCAAAAGTTCCACCAAGTGCCAACAATCACGAGCATCAACTCCGTGTTTATTATTGTTAAGAATTAATTATTGATTTAGAAAAAATATATAAAATCGTTCAAATTGAAATTTAATTTAAATAATTAAATGAATAATTTGAAACCACATTATTATTCTACCGACCCTACTGAACCACTTTTCCCAAGAGTCATACCCGCGGACAGCCTAAGTTTAGTAAATAATTGAGTTCCAAACAAAAACGCGTGAACCCTAACGCACCGACATACGGGCGAGCTTAGAGAGAGAGTGGACCTCAAACAGCTGCAGGTGTCACGGACGACGCTCTCTCTAAACTCGCCCGTATGTCGGTGCGTTAGGGTTCACGCGTTTTTGTTTGGAACTCAATTATTTCATAAACTTAGACTGTCCGCGGGTATGACTCTTGGGAAAAGTGGTTCAGTAGGGTCGGTAGAATAATAATGTGGTTTCATTTAAAGGTCGCACTCTATTTACAACCGGTATATACAGGCTGGCCAGGAAAGAGACTTCCAAAAATTTTTATTGGCTGCCTTACATTAAGAGGTATCCAAATCACCCCCATGTATGTTCTGCGATTTTTAGTAGCTTAAGAGATATGATTATTTTAAGTCATTTTTATAATAATTTTCACCTGACATTAGTTTTGATTTTTTCTCTCTTTCTATTTCATATTTGTGAATGTTTTTTCAGGGTTATTTATGACAACTATGATAGTAACTACCTTGAAAATTATGATTTACCTAGGTCTTGTGAAACGTGACTAAAATTTAGTCGAAAGTTCAAAATTACTGTTCAATCATAATAGCCTTAAAATTTAAAAAAATAGAAAAGTGTATTTGAATTGTTGACAATGGTTTCAAAGTAATTTCGAAAACTGCTATTGTCCTTCAGCAACAAAAACCAGACCTCAACAGGCCTTTTTTTTCTATAACCAGCCTTCAAAGTTAAGAAGTAACTTTTTTTAAAACTTAATTATCCATAAATTAATTTTTCTTAAAATTATGATTTTATTTTATTCAAACAAGTTGATTATGGTAAACTTTAAACTTTCGCGATTTTCACACATTAATAACTTTTTATTGGGGTCTTACTCGCGATAACTAACAACATACCTTAATAGATAGATATGTGCTTGATGTTTCGACGCCTCTGTAGGCTGTCGTAGTCACAAGTAAGATAATTAAGTTTAAAAAAAAGTTACTCCTTAGATTTGAAGGCTGGTTACAGAAAAAAAGCCTATTGAGGTCTGGTTTTTGATGGTTTTTATTGCTGAAAGACAAAAGGAGTTTTTGAAATAACTTTGAAACCATTGACAACATTTTAAATACAGTTTTGTATTTTTTTTTATTCAAAGATTATTATTGAAAAGTAATTTTGAACTTTCGACAAAATTTTAGTCATGTTCCACAAGACATAGGTAAACCATAACTTTCAAAGTAGTTACTCACACAGTTGACATAAATAACCTTAAAAAAACATTCACAAATATTTAATAGAAAGAGTGAAAAAATCAAAACTAATGTCAGTTGAAAATTATGAAATTCATTTAAAATAATCTTATCTCCTAAACTACTAAAAATCGCGGAACATACATGATTTTGATTCGGATAACCCTAAAGGTAAGCCAGCCAAAAAAAAATTTAGGCATATCTTTCCCGGCCAGCCTGTATATAAAAAATTGTTGTTTAATATCTGTTACTTATATAAGGTGTTCTCAAAATATCTGCCACGGCTGTAATGGGAGAGTGTATTGTGTATATAGAAAAGAATAGTAACGATATTTTATTGATCTAACGTCATAAATTTTTTCATACAAAAAAATGTGCGTATAAATTTGAATTGATTTAGTTGTTTGAAACCGTCCCGTAGTAACTTAGCTGTTGCCGCATCGCCATTTCATTTCGCAACTCAATGAAGCCACCCCGTACTGTTGCCATATTTATCAAACAAATGCCGCCCCGGTCCGCGCCGGCAGCTCGTCATTCATTCATCAAAGCGCAAGCCGACGACGGCCTACCCCCCTCCCGCCTGCACTACCCCGTTCGTCGCACGCGCTTGTGTTTGTGCCTCAGTTCGCTGTTATCAGTTCGCGCATCCGTGCAGCTTCATACATTTGTCACAGATTTCTACGGGAAAAACCGCGCGTTGAAATTGAAAAAAACCCAGCATTTCATTTCGCAAAACGTCAATGAAGCTATTCATGCAAACTTACAAACAATACCGCGCGTCGGCATCGTCCGTCAAAGCGAGGCCGAAGACTCCCCTACCCCACCCGCACCCCGTTCGTCGCACGCGCTTGCTTTTGTTTTTGTGTGCCCCGCCCGCCCCAGTTCGTTGTTATCAGTGGTCAGCGAGGTGTGAATTGCGCGCGCATTCGATAAAAATGCCTCCCAGACGACGATATTCAAATCAAGAATATGTTGAAATGGTATGGTGCTATCGCGAGTGCAATAACATAACCACGCATGCAGCGAACTTATGCCAGCAGGGGTTTGGTGTGCGAATAAGTCCTCATACCATTCTGGACGCCGTGTACACGGCCCCTTTGACCCACCTCCGGTTGACGCAGAGAAGAGGAAGTGTTGGACTTCTTCCGACGTCATCCTCTTGCGAGCACCAGAAACGGGGCTAGAGTCTTCAACGTGAGCGACAACTACGTGTGACAACTTCTAAATCGGGAAGGGCTATACCCTTACCACTTTACGAGAGTACAAAAATTGCAGCCACAGGACTACGCGGCTCGCCTCGCGTTCTGTCATTTGATTCGAGAAGAACGCCGTAACATTCTGTGGACTGACGCGAGTCACAGCAAAAACATAGCGATTCTTACACTAACTTGACTGTCCGTAGCCTGTTTTAAGTGTGATGGGGAGTTAAGCATCTTATTACGCTAGTTTTTTTATCTGCAGTAAGCTTGGTGGAATTCAGTAACGGGTAAGTAAGTGCAATTTTTAGCTTTTGCCTGCGTATTATTGTGTAACTAATAGATTCAGATAGTTACGTTACGAACTGGTCAGCTGATTTCAGAGTTCATTGACAGAACAGTTAGAAAGAGATAGCAATTGTTTTCATTGACCAAACTACACTACGCGCGTAGTTTGTGAACCACGTTATGCAGAATAAAGCAAATTTTAATTTCACTACTTTATCTTCTCAAATTGATTTAACGATTCCGGGGTACGAAATTTATGCATTATTGTAATCTATAAACATAATAGTATCTCCTATTTCATCCGTGGCAGGTATTACGATTACACCTTATATATCACATTGTAAATCCTAGTTTAGACTAGATTGCTTAATTGCTAAGAGTACTGAATATTATAATGTTTCGGTTAAAAACTCCTTAATTGTGTAGTAACTTTTATTTTTAGATACGTTTGTAGTATATACATATATTTTAAAGAATGTTATATATTACAATTACGCGGTTTAAAATGTATTTGAAATCACACTTCACATCACATCACACTAATATTATAAATGCGAAAGTGTGTGTGTGAGAGGGTGTGTGTGTGTGTGTGTGTGTGAGGGTGTTTGTGTGTGTGAGGGTGTGTGTGTGTATGTTTGTTACTCTTTCACGCTGAAACGGCTGGACGGATTTGGATGAAATTTAGAACGGATATAGCTTATACCCTAACTTAACACATAGGCTACTTTTTATCCCGAAAACGCGGGCGGAACCGTGGGCAAAAGCTAGATACCCAAGCCCGTAAGTATTTTGTTTGTCTGTCAGTTTGTCTATCTGTCTGTATGTATGTTCACAATTTCTATTGAAACTACTAAACAGATACGAGTATAGTCATATTGTAATAATCTTACGAGTTTTACTGTCGTGGGGCTTATTGTTTAGTTGGAGTAACTTGGGCTTTTAATTATCGCGATGTGTACAGTGGAGCCCACATCAAGCTAAACACTTTCAGTATAAGCTGACCTCTCACTGTATAGGCTTTCCGTACAATGAGAGGTCAGCTTATACTTAATGTGTATAGCTTGATGCGGGCTCCACTGTTCACTAGAAATAAATTAATATCTTGAACTAGAATTTCAAAGCAAAACTCCTCTTGATCATTAATTCCAAATTGTAATGGTATTTCTTTGTTTGAAGTCGCCGGCAAAAGCAGGTTTTAATAATACTGTATTAAATTTTCATTTTTATGAAACCCTTTAGCTAAAGTATTGCCTTTTAAAAACAATCTGTGTTTCAGTAATTTAAATGTTTTTGTGTATCTGAGCGTACCGCGATAAGCTCGCACCTTAATGACTTTCTTGCTAAAAACTCGTCTAAATGTGGCATAAATTTCTCCACGCAAAAGCGCCCTCGCTCTAGCAAAGTCGTGCGTTTACGTAATTACTTTATTATTGTTATGAGCATAGCATTACCGTTAAATAGACACGGTAGAGATATCATTATTTATTCAATAAACCACCTAGATAAAATTGTAATTTCTTGAATAATAAAATGAAATAAATGAACAGGCAAGTTAATATGAAGGAGTCTAGCTCCAATGCAGAGTGCGCACTTAGAATCAATAACCGCCTTGTAGCATAATCAAGTATATTTTATGAATATAGCGTAATCAATGGACTTTGGAGAAAATCTGTAAGCTGACATCTACAAAAAGTCACTCTGTCAGAGTATCATAAATTAGGCCGCAGGCTGCCAGTGGTGTTATTGCTATAAAACTTTCAACAGTTGATACGTATTTATCCTCTCATGTACGTGAAAGTTTATTGTAAAAACATAAAAATATTTAAGCTAAATAATTAACGCGCGCGCAATATGTGCAGTTTTTAACATAAAAAATACATTTAAATTTAAAGTGTTATTCTGTATTCCATTTTTGTAAAATATTTTAGATTTTTTGGTCGTTTTATTAGGATCGTGGGTGAAAAATTATTATGTGAATTGCTGAATTCATCCATAATCCTTATTTATGATGTAAACAATATTGCAATTATCATGAAGTTATGTATTAATCAAGAACTTTAACGGCGTCTCGCTACCAGAGCTCTGAGAGTTTATTATATCCATTCTACCGGTTGTATCTGTACAAAAGCGCTAGTACTCGTTGTTGTAAACCTTTAGGTTCGACAATTCTCGTATTGGCGTGCTTTTATATTCTTTTGGACGTACACTAGCATTTAACGTCTCCTTTTAATACCATTATATGAGCATATTAGGAGTCCGTCGTTAAATTCTTGAAACACTTTTATATTATGTTTTATAATAGTTGGGGAAAAACTCTTTTCGCAAATAGTATGCATGAACTTATAATAAAATCTCTTTGGCTATATCATTTGCATCTGGCTGGTTTTGGTATTATTAAAAAGTTTAAATTTTAAAAAAGATAATTCTAAATTCAAATTAGGTAAAAAGTGTGTTTTTCATTTGTTTTTCTTACTGTTGGGATGAGTGAATCTAATGAAGAAATTCGAAACATTTTAAATGTTTATCACAAAAAAGGTAAAAATGCAACGCAAGCCGCGAAAAAAATTTGCGCTTTTTATGGACCTAGTGCAGTGTCTGTGAGAGTAGCACAAATTTGGTTTAAGCGTTTTCAATCCGGAAATTTTGATGTCAAAGATGCACCTCGCTCTGGGCGCCCTGTTACGGATAAAATGGATGCCATTTTTGAAAACGTGGGGCTAGATCAGAATATTAGTAGTTACGATGTAGCTGAAGAACTGGGGATTGAACACAAAACAGTTTTGTCGCATTTGAAAAAAGCTGGGTACACAAAAAAGCTCGATATTCGGGTGCCTCATGAGCTCACTGAAAGAAACTTAATGAACCGTGTACTCATTTGTGATTCTTTATTACGACGTAATAAAAAAAAATTTTTTTTGAAAAACCTGATAACTGGTGATAAAAAGTGGATCACGTACGACAAGAACGTGCGAAAAAGGTCGTGGTCAAAGGCTGGTCAGGCTTCACAGACTCTGGCGAAACCCGGGTTATCTCGCAACGAGGTAATGCTGTGTGTATGGTGGGATCGGAAGGGTATTATTCATTATGAGCTGTTACTGCCAGGCAGGACCATTGATTCTGAACTCTACTGCGAACAACTGATGAGATTAAAGCAAGAAGTTGAGAGAAAGCGGCCGCGATTAGTCAACAGAAGGGGTGTGGTTTTTCATCATGATAACGCTAGACCTCTCACATATTTAGCCACTCAGCAAAAATTAAGAGAGTTTGGCTGGGACGTATTAATGCATCCGCCGTATAGTCCTGACCTTCAGATTTCTACTTGTTTCGGTCTCTTCAGAATTCTTTAGGCAATGTCAGGTTAACATCATGAGAGGACTGCCAAAACCACTTGTCGCGGTTTTTTGATCAGAAGCCCCAGAATTTCTATAGCAATAGGATCATGTCCCTACTTGGAAGTTGGCAGAAAGTCATCGAACGAAATGGCACACATACTTTATTTAAATGTAAATAAACTTTATTAAAAAATGTTTTGAATTTTCACATAAAATACGTAGAAACTTTTTCCCCAACCTAATATTTTCTCATCGTTTATTGTATACCCAGTGTGGAAATAAAAAGCGACCAGTGGAATAAAAGTACCTTAAACACTGAGAACAGCAAATCTTACTCAAAGGAAGAATTATTTTATCTAAGAAATAAGCAAATAATAAGAGCGGCATAATATACTGAAACCGTTTTATAGAGTCAAAATCTTTAAGAAATCATTCGAAAAATACGAAAAGTCACATTGACTTATCAATAAGAGAACATCATTTAAAATTTTAAGAAATTCCAAGAATTTTCCCTCTCCATTATTAATTGCCGAAACTCAAAAACAAAATGGCAGACTACATAATGTTGTTAGTATTATAAGCGCTCTTGATCTGCTTCGACCGTTATAGTGACGATATAAATGTGATGCCTTGTACTATCCAGCTTATGACCAAACAATTACTGTAAAACTCTGAAATATACCGGTTTTCACGCTGTGGAGTTATCTTATACAGATGTAGCGCTACAAAGGCTCCATTAAACTCAATTTAAGAAATTGGGCTTTAAAATAATACTGTCTAACCCCTAAAAAGTTTTACTCCATTCAAAAACTTTTGCCTACAATAGATCTCTTTTAAATCACAGAGTGTTTATATAAGAGATATTTATAACCCTGCTTTACATCTTATGTCTGCACAATAACGCTATTACACGCCTTTTAAGTGCTCCGGTATGTTAGTCACCATTTTAAGGCTACTGTCCCATCTGCCTGTTAAAGAATTTTAAGATATGCTGCTGTACAGCTTAAGGATAACAGTGTAACCCTTGCAGGCTGGACAAAACCTACTCAAGCAGCTTGTGTGCTAGTTGGGCACTTACCAAGCCTCCAGTATGAATTTGGCTATACAAACTAATGTCACTTATATAAGGTGATTTTGGTTGATTCACACCGGAGACTCGGTAAGTGGTTCGGACCAGGGTTCAATGACCCTTTCTGTAAAATACGCAAAATAAAACTAAAATCATAAAATCAATCTAGTCATGCAAGCTCTTTTACTTTGCTTTTCTTCAGTATGTCGCCTATTTGGTCGGCATACTCCTTCTAGGGCGGCCCGGTCAAGCTTTACCTTCCACTTGTGCAGCATAAATTTCCTTCGTCACTCTATTTTCATTCATCCCCTCTATGTGCCCAAACCACCGAAGCATTCCTTTTTAGGGTTCCGTACCCAAAGGGTAACCAACGGGACCCTACTACTAAGACTCCGCTGTCCGTCCTTCCATCTGTCACCAGGCTGTATCTCATGAACCGTGATAGTAAGACGGTTGAAATTTTCACAGATAATGTATTTCTGTTTCCGCTATAACAAAAAATACTAAAACCGGCCAAGTGCGAGCGGGACCTGCGCACTCCCATACAACAGACATGATTTTTTTGCCGTTTTTATAGATAATGGTACGGAACCCTTAGTGCGCGATTCCGACTCGTACTTGGCTAGTTTTTTATATTTTAGTCACTACATCTTTTTCAGGCCGCAACAATTCCGTATATCAACATTTTTTTCTCTATAATCTATCATTTTAATACTAATAAAAGTCTCCGTGTACGAGTTCCACTATGTTTTTATTAATTAGCGACTAGTTTCGTCTCTTAGACATCTTCTGGCTTGAAGAAAGTCTTGCCAGAAGATGTCTAAGAGACAAAACTAGTCGCTAATTAATAAAAACATAGTGGAACTCGTACACGGAGACTTTTATTAGCGTTGAATAGAAGTTCCATCAAGGAGTCACACCTTACAGTATAAATTATTTATCATTTTAATCTTGAGACCTGAGGCCGAATTCTGCCGATACATACCTTCTATAAATTCCACTTACTGAACGGTAAAGGAAAGCACCGTAAGAGGTAAGCCGGAATGCCCTACAAAGCATATATTTGTCGCCAAAGTACGAAAATAAGGCCCACCACCCAAAATAACGTCGGGCCCAAAAAATACGGTGAAGAGGGATTGTGACTGAGAGTTTACTGTTCCTGTGATAGTCCCTCGGGAGTAAATGTCGTGACTAAAAGTTTTTTTTATATAGGTATATTGCCCAACACAGGGTTGCCAGGTGTTTTTGTTATCTATCTAGTATAAACTTTTTTTTTCGTTTGAAATTTAGCAGACAATTTAGCTTCATACAAGCAGACAAGTCGAAAGACTCTTGCTCCCACACGTCACTTTGTAATTTTTACTCCGAATATAACGTTATATATGGAACGCATAAGCAGCTGAATAGTGTCTATTTATCTGACGGCTTGCTGAGTATGTACTGACCTAGAATTATGTCAATGGGAGCATGCCACCATGTCACCATCAAAATCAATGTATTTAGGAAACTCACTTCTTTTTCATCTCTTAATAAAATTTCATTTTCTCATTAACAGATTCATTGTGTTTTTAGTTGTTTAGACAAAAGTTTAAAGAGGTACTTTTAATATTATTGTGTTTTTGTTAAATTGAGTTTAACAATTTTGCTGTTACACCATTTTATTTCTCTCTTTAGTTTCTGTTACGTTTTAGGTTTCCGTACGCAAAGAGTAACCAACGGGACCCTATTACTAAGACTCCGCTGTCCGTCTGTCACCAGGCTGTATCTCATGAACGGTGATAGTTAGACAGTTGAAATTTTCACAGATGATGCATTTTTGTTGCCGCTATAACAACAAATACTAAAATCGGCCAAGTGCGAGTCGGACCTGCGCACTCCTATACAACAGACATTATTTTTTTTGCTGTTTTTATAGATAATGGAACGTAACCCTTCGTGCCCGAGTCCGACTCGCACTTGGCTGGTTTTTATAACCTAGTCTGTCCTTGTTGCAACATGGTAAGAATGTGTACGGTATTTATATCGTACCAAGAATACAAAGTAGAGTCGCTTGGATATTCCTGTTGTCGGTTAACACCGAAGTAAGGAGTCGGCGGGGGCCGATTAGCTAAAGTATAATTAACAGCACAATTTCAGTATAGGTGTTGATATAAACATACTATTTTTTCAGTTATAGGAATTTTTAGACTTTTTAGTTTTGTGTAAGCCAACAAGAAATATTGTTATCTATTTCAAACTTAAATGGGACCTACCTAAAAAAAACAACATCAAACAAAAAAAATCAAGAATGCCAGATTTATAGAGTAATATACCCAACAAATAGATTAAAAAAATACAGTCGAATTGAGAACCTCCTCCTTTTTTTGAAGTCGGTTATAAAAATATATGAAATATATGAAATTTTTGATTTTGACTAGTTATTTATTAAAATTGTCAAGCTATAAAATTATAACATAGGTTTGAAAAAAACTAAAAAAACTTTAACTCTTGTTTAAAAGTGGGTACATCAAGTGTGGGCTGTGCCTCGCGTTTCATAGTTCGCACTTGGGAACATCTCTGACACCCCCTTGGGGATTTATGTCGTGACGATATGTTAAGGTTTATGTGAATTTGTTTTATAATATACAGTTTAGTGTGACTCAATGAAATGAAAGTAGATACCTATCTATGATTCTTATTACCTTAAATTTAGTAATTAATGAGCATATCTTACATTGACAATTTTCCGACCTGACATTGCAAAAAGGCTCTTCAAGAAATTGCCAGTATTTAACAATTTGATTGGTTACCGTATTGCAGGGAAAGCTAATAACTCAACGAGCTCGCCAGGAAGATGGTCTGCTAAATAGACATTTATTGCAAGGTTTATTTTTACTTTCAACTTTAGTTCTCCTGATACGTTGAACTGAATAGTTTTACGGAAGTGCAGTTTGAATGGACTCCGTACAGAAATAATAACGGAACTGAACGATCTAAAAGATCGCTAGTCCAAGCTGATCACTTTTGAAGAAAAAACAAGGGCGAAAAAGCTTTGTACCACGAGTTTCGGAAATAACGTAATGTTTCCATTGTAGTTCGATGCCCACTTATTTATAAAATGTATCTGCGGATTCGGTGGTAATTTCCCGTATAGATTAGCTTTTTGTCACGTGTAAGATTTAAGCTGTAAGGATCCGAGCTGTGATTTATAGTTTTACTATTGTCAAAGGATAAAAAGAATTTAGAGGTTTAGTGACAGTTTCAACACTGAGTGTGCAGGAATGCGTCCCTTTATTAGAAAAGTGGTGGTAATTTTAAAGAAAGCAACGGCTAACCCAAAAAATTAATATATTTTCTTACGTTGAGCTAGCAGCAAAAGAGCACTTTTCTCAGATTCTGTTTACCGTATCGCTTAATCAAATACTTTTCGCGGCACTATCTGAGTTATTATTGTTCCACGATTGGATTGGGATTCAAAAGTACCGTTTGCATAATACTAGAAATGAATTAATTACTTAGGGACCCATCAAGTAAAATAATAAAATAAAATTTTTGCGTTTTATGTCCTTATTGATGTTTATAAAAGTTTATTGATTAATAATATTGCTTCTCTAAAATATGAAATGATCGCTGATTTAGTTCTCTGAACTGTTGGCTGAATCTATTTTTTTATAAATAAAATATTAAACTTTATTTGACAAATCTGTCACTATTTGGCATTGATGATAAAGTTGATAAACCCATGAGTGGAACAATAATACTGTAGTTGCTGCAGTGCTGGATCAAAATAAGTGATAGATGAGATAAAAGAAACAGTAGATATTAAAAGTGGCAGATGTCAAAGTGACAAATGTAACAGAAGAGAAAAATGTATGAAATGTGACAGATGTCGAAACTAACAGATATGTAAAAATGTACAGAAACGTCAAAAGTGACACATGTCAAAAGGAGACTAGGAGGCAGGTGCGTCAAAAGTGACAAATGTCGACAGTGACTAGTGTCAAAAATGTCAGATATTAAAAGTATACATGACGCGGATAAGCCCAGCCCTATTTTTCGAAGTTTTATCATAAAAACCCTCTTTTCAAATTTGCATACCTCCGTTTCACTGACGATTATTAGCCGTGATGTGTGGTGAGCGCCATCGTCGTACACCCGGCACAAATATGGATCCAAGCTGACTGAACGTAAATGTCTAAACAAAGTTTCTAGAGGATTTGAACCCGTGACCCCCAGATTAATGATCGTGACGTTTAGACCACTAGACCACAGCTGTGAATATTCATTGAAAAAAAACGAAGATTTCCTAGAGGCTTTTTAGGTCGTATATATTTTTTTGCTTCATCCTAAAAAGTACCTTCGCGAGTTCAAAAGGTTATTTGCTTCACGATATGTTTATTATCTATACCTATAGTTAAGACTATATATGATAGAATTAAGGGATGTTGGGACATCTGATACGGCACGACAATTATATTCATATTGCCAATCGTTCTACTCGAGCGGCCTGTGGGTTAAGTACACGCAACGAGCCTACAACGTCCTGCGTGTGCAATATAACAACGCCTTCAGGATGCTGTTGCGGCTCCCGCGATTCTGCAGTGCATCTGGTATGTTTGCGGAGGCGCGTACAGATGATTTTTATGCCATAATGCGCAAGAAAACTGCCTCTATGCTACTCAGATTACGGGGCAGTGGCAACGGCATCTTAAAGATGATTGCGGACCGAATGGATTGTCCGATCCAAAAGTTCTGGATGGAACGATCCATTGGGTTATTTAAATAATAAATTTGGTTCATGTTCCCTTTTTTTTACTAACCTAGTTTTAAGCCTAACACTAACCTACTTATGGATTTTTAATCTGAAAATAAACAGTCATTTATTTATAATGAAGAAAACGTAAAGGGGAAAAGAAAGAGAGGAAGGCCCAGGAGAACATTTAAAGACAAAGACAAAAAAAAGTGAATGTCGTGTCGTATCAAGAAGTTAAGTATGAAGAAGTTGTCGAATCAGAAGGCGGAGTGCAGAAGTGAATGGAGGAGACTTCACCGACAAGAGAACAGTTCATAAGTAATAACGATGTTTATTAAAATTTAAAGCTTGATCCGTTCGCGTTTCCAAGCTCGTTACAAACCGAAGAAAGATATCGCTTAAGACGTTTATTACTCTTAAAGAAGTTCGCTCTTATTGAATAGGGTTCTCAAGCCAAGCCCACCTTTTGTGTTTCTTTGCTTCGGCCGAAGCCAACAATGGATTGAGTTTGTGTATATTTCTGAACTTCTAAAATTCTTTTCTTGCTGGCTACTGTTATTTAAACAAGAGCGACCTATGTGCTCTACTGAACTCAGCGGTGCATACAAAATAGTTTTAGATGTTTCTGATACAAATAAAAATTTATCTTTATGATCTTTTCTATACGTACAGTATGTTTAGAATCGAAGTATGGATTTCACATTATGGGACGTTTTCACGATACCCACAGTTATAAAAAAATTACATGTGTCGTATAAAGTTTATAAACAAATTGATTTATATATTTACTGTAAACAAACTGTGTTGTAATTGTAACAGTGTTTTTTGCTCTAGACTCTTTATTGTTTTTTTTTCGATATGTTTATAGATAACTGAAATTAGTTGGCTTTATTATTTTTTAATTTGTTTGAACGATTTAAAACAATTTTGAATAAAACCGTTTTTGCACTTCAAAGCTTGATAATTTTAACGATACTAACACTATGGGATAGATGAGAAAAAAATTCATCCCCCATTTACGTGTATGAGAAATAACCTTAAATTTTTTTTTTCATGGTTTTATTTTACCGTTTTGTCGACGTGATTAATATGTATACCCATGCCAAATTACAGCTTTCTAGTACTAAAAACAGTCTCGGAGCAAAGCCGCGGATAGACGGACGGACGGACGGACGGACAGACGGACATGGCGAAACTATAAGGGTTTCTTGTCGGACTACGGAACCCTAAAAATGGGTCAAGTGCAAGTAGGACTCGCGCCTTGAGGGTTTCGTATCATGTAAATAAGCTAATGGACTTGAATATATTGAAAAAAATTACAAACTTATTAGTACCTAGAAAATGAATGAAAGAAAACTGCAAAATTATGTTGGTCGAGTGTTTGGGTACGGAGCCCTAAACTTGTATAAAAATCGTCATTTTCAGCATTTGTCGTTTAAATAAAGTAAATATACAGAAAATTCCAAAATCACAATATTTTAGTTTTAAAGATAGGCCCGTAACAGAAATGCTCTACAACTGAAATCTTTGATGGCCCCCATTTTTATCTTTATAAAAAATAATTAAACGTAATTTTTAATTTAATATTCGCTTTTGGGTCCACATTCTAGATAACATATTCATGATGGGCTAAATGGGTTAAAGTTCAACAGAATTGAGAGATGTCTCATATGCAAGCTTATCTTCAATGATATATTAATTATCTTTACGTAAAAAATTACATTTAGTACCTATGAATTATAACAATGAAGCGAATGTTCTTATGGTCCGACAATTATAATAATATATATTCTCCAATGTATCTTCAAGGTGCATAAAAAATTACTTATAGACACGAAAATCTTTAACAAGCGTAACTCAGTAATAAGTTCTAAAAAATACAATACAACTTTTGCTTCTATTCAATATCGTGAAAAGTCAATTTCAATCTACAACAAAATAAATATAATTATGGAGTTGATACTAGTGAAAAAAAAAACCTTTGATAATGCTATAACAGCGAAACCGGTAAGGGAAATAATGTAAATAAGTGGACAAGTACATGTGTTTTTCATTCAAAAATATAATTATAGTAAAATTTCATAATAATTATAACATGTTGTACTACCTTAGATTCGAAGCGTAAAAATCCACCAAATAAAGCACACTCACATAAGACATAAGACATTTTTATTCATAATTTTAAGTTACACATCAAATACTGACACTATACTCGTACAGGTACACACTTAAATAATAGGTTGGGGAAAAACTCTTTTCGCAAATAGTATGTATGAGCTTATAATAAAATCTCTTTGGCTATACCATTTTTATCTGGCTGTTTTGGTATTATTAAAAAGTTTAAATTTTAAAAAAGATAATTCCAAATTGCACGGACATCTAGCAACAGAAAGATTGTTTAAATAAATAATTATATATAAAATTATGTAATTAAAAAGCCCCTGATGATGCTTATATAGTGAAACCGGTTGGGTAGTGTAGAATTAAACATTATCTGTGGAAAAGTACAAGTGTTTTTTTTATCACACCAATGTGTGATTTTCATTTGTTTTTCTTCTGAGTGAATCTAATGAAGAAATTCGATACATTTTAAAATTTTACTACAAAAAAGGTGAATATGCAACGCAAGCCGCAAAAAAAAATTGTGATGTTTATGGACCTAGCGCAGTGTCTGTGAGAGTAGCACAAATTTGGTTTAAGCGTTTTCAATCCGGAAATTTTGATTTCAAAGATGCACCTCGCTCTGGGCGCCCTGTTACGGATAAAATGGATGCCATTTTTGAAATAGTGGAGCAAGGTTGGCATATCAGTAGTTACAATGTAGCTGAAGAACTGGGGATTGACCACAAAACAGTTTTGGCGCATTTGAAAAAAGCTGAGTACACAAAAAAGCTCGATATTTGGGGGCCTCATGAGCTCACTGAAAGAAACTTAATGAACCGTGTACTCATTTGTGATTCTTTATTACGGCGTAATGAAACCGAACCATTTTTGAAAAACCTGACAACTGGTGATGAAAAGTGGATCACGTACGACAAGAACGTGCGAAATAGGTCGTGGTCAAAGGCTGGTCACTGGTCAGGCTTCACAGACTCTGGCGAAACCCGGGTTATCTCGCAACAAGGTGCTGTGTGTATGGTGGGATTGGAAGGGCATTATTCATTATGAGCTGTTACCGCCAGGCAGGACCATCGATTCTGAACTCTACTGCGAACAATTGTTGAGATTAAAGCAAGAAGTTGAGAGAAAGCGGCCGGAATTAGTCAACAGAAGGGGTGTGGTTTTTCATCATGATAACGCTAGACCTCACACATCTTTAGCCACTCAGCAAAAATTAAGAGAGTTTGGCTGGGACGTATTAATGCATCCGCCGTATAGTCATGACCTTGCACCTTCAGATTTCCACTTTTTTCGGTCTCTTCAGAATTTTTAGGCAGTGTCAGGTTAACATCACGAGAGGACTGACAAAACCACTTGTCGCGGTTTTTTGATCAGAAGCCCCAGAATTTCTATAGCAATGGGATCATGTCCCTACCTACAAGATGGCAGAAAGTTATCGAACAAAATGGCCTCTACATACTTTAGCTAAATAAACTTTATAAAATAATGTTTTGAATTTTCATATAAAATGCGAAGAAACTTTTTCCCAACCAATATTTATTTATTATAATTATTACGGGCGAACCCAATTACAGCAATTATTTATTACTTACTATTAAATAAAAGTTTAGTTTACATAATTAAACTTAATATATCTATATACGAGTATTTAAATAGCATATTACTCAAAAGGTCAATTATATTGTATTGTATAATATATATTATATTTTTGTTAAAAATTTGTTAGATATTATCCTTGCAATATTTGATGGCACTAACAAGAAAGAGGGGCTCTCCTAATACAGGTTTTGCAAACTTACTTCACTCGACCCACAACTGAATGATATAAAAAATGCAAGAAAATAAAGAAAATTTTGATTTTGATTGAGTTTTTAGATTTTATAGTATAGTCATAACTTTTGTTTATAGTTTCGCGTGTGATTCGAAAGTGATTTAAGTTGAATTTTTTATTTCTCTATTGTTGGATGAATGGAACGTGTAGTGATTTCAACTGTTTCACTACTCGAATTGTAGCATTTGCAGCAGGAATGTTTTTGTAATACATAAAGTAGTACAGAAAAAATGGAAATATTCAGTATTGATATACTCACTCAAAAAAAAATCGATGTGAAGTATGCAATCAAAGCAGCAAATAGTCCGTTTATCCAAGCCAGTGACACGTGAGGTAGAATCTAAGGTCAAAAGAAAATAATCTAATAAGCTAAAGAAGAAGGATACTAGAGACTTAATGTTAATTACAGTGCTCGAAATAGAGAGGAGTTTTAATTGAGACGATTGGAATGGAAGTAATTTGAGGTTATCTATTTTTGAATTAAACTCATACGAGTACCAAACTTGCATTCTTGCAGCCTTTTCCTACTAGTTGCTGGACTACAATTTTGCAAGAGTCAAGTAAAACATTGATACACAATAATTACTGTTTGCCAAAATATAATCTGCAATCCTTTTTTACGGGTAAAAAAATGCTAATTTAACAAGATTATAATAAAATCTACTCACCCAAACAACGCCAATTCGTTTCAAAGGTATCCAATCCAGTTGAAAAAAATATCGAAATCCGTTTATCCAAGCCAAAAACGCCAAATGTAGAGAAATCCAAAATCCAAGTAACAAGCAAGGGTCAAACAGATAGATCGATCGCACAAAGCACACAGACAAAATACAGCACTCGACAAACCGAAGTAAGCGAATGAGTCAGAATCACACCTACGAATTTAAGCGAACCATAAAATGGAAAGAGACAAAAATATCTTAATGTTGCCACATATCACTACGCGCTTTAAACTCGCTTGCGTCTTATCCTTAGGGTAAAAAATAAGGCTTCATATCCTTAGCCAAGCGACGACAGCGCCCCCTTTGCCACAAATTTAAGGGAAATGAGGTAACAGCGCGTAGCGACATGTAGCAGCATTACTATACTTTTGGGCCCTTTCTATTTTGTGATTCGCTTAAATCTTAAGTGTGGCATGTGGCAACATTAAGATATTATTTATTTTATAAAATGGAAAGGGACAAGAGATATCTTGATGTTGCCACATGCCACACTTAAGATTTAAGACTTAAGAAATTATGGATATACTCTAAAAATCACAAAATATACTCTAAAATCATATGATTGTTTTTTTTACTTAGTTTAGTAACCATTTCCTGTTATTAATTTAAAGAGAAAGATTGTGTATATTACAAGCAGTAGAATCATCCTCATTCGGAATCCTTGTAATGTATTTATATCCGTTATTGATATCCGTAAAGTACCAATTACCAGGAAATTTCGGGATTCTTAGTTCTATTAACTTTTATTGTAATTGCACCCGTAAGAAATACCGGGATTTTTAGTCATATCTACTTTTCATAGTATCGCGTGATTTCGAGTCATCGTGTAAATATAAATAACTGAATAACTTAAAGTTCGTTAACAGCGCTATCTAGTAAGATAGTAGAACGTAAGCTCTAGCAGACAGCATACAAAAAGTTTATGGGGTAGCTCGTAGTCGCTGCGCTAAATTTTGGGTGCCCTTTCCAAGCTAGTTACCCAAAAAAACCGTTTTATGGGATCGCTTCTCTGTTCCCAATATATTAGGTACTCAGTGTTTTAAATTTTCAAAATGCACTTAAATATAAAATTAAATATTTTTTCTAAGACAAATAAACACGATTTGGGGACCCTTTTTAAACTCAAGTTGGGTAGTAGGGAATTTTTCGACTTCAGAAATCCCGGGATTTCCAAATCATGTAAGAAATTTCTTGGAATCCCGGGATTTTATTTTTATGATTGGTAGCGCCTTAAATCGCACCCGTGTTCCGATCTCTGGTCATAAGTAACAAAGTTGCCGGAGAACAGAGGAACAGTTGAAAACGATAGTATTTTTTTCTACTATAATAAAGACTTCGCCATTGTTTAAAAAAAATAGTTTAAGTGTTGGAAACATGTCGCACAAACGGGTTAGTAGATTTGGTGATACGTGTTATTATTACGCGAAAGATAAGGTCCACGGATTTTACAACATGTAGGTACGCAGAACATTTTTGAATACAGGGATATTATAGCATCCGATTTTTATTTGGTACTTATTGAGTGTATCGATACCTACTTGTGACTTCCAACTTCGATTCCGACTTTCAAGTCTTCTGAAGACTTCATTCGATTTCAAATTCGCGAAAGTCAGAAGTCGGAATTGGCATCTGAAGTCAAGAGTTGGTATCGATCGATACATTAATTAAGATTTCATGAAATTCAAAACAATAGTAACCTTTCTGCAATGCTATATTTTGCTGCGCGCTGCGCTCCGAAGCAACTCAAAGCAGAGCAGCACACAACATTCGCTCCCTCTAAAACTGTAGATAACTATTGATGGTATTTGCGTTTTATACAATATCTGCAAAATAAATTCAGGTAAGCCCGGGGGTTTAGCTAGTATTATATGTATATCTAGAATTTAGACACCAAAACGCGGCGCGCGGTCACAAAATACCTATCTGTTTTGTAGCGCGGCGTACTTAAGCGCGACTGCGGAGCACAACAGCTGATCCTAGTCACACCGCCAGAAACCACCTGAGATGTTGTCGTTGTGTGCGTGCTGTGGTTCGTACGTGCAGGCTCGCAGTGGCTCGCACACATATAAGCCGCGCGGGCGACATCTCTGTGCAGATAGCTTACAGGACGGCGATTCTCGTTAATTTTTCCACACGCTTTGCTTTTCCTACGCCTCTGTTTATCGCGTCATAGATGCCGTGTGATGATAATTATAATAACTATAAGCCCTTAAAAAACACCTAAAGAATGTTATGAATAAGTACAACAGGTTTATATTTTAAAAGTTTGATACGTTTCTTCATAAAGAGCTTGTAAATATCACCCGCTTTCGGCATTCGCAAATTGTCGCATGTGCGAGAATCGCCGTCCTGGTCTGTTTTTACTATGCCCATGCCGTCGTGTCGTACTGTACCAGTTGTATTCTGGCAATGCTCATTCCCTCGGAAAACTCACGTTTTTTTTTATCTTTTCGTAGTACTCGTAAGTAAACTGTACTTCAATTCTGGCTGTTTTAAATAGAAAAACAGTAATATGAAAATGATTAATTTTTATCGTTACACGCGATAAATAAAAATATTTTCATATTTGTCGACATCGAATACTTATTCTTCATTATCTCAGCCTCTTAAGTCTAAAGGTAGGTACAATATTGAAACGACTACTCACGATTTCAATAGTCAGATTTCGCCTGACTAGTTTCACTGTATTCGTACAGTTTCTTCGGAGGCAGAAATGGTTACGCGGCGGTTCCCCGTTTGACACGAAACACTAGTTTTGAAACAGTCAGGCGAGATCTGACTATAAAATCGTGAGTAGCCGTTTCAATATCATTATAAATCTAAACCACGAAACTTTTAGTAGTAAAATCTAAAGGTAGGGTAAAATATGATAGCAAAATAAAATATAATAGTTAATAGACATGCTTAATTATGTGGTCATCATAAAATTGCTATGTGGCCAGAGCAGGATCAGATGTATTTCTTAACGAACAACGGGATTATGTTTGATCTTTATCACGCCTGATGGAAAGAGTCAATAAGAAGTAGGATGAAGCGCTGTCGCCCAGTAACTGGGAGAGTGATGGCAGGCGAGGCGTTAATCAGTCTTTTCATGGACTAAAGCAACAATCTACGGAAGACGTTAAAGGACAAATGACTGTTACTACACAAGTGCCTGCGTAACCACTCTCCTCGCAAGACTAGTCATGACGTCATGGCGAAACACCACGAGTCTCTTGGTGGCATGGTTTTGTCGTGCGGCCACGGCCAAAGCCTCCACCGGTAAAATTTCGCATAATGCCATTTAAGAATATACAAGGTGATATTTATTTCTACAGCCAAATTAATAATGGAGGCTTGGAAAAGTGATCGGTATAAAAATAAAAAATAGTTTTAGAATTTCCCAAAAAGGGTCATCGAAACTTAATACCAACTACTTACCGAGTGTTCAGTATAAATTTTGCTGTATAAATAAATGTCACTTTATGTTCAAATGCTTGAACATTATTGAGTCTAAGCGACTGAAAGCCGTAACTAAGCGAATTGTCAACTGAAGCAAGATTGCATGATTCAAAGATAAAAACTTTCTCGATCTAAGAATAGCTGAATTTAGTTTTACATCGCGTTTGTTAGCGAGACATTTGTGTCTCGGCAGTACGCGTATAGAACTTAAGAAGTTTGTTGGCTCAGAGTCAGCGCAGATTGATTTATTAAGTTATTTTTTAAATTTATTTATATACAGTATTATACCATATAACACGGGACTAGGCAAGCGCATTTATCTCCCTCTGCCGAAGTACATGAACAATTTTGCTTGTGTGCGCGTTTTGTGTTTGTGTTGCAGCTTTTGATTTAGTGTGACATATCAATCTTTCGCAGGAGTGTGCGTGAATGAGTAAATGTGTGCTGTGCGTGTTTACCTCCCCTCCCGTGGAAAATGGCAGAATAATTTCAGTACTAAGAGTTGCGCTTTGCCAGGTCCCGTGCTAAATGGTCTAAGTATACAGGATTAGTTTTTCAAGTGGGCGTGGATGGCCATATCCGAAAGTATAGAGATGGATAAGGGAAAATTGCTCAAAGGAGTTTTGGAACTGGTTTTGATAAAACACCAAAACTGCATTATTAGGTTTTTTTATAATTTTCTTACATATTAGAAGTCGTTGATTAATAGTGCGTAAAGGAGGCAATAGCTTACGAGGAACGATTTGAAACACGAGCGATAAGCGAGTGTTTTAAACGTTCAGAGTAAGTTATTGCCCTTACGCACGTGTATCATACTACGTTTTTCAATGCATAGTGTGAGTAAATAAATTAAACGAAAATAAAGAAACAAACAAACAACAAATATCCCAAATGAACTTTAGGCGGGCATTCTTTTTCTTTGCACGCTTGACGGAAATAAGCTGCTTTCAGTTTGATGCATTCGAAGGCTGCTTTCAGTCATACCATATACTAAATTATACATGTACTAATACCATACCATATACTAATTTTAACATAAATTCGACTCCACCAGCTTATTCTAATAACATAAACAACAATGCCTGCCCGAAATTGTTTATTATTAGATACAATGAATGTTGTTAACAATGAGGAACGATCCATTCTTAAATAATGTACCAGTACAGAGAATACAAGTAGCCGGTATCATTTTGCAAACTCACACGTTAAAACTTTTTGTCTTTTGGCATTAAGATCAAAAAGTTCTTATTCATCTTACGATTAAATGAGGTTACCTATTCATCAGAATTTTCATTTTGTAAAGTTACCTACTGAAAATGTCGTCTGAACAGTTTTCATTTCATTTCATCAAATTGAACGCAGCCTACGAACGCATCAAATTGAAACCAGCTCATTTCTGTCAAGTATATCTATTGGTACACAAGATAAGACTGGCAACTGTTTTCCATAAATTAAAAAAATAAAATATACCCAGACATGGCTATATGAGCTAAGTTCCATTTGCCTTCCCACTATGATGGGGAACAAAACTAAAAAAATAAATGAAAAAAAAATAATTAAACACTCGTGCGGTAAAGTTGACTTTGACAACAGATTAGACGCATAAAAAACAGAACTTTACGAGCACAAAACATTCCATAAGACCATACAATATGGTGCGGAACTCTAAGAATATATGCAATATAGATGCTGTACATAACATTAAGGTGACAAAAAACAAGGCGCTAAAATGGTACCACCTGACAAACAACTTAGCACCCTCTGAGCGGAACCCTTAACTATTTATTTGGAACTTTATTATTTATTTGTTGTTTTAATTTAGAGTATGTACAATAAGCAAAAAACATTTAGTACTTACGATGTTTTCCTTCATCGTTCAGCAAGTAAGGTAAGAACACAAATATTATGCATATCCAAAAAACTCATTAGTGCATGCCCCAACGGGGATCGAACCTGCGTCTCAAGATTGAGAGGCCAGCGTTATACCGCCTGAGCTACCGCCGCGCCGCTTTTTTATGTAAAGTATAATGTGTGAAAATTTCAAACTTATATGTATTTTTTTTTAGTAGTAATAGTATCTTTCGTGAAATAAACAATGTACATACATTTTTAACAGTGTTCTCTGATCCCTACACTAGGATTCCCTTTAAGTTGTAGGTAACTAGTCTCTAACGCTTAGCAATTGGGTACATTTTGTTATAATTTAGTAAAGTATTACCGTCCTGAAACAAATAACGTTAAGGAAAGAACCAATTTTTTGGAGGTTTATAGTATGGGGACCCCCATGGTGCTTACATTTTAAAATATTTTATTTTTCGTTGTAGAAGCCATGGTAAGACGTATTTTGTAAAAATTAACTTTCTACCTATTACGGCTGAAGCTGTAGACCCCTGTGACAGACGGACGGACAGACAGACATACAGATAGACAGCGGAGGTTTAGTAATAGGGTCTCGTTTGGCATCCTTCGGGTACGGAACTCTAAAAACATACTATATCTTGTTGCACAATCCGATAGTATCGTTTATAAGGATCAAAAAGGTGGTAGAGCTGATGCCGAGCTCGGCTGTGGAGGTACCACCATCTTACACGCAAATCCTCCCGAAGTTATTCGGGGGAGAGTAAGAGAACAGCTCTCAGGCAAAACCAGGCGGCCCACCATTGCCTGGGACCGATGGATGGCGGTATATCCATCCCCAATTGCCGGGCCTTATATAAAACAGACTGGTGACGGGCAGTGACAGTTTCGGTACCGCGCTCACCAACCCGTCTGCCCAGCGTGTGTGAGTATGGGCATTTCTTCCAGGAGGACCGTCAAGAGTGGCGAAATCCTGGAAAGGCCTATGTCCAGCAGTGGACGCAACAGGCTGATGGATGGATGGATAAGGATCAAATCCTGGGAAGTACTGATATACGGTAAACTAAAAAAAAAAGTACTCATCTATACTACATATTAATAATTACTAATAATAAAGTAGTAAAAAAGTTGTGTCTGTACATTGAGTATTTTCGCGAAATTTTAAATGTAATGGGTTATTGGTACCGTACTGAGGCCGAAACAACAATTTTTAGAATTTTTGTCTGTCTGTCTGTATGTATGTTCCGTTTTATCTCGAGAAGCACTCAACGGATGCGGTTTTTTAAATTATCGTCGTTATGACTCTGTTAATGAAATAACGTCTAAGCCAGAAACGGGGAAAAGATTGAATAAAAGCTTTTATAACTCGAGAACCACTCAACGAATTTAGATGTTTTTTTATTATCATCGTAGTGACCATGTTCAACACATAGACTATAAGGGGTGTTCATAAAATAACGCCATAGCCAAAAACGGGGCAAAGATTGAATAAACGCTTTAACTCTGGAACCACTCGACGGGTTTGGATGTGTTTTTTTTTATTATCATTGTAGTGACTCCGGTCAACACATAGGCTATAGGGGGTGTTCATAAAATAACGCCCAAGCCGAAGACTGGGCAAAGATTCACTGAACGCGGGCGTTATATAATAAAATTATAAACTAATTAATATTTTAAAGTTTTCATAAATTATTCGTTCCGTAACTATTTTGGTGCTTACTTTTCAATACACATCTGGACTTGTAGATTGCACCAATTATCATTGGAATCAATAATCGTGTGATGTTGAATACTACCTATATACACTCTTCGAAACGTCGAATTCGGCTATGTATTGGAATAATAGGCATAATCTGGAACAATTGATTCGAATATAATTATAATGAACCGATAATGTAGGTGGTAGAGCTAATGCCGAGCTCGAATGTGGAGGTACCACCATCTTACTCGCAAATCCTCCCGCAGTTATTCGGGGGAGAGTAAGAGAACAGTTATCAGGCAAAACCAGGCGGCCCACCATTGCCTGGGACCGATGGATGGCGGTATATCCATCCCCACTTGCCGGGCCTTATACAAAACAGACTGGTGATGGGCAGCGTCATCACTGGTGCAAGGGTTTCGGCACTGCGCTCACCAAAACGCCTGCCCAGCGTGTGTGAGTATGGGGATTTCTTCCAGGAGGACCACCAAGAGTGGCGAAATCCTGGAAAGGTCTATGTCCAGCAGTGGACGAAACAGGCTGATGGATGGATGGACATTTTATTCTATGTAGGTAGTATCTATATAGAAAAGATAAAAACCGAAAGGTTCTGACAGAGATATCGATAAAGGTCGACTCCCGTCCTAAATAAATAGCAAACTGCTACTGTGCGAAAACCCTCATTTCTGATACTTGGTATCCACCCTGTTTTTCTGAATAAAAATAGACATTAAAAAATGATAAAAATTGCTAATATTAAAGTCATTTGACTTTTGTTAGAGATTAAAAGAAGAAACAAAAAGCACCAAACATTGTATTCCAACATTTAAACATTTAAACTTATAACAATATACAAACTGACACAAACTACTAGTTAAAACACAGACGGATGTAAGAGACTTCAAATTAAAATTAAATAAATTTACTTGATGTAATCCAGCAGTAGGTAGGTTCAGGTGGTAGAGCTGATGCCGGGCTCGACTGTGGAGGTACCATCATCTTACTCGCAAATCCTCCCGAAGTTATTCGGGGGAGAGTAAGAGAACAGCTCTCAGGCAAAACCAGGCGGCCCACCGTTGCCTGGGACCGATGGATGGCGGTATATCCATCCCCAATTGCCGGGCCTTATATAAAACAGACTGGTGACGGGCAGCGGCGTCATTGGTGCAAGGGTCGCTCACCAAGCCACCTGCCCAGCATGTGTGAGTATGGGCATTTCTTCCAGGAGGACCGCCAAGAGTGGCGAAATCCTGGAAAGGCCTATGTCCAGCAGTGGACGAAAAAGGCTGATGGATGGATGGAATCCAGCAGTATCAAAAAGGTTTCTACTCAGCATAGGTGTCTTAGAAATATTCTGAGTGGTGATGAAATTCTAAAATACACTGCGTATTCTGCGTCATCATCATTGGCAAATGTTGCTGTTTGTAGATTCGCTCTCATTCTAACCCCATAGAAATAGTTAGTCAGAATAAATTATATTGTTGTGTCAGAATCATATACTGTTGAGTAAGTTGAGTATACAGTACATTTTATAGGTGGTTCCCACAGTTTCCAAAAATGACCTTTTTAGAGTTCTCATTTGTTTCCAAAATTTCATTTAATAAACGAATTCGTTCTCAGTTGTTTCCAAAAAGCTAAGAGGTACAGTCAGCTTATGCAGAAAGTAATAATGTATTATAAAATATATTTTTCATCACTCATGCTCTGAAAGTAAGTCGTTTACATTTAACTCGAAATGCGGGAGGTAAATTCGATTTACCAACATAGGGAGGTAAGTAAATTTGAAAATCAAACGAGTGTCCCTTACAGTCACTAACTATGTAGTAAATCACTCATTTCGCTAAATGACAATGGAAAATATATTTTCTGCCTATTTCCTTTTTATTTTGTTATTGTGTATTTTATTTATATATTATTATGTAAAAATGTGACTTGCGTAAATATCCTAAATAAAACCTTAAAAAGACGTTTTAGAGATAACACAGCAACTAAATTAGTTTTATTTTTAAAACAATCACACTGGCCAGTAAGACACGATTGCACAAAAAAAAGTCACATAAAAAAAAATTGCGGCAGTAGAATTGTTTTGTTGAAAACGTTGTTGCAAACATAATTTCTTATTTGATTATCGACATATTTCATTAATTGCATATCGAATAAATTTTTATATCCTGCAAAACGTTATTATAGATAGATAGACCCTTGATAACGGTGTAAAAACGAAACCGGTTGGGATAAATATAATTACTGTGAAACAAGTACAGGTGCAGTAAATCATCATGTCATAATTTTGCAAGTTTTTTTTTATTTCCTCGCATTTTTTGGTGCCTTGGAATTTTTGGAAACAAACGGGAAATGATTTCTCTTATAAAAATTATTTTGGAAACAAATGAGAATCAATGTATGGATTTTAAAATTTCAAGAGAACAATAGAAATGGAAACTGTGGGAACCACCTTTTTATACCTATGGTATGTTTTTGTTTTAATATTAACGTTCTATAGATTTTTAACACTGAAAATAAAATAATAAATAAAATAAAATAAAATGACATTTATTTAACAGACCAGAATACATTGTAGGGGTTCTAAATTTACTTATTCCTAAGTTATGGCACTGTTAAAAAGGATTATGGCTTAGCGTTTGTTCCTATACGGAAGGTATAAGGAACGCTGTTATTCTACTACCAGTACCACCATTGAACGACCATAAGGTTGCATCCAGGGACTGGGATTGCATCAAAGAAAATCATCTTAATTAACATACATACATATATATCATTGCGGTATAAAACTGAACCAAGACCGAACCCGAGACTAAGCGACTGATTGAGCAATGACCAACTGAGCAATACAACGTTTCAACTAACTCGCAAATAATTATACCGATGTACCTTTTCATACCACAATTGTTTTGTGACATTTGGTGTCTAAAAGACTCTATTACAGACATTTTGAAACTCCTTACGATGGATTACAAGCTATAAAAATCTATCAAGAATGAATAATCACACTAATATTATAAATGCGAAAGTTTGTGTGTGTGTGTGTGTGTGTGTATGTGTGTGTGTATGTGTGTGTGTGTGTATGTTTGTTGCTCTTTCACGCTGAAACGGCTGGACGGAATTGAATGAAATTTAGAATAACTTAACACATAGGCTACTTTTTAACCCGGAAAAAAGCATGTCGTTAAACCGAATAACACGCGGGCGGAGCAGCGGGCAAAAGCTAGTTTAAAAATAAAGATATTCCTTCCGTATCACTCCCCTCTTCAGCTAGGATGAGACCAAAATAATAAGATCCCTTATCTCACCGATATTGGTTGGAACCATGGTTTATTAAGGCTGGTACTTTTCGTTACCATTAAGAAAAAATATTCCATTTCATAATCCGTCTCGTGACCATTAATTAACCATATTTTCACTTTTTAATCAGCGAATTACATTTTCTTAAAAAAGACTGTAAATTCTCGAAATATCTTCATGTAATTTCTATCACTACTAAAATCCGAATATCCGTCATCTTAACTCAATAACAATGCGTCTAAAACAACCGCGTAGAAGGCGATAAAAGTTTGTGCGCCAAAGTTTTGATTAAATTAAAGAGAGCATATCTTCCACAATACGGGCGAAGGCTGCATAAATGAGTTCTTTAGAGAACTGCGTTCTGCGGGCACCTCACTCAAACCCAACTCAGATGTAATTAAGCGTTGGATAAGGTAATAGACAAAGAAACCGTGAAGTGAGCATAGCAGGGGACTAACGTCAACGAACTTATTAGTCCGTTGGTTAATGTCATAAAAATCAGAGCTATCCTTCTGTTATTTAAAAATGTGGAGAAACTATTAAATAGGTAATATCAAATGAAATCATTGCATCCTTACTGTGGGTATATTTTATACTCATAATACAATTCGCACCTTTGGTAGAACAATGACGTAATTGTCAAAAATGCAAAATTAATCTAAATATATGCCAAATTGTTCTAAGGATTGTTCTTTATGGGGTAACAAAAACACAATGATAGTTCCAATAGTTTCAGACAAAGAGCGTGTATGTCGTTGTAGCTTTCCACTGTTTTTGGAATAATATCGTCTGATTGGTCAGTTGTGCGGTGGTTCACCGGGGCGAGTTGACGCTACTTACAACGGTGCATTCATAATAAAATGTTTATGTAATAACATAACGTCATAGAGCTAGACAAGAAAATAAAAAATCATTTATTTGCCGTTCCTGAACAATTTGAAAACACGTAATTGCGTCATTGTTCTACCAAAGGTAGAATGTTTATTATAATGTTTGAAAAAACAGTGGAACTACGTATAATATGGGGAAATATAATAAAAATAATAAAAGTTATGTATAAAAATATTATTATTTCGGTATATATTATGCAATAAATACAACTTATTTGTAAGATAAATAAGCTAAAAGTATACCGGGTGTATTTACAGAGAGCGACCATTTAATGAAACCACATATTCTACTGACCCCACTGAACCACTTTTCCCAAGAGTCAGACCCACGGACACCCTTAGTTTAGGAGATAATTGGGTTCCAAACAAAAATGCGTGAACCCTAACGCACCTACATACGGACGAGTTTAGAGAGAGTGTCGTCCGTGAAACCTGCAGCTGTTTGAGGTCAATGCTCTCTCTAAACTCGCCCGTATGTCGGTGCGTTAGGGTTCACGCATTTTTGTTTGGAACTCAATTATTTCCTAAACTAAGGGTGTCCGAGGGTATGATTCTTGGGTAAAGTGGTTCAGTAGGGTCGGTAGAATATGTGGTTTCATTTAATGGTCGCACTCTATTTACACCCGGTATATAAATTATATGCGTAACTCCGCCCATTCATTAGTCTAGCTAAGAAAAGGGCAAGCAAGTTAACGTCTATTGAAGATTGTAGCAGATAGAGGCCTGTATCTGTCGGTAGGTTGATAGGTGCATGCTAGTTTCACAGATTTAAGTAAAGAATAATTTACCGTATCCAAAATCTGAAATTTTAACATTCCAGACAATACTTTCACTGGGCAAAGTTAAATTGATCATTCAAAACTCATATAATAGGCACTTGAAGTGTTTCACCCGTGAAGACCTTGATTCCGATTCAAAAGGATTGGGAGAGAATTCTTTTGGCTCAAAGCCCGCCTTGTTTCCAATTCAATGGATAGCTAGACCGGGACGTATTGGGAGGAATGGAACGCCTGAAGTCTGAACTTTCCTGAGGTGAGCGTGGAGGTTTGTGAAACTTTCAGATGAAAATAGTATGAGATAAAATGTAGGTGGTTGTGATTGTCTGCATGGAAAAATCGGGAAATGCGGATCAACGTGAAACTCCTAAACAGGATGACAGCAAGCACCGGGATAGTAAGAAAAAAGTTGAAAATAGTTGCAAAGGCGAGCGAAGCAAAGCAGAGCCAGGAGGAGCGTGTTAGGTGACATGTAAAAAAAGGAGAGCTCAGCGAAGCGTAGCAGAGGGATGTGACCTCATTCTTCTAGCAAAATAAAACATAGGATTTTCACATTGATCTCTTTTTTCTGAATATCCTGGGACATTATATGTGTACATGCTATCTCAAAAGCTTTTGTGTTTAAATAAAAAAAATATAAAAATATTGTTTACATTACTTCATGCGCGCGATGCAATTTTATATTACTGCACGAATGAAACAACGAAACATTATTTTAAATAATCGAATCCCGGTTCAGAGCTCCTCACTTCCAGATTTAATTTTCTGATTTTCTATACCGCAATGATATAAATTTAATTTAAACAATATTTCGTCATTTATTTATTTTGACTCAAAAACTCTTGAAATTTGTTATAAGCGAAACCGGTTGGGTGAAGTGAGATACATTATAATTTTGTAATTACTTCAAAGGTAGTAATTACACATACACAACGAAAGCAACTGACCTCGTTTCGTTGCAAGTCCATGGAAAAGGCCACTTTGGATGAATCATATTATGATTCTGTTCTATTGCCGTCTCTTTTGCAAGGGTGAATAAGTTCTAACTCTGTCCTACTTTCAAATCATTTTTTGATTCACCCAAGTCGACCTTTTTAGAGGCCCTGGTACTAAATCGGCGCGCTAAAGTGACACCGTCCGCAGTTCACTCCATCTGCAGCATCCAAACTACAAAAAGGCTCGTTTCGTCCGGTGTCCTGCCATTCACGTCGCCGTAGGAACCCGCCACCGACACCACTCTTACAAGAGAGAACGTGACGATACCCGCCACCCATTTAGTACGAGTACGGTTCACGACAAAGATGGCTTCATTCTGGTAGGGAACAAAAAACCGACCAAATGCGAGTCGGATTCGCGCACGAAGGGTTCCGTACCATTATCTATAAAAACGGCAAAAAAATCATGTCTGTTGTATGGGAGCCCTCCTGAAAAATATTTTTTTTTTTATTTTTTTTTTAAGTGTTTATATAGGCTGAAATCAAATCACCGACCAAACTCATACTGGAGACTCGGTTAGTGATCAAGAACTAGGTTCAGTAATCCTTTTTGCCAGTTTCGAAAAATATTTTTTTTTGCTTCCTTACTGGTTGGACTAAAAATTCCTAGTGCAGCCACTATGGGGAAAAAATACTTGTTTTCGAATTTCACCTGGAAGGTAATTAAACCTTGTTCCTGATGACTAACCGAGTCTCCAGTATGAATTTGGTCGGTTGATTTGATTTCACCTAGTATAACTAAATATTCTGTGAATATTTAAAGCATCTACCTGTTGCCGTTATCAATATCGAGCAAAAAAATCATGTTTGTGATATGGGAGCCCCCTTTAATATTTATTTTATTCTGCTTTTTAGTATTTTTTGATATAGCGGCATCAGAAATACGTCATCTGTGATAATTTCAATACAATATGGAAAAGGCTTTCAGGATACAAAAAAGAGCGATACGCACGATTGTCCGTATTCCGTCATGGGACTCGTGCAGAGAACATTTTATACGACTGGAAGTTTTGACAGCTCCCAGCCTATACGTTTTGGTACTTGTAACAAATCTAGTTAAAAATCTATATAAATTTGGAAATGCAGAAGAACAAAAAATAAGACTAGCCTCACGACGTAAAGACCTAGTAAGTAGTTTTTGTCCCAAATTGGAGATTACCAAACATTCAACCAGGCATCAATCAATTGTTCTGTTTAATAAGCTGCCGTCGTACTTGAAGGTAGTTACGGGCCATACTTTGTTTAAAAAGAAACTGCGCCAGTTCTTGTCAAAGAGGTGCTTATATGACATTGAAGAATTGTAATAATGATAAATTATCTCCGTGTTTTATAAACTTACTATTGTACATATAAAAATTGTGTATCTTTATTCTCCTTTTTTTATTTTCAATTTTTGTTACTGTAATGCTTAGATATACTTGTAACTGTGAATAAAATTGTACTATACATATATTTTAGTTAAAAGTTTTATATATATTTTTAAGTGATATTCAAATACAATATATATTGTTAAATGAATTAAATAAATGAAATGAAATGAAATTTCAACTGTCTAACTATCACGGTTCCTTAGATACGGCCTGGTGACAGACGGACAGCGGAGTCTTAGTAATAGGGTCCCGTTGGTGACTCTTTGGGTACGGAACCCTAAAAAGCATCGTCAAAGTCGGAACCAGAACAGCGCGGCACCGCTCCCAACTGGAGTGGAAGCTGCGACGCCTCTATACTAATTTACCTCTCCCGATTCAGCACGCGATCCGCGAAAAGATGTAGAAGACTTCATCTTCCGCTCTATCAGGGGTCGCATTGAGGGATGACTTTGCTTGGAGATAATGCTTCTATTGATTGAAAGACTTACAAGCTTTCAGTCCTTCAGACTACGAGTAGGTATCAGATAACCACGCAAAGGTGTTACTCAGTCCGGACTTCTGGTCGGAGGGGATCATAAGTCTAGGACAAAATAAGTCTCAGACTCGTCTTGAATACACTAAGCGCTCTCTAGGCGTCAAGAGGTTCACTATTATGTGAGCATATCTATACATATCGTTGCGGTATGGGAAAGCACATGGGTAAATTCGCAGGTTGTGTTGAGAACTGGATAGCTCAGTGGAAGAGCAACCGCCCGGTAAGCGAGAGGTCCCGGGTTCGAGTCCCAGTTCAGAGCTCCTTACGTCCAGATTTACTTTTCTGATTTTCTATACCGCAATGATATAAAATCTAATAATGTTCGGACGCTACAAGGAGGCGCCACAGAAACGAAAAATTCCTGTCAATCAGGCTACCTACTTTTTTTTTTCATTTATTAGTTATGGCATTTATAATATGGGCCAAGGGCCTAAAATGAAGAAATTTCTTATGAAAATACTATATCTGGTTATTATGACGTACGATTAAACTTTACATAATCTACTAAATATGAACAACATATTGTTCTGAACTGTTGAAACAACGTGAGATCAACAAAAAATTCACTTTCTCTTATAAAATTTAAATACCAACTGGCAAGTTTTTACGAGAAGGTGAATTTTATTCCACGTAATATCCAAAGTTGTTAAACAAAATTTGTTCAAAATCATTTACGATTCCTTATAATTTGGCATATTTGTGGTACATAATCGAAGAAGAGCGTCCTCGGTTAATGGAAAAACGGTGTAGTCCCCAGGGTGACCGTCAAATATTTCGGAAAAATAAGAAATTAGTAGAATATTATTCGATATTAAAGATACCTAATGATCAAATTTCGCAAGCGAATCGGAGGCTTTAGAGCTGCTTTTTGAAAGAACAAGCAGTGTAGGAAAAACTGTCGATTAACTTAAAACGATGCATTTAACGTATTAAATGTCACTTTCGTATAGACAGACATACCACAAAAAAATATTAAAAAATAATTCCAGCAAATTTAACGTTAACATGGTGTGCAAATATTCAAACAGTATGTTCTATTTATATGTCAAAACAAAAAAAACACGGTCAAGTCCGAGTAGGACTCACACCTGAGGCTTCCGTACCATTCAAATAAGTTAATAGACTTAAGTTATTTGAAATGAAACTTAATGATATTTATGAAAAAGTATAAAACTAAACTGCAAATGTGGGTTGGTCGACTATTACTCGTTAACTTATAAAGCCTATTTAGCTGTGATAGTTTTCCTTTTAACTTCGTTATACTGCCGTGAATTTTCTTACAAACCCAAAAGTGACCGTTTAGGAGGCAGGGGGGGGGCACTTGACTCTAACAAAAATTTGCACTTTAAAGCTTACTGTTCCGCAAACGGATCCCTGAATTGAAAAATCGGTTCTGTATATTCACAATATTTTTAAAAGCCCCATCAAACGATACCCCACATCATGGGGTTGGCGAGGAAAAAAATCATCTCCACTTTACGTGTAGGTACCATAAATTTTATTTTATTTTATTATATTTTACCAATTTGTCGGCGGCGTGTATAATATACAGGCTTAGTTTCACAATAAATTGGGTGAGTAAGCTAGTTCATGAGCGCATATTTGTATAGAGTGAGTCCCTCTCACTCCACTCCCCTAAGGCGCCGATTTGAAATTAAAAGTTTATCAATTTCTCGCCTTAAAATCAAAACTATACATCATTAATTAGATTATTGTAAAAATAATAATTTTCCTAGTCGGGACACGAATAGGCCGATAAAAAAACACACTGTATATTACGGCACCATCCGATTGTGTCGCTTATAATAATCAAATTCTGGGAAGTATATGTCAACGCAGGTAAAAAGAGCTCCGAGCGACGTACGCGCAGTGAGGGAATTACCGACCAAATTGGTGGTATGAGGTGCGGTGCGGGCGGCTGCGACGGGGAAAATACCTGGCGCGTGGATTTCCTGTCTCGTGATTGGTGACTTTCGCTTCACGGCGCAGTGTCCACGTTCTGTCGATCTCAAAATACAGTCACGCGCAAAAATGTATTTGTGTTACGATGGGTTTGCAGAGAAAAGAAAGAAAAATTATTTACCTACAATGTTTACTGTTGCATGAGGAACGAAGCTGGTAGAAGTATTTTGTTTTTGTATGCATTTTTAATTAATAATAATATTGATAAGCATCATGTAGGTAGATTAACATTCATGTGACGGAAGTTGTGGACCAAATCAACATGCTACCTATTTTTATTTCTAACCTGTTAAAAAATTGCTTTTATACCGATGTTATTCTACAATCAACATTTTACTTTACATAATCAAACAATATTATACTCAAGCCTTTTTGTGCGCGACTATACCCCCATACCCCCATGCGCAAACATATCCCTTCCACTGACGCTCCAGAGCGCTTTTTACCTGCGTTGACTTATAATGATAATGACATACATAACTAAATAATGGAAGATACATATTTCTAATACGATACAGTATTGACATTATTATGATAGGTACCAATATTTGAAGATATTCTATCCTTCACATAGTTGATTCTTACGAAGACAGAGTGTAGATTCATAAAAAAGTTTTAAATCCACTTGCTTTTAAGGCTAACCAGTTGACAGTAATTTCATAGATAAGGATTATTTAGTTTAATACAGATGAGAGAATAGTCTACCAAAATTACTATAATAGAGCTATTTAACTCAAAACTTTGTCTGAAATTGCTTTAATATGTGCTTAAATACTTATCTCTATTTAGTAGTTTAATCTGCAGTTTAGCAAATGTAACCTAAGATTAGTAGTGTTATCTCTATTACTTAGGGTTTAAGAATCTGGTAAGATTTTTTTAGTATAAATTATCAAGTAAATCTTTCAGAAAATTAGCGCTTTCGTGATGTTTTTATATTATTTATAGTTTTATATATAACGGTCGTATAGATTATATTTTTATGACGTTTATTTTGGCATAAGTTTAATTGTATAATAGTCCTAATACTCAATAATAACTCAATGAAATGACATTAAGATCATTAAGGCCTATTTTTGCAATTTTATTGGATGCAGGAAAATGCAAGTAATTGATCAAGTGGCAGAGCTGATGCCGGGTTTGACTGTAGAGATACATCATCTTACTCAAGCCCCCCGAAGTTAATTGGAGGGAGTTTAAGAGAACAGCTCTCAAATTATTATTGATGACGGTATATACATCCCCAATTGCCAGCCCTTATATAAAACAGACTAGTGATGGGCAGCGGCGTCACTGGTGCGAGGGTTTCGGCACCGCGCTCACCAACCCACCTCCCAGCAAGTATGGGCATTATTTTCAGGAAGACAGCCATGAGTGGCGGGATATTGAAAAGACCTATGTGGTCGAACCAGGCTGATGGATGGATGGGATGAAAGTAATATTACATAAATTCCAAACTTATACCTATAGGTAGTTGAGTTATTGATTGAGATAGAACCCGTAACTAAAATAACCTAATATGACAAGTATATACGAGTACATGTATTTAATAATATATACAAGTATTTAGAGTATTCCAAAGCGATGGATTTCGCAATAAAAACATAATGTAATATGACAACTCTGACGGCTCCTCCTTTCCTTACAGAACAAAAAAATAAAAATCAAAACGTTTTGTTGACTAATTACCCTGTTGCACCTTGAAATTGCCAGAGTAGATGTCGTTTCACTTAGTAGGCTTTCATTTCATGTCGTTACAAAATGACGAAACTGGATAGTATTTCGTATAACCAGAGTACTAAAAACTTAAACATGGCAGGCTAATTCACTAATTCACTTACAGCGCCAGTATCGTGTCGTGTCTCATTACCGTTGTAATTGTTGGGGCATGTCGTGATTCATACCGCCACACGCCCTCAGATGGCCTTCAGGGGTCATACAATAAACAGGAAAAGCCTTTTGCCAAATATTTGTAACACGTAATATGAGGATGATTTTTAGAAATATATCACTTAAATCGCTGAATGCCACCCGGGACACACTGAATAGAGACCACAGGTTTCAGTAATTTTCATAGAGGTATTTTAAAATAACGTGTTTGGCACAAAAATATTGATTATCAACGCATATTTTTCAATAATTTAGTGTAAGTTCGCTTATCTTTTGCTCACCGGTATGATATATCGGGTGTTAATGGACATATTTATGCGATATTTAAATGTAACCAGATACTGAACTGATCATACTGAATAACTATTCCCAAGAAGCATACCCGCGCAAAGCTTCAGGGAAGAAGATTATTTAACCTAAAGACTCTATCTCGTGGAAGGAAATTCTCTTTTAGAACGCTTGAAAAGCTGTCTCACATACGACGCTCTGTCTCTAGCAGTATATGGTTCACGCATATTTGCTTAAAATCAATTATACCCCAAACTATTGATTAGCGCGGATATGTTTCTTTGAAAAAGTTGTTCAGAGTCATAAGTAGAATATGCGGTTTCCATAAAAGGTCGCTATCTATTTACACCTGGTAAGCCCCATACCCTATTGCGCTCCTGAGCCACACCTACAAGCTGTTCTCAAGAGTTATCACGAATCGTCTCGACCAACGATTCGACGACTTCCAACCTCCAGAGCAGGCTGGGTTTCGAAAAGGTTACAGCACCGTGGACCATATTCACACGATAAGGCATGTTATACAGAAAACTCAAGAGTATAATCAGCCTTTATGTCTAGCGTTTGTGGACTACAAGAAAGCCTTCGACTCCGTCGAAACTTGGTCTATTCTGCAGTCCTTGCAGCGTTGCCAAGTTGACTGACGTTACATGGACATGCTGAAATGTCTGTATGACTTCACTACCATGTCCGTCCAAGTACAGGGTATACAAACAAGACCGATACATCTTCAGCGCGGCGTGAGACAGGGAGATGTTGATTCCCCAAAACTGTTTACCGCCGCGCTGGAGGACGTCTTTAAAACACTAGACTGGAATGGACGAGGCATAAACGTAAACGGAGAGCACATTTTACATCTTCACTTTGCCGATGACATCGTGATAATGGCGGAATCGCTGCAGGAACTGGAGGAAATGGTGCGCAGCCTTAGCGATTCTTAGAGACGAGTGGGTTTGCGGATGAATTTTGATTAAGTCTGCAGAATCAGTAAATGAGCAGGCCATATTTGTCGCTGACATTATGGCCGTTGGGACCGAAAGGCGTTAGAATGGAGACCACGTACAGCAAAGAGGAGTGTAGGCCGACCTCGTGCCCGCTGGACCCACGATCTGAAGGAAGCTGTGGGTGGCGGCTGGATGAGTAGGACGGAGGACCAACATGAGTGGCGAAATTCGGGAAAGGCCTATGTCCAACAGTGGACGAACACGGGGTGATGCATGGATGGATACCCTATGATGGCCCCATATTAAGAAAAATCAGATTTTTGTCACCCGAGAGCCCCGGGGACATTTTGTGGCTCACCTGCTTGCACCCACTTGACAGAAAATAGTAACTCAGCTGTTAGACGCAAAGCTGGTGACCATCAAAATGGAGGGACTATAAAAATAACCCTAAAATTTAAACATATTGACAAAGTACTTCCTAATATAGCCTCGACATAGAGCAAATAGTTTGTTTTCCTAATTTTATAGCAATCATTCTAAGATAACCTGTTGTCATAATATCAATAATTTACATCTATATCTACATCTTCTACACTTCTACATCTACATCTACATCTACACTTCTACACTTCTATCTATCTACATCTACACTATTATATAAAGAGGAAAGATCTGTTTGTTTGTTTGTATGTTTGAGGTAAACTTTGGAACTACTAAACCGATTCAAAAAATTCTTTCTATTATAAAAAGCTATATCATTGTTGAGTAACATAGGCTATATTTTATTTTAATAAAAGTAAGGGAGAAAAAACGCTCCTTAGCTGCTTTATCGGCATTCCTTGACCAAATGGTTAGTTATACGTGATGAAATCGGTTGTTTTGCCATACGAGGAAACTGTATCAGTTTAATATGACTAAATATTTCCATCTACAACGATCCTCACACACCTCTTGGTAATATTAAGCTTGAAAAAGTAACTACAGCCAGGTTTAAGCATAGATACATTAAATACTATGGTATATAGTAACGGGAAAACTTAGTCAGTTTAATCTGACTACAGATATACAGCTAGAACGATCTGGACACACCTATTGCTAATATTTAGCTTGAAAAAGTGATTACAGCCAAGTTTATGTATTGATTTTGTCCCGTACGAGAAAACTGTATCGGTTTAATTTGACTACAGATTTTCATTTACAATGATTCTGACACTTTGGTAAAACATGGTGACCAGGCTCTGGTTATGGGACTGGAAGATTAGTACGGGATCTCCTCAACGGACAACAGTCAACCCTTCGAGTTTGGGCTTATTTGATTGGTCTTTATTAGCACTTTGGTAAAACATGGTAACCAGGGTCTGATGATGGGACTGTAAGATGGGTACGGGATCTCCTAAACGGACAACAGCAGACCCTTCGAGTTTGGGCTTATTTGATTGGTCTTAATTAGCACTTTGGTAAAACATGGTAACCAGGGTCTGATGATGGGACTGCAAGATGGGTACGGGATCCCCTCAACGGACAACAGCAGACCCTTGGAGTTTGGGCTTATTTGATTGGTCATTATTAGCAATTTGGTAAATCATGGTAACTAGGATCTGATGATGGAACTGGAGGGTGGGTACAGGATCTCCTCAACGGACAACAGCAGACCCATCGAGTTTGGGCTTATTTGATTGGTATTTATTAGCACTTTGGTAAAATATGGTGACCAGAGTCTGTTGATGGGGCTGGAAAGTGGGTACGGGATTTCATCAACGGACAATAGCAGACCCTTCGAGTTTGGGCTTATTTGATTGGTCATTATTAGCAATTTGGTAAATCATGGTAACTAGGGTCTGATGATGGAACTGGAGGGTGGGTACAGGATCTCCTCAACGGACAACAGCAGACCCTTCGAGTTTGGGCTTATTTGATTGGTATTTATTAGCACTTTGGTAAAATATGGTGACCAGGGTCTGTTGATGGGGCTGGAAAGTGGGTACGGGATTTCATCAACGGACAATAGCAGACCCTTCGAGTTTGGGCTTATTTGATTGGTTTTTATTAGTGCTTTGGTTAAACATCGTATATCGTTCAAGAAATCGTATTCTTTTATTTTCCTTATTTCCACGAAAATCTCTACGACGCGGGCGGAGCCGCGGGCAAAAGCTAGTAGTATATATTTTTAAATAAAAGGTAAATATAATAAGATACATATCCTATTGAGGCACGAAATATTTTCATTAAATGCGTTTATAGGAACAAAGATGTACGTTGTTAGTTAGTTTTATAACATGCGCTTATAACACACTGCGTCTTCCAAATTTATCCTGCAACCGTTATTGAGACTAAAATAACAGATTGGCAGCTCTAGAATCCTAAATCGTCTTTTAAGCGGCCGTTGTAACATAAGATGAATGGTTAAATCAAAACGTTTATAAGAAACTTATAAAACTTACTAGCCTTTGCCCGCGGCTCCGCCCGCGTTTATTTAATCTCTGCCCCTATTTCGGCTTGGGCGTTATTTTATGAAACAATAAAAATTAATAAAAAAAACTACATCCAAACCCTTTGAGTGGTTTTAATGTAATAACCTTTTCAAGCTAAATATTAGCAAGAGGTGTGTCTAGATCGTTGTAGATGTAAATCTGTAGTCAGATTAAACTGATATAGTTTTCCCGTATGGGAAAAAAATCATTACTTAAACCATAGTATTAATTTGTCTATGCTTAAACTTGTCTGTAGTCACTTTTTAAAGCTTCAATATTAGCAAGAGATGTGTTAGGATCGTTGTGGATCGAAATCTTCATATAGTCAAATTAAATTGATATATTTTTCCCGTAGGAAAAAACGACCAGTTTTCTTACGTATAATTAACCATTTGGTCAACGAACGCCGATAATGCAGCTAAGCAGCGCTTTTTCTCCTGACTTGATACACAGATATTAAATTTTCATACTGAAAACTTATTTTAATTAAAAAAAAATATAGCTTAAGTTACTCAACGTTAGTGTAGCTTTTTACAGAAGAAAGAATTTTTAGAATCGGTTCAGTAGTTCTAGAGATAGGGGCCGTTCAAGTATTACGTAAGCACTATGGGGGGGGGGTGGGGGGTCTTTGTTTTGCTTATTTTCGATGACATGGGGTTAGGGGAGTCTAGATGATGATTACGTCATCGGTATATTTTTGCCCCTTACTCTATGTTGAATACTGTATCAGTAAAATCTAATCTCTATCCTAAATCTATTTTCTTATTTTTAAAATTATAATTTTAACATTATAATATAAAAAAATATATATTTATAATTGAAAAATGTTTACGTAAGCATGGGGGGAGGGGGTAAGAGCTTTGCTTACTTTTGCTGACAAGGGGGATGGGGGGGTAAATAATTGTAATAAATCTGCTTACGTAATACTTGAACGGCCCCTTACAAAAAACATACAAACAAACAAACAAATCTTTTCTCTTTATATAATAGTGTAGATGTAGATGTTAGATAATCCAATAAGTCAGTTATTTGATTATTGTTTTGCCACTTGTTTTTTTTTAGAGACAAACCCAAAACCAAAGGTGGAGCAAGCAATGAGCGATTTTCTGACACGCGGAAATCGAGAAAAAAAACTTAGTTCCAAATGTCTCAATCGATGGCGCTGATAAGCCTTCGGATTTTGTAAAAATGGATTACCTACTCAGAAGAAGTACAAGCTCTATGATTACCTACCTAATCTTTGGTCACAAGAATATAGGTCAAGGAAAAGAAAAACAATCTGACTTTTTATCAGAATAAGGTTAAGTAATCATTGTATTGCACTTTATTTGTTGTTCTGTTTGTACATATGTTTACGAGTGGTTTGTGTTACAACAAAAGATCCGAATATTGTAATAAATAATAAATGTCACGTAAAGCGACGCATCAGTGTTGCCAATTTCTAATTACCAATGTTGATCAGGGCCATCTAGTTCAATTTAAAGAAATATTATTAACTTCATGGAAAATTCCCCATTAGTTGTTGATACCATTGACATACCAACCCATGGACCTCGGGTCTAGTATTAAATTTACCAATAAAGTGTCCTTAGTGAAGTGTCAAAATATTAAGAAACAAAACATTTTAATTTGAATCGTATGTCATTGTTGCACGGCTTAGTTTTGATTAACGTGTGATTGACACCCTTTTTTAATTTTAAATGGTTTTGTCTCTCTTTTGGTTCGGACCACAGATATAGATCTAAATAGATGACGCAAGTGCATCAAACTCTATTAAAATCAAGCGTGTCACATTTTACAATGAAATTGGTTGACAGCGGTTTGAATCTTAAAAGGGATTGTAAGACTTAAGACATAATGCATAAGAGTCAAAGTTGGAGGAGTCAATATCTGTGAAGGAAGAGCATTGCTCTCCCTTTTGGCGCGCAATTGGGCACGCGAAGTACATACACTCGCGGCATCTATTTGGATCTATATCTGTGGTTCGGACACTTTTAAACCCGGTGTCCACTTGTTAGTACGTCAATGGTTGATACAGAATGTTTCCACTTCTTGACGGAACGACATAACGACCCTAAATTGTAGATTCTTAGTAAACTGTTCATGTTTATTACATACCAAACGATTCATAATTTATGTAGAAATCCTAACAAAAAAAATGTAGTCAGCAATCACAGAAGGCCTAAAAAGACTTCAAAAACATTTCCATCTCAAGGGCAGGGATCGCGATGGAAAAAAGCAATGTCGTTAATAATAAGTTGAGATCCAAAAGATTCCTTTACGAGATATTGATGCTACGACCTACATTCATGACATGTGCCCTAATGAGATTCTGATTTATTTTGTGCTCTGGAATCAATAACAACGTTCCGAGTGTTTTTCCAGAAATTTTTGTACATAGAAATTCTAAGATTTGATTGGTGGATTTTTTCCTTAGCGCTGATATTATTGTGGCATTATAGTAGTTCTGATCTTATAAATCATATTTAGGCCAAGTGCGAGTTGGATTCCCGCACAAAAGTTCCGTACTACCACAAAATATGGGGTACGTAAAAACAACATACAATAACAACAAATCTCAAGGTAAAAAAACAAGTTGTGCTTGACGCACAAATTGGTATCCTTTGGACAAGAAACTGGAAATTTAATATTTGTTATTATCTAACTTCAGAATATATACTACAATTTTGACATAATTTTATATTTCAGCGGTATTTTGTAAGGAGAAGACACCTTTAGTTAATTTTTTTCTTTCATTTATTTCCGTGATAGAAGCTATAGTATTACGTATTCTGTGAAAACTTCAAGTGGATACCTAATACGGCCAAAGCTGTAGATCCCTGTGACAGACGGACAGACGTCAGCGTATATAAAATTGTAATTTGGCCCTTAGTTAACGGAATGGCACTCGTCAGTTATGGAACCCTAAAAATGGTAATTGAATTGCTTCAATATAAATAACTAGCGGATTCCCGCAACATTGCTCGCCTGAATAGTGTCTCTCTTGATTATGTGTGCATTTCCCAAAACCCTTTCTTAGAAGATATCTGTCTACTTCGTACAAGAAACCTAATAGTCAACATATTATGTTCTTAGGTCCAGCAAATCGGTCTAGGTATTTATAGAGCAGTCAGTCATTTAGAGTATTCTTTTGTATACAGGTGGAGATTAAAAGTGGTCGGCGGAGAAAAATTACCTCAAATATTGATGTGACCAGACTTTACTCAAAGGAAATATTCCTAGATTTTTAAAATAATTAAATAAAAGTCACTCGTCGCAGCTCAAGTAAAATGAGCACAATTACGAAAATAATTATTAAATAATAAAATAATTAAATTTTGACGTCTCTCTCCATTCTCTTGAAAAACGTATTAACAATTTCAATTAAAATCTCTATCGCCAACTCCCTTCTCATACATATTAACTATCAACTACGCTGACACCTGTTACTTGGATGCTAAAGAAGAGCATCTCAATAAACTGGAACGCTTTCTTAACACCTGCATCCGTTTCATATTTGGCTTGGGGAAATATGACCAAGTTTACTAAAGTTTACCAAACTCAACTGGCTCCTATTCGTGACCGTAGAAACCTAAGAGTTGTTTGCCTTCTTTATAGTATAATTAACTATCCAAATACGGGGGGATATTCTTTTGTATACAGGTGGAGATTAAAAGTGGTCGGTGGAGGAAAAATACAATTACAATACAATACAATAATAATAACTTGGGTTTAACTTTTTTTTTCATTTTTATTCATTCTATTGGTAAAGGCCGGTACCACGTATTCTGTGAAAATTTCAACTAGGGGGTTCAACTTTTAGGGTACGGAACCCTAAAAATGGTCTAAAATTAAAAAAGATAATTTGTTTATACTCTACTCAATGAGTTCTAGCTAATGAAACCCCACAAGCCGGAATAATCAAAAAAATGGGAAATAAATTGAATTAAAACGCAATTTTTGCATACTTTTTATTTAAAAGTAAGGAAAGCAATATTATGATGTGCATAAATTTAAAGTAAGTATTTTGTATCTTATATTTTACATTGAATTCTAATTTATTAATTTTCATTTTTATCTTTATTATTGCCTGGTTTTTCTTTTTCATGTTTTGTTTTATTGTGTTTAAATATGGACTAATTTGGTCTGAAATAAATATATTTGATTGATTGATTGATTGATTTTGCACCGGGATTCGGTTTTACTACTTTTAAGGGTCTGATAACAAGAAATATTAGGGCATGCAATATAATAATAATATACTAAGTAGTTGTATTTTTAAAGTAGGTTTGGATATTTTATTTTAAGGTGTAGGTTCTTCTTTTCTCCTAGGATTTTTAGTTTACTAACTATTGTTATTTAACTTGTATAATATATATTATAATTATCACAATGCAATGAATAACTTAGCACGTATAAATTAATAAAATAATAAAATAAATTAATTATAATATAATTAAATAAATTAATCTGACTTGGTATTTATAACCTTTAAATATAGCATAGTGGTTCAAGTTTTGAATTACGTCTCTGATATTAGATTCATATACATTTCAATGTATTGAGTAGGTATTTTAATTAGAAATACAAGTTCCGGATTTAAGGTAGCAACTACCTTTAGAATTCGAAATCAGGTAGATAAGGCACGAGTACAATCTACCTTGAACGCGTCAAAATCTAAAATGTAAACGGCATGTTCTATACAAATTCACTGAACTAATGAGATAAGTTCGGAAATGTCTAGTGAATACTAAACTGTTCTGTTACTCTTATCTTGTTTGTTTTATCGAATGAGAGAGGTTTTGTAATGCCGTCTGATACTAGATCCCAGGGTTACGACATTGTGATTACATAATCTATAGCGAAAACTATCGCTCTAGAAAAGATAAATTAAAAAGGAATTTAAAGATTTTTTTTTAAAGTAATTCACTGCCCAAGGTTTGAACCTGCGATCTCTTGTTTACAGGACAAGTGCGCCAACTACGCCACAGGTACATCCTAAACCGTTGAATTTTTCCACTTTACCTGTACACTGCACTTTTGTAACTATTTAATATTTTACTTGATTATTATAAAGTTTCTAGTTTGTAATGCAGTCTAAATAATGTACAGATTATTATTAATATTTGTGAATTTCAATTCCAATAACTTATGCATAAATCAATACTTACATTATTCTCATTTGTCCGTTCTTTATATCTGCCCAGTTTTCAACTTCCATCACCAGGGTCACTACTATGATAATATAAAAACCAACATCCTTTCTTGAATGGTTCTCGAGTTAAAAGAACACATACAAACTTACAGATAAACAGACAAAAATTCTAAAAATAGTAGTTTTGCCTTCAGTTTGCCTTTTGCCTCGCGTTAAAAATATTCAATGTATAGACGCCAATTTTTACTACTTTATTATTACAATAATAAGTGAAAATATTTCTAGGGTAGATCATGTATCGTTAACTGATCAATATCAAGAAGAAGAAAAAAAATTTCACTTCCCAGTAGGTACAAAGTGGTTCAATCAGCTGACTAAATTTCTATGGAAAGTTAAAAAAAAGTATGGGTAAAAATATTTTTTTCGGTTTAATGTTGTCTATTAGGGATACTCTATCATCTATTGAATTTTTTTTCACTTTGAATTGTAGGACCTTGATATAGATGTAGATGAGTTTAGCCTGGGATGGTCAAGGGGCCACGCTTACCACTTGTCACGGTAATGGTACTGTGGCAAATGGTAAGCTTCGATAAGACCTAGGAGGAAACGTGCTCTTCCAGAAAGTACCTACTTACTGCGCTAAAGGAATCTGGATTATAGACTGTCCAGATATATGGATGCTGGCAGGGAGTTTTACGTCTCACCCGTTTGGATGATAAACGAAGATTTGAAACGTTGCCTTCGAACTCTCGGAATACTGACAACATATGGGTGAAACTTTTCTGGACGCCAGCTGCTCCAACAGTAAAAGGGGGACGAGGGAATTATATACATTTCAAGAAAAATACAAAACAAGGCACTATATGAGAAAAAAAATTTCTTTGCAATGCAAGACTTGGTTCTTACTAGAAACAATATCGATGGGTGCCTTTATTACAAGATGTAATTTGTTTTTGTAAGAAGTGATATACAAAATGCTTTGCATGCAGTTTTATTTTCTCCAAAATAGATGTCAAGAGTCCTGTCAGTTGTTTACTACCCCATATAAACGCACTAACCTGTATAATCACACTAATCACACTTCACACTATCACACTAATATTATAAATGCGATAGTGTGTGTGTGTGTGTGTGTGTGTGTGTGTGTGTGTGTGTGTGTGTGTGTGTGTGTGTGTGTGTGTGTGAGGGTGTGTTTGTGTATGTTTGTTACTCTTTCACGCTGAAGCGGCTGAACGGATTTGGATGTAATTTAGAATGGATATAGCTTATACCCTAACATATCGATCTGAATTGAACTGGCTCAGTATCCATAATCGATGCAAAGCCCATGTTGTAACGCTTCTATACAATATTCTAAATGACCTCCTTTCTCCCCCTTATCTTAAAGACAGATTTATTAACCTCGTCTCGCTTGATCGCCTTCAGCGGCCTAGTAAAGCACTTCTCCTTCCACACACAAGACAGATATGTCTTCCTTCACTATTTAGAACAACAAAATTTTTAAAGGTGTAACCAGCTCTGTTCTCTAGTCTTTCTCAGAATAAAATCCAAAAATTTTTTTTTTATGTACTATGTAAGTATTAGGATATTTTATTTTTGTGTATATTTATATTTAACTATGTTTATTTTGTATATATCCCCCTTCCCCCGTTTTATGTTTGGAGTGCTTCTAATTATAATTATATTCTTGGCACTGCCCTAAATTATCCTCAACACCCAAGGTTAACTGGAACATAATGCTAATGCTAAGAAATTTATTATTATTATTATTATAACACATAGGCTACTTTTTATCCCGGAAAAAAGCATGTCGTTAAACCGAATAACACGCGGGCAGAGCCGCGGGCAAAAGCTAGTTTAAGACATAAAATAATAGGTAGGTTTGGTTTTACAAATACAACAATACAAAAATACAAAATGTTTACATATTCATGCCACCATATTGATCTAATTACACTTTTGTAGGGACTTCCTTTTAAGTATAAAAATACCTGTAACAGGAAGCCCCGCTCTTCCATAACTTAAATTCGTTGACATGAAATTTAAATTGAAAAACATATTAAGTACCTACGAACTAAAAATCATGAGATAATATTACAAGTATGTACATTAAACATTATACATGAAATTTAAAGTTTTTAAAACATACAAAAAAGAAACAATATTTTAAAAGTGTATGAGTGAGAGGGTGTGTGTGTGTGTGTGAGGGTATGTGCGTGTGTGAGAGGGTGTGTGTGTGTGGATAAAAGCGAGTGTATTTGTGTAGGTGCGTTTTCCTTTGCAACTCATACATAACACGTGTACAAGTTTTGAATCGTTATTTTACGCTTGATTACCGCTTCACCTGATGTAATAGTCGATGAGAAATACTCTCCTTTCAAATAAATTTGGGTTATACACTTATAACTATCCGGAAACATAGACGTTGGCAGAGAGTTCTACATCTCAGCTGCACGGATGATGAACAAAGATTTGAAACGTTGCGTTTGAACTGTCAAAATACTGACAACATGACACTTTGCTGCGTGTCGACTAATCCGGTGATAGAAGGGGCATCGGGGAATTAGGTCGTGTAATTTCTGCGTACACTCTCTAAAATATAGCCTATAAAAAACTGAAAAGCAAGCAATTTTCCGACGGTTTTCGAGGCTTTGTTATTTAGCACCCATAGCTGATTCGCTCAATCAAATCTAGAGCAGTTAGCTGATACTTGGCAGATCCGTTCAAAGTGCAAGCACTACCTAACTTGAGCTTTGTACAAACCCAAAAGTTGCTCGGGTGTGAAGTACTGCCTCACCCTAAATAGGATACCAAGTTTTAAGTAGCGGTTTTCGCTTGTGATTCGATTGAACCCCTGAAGTTAAGTTTGGAAGACTTATATATAAAAGCTCAAGATAGCCTGTGACTGGTAAATGTATATCTTGGAAAGAATCAGGGTGAAAGGCGTCCTTTTGGCATTGAATAGATACGTCTGTGATTTGGTGGCATTAAACGTTATCAAGTTGGCATCACCCCAGTCGGTTACTACCTCGAGGGTGGTATCAATTTGCTTTACCATGGTCTCTCTGTTTGAACGGATTGTGTTTTAACTTTGTAGTCGCGCAAAAAATACTGAATAATAAATGGCGTAGTTAAACAATTTTCATAATTTTTAGGGTTCCGTATCCGAATGGTGCCAAACGGGACCCTATTACTAAGCATCCGCTGTCTGTCTGTCTTCCCGTACTTCTGTCACAAGGGTCTACAGCTTCAGCCGTAATAGGTAGCCAGTTGAAATTTTCACATAATACTTATAACTATGGCCTCTATCACGACAAACAATATAAAAAATTATCCTATTTTTGCAAGGTAACTGTTTCAGCTCTATCTTAAAAATCGTAACACACATAGCCCATTTGGTCAGATTTTTATACATTCTCAAAATAAAATAACAAATAATAAAAAATTGGGTTCAGTACTCAAAGTATGCTGAACTATTTAACAGGCGCCATCACTTTTTGAGACCTTGGATGTTGCTATCATGTTTATCATGTTTTTAGGGTTCCTTATCCATATTGTATGGCGGTAAGGAACCCTTTGTGCGCGAGTCCGACTCGCACTTGGCCAAATTAATCTAGATTGCTCAGTCACCATCGAAAAAATTTGATTTTTTCGGTCTTCATACGGCCTCCGCTCCGGATACTATTAAATAATTTTGTAGTATTTTTACCTGAAATGTTGGCGGGACTTGAATTCTCAGATATTAATTAATATTATTTCGTATATGACAAAGTGTTGGCGTTGTTTCTAATAAACATAAAACGCATTCAAATTAATATTTCATTCTAAGCACAAAACTTTCCTGCATTCGATATTATTTGAAATGGTAACAGTCTGCAAAGTTTCGGATGAAGCTATTATTTTAGTGATTCAATCTTCCTCCAACCGTTACACTGTGAGCTTGGAGACCAATTTGTGCAATTTAACCGAGAATCTAAGACAAGTAGCTAAGCTTTTATTACCAAGCATTAAGAAAGATTTTTATTGCGTTCAGGTTTCTAATTCTTGCAGTAGTTTTATGGAGACAGAGATTAGACACTTCATATAAAGCTATATTGAGGCATTGCTAGGGAAAAGTTTTGAGGTGAAACTTGTGAGCGCAAGTTGTGAAGTTACGAAGTGATAGTAGTGGTCCTCACATAAAAAAGTTATATTATTTGTTATATTAATCAATCATAAGAGCTGTTTGGAAAACTCTAAGTATGACTATATAGATACTTGAACGTGAATCACATTTAGAACTTGTAAATGGAAGTGATGAAATAAGTCTATCGAGCATACGTTCAAAACAATATAGTGGAGTGCAGTAAGGCATAAAAATGGTAAAATCTTGGAATCCAGGGCCAGTCAATGAATCTTTATATAAAATTTGGAAATGTGTTTTTAATAATATATAGAAGAATGTTAAAAAAATATTATTATTAATTATTTGCCGTTTTCCTTGATATATATTAGTTTAAAGTTATATTTTAAAAAGAAGAACTACTACAAACTTGATCTTGGGTCTCAATGGACTGTAGGTATAATGATGAAGGGTGGGGAGGGGAATAGAGGGGACAACAGCAGCTGTTGGGTGTTGTTAACGCGGGCCCTAAAAGAATAGTACACGTGCGTGGCAACTTGCTAATACGTAGCTGTTGTTATGCGGTCCGGAAAAAAATAAGCTGGTCGCTGCGTCATTGTTTTGATTGTCATTGTCATTGTTTGCGGTATCAATAATCCGCATGCATATTTCCAACCCCATCCTTCTGGTGATATTTCTCTTCCGAGCCATGTTTGAATTTGTAAAAATACTCTTTAAAGTTTTTGTTCAAAAGCGGCATCTGTAGTAGGTGGTAAAGACGGCAGTTTAACGCAGGTATTTTTAGTACTTGCTTTTAAAAAAGAGTTATATCTTAAAACATTGAGATCTTTTATTTTTTGGGGGGCACCGTATAAAGCAAGCGTGCATGTAACACCGTAAAAATTTCATCAATATCCTTGAATTCATTTTTAAAAACTGTCGCTGCATTTTGCAAGTCCGTTCGTCTTTCAAAATTTTTTGCAAACACGTTTTTGCCACGTCGGAAAAAAGCTGACGTCGTGTCACAGCCAGTGAATGCATGTAAGAACAGAATATGCTCTTATTGTGTTAGACCCAAATTTACTGGAAAACACAATATTATCCTTATAATGCTTCATTAACTTCATTTTTATTGTTTTATCGTCAGGAATATGGTCAATTGTTACAATACTTTTTAATTCTGACAGTGAAAACTGGCAGTCATCATTTTCTTCAATATATTTGAAAATCTGCTCCATTGCTGCATCTACTTGTATTGTGACTGGATGAATTTTTTTCTCTCTCTGGGTCTGTTTGACAATAGTTTTTAAACGCATATAACAATCCGCGTGATACATAGCTTCCTGAGCTACTAAATCTAACACGCCTACGATTCTTTTATGGATATTGCGACAATATTCACTTTTCCTTCACTTATCAAATTTAAAATAGTTTTCTTGAAATCACAAGTAGTTACGTAGCTGATTTGTTGTCTTGACGGTTTGGGCTTTCTTTTTTCCTTCATTTCATCCGCTTCTTTTTCACATAAAAAGCACCTACTTTTCCAATCAAAATCCATTGAAGTAGCCGTTCTAAGTTTTTTTTAGGTGGAGAGCATGTTGATGAAGTGTTCTTTTTTTTAAAATAAGAATTAATACATCCTTTATTGATATATTTTTGTCTGGATTCTGAATGCACGAAGACAAATTCGCGAGTATTTGAATACTGAGAAAGTCCATCCGCTCTTTCCGCAGAAGCAGCTTTCAGCATGTACTATTCTGTTAGCTGCTGTTGTCCCCTCTATTCCCCTCCCCACCCTTCATCATTATACCTGCAGTCCCTTGAGACCCAAGATTTATTATGTAGGTATATTTACCCAACCGATCCCAAATGGCTAAAACTGCTTATTATTACAAGATTAATTGGTTGTTAATGTAAGAATACCGTGTTCTATGTTTAAAATTTAATCTAATTTACCGACATAGATTGAACTAATGCATGGTACTGGCAGAATATCAGTGTCACAGATTATTCTGTGATGAATGCTGAGCCAGCGCTCTTTCTGCCTCTGTGTCACAAATATATTTTATGTTTTAAAGATTTTAAATGTGTAAAATGTTGTAATTTATATGTTGTTCTTGTTTTTTTGTAATAAAGGATGTTTTTTTTAGAGGTATAGAACTTTGAAATGGAATAAAATAAAGATGATTTTTTTTATTGATATGAAATTTATTTTGTTCGAAAGACAATCTTCTGGCATTATAATTTAAATATGACTTCTGGCATATGTCTGCCACGGCTGGCTCGGACGTAGTCTAATCTGGAGGTCCAATTTTCGATGACTTTTTCCAACATTTGTGGCCGTATATCGGCAATAACTCGCCGAGTCTTGTCCTCCAAGTGGTCAATCGTTTCGGGCTTATCGGCGTAGACTTTTTTCGTTCATCAATTGAACAACCATGATGTGCAGGAGTTGTGCTTTCTACAAGACGGCGCAACATGTCACACAGCTCGTGCCACAATTAATTTATTGAAGGAAACGTTTGGTAACCGCATAGTTTCACGTTTCGGACCCGTGAATTGGCCTCCAAGATCGTGCGATTTAACGCCACTTGACTATTTTCTGTGGGGATATGTGAAGTCGCAAGTCTACGCCGATAAGCCCGAAACGATTGACCACTTGCAGGACAACATTCGGCGAGTTATTGCCGATATACGGCCACAAATGTCGGAAAAAGTCATCAAAAATTGGACTTCCAGATTAGACTACGTCCGAGCCAGCCGTGGCGGACATATGCCAGAAGTCATATTTAAATTATAATGCCAGAAGATTGTCTTTCGAATAAAATAAATTTCATATCAATAAAAAAAATCATCTTTGTTTTATTCCATTTCAAAGTTCTATACCTCTAAAAAAAACACACGTTATTTTGTTAAGAAGTTTGAATAAAGTTTTTATCTACCTAAAATAAAATATTGAGAAATCTTAATATAAAAAAATGTGGTCCCATAACTGAGAGAGATTTTTTTTTTTCTCATGCTTTCATTTCTTAACAGTGATTTATGAAAAAAATGCCCCGAGTAAAATAAATCCTTCCAAAACTTAGTGGTTTACTATAAATAAAGATATATCTTAATCAAGCATTGTTTTTCAGGTACTTTCGAATTTTTTATGCAAGGATCCTAGGCTACTAGTTCATGTATCTATCAAAACTAATAGTTTTTTCATCGTATTTTGAGAGGTCACGTTTGCTTATGTATGCTTTCGTTAATTAATATGTTTAAGTCTAACCCAGACCCAATGTTCACTACGTTCTGCCACGTTTATAGAGAATTGATTGGAACCCGCAAGGCAAGCGAAACCGTGGTTGGGTTCAAAGGAACCAGAGACACAGTCCTAATACCTTTGCTAGAACACGTAGGAGGTAAAGCAATTGAATTATCAGGCCAAAACGGTGGGTTTACGTAAAGACCATGAGGGCATAGTCGGTAACCTTAACTCATCGAATACCAGCATAGCACAGTCAATGTGGGAAGCAGGATAAAAAGAAACTTAAAACAGCTGGCCGTTATTGGTGAAACTTGGCAGGATGTGAACAGTCATGACAAAAAAAACTAAATTGGTTCCGACAGAGAAAACGGCCTGGCCGAATTATGTCAGACTAAGGGATTTCCTAATAGGTTAGTCAACTCCACAAAATGATGTTGGTTGCTTAATCTACTCCCGTATACCATGCCGAATCTTGGCCAAAAATGTTTTTATAGTTATACTAATTTAGTGTTATCGTATGAATACAGTTCAAAGCTCGTACCTTGATGAGATATTTTGATATGACTAAAGACCCAATTTTTCATGTTTTTACCTAACCTGCTAGGGTTCGCCAAGGTCGGAGTTTGTCCTGCTTCCAAAAGCGACTGTCTTTCTGGTACTCGATGAGTTAAGGTTACTGACTACGCCCTCATGGTCTAGTAGAAGTTACGTAGTTGGTAATTGTGATACAGAGTTAACCTTTATTTGAAAATACCCCCTTCACTACGATGCTCAATAATTTTCCTAAGCCCAAACAATCCTGGTCTCATTCTTTAACGATTGAATTAAGTTAATAATATTTTAAGGAACGCCTTATATAAGACCACCTAATTTACTTATTTACTTACACTTACTTAGCTTTGTTGACAATTTGTTGGGTTAAACTATCCACTCTATGAGTTAAATTTTTATTTTAACTTTTTGGATTGTTTTCGAATCAATGTTGTGTGTAATTCGTAGATTTATAGATCCGTCCACATAGAATTTTATTGAACCTGTAATGTTTGTGTTCCAAAATATATTTTCATAAAAATGTTCATTCGATGACAATTGCAATTTTTTCGTCTGTCTCATATTACGTATGGAAATATTTATAATTATACAATATACTTTTAATTAATGAGGCCATTATGCCCGTAGTCACTGGCGGGAAAGACAAAACAAGATTATCTTTTTTAATTTTGTTTTCCCTGTTACGGAGTTAATCTTAAATATTATTTTTTCCTTAAATTGTACCCTCACCTGTCCCAGTTTTTGGGCCAGTGCTGGATGTTTATGATGCTTATTACCATTTTAATTGGCTCAACGCTGCTCCCAGTCCTAAAGTACAAAAGTTGCAACAGCAGTATCTCACGTATAGAAGCCATTTCAAAACAGTGCTTCTATATTAACTAAATGTAGTAAGATAAGTGCATGTAGGTAGGTAAGACCACGAAACATGGGTAAGACGCTAATTATAAATTGCCTCTTTAAACATCATAAAGTGTGCTATCTTTAGATAAATTAATGTTGGAATCTTCGTTTTTTTTCCGGAAATTTGGGAAGTGACTTTTGTAAATATATTTCATTTTATTTAGATCTTTTTGTTTTTTTTTTTTAAGTTTTAAACTTCATACTGTTTTCAGGGTAAAGAAATATTTTTTGGTGTCCAAAAAAGCAAGACAATAACAATTTAAGGAAAGACAAAAATAAGAAAACTCTGCTGTCAATTCCGGCCCTCGTTGCAAGCGCAGGTGTATGATCCAAAGCATTACATCTAAGAAATACAGCCGCAAAGTCAAACTGCACAGCCTTCTTAAAAAAAGTGATTTGGAAAAATCTAATAGTTGAGTCACTGCTCTAACGAGTGTACTGTGCAGTGTCGAGCACGGTCTGATTTGATTATACTGTACCACCGCAAATTCAAGAAGCATTAAATTATGAAAATTGACTCTATTGCAAGTCTTTAAGAATTATGCTGTGCATTTAAAAATCTTGGTAAGATAGTACTTGTATCTCCAGCCTTATAATCTTATCTTAAGTTAGTCTGTACGTTTCGAACTTGGGTTTACACAAATTATTAAATACGACATATATCGTCGGTGTGTCAGAGGTTATTTTTAGTGTGGACTGCCAGTAGAATCACAGTATAATATTAAGTATCCAGCATTTTAATTCGGCAGTCCCTACGTTCGGTAGGTAAACACGCACTAGGGCTGCCCACTGACTATCTTTTTTGGTTTACGTATTTAATAATCCTATTTACGAGGCATGCCTTTTAAGTTTTGTCGTTTGAAGAAACAAAAACAACTGGAACCTAATTGTAATTTTTATTGTTTTTCAAAGTACTCTCCACGTAGTTTACAACACTTTTCCATTCGCTCGAACCAGGTATTAAAACATTTATTCCACTCCAAAGTGGGGGTGTTCAATATGGCTGATTTGAAAGCGTCGACTGCTTCTCCACCGGACTGGAACCTTTGACCACGAAAAGTTTTCTTAATTTTAGGAAATGTAAAGAAATCGTTAGGGCTTAGGTCAGGACTATATGGAGGATGGTCAAGAATTTCTACGTTTTCCTGCTTCAAATACTCAATCGTTTGATGAGCGCTGTGTGAGCTTGCGTTGTCATGATGTAGGATGATGCGTCGCTTTGGGTTAGATTTCCGAAGTTCGGCGATGACTTGTGGTAAACAAACTGTGGTATAACCACTCTGCATTAACCGTTCTACGATCTTCAAGTGCAACTGTCACAACAAGCCCGGTTTTCGCCACGAACGTAGCCACCCTCTTCTTTGAAGTGCTTCGAGAGCGAACAACTTTAGTCGGCTTTGGTTCGTCTTTGAAGACCCAGATTGTGGATTGCTGTTTGGAATCAGCATCGTAAGCATAGATCCAAGATTCGTCACCACTGACGATATCGTAGACGTGATTCGACTCTCCTCGGTTGAACCTTTGAAGTGTTTTCTTACACCATCTGACGCGGGCCCTCTTATGATCGTCGGAAAGCAAATGCGGGATCCAACGGGAAACTAGCTTTCTCACACCAAGCGCCTCATGCAAGATCATCTGAATGGTTGTCCCTGAGATGCCTAACAACGCCTCTATCTCCTGATATGTCACATGACGATCTTCGAGGATTAGATCTCTCACAGCGACAATGTTATCTTCAGTGAAGGCGGATTTTGGACGTCCTTCACGAGATTTATCACTAAGACTGGTATATCCACGTTGGAATTCTAAATACCAGCGTTCGACAGTCCGCAGACATGGGGCTTCATCATGGAACACAGATGTTAGCTCTTCGGAACACTGAATCCGTGTTAGGCCTCTTCGGAAATTATAGAAAATGATTGCACGGAAATTTTCCTTAGTAAGATTCATTTTCGTACGTGACCTGACAGATTCAAAACAACGCTGTGACAAAACAATTGCATTAATCCTAATTCTTTCAATTGTTTTGAAATTCTAAATTCACCAAATTAGAATATTGAGCAGTTCTAAATCCAAAATTGGCGGCAAATATGTAAACGACAGAACTTAAAAGGCATGCCTGGTACATAGGATTTGTTTAATTTATATAAATGTCAATAAAAAATAAAATAAAATGTCAGTGATATTAAAATCGTTATTATGCGCCCCAGTAAACATGCCGGACGCGCTGCAGCGCCACGGCATGGCAGTCCCAATAACATCCTGAAAGCATTATTGTACTGCACCCGTAGAGCGTTGTAGGTCTTCTGCGTGTACCTCACCCACAAGCTATATTATCTTTTCATACGCGTCGTTTCGATCGTTTCTTTGAAGACGTCATACTGAATAAACTGTGATAAAACAGTCAAAACTCGTCGATAATGTCCTAAGGGTGGTGGGGCGCCCGGGAGCAGTATGCTAGGGCGTAAGAGACACCGCCTAAATCTTGTAAAAATTATTAATTATGAAAAATAAAATTGTAAAGTAATACCAATAATATGCATCAACAGTCAATGATATCACCACAAAATGTCTATTATTTTTGTGCTTTTAGAACATCGCCTTCGCACTCAATACCACGCCATGCAAGCCAGCCGGCTCTTTTTTGTGTAAACTAAGAATCTAATTTCTTAGATTGACCAGCATTAGATTTTATTGTGTGGCTTAAGGGTCCATAATCCTCAATTCACAGTCCTGCTCTAACGCTTCTGATTTTTAACTGTCTATCCTACTCTAATCAGAAAGTTATTTTGATATCGCGGCTACACTGATGGTGTTTTAATTTTTATGGAACAGTCTGCAGTTGCTTTATACTAAGATCAGTTAGATTATGTAAAGTTTCAGATCTAATTTCAAGTATTCATAGAATGCTATCGGCTTATTGTATGGCTTGGAGGTAGATTTGTATTTTTTTTCTATCGAGAAAATTTAATGGAATCAAGTTTTCACAACAGCATTCACAGCTCATTAGTCCTCAACTTTATCATATATTAATTTCAGAGTGATTGTTGCAGTATTTGTTGGTATAAAACAAGATCATGCGAAGCGAAGTGAGGTATTATACACCCTTAAGACTATATAAAAACCGAGTTGATTAAATTTTGTATAAGGTGGATACAGGCGCAATTTTCGCCTTATCGCCGTACTCCGGGCACCAATACACGTGTTTTGGGGCATGCACATTATAGTATTTTCACTCACCGTTCAGCATGGTTAGTATAAAAATAATGTAAATTCCGAAAAAAATACTTCGTACATGCCCTACCGGCAAAACTCTGTAATATACATGAAGATATTTATACCGTCAGCGTCACGACATAAAGTCACGAGTGTTTTCTGTATGACGTGAAATAAACTACTTATAAAAGAACTAAAACAAAATAGAATCATGCCAAAAAAGGACACACCTATTTTCTCTTCATGGTAGGTACCTTCATCATTCCAAGGATGACAATCTAGCATGTGTCACGCAATGGTTAAATAAAAGGGTAATTAAAAACAACATAAAGGCAAGGTGTGGCCTATATCAGCCTACACGAGTTTTTAGAGTATTACTGCTATCTATGGTATGGTGAGCGAAAGAATCAACCTAGTGCGGTGCGATGCTATATGACGACAGCGCAAAGTGTTACCGACTGTTATATAAAGTGACTTTCGTTTATACAGGGCGTAAATGCAAAGTCAAGAATCCCTTTAGGATATGAAAGTATACACGATTCTGATGTCATTACGAAAAAAAATATAGGTATACCTTGAATTTTCACCAAAAATGCCATTATTTTTCTAAGCTATGGCTACGCAGCTCACCGGCCTCCCCACACACCTAATTGCACCCCGCAACCCGCACCCCTCATCCGAGTGGCCAGCGACCAGTGAGGGTGTCCACGTGATTAGTGTATTTTGAGTAAGGAAAATCGTCTTATTATGAGGTACTGGTACTTTATTTAGAGATCCCAGTATTTAAAATAATATCTTTACCGATCATACTAACACACCCTTAAAGGATTCTTGCCTTTGCTTTTACACCCGGTATAGCCAAATTTATACCTACTGGAGACTCGGTAAGTGGTCTCGGTAAGTCAACTCAATTAGTATGGAAGTCGAAATTTCATTTTGCATAGGTATTTTGCACAAATATTTGTATATTTGCACAAAGCCCTGCAATCTAATTTATCACAATGGCAATGGAAAACTAAAAACGCTTCTAATCCTATCTTATCCTATCCTACTAATATTATAAATGCGAAAGTTTGTGTGAGGGTGTGTGTGTGTGTATGTTTGTTACTCTTTCACGCTGAAACGGCTGAACGGATTTGGATGAAATTTAGGATGGATATAGTTTATACTCTAACTTAATACAAATGCTAGAATGCTCTTAGCCAATGTCAGATTTTAGTCATAATTCGGAATTCCTATTTTTTAAGACTCGTTAATTTAGAGTCACATAAAGGTCAAGTTATTCCTTATTTTTATAAATACAACCGGCAAAGTGCGTGTCGAGCCACGCGCAGTGTAGGGTTCCGTAGTTGCCCAGTACATTTTACAAGTTGGTCTACTAATACAGATCGCACCAAATTTCTAGTTCGCTCGGAAGTTGCTCCCCCAAAGATCGGCCCATACATTCCTGTACTCGTAAACCTGTAAAGCCTACTTAGCTGTGATAATTTTCCTTTTAACTTCATTATATGCTACTGCTGTGAATTTTTTCACATTACTATAAACAACCGTTTAGCGGGCAGGGGGTGAACACTTGACTCTACTTACGTGTAAGGGAGGACAACTTAAAAAAAAATTCTCGAGGATTTATACAATTTTGTCGGCGTAATTAATATGTATACCCATGCTAAATTACAGCTTTCTAGTACTAATAGTCTCTGAACTATGCTGAGGACGGACGAACAGACGGACAGACGGACATGGCGAAACTATAAGGGTTCCTTGTCGGACTAAGGAATCCTAAAAAATATATGCGATTAATCACTGTTGTAGCGGAAATAAAATTTTGAATGGTTCTAGCGGATGTCTGAGTTATATTTTTTGTCGCGCAAGTTTAGAAGCTGTATATAAATATTAAAATTGTATTATATACAAATATTATAATTGTATAATATATAAATATTGTTGCTGGTTTCTCAAATCGGTCGTTGTATTATTAATTTAGAGGCGTATATGAATTAGTTTATTATAATATATAGTCACGACATGAATCCACGAGGGGGTGTCAGAGGTGTTCTGAGCGTGAACTGTGAAATGCAAGTCACAGTCCACACTCGATACACCTGCGTTTCACCGACGATTATTACGTACCAACATGATGGGTTGGTGAGCCCTATCGCCGTACTTCGGGTACAATCCATAACATTTCAAAATACTAACTCACTTATTTCATTAGCTATTTAGAAAGTAGGTAAAAAGCTAAGGGACTTGTACATATCCCTTTTCCAAAAATTTGAATTTTACATACTTAAATGATTTTTTTCAAATTTCGACTTTTCAACAAAAGCCTTGCAGGCATTATGACTTTCGTACCAATGCCAGTAACAACTTTGATTGTATTAAAAAAAACGAAATGGCATGACCATAGAGCTTAATATATCAAATGTCATTGACACTTGACGTTGACAGCTAGTATTTTTATGTATTGCTAGGCAAAAGTATTCTAGCTGTTCAGCCCATATCATAAATAATTTGTTTTTTTTCAACATATCTCTAGAACTAAAGAATAAAAAAAATATATTTAAACATTTCGGAATAAGAATAAAAAGATATCCCCATAGATTTTTATTTTTTTACCATGACAGGAATGAAAACTTGTGGATTACACGTTTTTCAGGGCATGCAGGTTTCCTCACGATGTTTTCCTTCACCGTTCTGTGAATGGTAAGTAAGAACAAATAGTTTAATTTATTATTACTCGTATTAGTAGCGGAATTATTTTTCCGTTACCAATATAGTGATGTAAGGGCTTGTCGCCAATACATAATCCAGTCACAAAGGCATCCAATTCCGCCAAAAAAATGCGAAGCAATTAGGTGCACGTAAATATAGATAAATCTGATTAAGTTTGAGAGTGATTAATTTTTAGTTTTGATTTTTTATAAGGGAGTTTAAAAGTAGACTTAGACTTGCTTTCCGATGTCATTTTATAGAGCATAATTCGAATTTTGCCTCCAAGCTAAGTGAGACTGGCAACACTACTGCGACCGGATCTGAAGAAGATGTGCAGTGAATTACACCATGAAGTGACCAACAAAGGGTTACCATCACTATTCTATGGGTAAGCTTCAAGTATGTAAGCAAATACATTTTTTTGTGTTAAATATCTATTGGTATCATTTAAAGTTAAGTTAAGCAGTTAATCTTAGTTGGTTATGTTTTTTGAAATCATAAATCATTTATTTGCATAGAAAATGGCAATACATAAATAGGATGGAACAAAGTAATATGCAGGAAGCGCCTTATTCAGCTAATAGTTACTTAGCATGCAAATATTTAAAAATTAGCAATAAAAATTAAAATGTCACATATAGGTAATTATTTAGAAAGAGTTTCGCAAAATCACAAGCAATAACCAAAACCTACGAATCCAAGAATTCTTTGAGAGAATAAAAAGTATCATATTTTAGATTAGCCATTTTCGTAGTCTTCTTTTAAACATATTTAATGATGGGAGACCAATTATATTTTGTGGCAATTTGTTATAAATAGTAACACAGATGACGTAACAATTATTTTTATAAAGTTGAGTATTAGGTTTCTGGTCGATTAGTTAACCTATTTGGGTTTCAGGTATTTCTAAGATAAATGTCTTTTGCCTTTTTAAATAGGTATAAGCAGGGGAAAGGTAAAACATTAAGCTGACAAAACAACGGTTTGCATGAGACCATTTGAGACACTCCATATAAAGCGCGTATACATTTTTTTTGAACTATGAATTCTGATTGTTTATTTGTACCATTACCCCAAATGATCAATCCGTAACGTAGAACTGATTCCATTCTGAAATGTAAAAAAACGGCACGTGCTCCAGTCTATATACACTGACGCTAATCTACACTTTTATATCTGCACTATCTACACATACACAAATGTTCACTGTCTACAACTACACACCACATTAAAAAAGTGATGTTTGGGAGTTTGGATGTAGGGGTTAATCTTCGGAACTACTTTATGAAGTACTATTATTTGTTCCGTGCTACTGATCTATTCTGAAAATTATTTTACTAGTCGGTATTACATTATTCCTGAGTCACACATACTATACGAGCAGGCTATAGTTAGTTTGGTCCACGGGAACGGGAAGGATATTCGCGCGTGTATTCTCTGGAACAACTGAACCGATTTTTAAAATGTTTCCACTGTTGCAATGATCAGAATCTTCACTTGGATATAGGCTATAGTTTTTTCCCTGGGAATGAGTAGTTCTCTAGAGACACAGCCATTAATTAAATTCAAGCGGGTAATCTTTGGAGCTACTCAATATATCTTGAAAATTCTTTCGGTGTTGTATTGGTTAGATTCTTCGATGGGACTAAGGCTTTTTTCTCTGGGGACGGGCAGTTCTCTTCCCTAGGGAAAAAACCAGTTTCACAAAAGTAATTACTCTTTACTTTGAAAATAATTTGAGTAAATGCTAATATAGCAGTTCAGTTCGGGCATTGATACACATGCGAAATTAATAAGCGTTACATTTGTTGTCTTATAAATTTATTTATTTAATGTTACCACGCGTTTTCAACTCAATGTAAGAGCAATAATATTACAACTCACCTATATACTTGTGTATAAGGAAGACAAATCAACCTGCTGCGTTTTAAATATTTGGCTGATCATTTGCTAAGTAGCTATCACATGATTTAAATAATAGCCGACCGATAAAATATAAATGTTAGTCCAAAACAGTCGATAAGTTACAAAAAGCTTCACGTTTCTCACTTCCATAAAAACACAAACGTAGGTTTAATTACCAAAGTCCGATACACTTCAAAGTTTTTATTTTAAAGACAAGTGGCCATCCGCGTGCTCAAGTCCAAGCTCTTAAGTTTTACATAAGTTTTAATTGACCAATTTAACTTGAGACATTACTAGTTGGAGTCTGAGTTAGGCTATCAAGCTCACGAAGATTGCTTTTAAAGAAAATTACTTTACGTCGCATAGAACTGGAGATAGAAAATTAAAATTACTTAATTTATCCAGCGTTTGTGAAAAGAAAAAACGTTTTTGAGTGTGGCGTTTTAAGACTTTTCTTCTCTAAATGGAACGTGATAATTTTGAAATTAATGTACTGTTTCTAAAAAAGGGCAACGATAACATAATAAAACACAAACTATTACTCGTATCCAGAAATATCTGTCTGGGAAATTTGTTTCTACTTTTATGAGCGAAAGAAGTGTAAATATTATATATTATAGTATTTAAATGTTTTGTGCTGCTTTAATTGTTTTGTAATAGTTGTTTTATGCCAGATTGTTTGTGTCTTTTTGTAATTTTAAATGTTGATGGGTTATTAGCATGAAATAATACTTAATGTTTTATTGTTCGGGAAATTTTGGTCTCGTCTCTCTTTCTTAGCCAGAAGAATTGAAAAGGGAGAGAGAGATGGTGTACCACCGGCAGAAGCACAGTTGACCTGGGTTCAAAGACCCAAAGCAGTATCGAGCAGTACCGCCATCTGCATCCACACTGGAAGTCTACTTGTACTAGTCTAATTTAATTAATGTTTAAGATTTAGATGAAATTTGAAAATATTTCTTGGGATATTTTACGTATTTATTTTAAGGGATATGCTTGATTGTAATAAAATCGTTAACTTTTTAATGATTTTTCTTTGTCACGCAAGGGAAAGAATGTAATTAATATCTTACAAACTTTACATTGTTTATTTAACAAGATCTGTTGCAAAAGGAAAAGTTTTAGCCTTTTAGGGACTAGTAATCCCATTGTTACGTCGTTCTTTTTTCCAAACGAAAACATTAAGTTTGTCTTAAAAGACTATAAAAACAATTAGGTACCTTATAGTGGCTATGTATAAAACAAAAGCAATGGACTTATAATAAATAATATAGTGTGAATTTATATATTTTTATCACAACAGACACTATATTTTTCTTCTTCAAATATAATTGTAATTATTCAATTCGTCAGTATCGCAAAATAATTCTATGGGTTAGGTGAATAACGGTTTAACTCAACTTAGGCCCAAAATGAGATATTTTTACCACCTTGCTCCGTTTTTTTTCTGTTCAAAATAGTCTAACTGAAATTTTGATATCTCTGAAAACACCGGAGATAGAAATGGTTTAAGTAAATTTTTTTGAGGTAGATACACAAATGGTTTAAAAAAAGTTAGTCGCATACTGAAATATCACATTTTGTGAAATTAGGTGTAAATTTAATAAGATCGCTTTTCACGTTTCTTTTTTTGTTTGCCACGTTTAGTTACTAGATATGGTAAAAGGTACAACCTCGACATAAATAAATAATGCATGTATCAATGCATAATTGTTTTGGTGCCAAATGGTTTAATTCTGCTTCTGAACGATATTTAGGTATATCTCTAAGATGGTATGTTTTCTAGGAGCTGAACGGATACACAGTATTAGAACTTAATTTTATCTACATGATCCTTTGATTTTGTGTACGAAATGTGAATGGTTTGCAACCAATGATATTTTTTTGGCAAAAAAAATCTTTTTCGGCTCTCCTTTTTTTAGTTTTTCACCGGAGGCACAGAATTATGGAATGTTTATTGAACAATCGTTTTTCTAAATCTTATAATATTTTTTCGGCAAATGAGCGGTTGATATTTGTTTTTAAATTCAGATTAGGAAAACGATCATGAAACACTTTTACCAAGACGGATCAGTTAACAATAACTAGGCTGAAAGCTAAAGCCCGTAGCTAATATATGCTGAAAATGACTGATTTGCTTGTTTAGTCTCTCTCTGGTAACTTAAAGATTGTCGAATGACATGTGTTCATGTGTTATGCGAAAAAAAAAAAACATTTGCGCTGCTTATGTTTAAAGAAAGAATAATTTGGCCAAGCGCGAGTCGGACTCACGCACAAAGGGTTCCGTACCATCATGAAATACGGGTACGGAGCCCTTAGAACATACATATCAACAATATAAATGTTATACATAACATTAAGGCAACAAAAAAGGGGTGCTGTAATGCTACCACCTGACAAATAATTTAGTACCCTCTGAGTACGGAACCCTAATTTTATTGTTTGTTGTTTTAGTTTAGAGTATGTACAATAATGTGTGCAAATTTAAAACTCGTACTATTGCCGTCTTTAGGAAAGAGCTGAAACAAATATGTGAAGTAATTTCCACCAAGTGCCAACAATCTCAAGCACCAACAAAAAGTTTTAAAAAATTGTTGTTTTGACTTTAGTACAAATTATTCAATGTACTGACACGACTTTTTTACTACATACCATTCACTATAAGAAGTCCCCCGGGCCGCGTTCAGTTTGATCGCCCGCTAATCACTGACAGCAGGATAGCACATACAAAACCAACGCGTGCAAAAGAGATGTCATGATCGCCAGGCCTCGGCGGGCAATCGAACTGATCGCGGCCCCAGGGGACTTCTTATAGTGAATGGTCTATACTTTATCGATACGTGATTCTATTGTATTGTTTGAAAAAACAAGGCCTACTCTTAAGCTCGTTAGGCTACACTGAGATTATCCTTGCTCAACGGGACGTCATTTTATGAACTTGTGTTGTCATGTCACACACTAGGGTGAATGCTATAGCTATTGGCCCTTTAAGAGAAATTTGAATTTACAAGGCTCATAAAATGAAACTCAATTAATATTTTCCAAACATTTCTTGTTTTTATGTAGGAACATTTAGTTCAGTCTTGTATAATTCATCAGCTTTGGCACTAATAATAATAATTTTAAGATTATAATAATCTTTTTTAGTTTACCCCAAAAATGGGTAGAGCAAGGTGGAAGAGCTGATGCCGGGCTTGACTGTGGAGGTACCACCATCTTACTCGCAAATCCTCCCGAAGTTATTCGGGGGAGAGTAAGAGAACAGCTCTCAGGCAAAACCAGGCGGCCCACCATTGCCTGGGCCCGACGGATGGCGGTATATCTATCCCCAATTGCCGGGCCATAAATAAAACAGACTGGTGACGGGCAGCGGCGTCACTGGTGCAAGGGTTTTGGCACCGCGCTCACCAACCCACCTGCCCAGCGTGTGTGAGTATGGGCATTTCTTCCAGGAGGACCGCCAAGAGTGGCGAAATCCTGGAAAGGCCTATGTCCAGCAGTGGACGAAACAGGCTGATGGATGGACGGATGGCCTTCTTTTAAAAACTCAATTTCCTCATCTAACAGCCTAATTCTTTTTGTCTTTCAAGAACAATAAATCTTCGACACTCTCGTTCTTTTTGGAATCATGCATGCTTGAGCTGCTGCTACCACTTTCGGTATGTTGTAGCAATCAGAAAATGAAGTAAATAATAATTGAGTAATTAGCCCCTAAAAATTACAGTTATTGGCCCCCCGGACAATTGCTGATCCGTTAGGTTTACGAAAGTAGGATTTCGCAAAATAAGTCAAGACTAAAACATAGGAATGAAAATGCAATAATAATAATAGATATAAAATATCTTTACTAAAACATAGTTATTTGCAGGGGGGGGGGCAATAACTGAAATTTAATTAAATTAGTTTAAGTAATTAGCCAGCACTATAAACTGAATTTATGTTGTATTTTCACATCGAAACCTTCGTCAATACACGCTTCAAATATTATAAAATATGACACAAACAATACAGATAAAAACAAATCACATATCAATCAGTTTTCACCTTACTTACCTTAATTTTTTCTTAAAAACCGGCACACGATTTGACATGTTTGAAAGTTTGGCTCATAATGCCGTCAAACGCCATCTAGAGCAGACGCACTGAACTAATTGTGAACAATATGACTACAATGTATGCATTGGCGTATTTTTCACTCGCGTGGTTTCAATAACAAGCTTATTTATTTCAACTAAAGTTGTAGTGGCCAATTGCTGTATCCAGGATAATAGCTATAGCATTCACCCTACATACATTTACAGTGATTTCCAAAATAAATACACGATGATGTCGTCTTGAGCTCTCGAAGAGTATACCTTGTTTTCTTGTACCATGGTTATTCTGTCCCTGAAAGTGTCAATTATGTTTATGAGTAAGTACATGTATCTTTATTATTGTAATTTAAATTAAGTTTTAGATTTTATTGTTATTTTCCTATTAATAATCCCACTTTTCATATCTAATTCATTAGTTTATATTCTGTCTGCTCCTTTTCGATAATGACGGGATTGAAGAGTTTTTTTAATACATGAGTTTTAAAAGTAGGCTGAAACAACAACCAAAAGTTAGGGAAATACGAATCTGTAAATGTTTATGTGTAAATGTTTTCGGGAGCAATTTCTTCCTCTTACTGGAAAGCGAATAGCTCGTTTCATTGCTCGATATTTTATTAAATATTCATTGGTTTCCTTTGAAGCAAAATTTGCAATATATCTGTTATTCGGTTTTTAGGGTTTCGTAAGAATGATCGCTACAAAAACGGTTCTCAAGGAAGTTTTAAAAAGATTGAAACAGCCTCAGTTTGTAAAATAATTTTTTGCTGAACTTTATTATATCGTATTCTGACTCTGTGAAGTTATTTTTGTAACACTTATGTTATTCAAGTGGTCCTCGTGTGTAAGACCGCCCGCGACTTTTTCTCGATCTTACAAGCACTTTCTATGAGCTACCATTAAACATTGTATTTTCTGCATACATTTCTTCAAATTATGATATTTTTATTTAACAAAGAGGAACAGATATTCGTTTTTATAAAATAAGAATTTGTAGAAATTCATGCAGAAAATGTAAGTTTTATCAATCAAGCCTAATGAATATAATTCTTAAAATAATTCTTTACCCGAATAAAAAAAGAGACTTACTTAGGCCTGAAATATAAAACCTTGTGCCATATCTATTTTTCAGATATTTTGCTGAGTTGCTTAAGATGTAAGCCCAAAGAATAATCCAAGTTTAAGACTTCGAGGGCCGAACGCAACATTGTCAAAAATCCAAAAAACTGCGAAATTTTCGTCATTTTTTTAGATTTTGGTGGTTTCATTCTGGTCCTGTAGGACTACACTATTTTGATAATACATGTTTTCGAAGTAAACTAAGTAAATTTGCTACAAACTGAGATCAAAATCGCCTGTGTAAGCCCAAAATGTGCCGAAATACAGCTTTTCAAAGGTTATATTATTTATATAGATAAACCGAAAAAAATAAATAAACGAGGTCATCTGGTCCCTTCAAACAATTTTTCTATTTCCTCTTTTGTTTTTCGTCAAGAACCAAAAGAGATCACTACAGGTTTAATGATGCACCACAAAAATTCATGATACAAAGCCTAGAGAAAAAAACAAAATATCATAACAAAAGTAAAATCCCATAAAATACATACATACATACATACATATTACACTCACGCCTATCTCCCAGAGGGGTAAGCAGAGACTACAGATTTCCATCTGCTACGATCCTAACACACCTCTTTTGCTTCTACATCCACCAACCTAGTCATACAGGCTCTTCTATTTCGGGTACTTTTCACTTTGCCCTTTTTCAGTATGTCGCTTATTTGATCGGCATATACGTCCTTCTAGGGCGGCCCGGTCGAGCTTTACCTTCCGCTTGTGCAGCATAAATTCCTTTAGTCACTCTACTTTCACTCATCCTCTCTATATGCCCAAACCACCGAAGCATTCCTTTTTCTATTATAGCCACTACATCTTCTTTCAGGCCACAACGATCCCTTATGTCGATATTTTTCACTCTATCATTCAATGTCAAACCACACATATTCCGTAATTTTTATAATACATTTCCACTGCATTCACTCTACTGCGCTGCTCATCTTGCCAGACCCAACATTCACTACCATACATAACCGTAGGAGCCAACACTCCATTATGAACCGCCAATCGTGCCTTTGAAGTCACACTTTGGCTGCCCATAAAGGAGTGCAGGGCCCCGTTCACTTTGTTTCCCGCATTCACTCTATCATTCAATGTCAAACCGCACATACTCCGTAAGGAACGCATTTCCACTGCATTCACTCTACTGCGATGCTCATCTTGCCAGACCCAACATTCACTACCATACATAACCGTAGGAGCCAACACTCCATTATGAACCGCCAAACGTGCCTTTGAAGTCACACTTTGGCTGCCCATAAAGGAGTGCAGGGCCCCGTTCACTTTGTTTCCCGCATTCACTCTTCTTTCAATGTCACCGTCACACTTTCCATCGCGTGTGAATAGACAACCCAGATAAACAAATTCTTTAACCTGTTAAACCTGTTCTTTAGAATTAGATATTCCACAAGTCAAATGTGAACCAAAATATTTCAGAATTTCAAGAAAAAATACATTTGTTATTCCTTTTAAAACGAGAGAATGTTCACCAGAAGTATCACGTCATTAAATTTTTGTCGCTCCTGAATGATTTTTTAAGTGTTTTTGTGCCCTTTCTGCATTCATGTATAAGGTGAAATTTATTTATGCAGCCAAATCCATACTGGAGCCTTGATAAGTGATCAGTATTACGGATCAATTTTACATAAAAAAATGTTGACGTCCCATAGGAGAAGTATAATTGACTCTGGGCTGGTCTTGCGTATGTAGGGAACAAAAAAAAATTCTCTGCGAATTTCACAAAAAGGGTCATCTTACCTTGATACTGAGCACTTATCGAGTCTTCAGTATGAATTTTTCTGTATAAATAAATGCCACCTTATATTTAATTTCTGTATTAATTAGAAGAAACATATAAAAATATTCATTCAAATTGTAAATAACCAATAGTATTTATATGGTCATCTGATCAGAACAGTCAGTTTCAAAACATTATCTTTTTGAGCATGGTAGTATAAACATCATAAGAAGTGCACTCGCGAGGAAAATTCAAATTAACTTCAGTACACAGCTCAAGCCGTGGCACATAAAAGTATCGATTACCATCGATCATCTTGGGACATAGAAGGGAATAAATCTTTAAACGCCACCAACAAGAAATTCACACCATCCCTAGAGACTTAATTTATTAGAACATTTCGTGAGGAAATAAACAGGAGAAACCTATTTTACCGACATTTTCTCAATATATTTAAAGGCTAAGCAACAAGTAAGCAACGAAAAAAAAGTTTCCTTAGCAATACAGACAGATGTACAATAAAGGTTTCTTAATATTTTCTTATCTGAGTATGGAACCTTAAAAACTATCACTGCTTGGGAAGAAACTACTGCTGTAGAAAAAAAATAACTTAAAAATATATATTTTTTAAATCGCGTCCCCTTGTTGCATGGTGCCGAGCATAAACGGTTTTATGTCTTATTCAAACAAAACTTTGCTACAAAAATTAACCATCAATGTCTTTTCTCTAAACAAACTATCTTTTTTCTGTAAAAAAATAATTTCTAAAAGGTTTATTCGTGTGAAAAATCACACGACAACTTTCACTCACACAGAAATGCAATGACGCACTTGAGTTCACACTAAAGGGTCTGATGGGCAGAAGTCGATAGAAGAATCATGTTAAAGGTGACGGGGTATGAATACATGCTGATGACCTTCAAAGTCGATATTGGCGGCTGGTTTTAATCAGACGTTATAACATTTAAAAAATACATGATCAACTACATAATATCTCAAATTATATACCTTGAATATAATGTTAAATTTTCATCAAATTCTTCAATCAAATAAGTACCAAAATAAAAATATAATTTAAAACGAATAACCGAGTCTACTAGAACAATCCGGCTTTTGTGTGTATGTATGTATGAATGTTTGTTCAACAATAACTCGATTCGTATGAAATTTGGCAAGCGAGTAAATACGGCAAGTGTGAGTTCACAGTTCGGGGCGAACTACTAGTTAATTAAGTATGCAAAGAAACGAATTGAAACTTTGTTAAATTGAAGATATTATAACAACTACTGATTTCCATTGATTATTTTTGAAGAATTTTAGTTGAACGAGCGAGCACAGCGAGCGAGTTCTCCGAGCCTACTTGAACAACCCAGCGTTTGTATGTATGTATGTACGTAGTATGTTTGTTCGACGGCAACTCAAGTATCGTTGATCGGAATGAAATGAAATGAATGTAATGAAGCATGGCAGGCAAGTACATGAGGCAAAAATATTTTTTATGTTCAAACATTCGCCAAATCGGTCAAGCGCGAGTTCACAGTTCGGGGCGATCTACTAGTTATTTAGGTATATTTAGTGCATTCGTAACTTGATTCCCCGTTGAGCGAATATCAATACGGGACGAGTCGTGCGAGTGAGTGAGACGCACGCACCCGGGGTCACCAGCAGTAATTGCCGCCTTAATTCTTATTACGTGTACCAAAAGACTATATTGGTTGTGTATCAGCTGAGAGCTCTTTTTTTGAACGACTCAACATAGATATTAGTGAATCTTTACAAAACATCGTTGTAATGATAAGGATTAAATTATGAATACGCAGACCTGTAAAAAAGACTTTTAACTTCAAAGTCAAACAAAGCATTAATTAAGTAGTTTCTGAAATAAAACAATGTTGATGTGTGGTCTCTCTACAATACAAATTCAAGCGAGACAAGAACATAATGAGAAATAAATTTGTTGTAGGTGTGGAGAAGTTCTCAAATCTAACAGTTGTGTAAAAGATTCATGAGACCGTTATTTTATATATTTTAGCCAAGTGCGAGTTGGAGTCCCGCACAAAGGGTTCCGCACCAGCACACGATACCCTTAAAACGTTATGGTACGTAACAACAACATCAGCTACCATAGCAACAAAAAATAAAGGTTCCTTTTACCTTTCAGGTACTACGGAACCCTAAAAAACGATCATGTTCTAGTAGCACTCGCGCCCTGGGGCCGTTGCGTAAAAATGGACAAGTGCTCGTTGGACTCCCGCTCGAAGGGTTCTAATTTACAAATCATTACGTACAAAATATCTGAAAGAAAAAATCTAGCGGCGGTAGCTCACGCGGTAGAACGCTGGCCTCTTAATCTTGAGACCCAGGTTTGATCCCCGTCGGGCATGCACCAATGAGTTTTTCGAAATTTATGTGCACAGTATGTGTTCTTATCTAATACTTAACGCTTGTGGAAATGTAAAGGAAAACATCGTGAGGAAACCTGTATGCCCTAAAAAAGCGTGTAATTGTGCCCAAAGTATGGCGATAGGGCTCACCACCCATCACGTTGTTACGTAATAATCGTCGGTGAAACGTGGGTGAACCGAGTGTGGACTGTGACTTGCATTTCACAGTTCACACTTGGAAACACCTCTGACACCCCCTCGGGGATTCATGTAGGATCGACAAATTCGTAATTGAAGTCAGCGACGGCGAAGATATTGATTCCGACTCTGCTCTGTCGGTTGTTTTTGTATTTGATAGTGATTAAATTGCATCTAAGAAATATTTTTCTCTATTAGCAATAAACAAGTAAAAACTTATCACATTTATTTCATTTCATAATTTGCAAAATTACCTTGAGTTACAATAAACCAAATTGACAGCTGTTGACAAAATCGACAGTAATTATCGACATTACCATAATTGATTAGGTCACAGCACTACCGCATTCCTCAGGATGGACATGAATTCACGCACTATCTGTGGTAAACGTCGGGCCCTATTAACAATGTCGAATCTTCAAAATGGAAACAGGAGGGCCAATTTAAGTTTTCAATATATCTTTATTGTCCTAACTTATACAGATTTGAAATTTGGTTAGAAGATACATCTTTAAGTTGTATGGAAAAACGTCATCATCAATCACTGACTGACATAGATCTAAGAACATGGGAAACGTCTTACATCTGGTCACTTGGTGCCCATTACGGACCTGGACTCAACAGACAGCACTGACATACATGACTCATCATACCGACAAACTAGACTGTTCAAAATTTCAAGTAATAATAACGACAACATCACATCTTAATCTAAGCAGCCACCATCTCTAGCATTACCATCACATGAAAATTAAGAAGAGCAGTGATCAGCATTACCGTACCGACATCAGATAGCCAAACTTATTTATAACAGTTGTCACTTTCACTTTTTTATTTTTTTACTTTTTTATTTGTCAACATTCGACTGATGACGGCCCATACTGTGGACCGAAATATACCGAAAATTGTAAATATATAAGGTGGAATCGAAATACCTGCCACGGATGAAATAGGAGATACTATTATGTTTATAGATTACATTAGTGAAGAAATTTCGTACCCCGGAATAGTTAAATAAATTTGAGAAGGTAAAGTAATTAAATAAACATTTTCTTCATTCTGCATAACGTGGTTCACAAATTACGCTTGACGAGTCGTTTAGTCAATGATAACAATTGCTATATCTTTCTAACCGTTCAATGAATGAAATTCATTTAATTGTATGAAACCGTTAGGTAGTAGTCGCAAAACTTCAATGAAGTTGTCAAAGGACGCCGCTCTATCCGAGCGAGCCGCTCGTCAAATAGTCAAAGGGCAGACCGCCTGCCGCCACCCCGTCCCCCACTACCCCTTTCGTCGCACGCGCTTGTTTTTGTTTGTTGTTGTGCCCCCACCCCAGTTCGCTGTTTTCGCTGGTCGCAGAGGTGCGTATCTCGCGCGCATTCTTTAAAAATGCCTCCTAGACCACGATATTCAAATCAAGAATATCTTGAGATGGTATCGTGCTACCGCGAGTGTAACAACGTAACCGCGCATGCAGTAAACCTATACGAGCAGAGATTTGGTGTACGAGTGAGCCATCATACCATTCTGGACGCCGTATACAGATTTCGAGAGCATGGTCGCTTTGACCCGCCTCCGGTTGACGCAGGCAGGCCTCGATACTCAGCCGAATTTGAAGAGGAAGTGTTAGACTTTTTCCGGCGTCACCCTCTTGCTAGCACCAGGGACGCTGCTAGAGTGTTTGATGTGAGCCATTTCTACGTGCGGCAACTTCTTAATCGGGAAGGGCTCCATCCTTACCACTTCTTAAGAGTGCAAGAATTGCAGCCACAAGACTACGCGGCTCGACTCGCATTTTTTCATTGGGTTAGAGAAGAACGTCGCAACATTATGTGGACCGACGAGTCCACTTTCACACGGGTTGGAATGTTCAATATCCACAATGCGCATTTTTGGACCGAGACGAATCCTCGTGTTGTTCGGCCTGACCACTTTCAGATACGATTTAGTGTTAACGTGTGGGTGGGCATACTCGACAATAGAGTTCTTGGACCAGTTTTCTTGGACAAACTGAACGGGGAAACATATCTTCGCTTACTGCGAACCCGTGTAAGCAGAATGTTGGAACGTATTCCTCTTGAAGAAATAAGTGGACTGCACTTCCAACATGATGGAGCACCAGCTCATTTCGCTGTGAACGTACGTGACTATTTGAATGGTGTGTGGTACGGTGGCGAGAGGTGGATCGGCCGAGGAGGGCCAGTGCCGTGGCCTCCTCGCTCGCCTGATTTAACCCCATTAGACTTTTTTTTATGGGGTCGTGTAAAGGACCTTGTGTACGGCCAAACCGGACATGATATTAGAACTGTGCGAGAACTAAAAAGGCGCATCAAGCGCGCTTTTCAGCAAGTAAAAAGTGAAACTGACACCTTAAATAAAGTGCAAAGACATGTTTGCCTACATTTGTGTGCAACGCGAAGGCGGACTTGTGCAGCAGTTTTGTAGATAAATAATACTGTTGTAAATTATGCAAATAACTGTAGCTAAGGTGTAATTGGTGTAAATAAGGTACAATTGGTGTAAAAATGCAAAGACAGAACATAATGTTTTTGTGTAATGTGTACCTACGGCAAAACATAATCAGGAGACCCGGCTTTAAGTGTGATGGGAAGTTTACCATCTTATTACATCAGTTTTTATCTGCGGAATGAATTAGAGGAATGCAATAACTGGTAAGTGCACTTTTAAACTTTTGCCTGCGTATTATTGGGTACTGGTTGGCCAACAGATCCAGCCGTTTGGAAATTTAACAGTACCCTAATTAGTTAATTTACCGGTGTCTTAATGACCAATGACGAAGAGTAATTTGCAATGTATTTCGTATTTACATCTACTTTGCGTGTGAGCGTAAGCACATTGGAGAGGCATGCAATGGCACCTATTCTCGTGTAGCACTTTTAAATTTCGAGCTAAAAAAACCCAAGAATTTTCATAGCAAAATAGACCTTAACGCGGAGGGATGACAGTTAAATGAGCTTGTATTATTTTGGGTTTTCACAACTCTACATTTAAGTTTGTGCTACACAGAATAGGTACAAATATCTCTACCTGGTAGAGACGAACTGGGCAGCTGATTTCATTCATTGAACGGTTAGAAAGAGATAGCAATTGTTATCATTGACTAAACGACTCGTCAAGCGTAATTTGTGAACCACGTTATGCAGAATGAAGAAAATGTTTATTTAATTACTTTACCTTCTCAAATTTATTTAACTATTCCGGGGTACGAAATTTCTTCACTAATGTAATCTATAAACATAATAGTATCTCCTATTTCATCCGTGGCAGGTATTACGATTCCACCTTATATATATATTTTTTCGTGTTTTTCCATATAAATATTGTAAATAAAGGCTCAAAAAGGGTAAAATAATATAGACATTTATTCATCTTTAAGTTGCAAATAAAAATAATACCTTTGAAGTTATTCCTAAATAACAATTTTAAGTACTTTATAACTCACATTGTTAAACGGAATCTATGAAAAAAAAATGTTGTAAGTGCCACCATCCGCTAGTTATCTGGATATTCCATTTATAATTATGTTGGTTATGCCACTACCAACAATATTTACGGGAACTGGGCTGAGCACACTATAAACTCGTCGGAAGTTTAAATAAAAAACATAATTTTATATTGTAAGAACTATTTGAACAGTATCTTTATTTGTTACCAATAAGTCTACGGGATTGTCTGTGCGACGGCCAGCTAGGAAACGGCTAAGGATGGTAGGTTTCGTAGAATTGGCGTTTGTAGAGTTAGATTTTGTAGGTAGAGGTAGAGGTTTGGCTTCTACATGAGATCTGATAACTTTTTAGAGTGAAAGCCTTATAAACTTGCGAGTTTTTCAATGACTCAAAATGTTTATTTGTAAAATAGATATATAAAGTATACGTTTTACATGTAATTATCTAATCTTTATAAAAACAATACTATATTATGACACAAATATTATAAGGGAAATACAATACCTATTAAAAAAAAACGATATTTAATTTGGGTTAATAAAGTCATACATATGCATAAAATAAAGACCTTTTGGAATAAGAATATTATTAAACATAGTGCAATTAATAAATAAGTTGATAAATTTACTGAATAGACCATAAATTAATATAATGCCTAACCAAATGTATATACTAACGTAAGTAAAAAATTAAAATATTGTATATACCTACATAATGCAATGAATAAATAAGTTAATAGATAAATAAACTATAGATATATGTAATGCCTGAATACGCCCATTCGATTAATCTTGCTAAGAAGAAGGGCAAGAAACTTAGCAAGATCATGTCTTTTTTTATCAATTTTTTTCTCACCATATGGCTTAATACTATCACTGTCTTTTTAACTTATATACAATTGTTATACGAAACAAGGTGTTTAACTTTAATAACTAAAAGATAAAAATATAAAAGACAGAAGAAAATAGTGTCATAAGGAAAAAAATACATCTTAGTATACCTGTCTAATAAGGTAGCTAGTTAAAATACTAACCAAAACATCATCTACCTCTTTCATATAAATAATTAATTTATAACAATAAACTATAAATAGATATAATGCCTAAATCCGCCAATTCGATTAATCTTGCTAAGAAGAAGGGCAAGAAACTTAGCAAGATCATGTCTTTTTTTAATTAGTATTTTTTTTCAATATGGCTTAATACTATTACAGTCTTTTTAACTACATAAAATTATACAAAACAATGTATTAAACTTTAATAACTAAAGGATAAAAATATAAAAGACAGAAGGAAATTGTGTCATGAGGGAAAAAAAATACATTTTACTCTACCTGTCTAATTTTTTTTATAGTCAGTTTATCAACTATTATATGCTAAGTTTAAGTTATAAAATGTTCATCTCAATATGTAAAAAGAAATGTCATAATAATAATAAAAAACAACATAAAAATATTGGTCTACATAAAAGCAAACAATTTGAAAAAAACACAAATCATTTAGAAAATAAACGAACAGTAGTAGTATTACGGCCAAGATTCTCATGAGACCACGCGTCGTCTAAATAATCATTGATTTTATAATATGCTTTTATCAAGAGTCCCTGCTTAATATATAATTTAAACTTATTTTCTGGAAAACTAAGGACCTCTTTTGGAAGTTTATTGTAAAATCTTATACCATGTCTTGCAAAAGAGATGCCTACTTTAGCAAGTCTAATTTTTGGAAAAGCCAGTTCATGTTTCCTCCTAGTGTCTATAGAGTGATGCTCATCGAGCCTCGGGAAAGTATCGATATTTTTTTCGACAGTGAAAATAACTAAAGTACACCAATCAAGCAGTATCCTCATCAGTAATTTGCCTCATCTGTCTGACAGCGTATGCGATTGAACTTAGTTGAACTTAGTTTTGTAGTTGAAACCACAAAGTTTTGGCAAACTACTATACATACATTTTTTTGGTGGGATTTATATTTCTTAAAACAGTCAACACTTTCCTTATTGTCTTCCTGCATATTTAATTAGCACTATAAATCACGCGCAAGGCATGTAATTACACTAACTTTACGATTGCCTTTGTAAAAGGGTTTGCTAATAGTAGAGGAGCTGACTAGGTCGGGTTTACGTCATGTTAAGCTGGTGAGTTCTATCAGGAATGAAAATTTTCACTCAACAAAAATACGTTTTTTTTAAGAAACTGTTTTCTTTGATATTTATGCGACGGTCTCGATTTCAAACGCAAAAGTAACGATTATTTTTCTTATCTATTCTATAGGTATACCAATAATAAAGTAGTGAAAAAAACTGTGTCTGTATATTGTATATTTGTTCAAAATTTTAAATTAAATGAGATGTAAGTATTATACTGACGCAAAAACTACCGTTTTTAGAATGTTTGTCAGCTGAAATAACTGCTATTGCAAGAAAAAGAAAACATAGTCTATTTTTATATGTGAAGCTAGAAAATATCTGCACCAAATACTTTTTCATAAAATCCAGAAAAACCTCGAAAATTCACTGATTTTGCGTACCAGCAGCGTGCGAAGCGAGCGTTCTAATGTAGAATTTCTAGCAATATACTCAAGTTCAGAATCAAAAAGGTTAGAATTCTGATTTTTAAACAGCACTATAAGGCCGTAAACTTACTAGAGGAGATATTAGTTTCAACTTGATATCTGTAACTGGGCCCGAGAAAAAGGGTCTTGATAGACAAACATACAGACGGACAAGAAATTGATTATATAAGGGTTCAATTTTTAGGGTTCCGTACTCAAAGGACGACGAATGGGACCCTTATTACTAAGACTCTGCTGTCGATCTGTCTGTCCGTCTGTCACCAGGCTGTATCTCATGGAACGTTGACATTTGAAATTTTCACAGATGATGTATTTCTGTTGCCGCTGTAACAACAATAAAAAAAAGAATAAAGTAAATATTAACGGGGGCTCCCATACAACAAACGTGATTTTTTTTGCGTTTCTGCTCGATATTGATAACGGCAACAGGTAGACGCTTGAAATATTCACAGAATATCAATTACTTATTTACTTAAAAAATTAATAATTGAATTAAAATAAAACAAGTATTTCAGGTATTTTCAGTATTTCATTGTCCTATACGACAAACATGTTTTTTTCGTTTGTTTTTGCTCAATATTGATAACGGCAAAAGCTTGAAATATTCACTGAATATTGAGTTATATTATTCACTTTACAAATAAACAAAAATTAAATTAAATTAAAGTAAAATAAAATTAATATTTTTTATTGATAATGGTACGGAACCCTTCGTGCGCGAGTCCGACTCGCACTTGGCCGGTTTTTTCATTTGGATATAAAAGCTCACAAAAAATGCTAAATATTATTAAAAGGGCCTTTATAACTAACATGGACGAACATAATACAGAAGTTTGTCTCTCGAAGGAACGTTTGACTGCAGGTAAGCTTTATTACGTGATCATTGCCTCGACAAAACGACTCATCCTGCGAGTCCATGGTCAAACGTTTCTCCGAGGGACAAAATGTATCTATTTGTGACAACTATGCCAGCTATGCTGGGAATAGGAACTAGAAATAACCGACCATATCTCAAAAACATCAAAGGTGGAGTTGGTAGATCTTAGAGAACACTATGACATAGGTAATATGCATTAGTTGAATACCCATCAAGCGTCATTTTGCCTGTCTTACGTCACGCTCTTTACCTAACAAGCTCCTGTACTAACAATTTTAATGATAGTCATCACAGACTGAATAGATTCTAGGTGTGCAATAAAATATTTAAAAAAACAACGTTCTTTAAATTCTGATTGATAATTCTGCGGCCAGTATTATATTAACTTTAACCGACTTAAAAAAGTAGGTAGGTAGTTTATTTGTTCACTAAAACTAAAAATGGTGTCGATTCAGTGAAACACGACTTAACTAATTTGACAGGATTAACCTAATTTTAAGCATCCTGTCCTTGTCTTTTCGATCCATCCATCCATCAGCCTGTTTCGTCCACTGCTGGACATAGGCCTTTCCAGGATTTCGCCACTTTTGGCGGTCCTCCTGGAAGAAATGCCCATACTCACACACGCTGGGCAGGCGGGTTGGTGAGTGCGGTGCCGAAACCCTTGCACCAGTGACGCCGCTGCCCGTCACCAGTCTGATTTATATAAGGCCCGGCAATTGGGGATGGATATACCGCCATCCATCGGTCCCAGGCAATGGTGGGCCGCCTGGTTTTTTTGCCTGAGAGCTGTCCTCTTATTCTCCCCCGAATAACTTCGGGAGGATTTCCGAGTAAGATGGTGGTACCTCCACAGTCGAGCTCGGCATTAGCTCTACCACCTAACCTTTCGATACAGAAAGAAAAAGACTGAAAGCTTAAATTAAGTTTAGTCCTGTCAAATAAGTTAAGTCGTGTTACACCGAACCGACGACACCAATGACGTCTTTCCTTTAGTGAAACTTATGAATAAACTTGATGGTTGATATTAAAATATAATAAGATTAAGTTTAATCAGAGTTAGTCGTATGCTCTCGGTTAGGTGGGCGAAAATCGCTACCGAGTGGGTGCCAGATGACGGCTACCGAAGGCCAGGCAGACCAAAAAGACGATGGCGGGACGATCTTGACTCATTTATACCAGGGTGGTTGGAAGTAGCACAGGGCCGCGATGTGTGGTTTCAGCAAAGGAAGGCTTTTGCCCAGCAGTGGGACAAGTTAAAGGCTACATAAAAAAAACTGATTGAAATATTAATTAGATGCTGCACTAACTAAGTCAGTCACCGGACTTATCAATTGTTTTGGATACTTTATTCAAATAGGTAATGGATCGCTAAAAATGTTCAAGTATGATTTAAACTTAATATTGTGTTAAATAAAAGATAACTTTAGATCAGAATATTGTTATTTTAGTACCAGATCGCTCGTTTTTCATTTCAATATCCCAAAAGTGCATTCCGTAACAATTGCTTTGACACTATGTTTACATTTTCGTGCAAGTAATCTAAAATTTTCAGCGCCTAATTTACTATCGTAAGAAAGCCTGTCATACTGTTGAATACATGTTAAACATTTACCTATCTTTTGTATTGAGAGTTTTTCACATTTGCGAATTTTTTTTTTGTAGTGTTTGATCTGCCACAATTATTCCCTTACGAAAAAGTAATCACATTATCAACTTCACATCGCGAAATCTTTAATTCAAGTTCAGTTACTAAAAAAATTGCCAAAACAATCATATTTTGTTAACACAACATAATGTACCAAAATTTTTAATTATTTAACTATTATAAAAAAGACGCTCGTAAATTTTATCGAATAATACTACCAGATTAACAGAGTTTTTTGAATAACAATCAAAATCAAAAGTCGAACCTTTCATTTATTTGGACAGAAAAACATAATTTTTGATATTATTTTTATTTTATATCATAATGTACAAAGATAATTATTACTTTTTTTACTATTGTATAATATAAAAATAAAAATCTAAATTATAATTACCCATCAATATAAATTATACTCCTAAAACATATAAAAAATTAAACTTAACTATGAATAATACACCTGTTCCAAATTGGACCCCTGACGCTGACGCTGGCCATATTTCCTCTTTGAATGGCCGAACTTATACGTTGGCGGCGGAATTCGCCAGCCCTCCTCTGGTCACCCGAACATAACTAATATCACACCAAATTAAAAAACATGGGTCTTCGAGTACAACCCTTATTAAACAAAATTAATTTTCAATTTAAAGCAATATAAGCGGTCTATAATATACTTTTTCAATTCCTTGAAAAAAAATGCAAGCGTGATTAAAAATGGTTTCAAGCCAGCCACTCATTATGGGCCTTTAATACCTGAATTCGCAGTCCTGCTCTCACGCTTCTGCTTTTTAACTGTCTATCCTACTCTAATCAGATGCTGCGCAACAAACAAACATCATTTATTTTGAAATCGCGGCTACACTGATGGTTTTTTCATTTTTATGTGACAGTCTGCAGCTGCTTTATACTAATATCAGTTATTATGTATATTTATAACACATGTATTTATCCACAATATATAGGTAGTTGTATTAAATATAATATTATACCCAACCGGTTTCGCTATTCAGCATTCTCAAGGGCTTAACTAAAATACTTATTTAATTACATTTTCAGAATGTACAAAAAAATACGTGCCATAAAATAACAATATTATCTTTTAATATTGTAATTTCCACCAAGTGCCAACAATCACAAGCATCAACTATAATATCAGTTATATTATGCAAAGTTTCAGATCTAATTTCAAGTATTCATTGAATGCTATAGGTTTATTGTACGGTTTGGAGGTAACTTTGTATTTTTTTTCCATCGAGTAAATTTAATGGAATCAAGTTTTCACAAGAGCATTGACATAGAATTAGTCCTCAACTTTATCATATATTAATTTCAGAGTGATTGTTGCAGTATTTGTTGGTATACAGCAGGATTATGCGAAGCGAAGTGAGTAAAATATTGGATTAATGTCGACTTTTTTATCCAATCTCCCGTCGGTTAAAATAAAAATTTAAGGCTTATTAAAATTGAGTTTCAAAAGCTAACCAGTTGTAAGCAAACGACTCTGTAAAATATAAAAACAAAGTCAGCTCTCAATATTTGAAGAAGGCGTGTGGTAACGTCAACTAAACAGAATATTATCACTCCATGCCTTCACATGGATGTCGTAAAATGCGACTCAGAGATTATAAAAGGTATCTACAAGTTAAACTTGCACTTCAATTTTGTATTTAAATATTTATTTTAAATAACAATAGAAAAACTTAAATAACATAAATAGGTAACCTAAAATACTTAAAAATATTGTTTTGTATTTTGTAGTAAAACTTTTATTTTGACTTGAAGTTGGTGTAGTTTTTAATAATTGACAGTACCTAACGTTACATTGAGGTTACGGTTAATTAAAGCTTTCTACATACTCACTAAGATGCTATTTTTTATTTGTACGTTCGCACCCAATCATGGTGGTTGTCACAGAATCGGAACGTACATTTGAAAAGAATTTATACTTTTTTAATATATTTGGCTTGTGGCCAGGAAAAAGAGCTTTAAAATTGTATAGATTCATTGAGTCCTTTTTTTTCATCGTAGGAGTCATATCTTACCATATTATTCTAACCCTAAACATAATTTATGCTCCGAGAACAATAGAGAATATCATTGAAGAACTTTTGTTCTTTTTTACTGAAATTTCCGTAATTTTTAAAGTTTTGGCAATCTTAACGAAACGAGAGAGAATATTAAAAGAATTTGATATTTTAGATTTAAACATACAGGCTACAAACAATAAAATGTGTAAAAAAATTATGAAAAACCATTCGGCTGACTACAAAAAGCTTTGGAAGTTTTATTTTATTACTTGTCACTGTGCCTTTGTCGCGATAGTCATTGTGCCTCTATTTGCCCACGTAATCATGAAACAGAAATTATGTTTACCCGTGGCATATTTATATTTTTTATCTGAAGATATCAAAGCGGAATACATTTTATATTTGTTCGCAATCCAAACAATTTATTTGTATATTAATATGTCATATAATATAAATATAGATACATTTATTTGGGGTCTAATGTATATGGGCTTAGGACAATTTATATCTCTCAATACCGAATTGTCAAACATTAGATTATCAGGTGTTTACAAGACAAGAAACAAAGCAGAACAAATAAAACAAATCAACAGTCTCAAGCAGTGCCTCAAGCAATATGATTTCATTCTTCGGTAAGTTTTTAAAGATAATAAGTATGCGACCTTTTAAAAGTAAACGAATGTCTATCAACGTTCAATTCTAAATATTTCACAGGTCCTTAGTTTGTTTACGTTTTTAAGATTTTTTACTTTAAAATTTGTTAAAATTATTTATTATTATGCCTATATATGGCATATGATATACTATAATTACTTATCAAATATTCATAATTTTTGATAAATATTTCACATATCAATAAATATGTTTTTATAATTTATATATAACTACAAAAGCCCAAATAGTGTTAAATTCTAAGATTTTCCGGTAAAACCTTAGATGTACGAAGTGATGATGTTCAAAGTTCAAAAATAAAAATGAAATAAAAATAAAGATTTTATAAATCCAACTTTAAAAAAGAAGTCCGAATTGTACACGTATAATAAGAATTAATTTTGGACTTTTACCAGCAATCACCTATTTTACAAGAAATACTCGTATTGGTGTATTTGCTCTTTGATTGTGTTTGTGAATCTAAATTAGTATGAAAAGTAGATGTTATGAAATAATGGACGATCTGGTTAAAAGTCAAAGAGACTTTCTTCTGAATTCTGATACTAAAAGTAATCAACGTAAATCAAAAACAGTTGTTTGGTTAAGGTAAGATATCTATTCATTTATGGTGAATGTATACTCAAACTGCAATTTAGACCTATCTTTGAAGGCCTACTGATCTTACACAGAAGGCCAATACACAAAAAAAATACATAATAGGTATAAATTCTATGTTTAATAAAAAAAAATGTCTTTACTTTAGACAAAAATTTATTGAAATTTTTCGAAAGTTTCTTGAAGCGATTTTAGTGATCCTTTCACCATACTGAAGAAAATTTATAGATCTACAAAAAAATTGTTCATATATTTTTTTCCGACCATTGCATCCATGTGAATAGTATATTATGCAATTACTGAATAAAGGACGGATTTAAAGCGAGGGCCATAGATGAATCACGAGCAAGTAAAGGATTCTAACGATTGAACCACGACCGTAGGGAGTGATTCATTGAAGTGTTAGAATCCCGAGCGACGCGAGTGATTCATGGCCCTCAATATAAATCCTTACTTTGTTCAAGAGTTGCATACTATACTTTATACTGACTACGAGAAAAAGAAATAATTTAAGCGAAAATAGACATTTAATAAGAAAAAAGGAAGGTTAAATTAATTAAAATGCACATTAAAATTGGAACAGACTCTGAAAATGTGCCCGAAGCTTGATTTTCATTACTCCATTTGCAAAACTGATCGCGGGCTTTGTTGGTGTGATGGCGTCATTTTGGAGGCTAACTTGCCATGACAAAATAATTATTTAAATCTATTTAGAAAAAAGGAACAAGCAAGTTAAATATAAGGCAGCAGGATACAAACAATTAACGCAAAGTGAAATTCAATATGCTAACGTCTCAAAAAACAAAACGTCCTTCTCGAAAGTAAGCAATAAATAATGCTCATAAATTGTTTTCCAGGATCTCAAATTCTATAGAGTTACAAAAACATTAAAAATTAATGGACACACACACACTTCAACAACGAAAGGTCTAATGTTCTTGGAAAAGACAAAAACGCACGTGTACCTATATTCGAATTGGCAACTAAGCTATCGAATTACATTTGCCATACAAATGTGAACCTTAACGACTTAAAAATATCGACGAACAATGATTATTTACAAATGATATTGTGCTGGAGTCTATCTTTATACTTTCGGGAAACGACCTGATTTGAGTAGCTGAGAGTTACTTTGTGGAAGATTGGTCTAGCAAAACGAGATCTAAGTCTTGAGTTTGACTGGATAGCGGAGTTTGGAGTGCGTGTGAAGCGCATGCGCGGATAGGCTGTCTAACCGAGGGCCAATGACGTCAGGGGGTGCTTATGCGCCGACGGCGTTAGTGTGTGTGCACGGGTGCTATTAGTGAGATAGTGCAGTGGAAATTGGACGCTAAATATGTATAGCATAGATGTTAATTTAGAGTAAGATTTATTGTAAATTATTATCTACCTAAAAAGTTGGGGGTTTTTCCGAAAAGCGGGAAGACAAGACAGGCAGACAGTCAGTTGGTCTTGGAGCGCCAAGAGACGACCTAGTCTCTTAGATAAAACTTAAATTTTGATAAAACCTTGAACTGAAATCTCAGTATAAATTACAAAGTGTCAGTATCAGTCAGTGAGCTGTACGTGGGAACAACAGATAAAGCTAAGTGTTTAAAACCTTTGCGGATAAAGAGTTTATTGAGCGAGATCACGATTAAAGTTGATTGGATAAGATTTCCTTTGCCAAAGTTTATAATCACAATCGAGACAGTTACAGACAAAGTAAATGTTGATAAAAGTATGATCTCGCAATAGACACTTTCCGTGCACATATGTTGTCTATGTATACTTTTAATTATACAAATTTCTTTGAAATCTGTGCCCCATTACGAGGAACTTTAAGCTGATAAAACTGGGCAACATTTGATTTGCCAAATGTTAATGTTTCAGTGTATGTTATAAATACTCCAAATGAGAAGGAGTGATTAAGCAAACGCTCAGAGAAAGGGAGGTCCCGGGTTCGAATCCCGGTGACGAGCGTTTTACACCTAGGTATACCTAGCTGTCCTCAGTGAAGTTATACTCCAATGAGATAACGTTAATTTACATCTCCATGTGAGGGCTAAATCACCAACAGCTTAAAATTATATGAATGTGCCAATGTCAGTAACTTAGGAAGCTGTGTCTATAAATTGCCGTTCAATTTGGCAATATTTACTACTATCAATAAAGAAAGACACAGATTATATCCCGGCTATATAATACATTTTATAAGAGAGTGGTGGGAGATATTGTGTTGTTAAGCGAAATTTCAATGATTACGCCTTTGTTAAAATAAACAAGTCAGACCCGTAAGAACAAGAGGTTTCTACAAGAGGGGTCAGGGTTCAGTTCAAACCTGAACCGTGCAATTAATCATAGAAAAGAATTGTATCTTTCATAATCTTTATGTACTAGATAAGTAATAGATAATAAGGCCAAAGGGGTTTCTTGTTCATTCATTGTTCTTCCCCTTTATAAAATTGATTGGGCCATTGGAAACAATGAGAAAAAATGATAAAGTAAAGTAATAAATTAGAGTCACTAAACTATCCGTCTGTGTATGTCTTTTTCTCTTTCCTCCCTTTTATAGTTGTTCCTATCCCACATCTAATAAATACTAAACGTATTTAGCAATTATGATACATTATTGATATGATTTGCTATGATCATAATTGGAAAAATAATTCAGTAGTCAAGTCCTAGTCCAGACTTTCATGGTTAGATATATCATGGGTATGCATGTATATGTATGTATTGGCGCCGATGCATATATGTATATTTATATCTGTGTAGAGAGGGGTTAGCTGACCAAGTCAGAGAGCAGACCATCACACGTGCTGCCGCAGACCAGAATCTTAGATATTGCGCTTAGCAAATAGCAAACGCAACTAAGAAGAACTTGAAATACCTAAATTAAAAAAATACACAACGTAGGGGGTCCAGTACTGAATTATTTAACAATAGATTGTGGGAGATATTTATTTCATAATATGGAAATAATTATAATACATTTATTAACATGACTGAAAGACAGCCTTAATAAATAAATATACAGACAAAAAGGGAGAGAGGACAGAAATACACGGGGACGGGTTTCGTTAGTTTGGAACTATTAATTTATTTGGAAGATAAAAGACAAGCCTTGATCTTGTGTTGGACGTTTCATTCAGATTAATTTTAACATCTTTACTGACATATTTTATAGTAATATAAAATGTAAAGAGCCAGGAAAGCCAACATTTTATTCTATAAACCCTAAAGTAAAATTAACCTTCTGACTGAAAAGTAATTATTTAACTCAAAGCTATAATATTGTTACAGTTAAAATTATATTATTACTGTAAAATCTAAAAAATGGCCTAGCCGACACTGTCATGAGTAGTCATGACCTTCCAAGAAAGAAGGGCATTTCAAACGAAATTGATTAATAAAATTGAGAAGTATATGTCACCCTAGTTAATGTTTAGTGTGCTAAAAATCTGTGTTTCTAAAGATCAAATGTAACAAAGGCGAAAAAAAAGAAAAGATCGCTAAAGCTGAACTCAGATCGGTTGATCGAATACATTCAAATCACATAGGGCGAAAATCTTGTCTACACAGTGCTAAATTGTGACTAGACAACAAATAGTCAGCTATCGTCTCAGAGCTAATCTAGAGTCGATCAAAAAAAAAAAGATACTAGGAAACCAGATATTTAGTTGGGTTCAAGCTCCTGGGTTTCACCAGTTGACAATTGGGGAAATGTCTACAAGATCCTAGTTTCTTCAAACTAGTTGACACTTAGATGTGACCTTCAAGTTCCCGGTGCAAGAAACAAAAAAAAAGAATCGGTGACACTTAGGTGGTCTGGATTTTAACTACGGATGACTATAACTCAGAGATAAAAACTGAACTAGATTGCCTGGTAAATGACTGGGAATCTATAAAATAATTTATGAGATCAAGATACTATTTTGCAAAGTAATAGACCGTGATTTGTCCAACCAAGACTAGGAATTGGAGAGGTGTTTTGAATTACAAACAAATTAAAATTACATGACAGCCCATATTAAGGCCAAAATATATCGAGTATATAAAATAATATACTTTTAATGTTCATTATTAAATTCTTCAGAATGAATCTCAAGGCTTAATTTTTTCAAAATTATAAAGATGAATATAAGAAGAAGAAGGGCTACGTAGAAACATTTTATGTGTGAATTTACAGAGCTGAAATTATTCAGAAAATATTTTCTACGATATGTTTGTATTCTTTGTGTCATTTTGCAGGGCGTTGGTTGAAGTGTGTGTGTTAATTACGCTATAGTACATGATAATAATTGAGTCCTAAATATGCGATAGTAATAATAAAGGAAGGTTTCGGGTTTAAGTTGTCTAATAATTTAGGTTGTTAAGAAAATAAGGTCGCTAACAATACCATTTAGTGAACAACAATTAATTAACTGCGTTTTGAGGCATTTTAAAGTAGACATACAAAACCTATTGTTTATGAGGACTGCGGAAGTAACGGTACTCACAGCGTTTGAATTTCTCAGAAAGATGAAACAGAATGTTACGGTTAAAGGTAAAAACAGACCGGTGAATGAAGTTAGGTTTGTAGGTATATCAGGTTTTAATTAGGGGTAAAGGTCTTAGAAGAGGCACGTTGACGCATGAAAATTATTATAGAAAAAAAACCCAAACATGGCACGGGGGGGGCCTACGTCTTCACATTAATTATATCTCGTTCAATTGAGATAAAGACTCGAGTGTTACAATGACAAAATTATCAGAGAGAGAGGACACATACTACTAAAGGATTAAAACAAAAAAAAAATGGTCTTGCGTTGTAAGCGAGTACCTAAAGATCTTTGCCTCGTAACGAGACGTCTTAGCAAGCAGGTACATAAGCATACAAATTCATACATAGATATTTAATTCATAACAACATGCTACGAGTTTAACGAGTTGCTAACGAGTTAAACAGCTAATAAAAATGGAGTATTAATACTAATTAATAGATACATCAATTTATGAAATTCATTAATTAATATTAATGATTTAAGAAGTAAACGAAGATATAAAAGTCCTCAGTTGATTGCGAAGAGTTGCGAAAATTGTAAAATATATAAATGGACATCTGAATTAATGACGATTGATTAAATAGAAATACGAAGTATATAAAGGGTTTAATCGATAACGGCGTAGTAAATATGTATACAAAATAAAACGAGATTAGATACACAATTATATAGGAATCTAAAATTGATATTGAAGTCAGATTTTGGTGATCACGATTAAATCATATGGAGTAATAAAAATTCCAGGTACACATAATATTTCCACAAACGATGGGCGTTTGATTGATTTTAGAAGAGAAAAAGCGATAGGTCAATAAAGAGCCAAGGTTAATTTTGATCCTTAATTAGACAAAGTCCTTCAGACGAAATTCTAGCTTAAAGTCATTTCTGATTAATTTTTAAAATCTGTACCAAGTACAGGTCTGCCTGATTATTTTGTCACTATGATTAAATATATTATAATTTGATCCTCTAGACCTATAATAAAAGTTGAAAGAGTCGAGTATTGCAGGCAATTGGACCACCTTAAATAAAGGGATCCAATACTTAATAACATACCTTTATTCTAAGCTAGCGAGCTGCTACAAGCTTCGGTGGGTACCTTCAAAAACCTATTCTACGAATAGCTGAATCCCAGAGCGGCCGCTCATCAAAAAAATAAAATAAAAATCAAGTCGGACACATGAGCTAATCTGTGTACCGACAATAAAGGATCAGCTAATCGAATTTCAGTGCTAAATTGTTTTCGATACAAAGGTTAAAAAAAAATAAAAAGGACTCTAGAACCTTGTTTAGCGCATAGCACTCCCTTGAGCTTGCTCGGGATACTGAGTTTACTTGGTCTAGCCTTGAATAAAGTGGTAACAACCAATAGATCTCAAATAAGAGACCTAGGACAATCAGGCAATCCCTGAAACCTAGAACACAACCAAATCAGAGAAATTTAGTACTCATAGTTTTCATACAGATATTTGTACTTATATTCATACATGTATTGTCTAATCATGAATCTAGACTTGGCTTGATAGCAGGTCAGTAACCAAGTTATATAAACAATATAGTTGCTCAAATTGACACTCGTGTATTAGACCTTCACGACTATGAGGATGGATTAGATTATGAAACCAGAGGAGTTGTAAGATTGATTTAATAGACATAGTATTGTATAGAAGGTAGATAAAGACACGGTAGCTACCTAGATCGCTGAAATTAGTATTTGACTTGCTAAAATATTAGAGGTTGAATATTACGTAGAATTCCATGTGATATTTAAGCGTGGGAAAGGAATAAGAAAATAAAGCAATTAACCAGAACAAATGACGGAACAGAGTATAGAGTATCGTAAACTCCATTGAAATAAGACTAAAGCGCAAATAGGGTTGTAAAACGAAAGAAGAAATATAGAAAATAGAAAGATCTTTGCATTGGGCCATAATACAGAGAAGCCATTTAGCCATTTAAAACAGCCGACACAAGAGTTTAGTTAACAAGTGAAAAAGGGACGTTTATGATGTGCTATAATACAAAAGTACAAAACGGTCGGAAAACAAATGGCATTTCGAGGTAATATTTTTTTCGTTCTTCCTATGCAGTTATGCAAGGGATTTAAATTTGAACAGATTTAATATACTTATTGGATATTCGTAGAGTTAATAATGAAGAAGGTTTAGAGCCTAGTCTAAGTCTCAAACCGTCTGCACTATGGTGGGGGGGTGTGATGGCGTCATTTTGGAGGCTAACTTGCCATGACAAAATAATTATTTAAATCTATTTAGAAAAAAGGAACAAGCAAGTTAAATATAAGGCAGCAGGATACAAACAATTAACGCAAAGTGAAATTCAATATGCTAACGTCTCAAAAAACAAAACGTCCTTCTCGAAAGTAAGCAATAAATAATGCTCATAAATTGTTTTCCAGGATCTCAAATTCTATAGAGTTACAAAAACATTAAAAATTAATGGACACACACACACTTCAACAACGAAAGGTCTAATGTTCTTGGAAAAGACAAAAACGCACGTGTACCTATATTCGAATTGGCAACTAAGCTATCGAATTACATTTGCCATACAAATGTGAACCTTAACGACTTAAAAATATCGACGAACAATGATTATTTACAAATGATATTGTGCTGGAGTCTATCTTTATACTTTCAGGAAACGACCTGATTTGAGTAGCTGAGAGTTACTTTGTGGAAGTTTGGTCTAGCAAAACGAGATCTAAGTCTTGAGTTTGACTGGATAGCGGAGTTTGGAGTGCGTGTGAAGCGCATGCGCGGATAGGCTGTCTAACCGAGGGCCAATGACGTCAGGGGGTGCTTATGCGCCGACGGCGTTAGTGTGTGTGCACGGGTGCTATTAGTGAGATAGTGCAGTGGAAATTGGACGCTAAATATGTATAGCATAGATGTTAATTTAGAGTAAGATTTATTGTAAATTATTATCTACCTAAAAAGTTGGGGGTTTTTCCGAAAAGCGGGAAGACAAGACAGGCAGACAGTCAGTTGGTCTTGGAGCGCCAAGAGACGACCTAGTCTCTTAGATAAAACTTAAATTTTGATAAAACCTTGAACTGAAATCTCAGTATAAATTACAAAGTGTCAGTATCAGTCAGTGAGCTGTACGTGGGAACAACAGATAAAGCTAAGTGTTTAAAACCTTTGCGGATAAAGAGTTTATTGAGCGAGATCACGATTAAAGTTGATTGGATAAGATTTCCTTTGCCAAAGTTTATAATCACAATCGAGACAGTTACAGACAAAGTAAATGTTGATAAAAGTATGATCTCGCAATAGACACTTTCCGTGCACATATGTTGTCTATGTATACTTTTAATTATACAAATTTCTTTGAAATCTGTGCCCCATTACGAGGAACTTTAAGCTGATAAAACTGGGCAACATTTGATTTGCCAAATGTTAATGTTTCAGTGTATGTTATAAATACTCCAAATGAGAAGGAGTGATTAAGCAAACGCTCAGAGAAAGGGAGGTCCCGGGTTCGAATCCCGGTGACGAGCGTTTTACACCTAGGTATACCTAGCTGTCCTCAGTGAAGTTATACTCCAATGAGATAACGTTAATTTACATCTCCATGTGAGGGCTAAATCACCAACAGCTTAAAATTATATGAATGTGCCAATGTCAGTAACTTAGGAAGCTGTGTCTATAAATTGCCGTTCAATTTGGCAATATTTACTACTATCAATAAAGAAAGACACAGATTATATCCCGGCTATATAATACATTTTATAAGAGAGTGGTGGGAGATATTGTGTTGTTAAGCGAAATTTCAATGATTACGCCTTTGTTAAAATAAACAAGTCAGACCCGTAAGAACAAGAGGTTTCTACAAGAGGGGTCAGGGTTCAGTTCAAACCTGAACCGTGCAATTAATCATAGAAAAGAATTGTATCTTTCATAATCTTTATGTACTAGATAAGTAATAGATAATAAGGCCAAAGGGGTTTCTTGTTCATTCATTGTTCTTCCCCTTTATAAAATTGATTGGGCCATTGGAAACAATGAGAAAAAATGATAAAGTAAAGTAATAAATTAGAGTCACTAAACTATCCGTCTGTGTATGTCTTTTTCTCTTTCCTCCCTTTTATAGTTGTTCCTATCCCACATCTAATAAATACTAAACGTATTTAGCAATTATGATACATTATTGATATGATTTGCTATGATCATAATTGGAAAAATAATTCAGTAGTCAAGTCCTAGTCCAGACTTTCATGGTTAGATATATCATGGGTATGCATGTATATGTATGTATTGGCGCCGATGCATATATGTATATTTATATCTGTGTAGAGAGGGGTTAGCTGACCAAGTCAGACAGCAGACCATCACATTGGGTAGCAAGTTTTCTACTATATCGGCCGCCCTCTCTTTCATTAACACATCTTCTTCATCACTTGAATGCATATTCAATCGATTTATTATAAAGTAACACTAAACTTTGTGTTCGTACAGTATTCAAAAAGGCGCCAATTTACTAATATATGCAGCAAAGAACACAAAATAGTTTTTTTCTAATGCTAAACTCCTCGCAAATATCGACCAATTAGACCTCGAGGAGTTATTTGCACAAAGAGTTTGTATGTCGAGTATTCTTTGCGCAAGGAGTTTGTATCGAGTATTTTTTGGACAAGGAGTTTGTATAAGCATTGAAACTTAAGCATTAGATCGAATATATTGGTGTGTTTTAAATTCAAACACCAAAATAGTGATTAAAAGGCCTTTTTATTCACTGTTTCAAGAATGGTATAATAGTTATTTGTGCAACAAGAGAGCAAAGGTAGTTTTTGTTGCGAGTGCCGAGTTTGAATCCCGAGCAAGAGAAGGATTCTACAATTGAATCACGAGCGTAGTGAGTCAGTCTTAGTTAGAATCTTGAGCATTGTGGGGGATTCAAAGGCACAAGAAACAAAATTACCTTGCTCTCGCGTGACACAACTATTCACCTCATTAGCGAGAAAATACAAGATGTAAAAAAATACATGCATACTATATACTCACGCCTGTCTCTGCGAAGAGGGGTAGTCACAGACTAGACATTTCTATCTGTTACGATCCTAACACACCGCTTTCGCTTCTTCCAAATCCTAATCATACAAATTCTTCTAATCCGGGTACTGTTGACTTCGCCCATCTTCTTTTGGTCGGCAAGTGTCCTTCTAGGGCGGCCCGGTAGAGTCACTCTACTTTTATTAATTCTTTCATCACTCTTCTATTCATATAAAATTTCATCCAATATTTTTTTTTTGTTTAACTGACTTTCGAACGATAGTAGAGCGTGGTGAACGTGGTGGTGGTCATGACCATAGCCAATGAAAGAGTCAGCCTCGGGCCAAACAAATGAAAATAAAAACTATTTCGCGACCACAGTTTCCTCTGTGTTCGCGACATTCTTAATTCAAAACACTTTTTCTCACTGAGTGAATTGACTTTTGCTCACTGATTTTAAATAACAAAGGCGCGCTTTTTGGGCTAGTGAGGTGAAAAGTATTATTTTGTCCTATTTTGCGCTATCCGGAGACGCAGCGATCGTCGTAACAGCCACCTTGCAGTACGCGCTGATATTAATGCAATTTCAATGTCGTTTCCGTCGACTTTTGTACTGACACACCATAAAGAGTTGCTAATTTAGCGTGGGCAATGGGCATGCACTTTATGGCTGAAGTAAAAACGTGTTTTCCACTGTAATGCACAATTTGTTAAGAAGCCCACTAGGTTTTGATTTTGGAAAGCCGGTATTTTATGGGTTACGATATTATACGTATATAACGATATGTCAGATTTAGATCAGCAGTTTTGCAAAACTTGTAGTTGTTTTACGAAATAGCTATGTTATGTAAAACGCTAAATGAAAAAAATTGAGATTGTAGCTTGGATCCATTCCACAGATAAGAAAAGTGTACGGTAAATTTTTAAGAGGCATTATTTACACAGGTTAAATGTTATCGAGGTACGCAAGGTACTCGTGTGTAAAATATAAAACCGGCCAAGTGCGAGTCAGACTCGCATACCTAGGGTTCCCTACTTCGACAGTTTTGGGAACAGTCAGGAAGAAGTTATTTAAAATTTTGCCCATAACTGTTTATGATAACTAAAAAAAGAATCGATTGTACCCTTAGACATAAACAAGCTATAATAGAGCGCGCGCATCGCACATTTCCAGAACCATTTTAATATATAAATAACTAAAAAAGAACTGATTGTACCACAAAAGAGAGACTCAAATATTTTTATACCGTACTCGAAATAAAACTCGTGGATGAAAAGTTTAATTTTGTCATTTTGTTATCCAGAATTTCTCAGCCGCTATATTTTTCCTGTAATCTTTACGTAATCCCAAATTACCATGATTTTTTTCATATTTTTCGGTTCATTAGTTTTCGGGGAACATGCATTTTTTTGTGGTTTTTCAAATATATCTCGAAATCAGTGCCAGTAAATATATTAATATTATATATTTTTATAATCAGCTCTTTAACATATAATTTATATTTTTTTATTTCTCACTTGTTATGAACTTTTTTATCGCTATAGCTTTCCTGTAATTGGCCACGTCATTTTTTTCCTTTTTTTCGGTCCACCAGTTTCGGAAATAAGAGGGGGCGGACATGCATGTTTTGTGGTTTTTCAAAGATTTCTCGAAATATTTTTGTAATCAGCTCTTTAATATCTACAATTTGATACCCATATTGTATTTTCAGGATATTTTTTTTATTTTTCTCTCTTTATTTTTCTCTGTATTGTCAGCAAATTAATGCAAATTTTGTGGCTTTTTTTAAGTCTTTATCTTTAACGGTGCTAAAGTTATGAGGCTGCGACATACGGACGGACGGACAACGGAGTCTCACCATAAAGGTTTCTTTTACCTTTCAGGTACTACGGAACCTTAAAAACGATAGCCTCTATTTTAAGCCCACCTAAATGAAAACCTTTATTCGTATTCATATTTTAGAAACAATTACCTACGTCATGATCTTTTTAAGTAATTCACAAATCGGTCTAATTAATGTTATCGGTTTCGTTTTACATTGGATAAACCTAGGGTTGCCAGATAGGTGGGACTTGGCTAGATTATCTAGTTATTTCATACATTATCCAGCGTTCCGTTTTAAGGCAAAATTTTTGCACACATACACAAAAAATTTACCAAAGATATGAAATTTATTTAGATGTAGAATTAAGAGGATATGTCACGCTTGCAAAGGTCACTGTTACTCCATGTGGAACGCCCCGCAGTGCGAGAGGGACGGTTTCCGGAAAAAATAGCAAAATGTCGGTTTTTAATTAAAATAAAATGAACTAAAATAGCTATCAAAATTTCCAGCTAAGAAAATTTAGTTATCGTTAAAATCTATCTAATACATATAATGTCGTTCAGGTCTGTATGTCATTCCTATTTGCCATACTATGAAAAATAGTGTAGAAAAAGACCTCATTTATAATAATTATTTAATATAATATATAACATAATATTTTCTATCGAGTGAAAGTTACCCATTCACGTTTCTGTATTGCAAAAAAACAGAAAAAGGTTCCGAAATTTATATACTGATTTATCAAATTAGTGGCTTCATCTGAAAAGCAGTTAACAACTTCAAAACGTGGCATTTATATCGAAATAGCCCCTTAAGAATACGACTGAACTTTGATAAAACCTTACTAGTAATAAATCATTTCTTAACACAGAGATAAGTTCTAAATTGGCAAAGCTAAAGCAAATGGCAAAACATATTATATGGCAAAAAAGGAACTTTAAAATTTTCTTTGTTAGATTATGCTACCTTAATTGCTTCCGCACTTATTTGAGTTGTCAGCTCGGCAGTTCATATTGAAATTGTTTATATTTAAAGTTAAATTATTACCTTATTTATTATGTTCGTTTTTCTTTCTGTTGATTAATACCGATTTTTATTTTGTCCAGCCAAAACCCTATTGTCCAGAGAGTTTTAGTATTTAAAGCTGGCAGGCCTAAATTTAATTAACAAAATGATGTTTTTTTTTCAGGTACTGTAGTATATTTCAAAATATATTCAGTCTTGCTTTGTTCGTTCAATTTGCAATTGGATCTATCAGTATCTGCGTAAATATTTATACCCTGACTTTGGTAAGTACGAATTTATAATATTGATTTAGAAAATTATTTAAACACAACGTTAGGACTTTTCAACTGAACAAAAACTGCCGTCTCAAACTATTTGGGATTTAATTTTATTGTTGTGATTGTCGGCACTTGCTGAAATAGCATCAATATCTTGATAAAAACACTTGTACTGTTTTAGAATATATCCTGAAACCTTGTGTTTTCATCAAGATTAGCTTTGTATATTACCATTATCTTGATGTTTCATCTGTTGAGTTCTTACTATTCCTAAAACAATAGCAGCAATGATCGTGGCTCAAATCTATTTATGTGAAAAATATGAAATGAAATGTAGGTATCATCAGTTTAGTATAAAACACGTAACGGAAGATGAGTACCAAATCATAACGTAATCATCCTTAGTCTTTGGTGTACCTGGAAATGTTTGGAACAGTTCAACAAAATCTTTTTAATAATCACGAACAATATTTGTTCTTGCAAAATGAGTACAAGCAAGTCTGGTCCGGTACTCCCAAAAAGATTCGGACGATCGTTTATCGTTCAAACTTACGTGAATCTCTGACACACGCATTAAGGTTGCTCCCAACGCGAATAACCTTGAGAATCTGGGCGGAGCCTATACCTCATCCCCGCGCTACCCGCACCGGAAGATCGCGCGCGCAACGCTCGTCGCTACGTACCGTCCGAGAGTGCCAGGGCCATAGAGTAGTGAAATTACAGAAACCTACGATTTTATATTAAGTAGGTTAATAAATATAAGGTGACTTTTGTTTATGTAGCCAAATTAATATTGGAGACCCGGTAAGTGATCAGGACCAAGGTTCGATGACCCTTTATGTGAAATATTGTATATATATTTTAAGGTGACTTTAATTTATGCAGCCAAATTCTTACTGAAGACTTAGTAAGTGCTCAGTAAGAAGGTACGATGACCCTTTTTGTTCCTTACAAACGCAAAGCCAGCCATTTTGCAAAATCAGCAAAGTGTTATTGATCCGTGTTACTGATCACTTACCAAGCCTCCAGTATGAGTTCGGCTGTATAAATTAAAATCACCTTGTATATCGTCACGACATGAATCCCCGAGGGGGTGTCAGGTATTCCGGGTGTGAATTGTGACTGAGTTAACGTGTCTCCAGTATGAATTTGGCTACATAAACGAAATAGATAGGGCCAGATATAGGTATTTGACCCCCTTTCAATTTAGGAAAGCTATGATTTTGAGTGAAGAATAAAAATAATTACAAAACTCATAGGCTGGTTCACTTTTCTCAAAAAGGGACATTTTATGAACTCTAGCGACATTGATAGTAAAAAAAATCCCAATAAGCTATTTCCACTGATTTGGACCAACTGAACACCGATGTTGGCAGGTCCAAATCTTGACCACGAGTTCAGAATTCAAGATGGCGGTCGTTTACTTGATATCATACAATATTATGATTATCTCTCCCGGTAGTTTTTTTTTTCATCTAGGGCTTGTTTGTCGAAATTCCCAATAGTATTCGTGTTAAACCTTTAAATTGCGTCCTTTTTCCCGGTAGAATTTTTTAAGGTAAAGTTTTTTTCGCCTCTGTTTGCTTCCCATCTTGAACTCACGAACTCACTACTGCGTATTTTACAACTTAGTATTAAATTTTAGCGTTAGTAGTCAGAGCGTAAAGCAGCGCAGGTCCATCCAGCAACACGTCTCGCCCCGCACTGATTTTTCGGGCGAAAGCGGGGTACGGCATGAACTCGCTCTCGAATCAGACGCATTATTATTTAATATAAATAAAGTAAACGTAATTTCGAAGAAGAAAGAATACCAACTCCTTCTACTTTGCTATGTAGTGAAGTTAATAAATTTTGATATGATTTCGACAAAAATTGCAGGAGTTAGACCATTACAAGTGCAAAAATCAGGGCTGAATTAAAATATTTTTTTCTTCGGTTCTATGTATTTTCGGAGAATTCGGAGAACACCAAATCACTCCTCATATCTTGTAGATTAACACATATTTTTTTCAGATAAAAAAGATGATTTTTTGTCGTTTTATATCAATGCAAAATGACTCAGTTTCATGGTATTTTGCGAAAGAGGAGCCTTAAGGGCCATTTCACATTTGTAATCAAGTAATCTTAAATTTCCCGCGGCTTATTATATCTTAGGGAAGACTTTTATAGTGTTGAATTCATGTTTAACATAGAAAATCTTTCGAATTGATAGTTAATGTGTCACATATACAAATTTTTTAATCTTGTAGTGATTCATCTCCCCGCACCTTGTTTATGGAAAAACAATCAAATTGTCAACGTCAAAGAGCTACCTACATCCTTATTTTATTCAATAATTATTTTTTCTGACCAAAATTGCCAAATTATGAGAAATATAAATTTGTTGAAATAAGAATTTGTACCAGAGTCCATTATTTTGTCACATTAACTGTTTAAAAAATCTGTAATTTTTCCGATTTTTACCGCATTTTTTTGTATAGACAAAAGCAAATTCCAATCAAAATTTCATGTCAGAATAACCTATGATCTTAAGCCAATCAAGTTCTACAATTTATTAACAATCTTTTCATTTCGTAAGACCGAAAAACACAATCAATATCACTCATTCCAAGAAAATAACGATCAATAAAAGAGCACCATACAAAAAGAGTACTTTTGTGAAATGGGTCTTAAAAGTGTGATAGAGACGGATATATGACCGAAGGTTTCGCTTCACATTAGCCAAAAATCTTACGAAGATTGTTTCCAATGCATGACGCAATTAAATATCTGATCCTAGCTCTTTCAAATAATGAACAAACACCATTTAGTCATGCGTAACAATTTCTTTTAGCCTTATTGAAATGATAGCCGCGCTATCGGGTAAATTAAATAAATGAAATCGTTCCCAGGTACAAGTGCCGCAACGGTTTATGAGCGCTCGGCGAAAGTGGTGGGGGACTAGCGCATGTGTTCACTCGCGCACAAAATTACTAAGTGAGATATAGAAGAAATGACTAGCGCAGTCAAGGTCACCGTTCATAAGCCGTTGTTACATTTGTATAAGTGATTACTCTTGCTAATTACCTTGTATTATTTTCCTAACATTCTTTGAAAAAAGCTTTTTATTTTTCTGAAGGCGCTTAGGCACGCCACCGTTTTATTACAAAATGTGATAACCCGTTTCTCAGTTGTTTTTCGTTATAGACCAAAGTATAGGACCTCTATCATCTGGTACTCATATCTTTTTCCAATATTTTGATTTTGTTTCAGATTGAGTTTGTTTTAAAGATATCAAGCTGGACAGATTTCCATACGAAGTTGTACCAAAATTTTATATTTCAGCCAGATAGTGACTTTGTAAATGCCTGTATTAAACTATAATAGAGGTCTTAAACTTTAGTCTATAACGAAAAACAACAGAGAAACGGGTTATCAAATTTTGTACTAAAACGGTGGCATGCCTATACGCCTTAACAGCCACGGCAAATTGTACTTGTTTTATAGAAATCATCGCTTTCAACTCAGATTTCTGACTTGAACTTTTCCAACAATTATATTGCTTATTTCTGTTCTCAACATTACTGGACAATTGTTGTTCACACTAACATAATTATTCTTTTGCAGCCAACAATACCCACCGCTAAGAAAGTTTTCACATTTTTCTATAACACAGCAATAACAACGGAACTCTTTTTACCTTGCTGGTTAGGAACCAGCCTCACTATTGAGGTAAATTTAAATACCTACAGAAAACACTAGAGAATTTCACACAAAATATTTATCATTGTTAAACCCTTTTCTTCTCATCTTGATTGAAATCTAAATCTTTCGCGATTTTCACACATTTTGGGGTCTTAATCGCGTTGAATTAAAACATATCAAAAAAGCCAGATTTTCGGGGGTTCTTTTGACGAAAGTAGGACTATCTTAATATTGGAAAAAATATATTTGATTTATTGATCTTTTATATAGGGGATCTATTTATAAACAATGTACTAAGATTTATACTTTTGTCAAAAAAATACATTTTCCACCCTTTTTTTTTTGGCTTTCAAACGTTCGTTTCAAGAAAGCGTTTAAAAATCAACATGATTTTTTTTTCATAAAATATAAAGGTTTTCTACTTAAACCCAGTATTATTTTTCCTACAAAATATTTCAGTATTAGCTAAAAACCCTCCGATCTGCTGTTTCGCGCGTAATTATTAGTATAACGCTTCCTAGACAAATAGGCCAATTAGCTAACCAATAATCGCCTCTATCAAAAGCTAATAAAGTATTTGACATTGGCCTTTTTGTGTTGAACGGGTAATAGCATTTTTTCCTATGCTATGCCATACACATAACAGATAATAATGTCCTTGACGTTTCTACGCCTCTGTAGGCTGTCGTGGTCACAAGTTAGCTATTAAAATGGTTGTAGGAAATGAAAACTTCAAGAGAAATGTGGACCATTTGTAAAGTAGACAATGCGTTTATTTCTTGATTAAAATCTCTCATTCGTTTTCACTTCAGTGAACCTTGCTGAACTGAAATAAAAAAATGTATTTTCTTATCCCTAGCAGTGCAGTTTATTAGCTTATTAGTTTCAGAAGTGTAGTGGCCAGAAGTTTTGACACACAAACATGAATTTTTGGCTATAGGGCTGAAAAGGGGTACTCCTTTCTCAGCTAGAGAGAAAACAAATCCTTTTCCTTTGTATTATCTTGAACTCAGAGCAATAAAACATCATGGCCAAGAACAATTTTTATATATTTTGTAATTTTACAGTCCTTTTTTTCGGTTATTTATATGAGAATGTATAATTATAGAGTCAAAAGACAGCAGCAGCGATTTACGCGAGCGACTGGATAGACAGCTGCCCATCCTACAGGAGTATTATGAAGTTGCTAGTGGAGCGAGCCAATAAACCTGTAGTGCTGAGTGGATGGAAGATGTTTACAATGTCACTCACCACGTTTGCATCGGTAGGTCACAAAGCAGAATTACGTATTCCGCCAATCACTGACAGATGTGATTATAATATTTTTTTACACGTACATAACAAAATGCCACGACATATACAAATTGTCAATTAGATCTAAAAAAAAAGATGGCGCTTCAATCGCTTATGTGGCAATACTATACTGCGACCGCAAAAACTTGATACTTGCTCCTCAGTCAATTTGTAGCGTTCACATTTAAGTAGGAAAGTTTTTTTTGTCGTGACGGTCTCTGAGCTTTGTTAGCTTTTGACCTTGACTGCATGCGCTAGTCATTATTTCTGTATCGCTCCTAGTCAGTTTGTGCTTGAGTGAACACATGCGCTTGTCCCCCACCACTTTCGCCGAGCACTCATAAACCGTTGCGACACTGAGGCACGTAGTTTCGTGTTCCGTACCCTAACGGCAAACGAAGCCCTATTAGTATTATCACTCTTTGGATGTCATCCACAGACATAATTATATGTTTGTGATTTAATATTATTTTCTTTAAAATTTTAGCTTCAGAATTTTCTTTTCAGAATTGATTCTGTTTTTATTTTATTTATATTTTTACAACCAATATTTAAAGAAAATAAGAAGCTAAATATGGCAATTATATCTTTATTTATGATTTAATATTAGTTAAACAAATATAATATTGTTATTATGACCATGTAAAAGTCATTGTATCTAATAAACTTTTTTGTAATAAATTATTTATTAATAATTATGTTTGTGTAAATTTTAAATATTTACTCAAATCACCTTTTTCTGTTCCAGATTATGAAAACAGCGTATTCGTTTTTGACTCTACTACGCAATATGCAGCAGTCGTAAATATTGAATAATTTTATTATTTATTATAATTTACGAAACCTTACTTGCAGAAAATAATGCTATTGTTTTTAAATGTACAAATATGCTTTAATACATGCCTTAGGTATTACATAAAATATAGGCAGCGATCCTCGTATCATTAAAAGACGTCTGAAAAAATATATTTTTTGTCTACATGTCAGACATAACTGAACTAAGTAAGTTTTATAATATTTATTTAGACGGGTCTACCGCGATGTATTTTACTACCTTTTGTTTGAGAAAGGGCACCCGACGTTTCGAGACAGTTGTATGGCTCGTGGTCTACGGTTTGAGACACGAGCCATGCAACTGTCTTGAATAAGGTCAACGAGACGATTTAAAAAATGTCAACATTCGGACCTTTACTGAGTTATCTCCTTTCTTATCTCTCGTACGCAATAATGGCGTCAATTGGTCGACATAATGGCGTCAGTCGGTCGACGACAGCTGTCGTTGCGTGGATCGTGGTACAGGTGAGCAGTCAGTACCGCAGCTACCAACATTAGGTCGCCATTTTGAATTTTGTGTTGTCTTTCCTGTTTGGATTGCGTTCGAAGTGATACGTATTCTTTCTTTTATGTATTTGTTTAGTTTTTTGTTATTATTAAACCGTTACTGTTAGTTTTTCTTGTTGATTTTAATGTTATTGTAAGTGGTTGTTGATTTTAATTATGGAATCACAGCCTGGCAGACAACCTTTAAAAGATATCAATTCACCACGCAAAAAACGTCAAAAGGTAAGTAAGTCAACTTATTAATTCATTTTTCCGGACTTGAACCACTAATATAACTTCAAGTTTTAGGGTTCCGTACTAAGAAGGAATATTTTTTTGGGTTCGTTACCCAAAGGGCAAACGGAGCCCTATTGCTGTCACTCTGTTGTCTGTCTGTCTGTCTGATTATCCGAATATTTTACGGCTCTCTAGCTCTAAAACGGAATGATTTACAGATTATCTGCAGATTATGTACGGAATCCTAAGAGAGGACTCGCACTTGGCTGTTTTTTTTATAATAACAAGTTAAATTTTCTATTCTTTACTATTTTTTATTTACAGCGAACGTATTTTAAAAATGTTTTGAACCCCTGAAAGTGTGTTTACCTTTTTTAAATCGTCCCGTTGGCTTTACTTTAAGTAGTTAAAAATTTACATGAAATTTGTTACATCATTATTTAAACACGTATCTTATTTATGATATATTCTATTACACTTATTGTAGTACATTTTCACGTATCCACATGACTAAACGAATTGTTTGTTTTTTGTATACAATTAGGCATATTATGAATAATATAATAAATAAATAAATACATTTGGATACCAACGTATGTACACCATATTTGTCATAATTGTAATCCTCACATTATACTAGAAAGAAACTCTTCTTAGAGATTACCCAACTAGCACACAAGCTGCTTAGGTAGGCTTTGTCCAGGTTATCCTTCTGTACAGAGACGTATAGTGGGACAGTAGCCGTAAAATGGTAACTATCATACCCAAGCAGATACACAGGCGTATAATAGCTTTATTGTAAGATGTAAAGCAGGGTTATACATATCTTTTGTAACCCTCTGTGGTCTAAAAGAGATATATTGTAGGCAAAAGTGTTTGAATGTAGTTTTAAGCTTTTTTTAAAACGTTTTAGGAGGTAGAGATAATTATTAGACGGGTAAAAATTACATTTATATCGTCACTATAACGGTCGAAGAAGAACAAGAGCGCTTATAATCGTTTGTAGTCTGCTATTTTGTTTAAGAGTTCTGTGAATTAATAATAAAGAGAAAAAAATCTTGGAATTTCAAATAACACCGAAAATTGAAGCTGGATGATGTCTCATTAAATTGATAAGTTAATGTGACATTTCATATTTTTATTTTTAAGATACAATGTTACATTATTTCTTCTTCTACCCAAACGGTATCAGTATATTATGCCGTCTTTTATTATTTAGGAACTTCTTTTTTGAATGAAATAATGTTTAATTTTAGTAAGATATGCTGTTCTCAATAATAAAAGTACTTTTCTCCCACTGGTCGCATTTTATTTCCACAGAAGACAATGAAAAATGACAAAATGTAAAACCAACATACTTTACAAGTGTTTCAAGAATCGAACGGCTAACTCCTAATATGCTCATATAACGGTATATCAAATCGTCCATTCTAGAGCCCTAGACTCTTAAAAGAAGACGTTAAGGCGACGCATTGGAAATTTTGGCGACATGTATCTCCATTTTTGTAATTACCAATTTATAAACTAGATTAAGCATTTCATTGACATCATTTTGCCCGAATATTTAGTTGATTAATTAATTTTCATAGCAGAGAAAAAAATCATTTAGAAAACCTCTTAAAAAAAAGAGATTTCTATTTTACTGACAAACGGGAGCGAATGAAGCCTCTAAGTTTTTTATTTAAATTAGTCAACAAATATAAATATCAAATTAATAAATTAAATAAAAGGTGAGCTACCTGATATCGCCACATGCAAGCAATAAGGTTTTGAAACTGGATAGGCGGGAGCCTTGGTGATGGTACCTACGTACTTAGTTAAGAACAAAGAAATTTATATTTCTTTTAACTATCTCCACTTTCCTTATTGCCGTCTTGCATATTTCATTATCACTTTATATCACGCGCAAGACATGTCATTACACTAACTATACGATTGCCTTTTTAAAAGGGTTTGCTAATAGTAGAGGAGCTGACGAGGTCGAGTTTACGTCATCAAAAAATCAGAGAAGTACATTTGTTTTTTTTTATCTATATTTTGCTAATTCTTATATGAATGTACCACTGAAGAACTTTGGGCACCTACTAGATAATAAGTACATCCCATAGGGGCAGGCAGAGACTACAGATTTTCATATGCCATGAACCTGATCCTGACACACCTATTTTGCTTCTACATCCATCAATGTATCCCGGGTACTTTTTACTTTGCTCTTCTTCAGTATGTCGCCTATTTGGTCGGCACACGTCCTTCTAGGGCGGCCCGGTCGAGATTTACCTTCCACCTGTTGAGCATTAATTTCTTTCGTCACGCTACTTTCATTCATCCTCTCTGTACGCCCAAACCACCGAAGCATTTCTTGTTCTTTTCAAGACAATAGTATGTTACCAATAGTATGGGTGAGATGACATAACATAACACAATTATAATTTTTGAATTACGAATAAAAAAAATACATTGAAAATGTATGCTTTCATAATTGTTTTATTAATGGTGCTAACTGTTAAATAATCGTTATATGTTTTCAGTAATTGAAAGTTTTCTAAATAAAGTGTACCATGTGTGAATTTATGGTTTAATCCAAAAAAATATCACATTCGTAATGATTTTTTTGATTTAGATATTATTAAGATACATGTTGGTTTATGAAATGATAATTAATAACTTGCAGATTAATTTATTTTCCGAGAAATCATCAAATTAAACTATCACTGGAAAAAATTACAGTTTTACGACTGTCTTTAAAGCCAAGTTATCTACTAACTATGAAGAAAGAAAAGACACAAATGATTTTAATCGCGTTACAAAGATTTTCATAAATGTCAAAAGAGGAAGCAGGACAATAAAGTTACCGAATCAATAAAATATACGAAGTTTTAAATTCGGTTTTGTCACAGCCGATGTAAAAGTTACCGTTAATTTTACGATATAATAATTAATATGTAGTTTAATCGGCAAATTAATCATTTTTTTCCGGAAAATTAAAATCATAATTAATGAATTAAAATTATTTGTACCACTTCATACAAAAATAAGTAAAAACTAATAATTTCCTTGTCTTTGGGGACAATCGCAAAACTGATATAGCAATTTTCCTAAGGCTGGGGTTACACATAACAAGTAATCGAACTCAAAAGTATACGTATTTAAAATAAAATCAAGGGTATATAAATTTTAATTGTTTCCTAAATAATCACCTACAGGCCGGCGGAGCATGCGTATTTCATACAAACAAAATACCAAAAGTGTGTTTCCGAATATATGAATTTCTCATGTTTCATGTATAAATCAGTGTTTTATTTAATATATAAGTATTTGGAAACCTATATTTCTTTAATCCAATCGGATTATTAGCCTTTGGGCCTCTAACTGTTCAGGATTTTCTCGTTTATTTTTTTTTCTATACCTCTGAGATCTCTCTGCACTAGTAAGTGGCGTGGGAAACCTAAAAAATGTAAAAGCACTAATCTAGCTGCAACTTTATAGTTTTTCGACTTGGCTGGTCAGCGTGTAGGTGACGGGGCAAAATGACGCAAAACCGACGTGACGTTCGCTTTCCATTTTATATTCAAGATTATATTCCGACCAAACCAATCACCTACGTTTTCTATGAAATATAAATAACGTTACTTTAGGATATTGTTCATATTCTGAAAATAGTCAAATGATGTAATGGATCTAATAAATCAGTAGAAAGTTGTCTCAAGCCCGACAGATGAAATGTTGACGGCCGAGGCACTCACAGAAAACACGACTGAAATGTAGTTGACAAAGTAGCTTTTTTTTAAACGGCAGTCAGTGAATAAAATTATATTGTTGACATTTTGAATACTAAAATAGTCTTCGTAAATTTTCAAATAGCAGTTTTAGCCCACGGATATTTCTATCAGGTCCGTGTTTTCGCCGTGATAAAGCCTACATGTCCGGTCTGTTCCACTTTTGGTCGTGTGATGCCATAAATCACATTTGCTTAGTACTTCTTATTCAAAATAGAAAAAAAAACAATAAATTGTTGTTTGGAAACGACACCATCCAGTCGTCAAGAGCGTGCCACGGGCGCATCCAATGCGCGCCGTTAGCACGCCAGTGGCACGCACGATGCGCGCCGCGCCGTTTCTGTCTGGCTTGCGCCTTAGGTTATCTAATTATCTAATCAATGACTAATAAATTAACCTTCAAAACAAAAACCTACCAAATCCAAAAATGCCCCATATTGAACGTATTATAACCACGTTATTAGCTTTGAAGCGATCCATTAGTTACAATTATTAAAGTGCAGTTATATCCAGCTCAATCTTTGAAAATAATTTAGTATTTCAGATACTACCAAATCCAATTTTTAAATCATGCCCAATCTAGTCATCCAATCATGTTGAACTTACACTGGCAAATCCTTATTCCTCCTCTAATCCAATTTTAGATTGTTATTATTTTCATTAGATTTAATTTCATTTATTGTGATTAATACTTGCGATTGTCGGCACTTGGTGAAACATCGTCAACATCTTAACTGAAACAGTACAAGTGTATATTTTAAGATGTTAATTTTTTTTCTGTTTCCATTAATAAATTCAATCTTTACTTATAGTAATGAAGTTGCCATCTTCATAAAATATTTTTCTCTCATAGATATTGTTTAGTTCTCAGTTTAAGAAAATAAAAAACAACAACAAATAGCTCATTTAATTTTATAAAGTAATAAAATATTACTAAAAGGGGCTGAGGTATGGGAACAACAAAAAACAGATCATATCTTACAAACATCAAAAATGGAGATGGCAGATTTTGGTCTTATTGGACACATTATGACAGTGAATGTGTATTAAATTAAAGCACATTATATGTCAGTTTGTCTGCCTTACATCACACTCTTGACCTAGTAAGCTCTTGTACGAACAATTTTAATGATAGACTTGGTAACACCATAGACTGAAAAGATTCTAGGTATATATTAAAATATAAAAAAGAAAACTTTCTTTTAATTCTAGTTGATCATTTTGCAGCCACTATTATAATAACTTTAACCAACTTAAGAAAGGAGGTGGTTTATTTGCTCAATATGTATGTTTTAACTAAATATCTCAGGTACTCGTATGACGACATTCCTTTTCTTAAGCTTATGAATAAATTTGATATTATACACTAAAGTAATAAGATAAACTTATTAATAATGTTCAGTAATTTGTCTATGCCAAATATGTATTATATTCTAACTGTCTAATATAATAACTATGTAATATCCTAAATAACAAATAACATAAGAGCTTATTATATACCGGGTGTAAAAGCAAAGGCAAGAATCCTTCAAGGGTGTGTTAATATGATAGGTAAAGATATTACGTTTTGCGAAACTAAAAAAAATTGTTCTATAGGTACATTTTTTCTTATCTTTTCAAAGTACTCTCCACCAGCCTCTATACAAAGTTTCATGCCTCTAAACCAGTTTTCAAACCACTTTTTCCAGTCCGCCGCAGACACCTCGTTTACAGCCTGCTCGAACGCAGCCAGCGCATCTTCGGGCGATGAAAATTGTATTCCATTGAGCTGATTTTTTATTTTTCGAAATAAAAAGAAGTCACACTGTGCTAGATCAGGAATGTAAGGAGGGTGACCCAGGAGTTTCACTGGCGTGCTGTCAAGGAAGTCCCTTGAGTTAGGTGTGCGCAGGTGCATTGTCGTGGTGGAGCAATAGCCCGCGGAGCCCTGTGTTTGGTCGCTTGTTGCTAACAACAGAGAAAACATCTGGCAAAAATTTGATAGTATACCATTCGGCATTGATGCTTCTTTGATCCCGTAAGGGGATTGATACCAAGTGGCCAGTCAAATTAAAAAAGCTAGCGATCAAAATCTTCCCCCCGCTTCTAAGGATCGCTTCACTTTGGTAGGCGTTGGTTCATTTTGAAACACCCAAACTGGCGCTTGGTTTCTAGGTCGTGTTGATAAATCCAGGACTCATCTGTAACGATGTCGTAAGCACGCCGAGACGAGCCTGCTTAAAATTTGTTTACCTTCGGTAACAGCCGTCAAAGGGCGACCGCTTCTTTCTTCATCTCCCAAAGATAGTCGACCGCGCTTGAATTCGTTATACCAACGATACACGGTTGCCTTGGAAGGGCCTTTATCCATGAATGCCATTTAAAGTCTATTGTACGATTCATCCGGTTAAAGGCGACACTTGAAATCGTAAGAAATCATAGCTCTAAAATGTTCCCGGCGCACATCCATATTTCAGCGAGACACAATACTTTGAATTAGCTCGCAAAAAATGTGGAGGGAAATTTTGAAATTAAAACATACCTATTTTTACTTATAAATAATCATATTTTCGAAAAACATTATAACTGGCCAGTCTCCCATATATAAAAACTTTTTTTCGCAATACTTTCTGAGGGGTCTGGTATTTTAAATACTGGGATCTCTAAATAAAGTACCAGTACCTCATAATAAGACGATTTTCTTTACTCAAAATACACTAATCACGTGGACACCTTCACTGGTCGCTGGCCACTCGGATGAGGGTGCGGGTTGCGGGGTGCAATTAGGTGTGTGGGGAGGCCGGTGAGCTGCGTAGCCATAGCTTAGAAAAATGATGGAATTTTTGGTGAAAATTCAAGGTATATTTTTTTTTCCCGTTGTGACATCAGAATCGTGATTCTTGACTTTGCATTTACACCCTGCATAAATTAATAATTTTTAAAAATTAAATATTAGATGTTGTATTAATAGCTAAGTCTTTAGGTAGCCGGACTCGTGTAAAGTACTTTAATTTAAAAAAAAAAGTTAAGTAGTTCCAAGCAAATAAAAAAGTGCCTTGTTTTTTAATGCTAACCTAGTTTTGCTATTTTGTATCTGTTTACCACGAAAATTGTTGAAAAAATTTCAATTGTGCAATCTTGAAATTTAATGAAGTATGTATAAATATTAAGCTTAAGTACATTCATATAGAAACAACTTGAATTTTAGGACCTTCAAGTATTTTAAAATTTTCACCTCGGTATATACTAAAATGCAAGAGTTATTAAAACTTAAAAGTGCTTTGTTAAGGTGTTACAACCCCTATTAAATAAACAAAAATCAAAAATGTTTTCAGCTGTTGACGCCATATTTGTTAAATGACTGCAAACTTTGCAGTGGCAGAAAAATTAACTAAATTTAAAATATGACGCGGCGGGTTTTGTTGTAGGCGGTTTTGCCTAGCCATCCAATTAGATGCCGCCGTTTTATTAATGATCTAGGTGGCCGATTCAACCATCCGGCGGCGACATCACATACATCTTTAAATGGAGAAAAAATATAAAAACAACTTTTACTTCAAAGTGACAACTTCTAGAGCACATTCATACTGAAAGAGACAAAAGTCAGTTAAATTTGTAATTTGTAATAAAACTTTTATTCTGACTTGAAGTTGGTGTAGTTTTTCGTAATTGACAGTACCGTGACATCGCGATTACGGTGAATTGAAGCCTTCTACATACATAGAGTTACATACAAATGTTCTATTTACCTTATTATTTGTCCGTTCACTTTTAACCATGGCGGTTGTCACAGAATCGGAACGTATATTTGAAAATAATTTATACTTTTTCAATATATTTTTCTTGTGGCCAGCAAGAAACGCTGTAAAATTTTATAAATACCTTGAGTCCTTTTATTTCATAGTAGCAGTCATATCATATGATGCTATTCTGACCTGGAACCTTATTTATACTCCGCTAAAAATGGAGCCAATAATTGAAGAGCTTTTGTTTTATTTTACTGCAATTCCCGCTAATTTCAAAGTTTTAGCGATCTTAATGAAACGAGAGAAAATATTAAAAGCATTTAATATTTTAAATTTAAACATTCAGGCAACTAAAAATCACATGAGCAAAAAATATATGAAAAAATATACAGTGGAGTACCAAAAGCTATGGATTTTTTATTTTATTACTTGTCACTGTGCTTTTGTTGCTATAATTATTGTGCCTCTATTTACCCACGTGATTATGAAACATAAATTAAATTTACCTGTGGCGTATAATTTTTTATCTGAAGATATCAAAGCCGCATACCCAATAACTTTTTTTTCAATCCAATCACTTTATATCTATATTCAAATGTCGTATAGTATTCATATAGATACTTTGATTTGGGGTCTAATGTATATGGGCTTAGGACAATTTAAGTCTTTCAATACCGAGTTGTCAAACATTAGATTATCAGGTGTTTACGAAACAAGAACTAAAGCAGAAAAAATGGAACAAATGAACAGTCTCAATCAGTGCCTTAAGAAATATGATTTATGTCTTCGGTAAGTTTTTAAAGATAATAAGTATGTAAACGCCCAAAGTAACTTACATACATATTAAAGCCAATTTTGAAGGTTTTCATTTTAATCTAAGAAACTTACTAAAAAACGTAATTTTTAGTGACAGTACTATATTTTGCTATTCTGAAAGGCACACCAACTAAAATTATCAAGTCTTTTAAATTCGTTTGACATTTATAAAGTATTGACTTGAAAATGGTTCTTCGTTTTAACCATACTTAAGTTTGATTTTAAGTATGTCAAACAAAAACTAAAGCCTTCAAAATCGGTTTTATTGTCACGATATAATCCCTAAGGGCATGTCAAGAGGTGTTCTCAAGTGTAAACTGTAAAAAGGGAGTCACAGTCTACACTTGGTACACCCGCTTTTCACTGACCCCATGTTGAGCCCCATCGCCGTACATCAGTTAAGGTGGTAACGGAGGATCTCGGTGCAAAATGCACATCATAATATTGTTTTCATTACTTTTGAATAAAAAGTTTGCAATAAATGCGTTTTATAGCAATTCGCGCAAACGGCTTGTCAATAGTTTTGTGATCACATGAAAATTATTCAATTTTATGCGTTACATTTTAGCTGCATTACATTACAACTGTAAACACGCTTTTAAGTTTGTTAATGTAATGCAAACAAAATGTAATACATTAAAGTACGTAATTTTTTGTGAAGACTTTTTTATGAATAAACTATTTCCGCAAGTTGCTTTAAAACACATTTATTGCATACGTTTTATTCAAAGGTAAGGAAAACAATGTAATTATGTGCATTTTGTACCGAGGTAAAAAGTTACTCCCTTAAAATCAACGGATTTGCTTGCCTTTAGAAGCACGCACTACGACCTATGAGTTAGCAAGTCTACCAATCGGCCACAGAGGCAACGAAAGGAAAAAAAAAACAGTAAACGAACATCAATCAACGTTCAATTCTAATGATTTCATATTCCAAGTACTTATGGAATATTAACAATATTATTTATAATGTTAATAATTTATTTAGTAAAAATAAAACTCTTTTCTTTTAGGTACTGTGCCGTGTTTCAAAATATATTCAGTCTTTCTTTGTTCCTTCAATTTGCAGTTGGGTCTATCAGTATCTGCGTGAATATGTATTACTTGACATTGGTAGGTACAAATTAATAATATTAATTAAGAATTAATAATATTTAAACATCATTTTGTGATTTTTTAAGTCAAAATTGCTATATCAACATTGCATAGAACCATTCCATTTAGTCATGTTTAACTATTTCTTTTAGCGTTGTTCAAATGATAACTGCGTTACCTCAAACATTAAATAAATTAATTGTATCTGTGTATATTGAGTATAAGAGCTCGTATTACTTTCTTCACAATCTTTGAAAAAATCTTTTTATTTTATTGCTACTGCAAATTATTCTACTTGTTTTAAAGAAATTGTCGTTTTCAACTTGGATTTTTCTTGTCCAGCAGTTGCTAATTTATTTTTCCAATAAATATTGTATTACAATTGTTGTTAACACACATTATTCTTTTTCAGCCAACAATATCTAACGATAAGAAATTTTTTACACTTTTCTACAATACAGCAATAACAATGGAACTATTTTTGCCGTGCTGGTTAGGAACCAGCCTCACTATTGAGGTAAATTGAAATACAGAAAACAAAGTACATATTTTTTAACAGAGGCTTAGAAAGAATTAGACATAAAAATCATTTTTTTTAAACAGTCTGCTTTTCATCTTGACTGAAATTTCTAAGGAAAATTAGGTTAGTCCGTAGTCAATAAGTTAAATGCTGACAATTTGTTAACTGGAGTTGGCAACAAGCGCCAATTTTGCTGAACCTAAATTAAAAAATATATTTATATATAATATATATTAGCCCTAGCAGTGCTGTCATTAAATTCATAACGCGATACAAATACAAAAATATAAAATCTTTATTTATCTTAATACTTAGCCTAATATGACAAGTTCGTACGGTATCTCCATTTAAGCTGGAGTGGCCTGTGTTTGGAGACAATCGCTCTTCCACAACAATCAGTTATATCGAGGTTGGCCGTATGGCATACATAGACAAACGGTAGCTTAACTATATCAAAATTATTAGTAATGTAATATACAAAGTTAATAAAGGTTAATGTAATCGGCGATGTGTTTATGATTTTAAAATAGAGCGCTGTCAAGAAGCTGGGTGCTGTCAAGGTTTGCTTCTTGGGTACTGTGCTGAATAGTATTTTTTTTAATCTACAGAGGACAAGGCTATATACATAACTACATACCTTCTCACGCCTGTCTCCCAGGCGTGTAAGCAGAGACTACAGATATCCATCTGCTACGATCCTCTACGATCTTTCGCATATTTCACATCCATAAATCTAGTCATACAAGCTCCGGGTTCTTGTAAGGCTATTTATATTAGGTATATACAGAGTCTTAAGATGATAACCTTTTTCCCTAAAACGGGGTGTTCTACTCATCTTTGTAAACAACTTTTACTATTGGGTCCTACCCTGAAATCTCGAAAAAAAAAATCAGCTGTTCCATAGAAAAGTTAAATACTTATTCTAACTAAATTTATGAAAAAAAAAATATATATCGTCAGGACATGAATCCCCGAGGGGGTGTCAGAGGCGTTCCGGGTGTGAACTGTGAAATTCAAGTCTCAGTCCACACTCGGCACACCCGCGTTTCACCGACGATTTTTACGTCCCAACTGATGGATGGTGAGCCCTATCGCCGTTCTTCGGGCACAAATACACGCTTTTTAGGGCATGCAGGTTTCCTCACGATGTTTTCCTTCACCGATCAGCAAGTGGTAAGAATTAAATACTCTGCACAAAAATTCCGGAAAACTCATTGGTGCATTCCCGGCCACGGCCAGGGATCGAACCTGGATCTCAAAGGTTGGGAGGCCAGCGTTCTAACCCTGAGCTACCGCCGCTGAAATGAAATGTTTATGAAAAAGCTGATTTTTTTTTCGTGATTTCAGGTTTGGCTCCATAGTAACAGTTTTATTTATCTAGCTATCAATTCATTATATTCAATAAAATTAGGTAATTCCACATCATTTAAACCGACATGGTTTGTGTGATGGATGATTCATGAAGGTAGGTAGCTTATTAGCTGACTGACTGACCAACCTGCCCGGAACTAATGTTTATTCAATTAAACTCTTATTTCACGGTAATATGATGTGACTATTGAGTGCCCACAAGCTGGTCTAGCCATAACATACAGGTTTCATTTGTTCAACTTTTTGTTTCTTAAACGAGTATATTGTCTCGATAGCAAGCATACACAGGCTGATTTACGGGATGTAAACTAAAGATTAGATGTAAAGTATAATCTTTGTTGTTTTTTTATATTAATTTTGTCTAGTTTATTTTTTAAATCGTCAGGTAATTTATTAATGAGGTTAGGTATAATGTAATCTGTTCTTCGTTGCCCGTAGAAGTTATGTGATTTGACAACTTCTAATTTCTTGTTACTCATTTGTCGCGTTACAATTTTATGCGAGATGGGTTTTAGAAATTTTCCTTTAGTATTAACATGTATTTAACTTTTTAGTTTTTCGTGTTGCTCATAATGATGGGTAGAATAACCCGTTTTAATGAAAAAGGTTATCATCTTAACACCCAGTATACATAATTTTCTTGCATCACTACGAGTATGTACATACTGAATGAATGAGGATGGTTGGACGTTTTGTTCGATTTTAATATTACTTTTCAGGCCTAGGGCTGAAGGATACTTTCAACTCGGTCTTTAATGAAACAATTACCTCTTTTCTCAGCTAGTAGACGAAAAAATCCTTTCGCTTTCCTTTCGCAAACACATTATGATAAAGAAGAATTGTATTTTTATGCCCTTTTTCTCCGTTATTTATGTGAACATGTATAATTATAGAGTCAAAAGACAGCAGCGGCGATTTACGCGAGCGACTGGATAGACAGCTGTCCATCCTACAGGAGTTCTATGAAGTTGCTAGTGGAGCGAGCCAATAAACCTATAGTGCTGAGTGGATGGAAGATGTTTACAATGTCTCTCACCACGTTTGGATCGGTAGGTCACAAAGCTGAATTAGTTATTTAATCAGCCGCTCTTCAATAATTTATAACACGTACATAACAACAGCAGCTACGACACATATTCCTAAGAGGGTGTCAGAAGTGTTTTCCAGTTGGGACTGTCACTGAAACAGTCAACACAAGTACACTCTTCTTTCAATGACTATTTTACGTCCCAACGTGATATAGGATAAGCTCTATCATCATACTTCGGGCACAAATACAAACTTTTTAGGGGTTTACCTCTCAGAGTTTTCCTTTACAGTTTTTTTGGGTTCCGTACCCTAACGGCAAACGAAGCCCTATTGATGTCACTCTGCGCTCTGTCTGTTTGTATGTCTGCCCGTCCGTACGTCACGGGTCACTGTTTATTTTTTTCACTTATTATTATTATTATGTTTGTGTAAATTTTAAATATTTTATCAAATCACCTTTTTCTGTTCCAGATCATGAAAACATCGTACTCGTTTTTGACTCTACTACGCAATATGCAGCAGTCGTAAATAAAGAATAATATTATTATTTGTTATAAAATAGCTTGTTACTTTTAAACGTGCAAATATGACTCAGGTATCTATCACACATAATATCTCAATTTTGGTTTTTAGCTGAGTGGCATCGTGCCAATATCTTGACTAAACTTAATGTGTCTGCGCCGGCGATGGCTAATATCGCATTCCTACAACTGTTCTTGATGTTGCATGGAAGTGCGTACCGCCGTTGGAAAGCTGATAAAATTCCTACAAGATTGTTAGACAATCAAAGTTATAAAAAAAACAAAAAATGCTAGACGTCACTTATGTCTGCATTTTTTTGCAATGTTGCAAAAAAATCATATTTCTATTTTGCAAAAATTATTGTCTGACCCTAGAATATGAAAAAAGCCAGATTTTCGAAGGTTCTTTTGACGAAAGTAGGACTATCTTAATATTGGAAAAAACATATTTGATTTATTGATTTTTTATCTAGATGATCTCTTTTTTTGGGTTTCAGACGTCCGTTTCAAGAACGCGAACGCGAACTTGATTTCTTGTTCATAAAATAGGTAATAGAAATATAAAGGTTTTCTACTCAAATCCGGTATTTTTTTCCCTACAAAATATTTCAGTATTAGCTAAAACCCTCCGATCTGCTCTTTCGCGCGTAATTATTAGAATTACGCGTCTTAGACGTTAATTAGCTAACCAATAATCGCCTCTATCAAAAGCTAATAAAGTATTTAACATTGGCCTTTTTGTGTTGGACGGGTAATAACATTTTTTCCTAGGGTATGCCATACTCTTAATTGGTGCGGCTTCGTGTAGTTTTGCGAGTTACTATTACATTAGCTTTATTTAATTGTCACCCTGGATGATAAAAATCCAATAAGAAAGAAAAACGAAAAAAAAAGAAAATATGACAACATTTTGATTGTAGGTATGTTAGTAAAAATTGATATAAACTTTTTGTGATTATCTCTACAATGTAGGAAAGGAAATTTATGGTTCATACAAAAAACATTACATTCAATGCAACATTATACAGCTATGATATCTGTATTTTGGAGGAAACGGCGCGATTTTCGAAAATGCGCAGTATTCTACAGGTAAATCAAAATTCGGCCCCGAGACTCCTTTGAGCATTCTTTGCTATTCCCTATGGTTTTGGATTTCACGATCCATACCCACTTTAAAAAATAACCCTGAATTTAAGATGCAATTTACGTATGCAGCCAAATTTATACTGGAGCTTTGCACGGATTGTAACACTTTTTGCTAATTTCGCAAAATAACATTTGGACGTCCCATAGTAATTGACTCGGGGCTGGGCTTGCGTTTGTAGGGAACACGAGAAGAATAATTTACGAATTTCAAAAAAAGGGTAATTGAATCTTGATTTTGAGGACTTACCGAGTCCTCAGTACGAATTTGGCTACAAAAATAAATGTTACCTTTTACATACAGGATATGAGCGACACTATCGAATGGTGCAGTAATATACAGTGCGTTTTGTTTATACAGGCTGTTTCGATTCCCGACAGGGGAAATTATTTTTTCAAAAATCCAGTGATGCAGTTTTGGTTTTCATCAAAATCGACCCGAGACTCTTTTGATAATTTTTCGCTATTCCTTAAAGTTTCCGATTCGGCAATCCACGCCTTCTTGAAAAAGTAAAGACTCATACTGAAGACTTGGTAAGTGATCAGTAACACGGATCGATAACACTTTTTGCTAATTTCGCAACATAAAATCTTGACGTCCCATTGTAATTGACTTGGGCTGAGCTTGCGTTTGTAAGGAACACGAAAAGAATAATTTACGAATTTCACAAAAAGGGTCATCGAACCTTGTTACTGAGCACTTACCAAGTCTTCAGTAAGAATTTGGCTGTATAAATTGAAGTGATCTTATATTTAACGTACAGACACAACTTTTTACAACTTTATTATTAGTAGTATAGTTAGATAATAAATTCAACCTATCATTCAACATACCAATTCAACCTAATTGCACCTACAATAGGTGCCCTTGAAAATATTGCGTAACCGTTTTATAATTTTTAGGGTTTCGTACCCGAAGGGTGCCAAACGGGACCCTATAACTAAGCCTCCGCTGTCTGTCATCTGTCCATATGTCACAGGGTCTTACAGCTTCAACCGTAATAGGTAGAATGTTACAGAATAGGTGTTACTATGGCCTCTATCAAGACCAATAATAAAATAAAAAATTATGGGTGGTCCCCATACAAGAAACCTTGAAAAAGTTGCATTATTTTAATGTTATTGGTTTTGGCTCTTACTTAAATGCGATAAAACCTACAAGTTTGTAGGACTTTAGGGTTAAAGCAAAACAAAAAATAATAAAACGTAGGGTTTCGTACGCAGACTGTGCCAATTTTTTTGTCAGGCGCTACCATTTTATCAGCTTGCTTTTTGTAGCCTTGATGTTGCTTTGGTATGTATATTGTATTTATTTACTATTATGATTTTAGGGTTCCGCACCCGTATTGTGAGGTTCTACGGAATCCTTAGTGCGCGAAGCCGACACGCACTTGACCAAATTATTATTATGTACACACACACACACACACACAACTTTATTAGCATTTATATATTAGTGTGATGTGTCTAGTGTGATAGTGTGATTATTACCCTTTACTTTACTTTTTCCACAAGACTTACTGAATTTCTAGTCACCTATACAGAAAATAATATCAATACAATTTAATTGTGGCGGTCCATACACGCTTGGCAATGAAATTTATTGCGCATTATCAAGTAAGCGGTCACTGATTAGAATTATCATGAAAACCAAACAACGAAGAGAAGAATTCAGTCAAAACCTCCCAACATTATTTCTCAAACTAATCTTACTGATTGATGACGAACGTGGAGGAAACCCAAACTAGCTTTAATTCACGAACTCAAATCGGCAAAATTAATTAAAAGTTTATCAAAGTAATTTAGCTTCTATTTGCGTTCGCACAAGATTCACACTGATCGTTGAATTAAGTGTGTCAGGTCATAACGTCTTAAGTTATAAATTGACCTATTTTGTAGCGGACATGGCTACAAATTAGGCTTTTTGTAAAATAACTATTTTTTTTGCTAATCGAAGTTGAAGAAAATCACACAATAATATCATAAATGCGAAAGTTTGTGTGTGTGTGTTTGTTACCCTTTCACGCTGAAACGGCTGAACGGATTTGGATGAAATTTAGAATGGATATAGCTTATACTCTAACTTAACACATGGGCTACTTTTTATCCCGCAAAAAAGTATGTCGTTAAACCGAATAACACGCGAGCCGCAGGCAAAAGCTAGTGACAAATAAATCTTTACAATGTGGGCAACATGAATTCTGATTTACTTATGCACCAGCAGGCACAAAGCGTTGGGCAAGTACATCAGTAATACTGCGGATGCTGTCACAAATTGACTGATAGTTAGAAACATATTTATTTCAATTCTTTATTGTTGTTTATCGTTTTATTATTAACAACAATATTCGATTAAACATCCAAATAAATTGGTAATTTATAAAATAACTTTCAACCCAGCAGGTCATTTCGAAAACTGTGAATCATTATTACGCGTACGTTGCAGTCCATTACACAAGATTGAGTTGGGTCCGGGTATTAAATAAAAATTTAACCCGAATATAATTGAGAATATCTATTTATCACAAATTATACGAAGGTCTCAATACACCAAGTTAGGTAAATAGCAATAACACGACTGATTTCTAAGGAATACGTACTTATAAGACTAAGAACCACACTTAATAATTGTTAATGATGTTCTTAATGTTATGAAGTTAGTAGAGCTGATGCCGGGCTCGACTGTGGAGGTACCACCATCTTACTCGCAAACCCTCCCGCAGTTATTCGGGGGAGAGTAAGAGGACAGCTCTCAGGCAAAACCAGGCGGCCCACCATTGCCTGGGACCGATGGATGGCGGTATAACCATCCCCAATTGCTGGGCCTTAAAACAGACCGGTGACGGGCAGCAGCGTCACTGGTGCGAGGGTTTCGGCACCGCGCTCACCAACCCGTCTGCTCAGCGTGCGTGAGTATGGGCATTTCTTCTAGGAGGACTGCCAACTGGCGAAATCTTGGAAAGACCTATGTCCAGCAGTGGACGAAACGGGCTGATGGATGGATGGATGGATGTTCTTAAAAGGTAATGTGGGATACATAATATCAATAGAATAATATCAAATAAATGGAACACAAATGCATACATTCTCATGTTTCATTAATTATTTAGAAGATTTTTCATTATTATGTATTTTTTTCAGAAACTAGTTAAGTATTTGTTTTTCCTAAATACTTTATGAAAAATAATGAAAATACATTTTTGTCAAGGCATCAGAATATTCAGCGTAGTTTTGGTTTTTTGTGACGTTGTTCTATAGAAGTGTTTAAGAGAATAGGTTCCGATTGCATTGATCGCTGTTACTCCATGCGGAAAGACCTGCAGTGCGAGAGGGACAAATTCTGGAAAATTATCAAAATGACGACTTATATCACGAATTTTATTATTTAAAAAAAAACTAAAGTTTGTATCAAATATCTGTTCGGATAACAGTATAATAAAGCTTATACAAATTTTAATTAATAAATAATATAATATTATTTTGCTCAAATAATGTTAAAACTCGACATGAAACATTTTTTTGGAGTCATCTTTGATTTTTTATGGCTCAATGTTGGAATGACTTCTGAAGATTCTGTTTCGATAAGAGTGTTCATTATATTCTTGACAGAAGTCCAAATTTTTTTCAAATATCTAGTACTGCTAGATTCTTCAAACAAGGAAGAATAAATTATGGTTTTTCGGAACCTATCCGCACGACAAAGATTATTTTACTGGTTGGATTTATAACCAAAATACTAATCAATCGTACGCCCGATAAACTATGATATAATACGATTCTACTATGTAAGTAGATCGCTCAAAAAATTGTGACAATTGAGTATTACATTTGTTTATTATTTGCGGTACAGACGTGTAATGTGTGTCAAAGCCAAATCGTTTTTAGGGTTCCGCACACAAAGGGAAAACTGTGTCTGTCGGTACGTATTGTCACAGTTTTCTAGCTTGCAGACGGAATGGGGTACAGATCTGATATTTGGATATTTAATGTAAAATGTTGACCCGAAACCGGATATTGAATTAAAAATTAAATTAAATTAAGTTTCAGGGTAAAAAGGGTAAAAGGTGGTAGAGCTGATGCCGGGCTCGACTGTGGAGGTACCACCATCTTACTCGCAAATTCTCCCGAAGTTATTCGGGGGAGAGTAAGAGAACAGCTCTCAGGCAAAAAAACCAGGCGGCCCACCATTGCCTGGGACCGATGGATGGCGGTATATCCATCCCCAATTTCCGGGCCTTATATAAAACAGACTAATGACGGGCAGCGGCGTCACTGGTGCAAGGGTTTCGGCACCGCGCTCACCAACCCGCCTGCCCAGCGTGTGTGAGTATGGGCATTTCTTCCAGGAGGACCGCCAAGAGTGGCAAAATCCTGGAAAGGCCTATGTCCAGCAGTGGATGAAACAGGCTGATGGATGGATGGATGGAAGTTTCAGGGGGCCTCATACTTAAAAAGGGAACCGAAAATAAAATGAATTTTCATTCTCCGGTATGTGGGGAGTCATTGTCTAGAACTAAGTAAGTAAAGCATAAATAATTTTTTTTATCTCCAAAAATAAAGGAACGTTAATGATCCTTTTTTGTGACTATAATTATAAAATACCTAGCTATTGTAAAATTTTTATTATAACCTAATATATCAAGCATCAACTGCAAGTAAAACAAAATAGAAGTAGTCCTTAGCTGAATTACCTGGATAAATCTCAGAAGGTCTGATTTTTAACTACTCCCGCAGCCTTAGCAAGTTTAGAAATTTGCTTTATGGCAATAATTGTGGCCACATCCCTTGAGTGCCAATCGCTCAGTGTGAATGAGTACCTCTGAATTTGTAATAGTATTCAAGATGATCACAAACTGGCACATGGCATAGAACAAATTTTGTTTGAGGTCTGATAAGCAAATGGCTGTATTTTCGCTCTTAATGTTAATAGTCGGTAAACACAATATATAGATCAAAATTTGAATGTATTTCATGCCATGCTTGTTTGTCGGATTGAAACGTCTAAGCTCAAAATCTACTGAAGTTATCGTTATTTTACTTTTTAAAATATTTATGGTTAGCAGTTTTATGTAACATTTAAAATTCATTTTATTTTCAAAAGAATTCTGAAGAGCTTTAAAATCATACCACTTTTTTTGCTTTTAGTAAAAAAGCTAAGGTTGCACTCATACGTAGTTATTATGTGACTCAGATGGAAAGAGAGTATTTACAAGCGCTTTATCTTTAACTGAATAAGTATAATTCTGCAGTGTGTAATGTTCATTACAAAATAAAATAATCATAAAGAACAAAATAGTCTACGCAAAATAAATCTCAGACAGTTTTCGAAACCAAAGTTGTTCAAATCGCAGGCCAGGGACTTATTAAGTTTGTCCACAGAGATCTAGTAGACCCTTTCGAATTTTTTAACTTCTTGATTGCTGGTAATACACATATAAACATGCCCAACTGCGAATTATGAAGGACTTTTATTTAAATTTTGGAAGTGTATACTTGATTTAGTGTAAAAATACAAAATAACGGTACCACCAGTGGCGTGCATAGAACTTTTAGCTGGAAATGCAATCATAAGGCCAAGATTGACAATAAAAAAACATATGAAAAAATGTACATGTTACTTTGAAAAATAATGTGTTATATGACACCAGGGTAGGCACTGCCTACTCTAGAGTACATGATCTCATACAAAAACATTCTTTTTTAATTGGTTTTTAATTTTCGTCACGTTATTTTTATTGTCGAACTTGGCCTTTTCATTGCCTTTTCAGAAAAAAAACTCTATGTACGCCAATGGTTACCACCATATATTTTTAAATTGTTTAAAAGTAAGCTGATTAAACATTTAGTTTTGTAGCATACATCCTGTATTTAATAAACACTACAAGTAAAATAATATAATATGCAGCGAAGTTTTGATACCAGAGTATAAAATGTTTGTAGTGTGGTATACTGTTTCCTTGCTCCATTGTGCCATTCCTAATAAAATGAAATATAAACGCTGAAGCATTATAAGAGCTCAAAGTGCTACTAGAACATTGTCGTTTCGCTTAAGCAGGCCAAGTGACCGTAAATATTTTTCGTTGTTTCCGATAATTTTCTCTTTCCTTTCAGTTTTGCTTTCAGTCTCCTTTCAGTTTTGCGAATAACAATTCTTTGAACAAAGAGTTTTTAATGGTGGCTGAACCTTTTATTCAGAATTTCATGTGTAACGGAATTCTAAATGGATAATTTCTTTTTCATGAATCACTATTTTGTTTTGTTCCTCTTGTGTTATTCTTTTATTCAACTCGCGCGTCATGGGTTTTTGATCCCATTGTTTATATCGCAGGCATATTGTAGAATTCGGAAGACTGTACAGTATGAAATAGAAAATATATAAATATCGTCAGGACATGAATCCCCGAGGGGGTGTCAGAGGTGTTCCGGGTGTGAACTGTGAAATGCAAGGCACAGTCCACACTCGGCACATCCGCGTTTCACCGACGATTATTACGTCCCAACGTGATGGGTGGTGACTGGTATCGCCGTTCTTCGGGCACAAATACACGCTTTTTAGGGCATGCAGGTTTCCTCACGATGATTTCCTTCACCGTTCAGCAAGTGGTAAGTATTAAATACTCTGCACATAAATGCCGAAAACTCATTGGTGCATGCACGGACAGGAGTCAAAGTCTTTAAAAAAAAATTCAGAAATAGCTTTGACGACGAGCGGAGTAAAGAAGCGCTTGTTAGATTTATATGTTAATAGATTTGGAGAGCCTAACAAAGCGGACGGAGCGAGGTGAGCCCTGTAGTTTTAAAAGAATTCAACGATATTCCGATGACATCATATAATCGAAATATGTAAAAGAATACCAACCAAGTGACTGGACCTAGGAACATGAAATTTGGACTGTAGACTTTTCTCTTGTTTTAGACTTCCGCTAGGAAAGAGTTACGAAATTTTTCGGGAAAAATAGTACAGGAAAAATTGAATATTTTGGAGGCAAAATATAATATGTACAGTGGAGACCTCGTCAAGTTAGACAGTTTGAACTTTGTACCTATCTTATATCTATCACTGTAGAGGCTAATTTCGTACTGTAAGTGCATAGCTTGATGCGGTCTCCACTGTACATCAATGACACTATAGTATGTTCGATTTATCATGATATGGGTGACAGTTCGTAATTTTCCGTTTCACCTATACTACTCACACCATACTACATACACCCAGGTGCAAAAGAAAATATTAGGTTTTAGAAAGAATGTATATCATTATTGCAAAAATACAATAAATTATTTATCTATAAATCGAAACAATAATCACAGTGTATTCGTCAAATTTAACAAAAAAAGATTCAGAAAAGAATAATGTCTTTTTGCTACTTGATGCGTGGATCGGAACGCTAACTCATAGGTACGGACACTACATAATCGAAAATATATCGATGAATCGGTGCGACCATCATATAGGATCGCGTCAGTATGAGTACATCTTGTATACGGTTTGTGTTTTCGTTGCGGTTTCTTTACGTGCTATTTTTTTTCACGTTTGTTACAGTTTTTGTTGATTTTTTGTTTTGTTATTGGTGAAATTCCGAGAAAAACAAAAAAGAAATCTTTGAACTCTCAAGCTCTGGAGTTATTGGTTCGTATAATTTAACTAATTTAGTAATTAACAAAAAATAGTTTGGAAAATCAAAGATCAATCAAATAAAAAATCGATTTGATAGCCCTTGCTAACGTTCTCGATACTTGAAAAAATCGATTCTATTTCGTTAGGGCACATAACTATAACTGCCAACTTTGAACTGCCACCCATATCATGATAAATCGAACACTATAGAAATGATGACCCGTAGAGTCCGTCCAAAAATTAGGGGTCCAACCCCCTTCTAAAGGGGTAATTAGATAAAAATTAAAAAAATTACAAACTAGGTTAGGTTGAGTGAAGTGTCGTTTTCCATTTAATTTTTTGCTCTCATCGAATGAGACATCCCCATGCCCATAGGATATTTTTTTTGCGATATGCTGAGAGTATTTGCAAAAAATAAAAAATAAATATAATAAAAACATTATATTCAAAAGTAGGATGTAATAAAAAAACCAAATAGAAAATGTATTTATTCAGGTTCGTCGAATTCGTCTTCTCTGAAATCATTGGCCATCAAACACCAATGACTGTAGGTCTCTTTCATTGGTAATAGTTTTGCAGACGATTCACAAACAATTGGCAAACATCAAAGTATGTTCGACAAGTGCTCGTATTCCATCTGACTGTCAAGAGGTAGCCCCCATCGATACATACATGTCACTTTTTATCAACTCATCATCATTCACACTCCTGAATTCCTCATACACTTTGTCACCTTGGCAATTATCCTCATACCAGTAATGCATTCATCCATCCATCCATGCATCAGCCTGTTTCGTCCACTGCTGGACATAGGCCTTTCCAGGATTTCGCCACTCTTGGCGGTCCTCCTGGAAGAAATGCCCATACTCACACACGCTGGGAAGGCGGGTTGGTGAGCGCGGTGCCGAAACCCTTGCACCAGTGACGCCGCTGCCCGTCACCAGTCTGATTTATATAAGGCCCGGCAATTTGGGATGGATATACCGCCATCCATCGGTCCCAGGCAATGGTGGGCCGCCTGGTTTTTTTGCCTGAGAGCTGTCCCCTTACTCTCCCCCGAATAACTTCGGGAGGATTTCTGAGTAAGATGGTAGTACCTCCACAGTCGAGCCCGGCATCAGCTCTACCACCTTAAGCCCTATTACTAAGTAATGCATTACATACATTTTATCGTACTAGTAAACAAAGACAATGAATGTGTATGGAGATATTTCATACCTGCGGACAGTGTGATCTGCACTAAAGGGCAAATCGAAGGTGACAAACACCTTTATTAGGCCAAAATCTTATACACAATCAGGTCCATCAATAAAGAAGTGTGTATAATACGCATTCGTATGCATAACATAAGTACTCACATAAATATGTTAGAAAAAAAAACCGGTCAAGTGCGAGTCAGACTCGCATACCAAGGGTTCCGTAATTCGACAGTTTTGGGAACAGTCAGGAAAAAAATATTTTAAATCTTGCCCATAACTGTTTATGTGAACTTAAATAAGAATTGATTGTGCCACAAAAGAGAGACACAAACATTTTTATACCGTACTCGAAATGAAAACTCGAGGATGAAAAATTACATTTTGTCATTTTATCATGGTGAATTTCTCTACCGTTATATTTTTCCTGTAATCTTTATATAATCCCAAATCACCATGATTTTTTCAATTTTTTTCGATCCACCAGTTTCGGAGATAAGGGGGGCATGCACTTTTTTGTGGTTTTTTAAAGATTTCTCGAAATTGGTGCCAGTTAATATAGCAAAAGTATATATATTTAAAATTAACTCTTTAATATCTACAATTTGATACCCATATTGTATTTTTATATTTTTTTTCATTTTTTTAAATATTTCTTATTTGTTATCAACTTTTTTTTAAATGCTATAGTTCTCCTGTAATTGGCCAGTTATGGCCTATAATCAGGATTTTTTTCGGTCCACCAGTTTCGGAAATAAGGGGGGGACATGCATTTTTCTGTCGTTTTTAGAGATTTCTCGAAATTGGTGACAGTAAATATAGTAAAAGTATATATTTTATAATCAGCTCTTTAATATCCACAATTTGATACTCATATTGTATTTTTAGGATATTATTTTTTATTTTTCTCACTTTTGCATTGGAAATATTTTTAACAATTTAAAAATGTTCTTTTTTTTTACTTCATATTGTGTATGCAAGTGAATGCTATTTTTGTAGCAAATTTCAAATCTTTACCTTTAACGGTGCCAAAGTTATGAGGCTGTGACATACGGACGGAAGGACGGACGGACAACGGAGTCTCACCATAAAGGTTTCTTTTACCTTTCAGGTACTACGGAACCCTAATAAAACCGGCCAAGTGCGAGTCAGACTCGCGCACGAAGGGTTCCGTACCATTATGTATAAAAACGGTAGAAAAATCATTATATTGGGAGTGCGCAGGTCCGACTCGCACTTGACCAGTTTTAGTGTTTGTTGTTATAGCGGCAACAAAAATACATCATCTGTGAAAATTTCAACTGTCTAACTATCACGGTTCATGAGATACTAAGTAATAGGGTCCCATTGGTTACCCTTTGGGTATGAAACCCTAAAAATAGTCTTTGTCTGTGGCGCATTATTTTTGTACAGCCATTTTGTACACCACTGTACAAAATCATCGAATACAAACGTGTTTTTCAATTTCTTTTCAACAAAACCTCTATACATCTATATCTCATAAGTATGTTTTTATTCGATTCAGTGCGAAAAAATACGTGAAAAAACCGATGAAATGCGAGTAGAACTCGCGCCTGAGGGCTCCATACAATTCAAATAAGATAAGTTGATTTGAATAAAAATTACAAACTTATTATTTTTTGTTTGATAAACACTTGTACTTGTCCACTTATTTATATTATTTCCCTTACCGGTTTCGCTGTTAAAGCATTAATGCTTTATATTATTTTTATGGTAATGCTTTAAAACAACCAAACAAACCTTTGGTAATGCTTTAACAGCGAAACCGGTAAGGGAAATAATATAAATAAGTGGACAAGTACAAGTGTTTATCAAACAAAAAATGTTTCAAAAGTTCCACCAAGTGCCAACAATCACGAGCATCAACTACACCATGAAATGTATGAAACAATTGGGTATAATTAGTTATTGTAGTTTTCTTTTTAACTTCGTTATACACACATAGTGCAATGCCGTAAATTTCTGCACAATCCAAAATTAATATTTTGCAAACGGATCCCTGAATCGGAAAATAGTTTCTACATACCCACAATATTTTTGAAATACCTATCCAATGACATCCCATACTATGGGGTAGAAAAAACTATTTCAACCCCACTTATCGTATTATTTTATTCTTATATTAATTTCGACTGATGACGACTCCACTGAAGGAGTCGAAATATATCGTTAATTTTTCACTTTTTTAATAACTGTATTTTAAATATAATAAAACTACAATTATTCTTATAATAAATAATTTATCGTTATTTTACCACGTTGACGACCTGATTAATATGTATTATAATTATACCAATGCCAAACTACAGCTTTCTAGTACTAAGAGTCTCTGAGCTAAACCGTGGACAGACAGACATACAGACAGACGGACAGCCAGACGGACATGGCGAAACTATAAGGCTTCCTTATTGATTACGGAAACCTAAAACGACACTTCACTCAAACTAGTTTCTTAAAATGTGCATTGTTTTTGTTTTTTGCAAAATCTTTATTTTATATAGTCACAGGTCAAAGGTAAAAGCTTACAAATAACTTTAGGCAATGTGATTCACAATAATAGAATCCAAGATGAATATAAACAAAGATTTTTTTCAAAGAAAACTGCTTTCTTTCATTTCCACAGCATTAAACACTACAAAAATAACACATTTCATAATAAAAATGTGTCCACCCCAGAAACAAAGACCAAATACCAAATTTTATGACCTGTTAGAAAAACCAGTTGAATAACCCTTCCTGGGGGGCTAGCATGGTGCCACTTAACACTATTTTAAACATCATTTGACAGTAAATCCCATACATTTACTGTCAAAATGTTGTTTAAAATGGTGTTAAAGTGGCAACCATGTTAGACCTGCTGGAGCTAATTTGTTCCTAAGGCTAAATAATACCTAAAGAGAGTATTAAAAGATAGAAACATAAAAGTGTTGTGCTAGTGAAAAGGGTTTTTAACTCATAGAGCAGCGGCAAGCCACTTAGATTTTCATTTCATTTGAGGCCTATTGCCTAAACTTTTTTTACATTTACAATAGGCTCACGCTTGATGGAAAGCGTTGATAAGATCAAGGATGAAGTGCGCTCGAAACTAGGAGACTGACGACAGAGGAGACGTTAATCAGTCTTTCCAGGGACTTCGGAAGAATGGTGAAATCTTGGAAAGGTAGACAGACAATGACACACAACAAGGCAAACGATTGACTGATTCTATGGACTGCAGTACGCTGAACGTGCTGTGTGGTCGCCGCCTAAAGGGATGGCAAATTCTTTAAAAACAATAAAAACTTACTATAATAATCCAGCATATGCGCCATGAAAAACATAAAAACGTAATTGTTCTATAGGGTTGTACACTAGGACTGTTTTTGCACGATAAAGAGAGTTTCACGTTTTTCTCGGAAGCTTCCCAAACTTTGACATGGGTTTACACTTAAATCGCCCTTCAGAGAATGCTCACTCACCTTAAGTTTATTTGAAACTTGGAAGGTAATTAATTAGTTTTTGGAATTAGTGTGTGTTTTTTCCTCGTTCTCTTCAGGAAATGGCTGCAAACAAACACTTTTAGAATGGTCGCTCAAGTAATTTAAGGCCAATTAATAACAAAAGTACCTACACGGACATCGTGATTTATGAAAAAAAATTAATAACCTTGAAAGGGTTATGTCTAGCTGGATTTTTCAGAACAAACATGTTACAAAAAATATGATGCATGAAAGAAATATGTGAAGCGCTGTAAAACTTCTGTAACATATAGGCTACTAAAACAAATTTAAATTATTACTAATGGTTTATTCCAGAATTGGTTCTTTAGAATGGTTACAAAGATATTGTCACGACATAAATCCCCGAGGGCGTCTCAGAGTTATTCCCTAGTGTGAACTGTGAAGTGCAAGTCACAGTCCACACTTGATACACCCGCTTTTTACCGACGATTATTACGTCCTTAACGCCAAAAGAAAAATGTTATAAACGCTATATCACAAATTAAAATTCTGTTTTATCGCAAAAATAATTAGTTTGGAGGTATAAAGGTGAAGGTAAATTGGAATACCCCTATTTCAAATTACCTTCATCATAAGTCAAACAGCAAATATTGCCATTTTCAATCAAAGTAAATGTATAGTTGATTTTAACAAACTATTTTATTAGCAGTTACACATCTCAAAGTATATTAGTTTTCCTATCATTTGGCGTTGAGCTTATCATCATAATAACACTTAAATATTGCCTTTTATTGGCCATAAACAAAATGGTATTCCGAATTATCTGCTCTTCCTCTAAAGACAAGAATTTGAATAAATTTTATTGATAACAAGAGGTCGCAGGTTCGAATCCTGGCGCGAGGATTTTTTTCAAATTCTTGTCTTTGCATTTGTTTCTAATTTATATTTTCTAGTTTGTAATGCACTCTAATGATAATATTACTTAGAGTATTCTAAAGCGATGAATTTCGCAATAAAAACATAATTTTCTTTACATTTTCAAAATATGTAATTGTTTTACCAATACGAAGAAAATACCTAAATTCTCGCGCGTTCCGCCCAGCCTAACCTGAGCCGCCTCGCTTCCCCCCTGTCCACAGTCCTGCTTCAGCCGTCGTCGGACGGGAGTCTGTATTGCTTGCGCTTTAAGAACGGTTTTTAAACGCTCGCTCGCTCTTGCTGGTGTGCCTCACCCACACATATACGCCCTCTGAGGCAACTTAAATAAAATAGTGATGCTTTTTTCTCTGTATTTCATGAAATGAGCTGAAATTTGTAATGAATTTTTTGTGTATGAGTTTCACCCAATGACGTTGTAATATTCATTAAATTCACCAATATAATTTGAGGTTTAATTTTTGGAAAACATGTCTTGATAACCTTGTTTGACAAAAAGAATTCATATACCTATACGAACATGTTTTATAAGATGAGTTTTAACAATATCTATATTTTTGATTTTGGAAACTAGGTATTTTAGATTTTTTTAACAAAAATTAAAGACATGCTTTTTAGGGTTCCGTACTCAAAGGGTAACCAACGGGACCCTATTACTAAAACTCCGCTGTCCGTCTGTCACCAGGCTGTATCTCATGAACCGTGATAGTTAGACAGTTGAAATTTTCACAGATGATGTATTTCTGTTGCCGCTATAACAAAAATACTAAAACTGCCCAAGTGCGAGTCGGACCTGCGCACTCTCATACAACAATCAAATCAAATCAATCAAATCAAAATATTTATTTTGCAAAATAGATACATAAAGTATACTCACCTACAAGTCAAAGTTAATTTTAACGATATATATCTTTAGAATATAAAAAAATATATAATAATACGGGACATAAAATATACACCTGCATAAAATAGAGGAATCTAGGAATAAACATATTATATATAACAGACATGATTTTTTGCCGTTTTTATAGATAATGGTACGGAACCCTTCGATTTTTACTATACCAACCAAGTTACACAATGTGATATGCTCATTTGAAGTTGTCCATCTAGTATTATACGGACCCTTAATAAACAAAACCATTACAGGATTACGTAAAAAGTGGAACTACGGCGGCGGCGAGTAGAATTCATTTTTCATTGAATACTTATTTACATTCGCGATAAGCGATAAGTTAATGTGTTGAAACACTTTAGCCATTGTATACGAGCAGAATGTAAAGTGGCCACCGATGTACAGAATTGGCCATAAAACCAGCTTTGGCCACCGGTGTTTATTGGCTACAAATCATTTGGTACAGTTGCAGCATAGTTTAATGCAGCACAGAGTTTAGACAAAAAAACCGGTCAAGTGCGAGTAGGTTCCGTACATTTCGTTTAAAACACAACCTTATTCCATGAGCCGTTATAGGAGACCAACTTAACTTGATAGGTACTTACAATCTATTAAACTCTATGTAATTGCACTTAAAATAATCCAACCAGTAAGGGAGAAAAGGAAGTTAAAAAAAAGTATTTATCTAATTTCACCAAAGGGGTAATTGAAGCTTGATTCTGATCACTAACCCAGTCTCCAGTATTTATTTGGTAGGTTGATTTAATTTCACCTTGTATGTATCGGAATATCGTTATCTACACTTTTACACTATTATTATAAAAAGGTAAAATTTAGTTGTTTGTGTCCGTCCACTGCTGGACCTATATGTATATGCCGTTCCCAAATTTTGCCACTCTTGGCGGTCCTCCATCCCCCTCAACCAGCTACCTGCGACCTCCTTCAGGTCGTTGGGCCAGCAGGCACGAGGTAGGCCAGCTCTATGTTTTGCTGTTCGTGGTTTCCATTTTAACGCCTTTCAGCCCCAACGACTATCATGTCCTCGTTTCGGATTTTATCCATCAGAGTATATTCTATGTGGCATTTTAAAATTATAGAATTTTTGGATAATTTTTTTGCTTGTGCCGAAAAATGTTGTACTATCTAGATTGTTGATAGAAGTTTTGATGATCAGTACAAGAAAATACGCCAATAAAGACAGTATCTTATGATGCTTCATCAGTCTGTCGGTCCGTTTACTGTCCGTATGTGGGTCTCTAGCACAAAATAGATAGGTACAGAAGGCCAGCTACGGCTGACCCTGATTTTAAATACCTACTCATCACATGTATCGCAAAGCGCATGCATGCACTCGTGACTAGTAGTACTGAAATTCTACCGAATCCTACCGAGATCGTCGTACGTACAGTCGTACAATCGCTGCGCTGGCTGTAGGGAGCAGGCCTTCTGTACCTATTTATTTTGTGTCTCTAGCTTGCAGACAGAATGAGTTACACATCTGAAATATGGAATGTTATGTAAAATGATGACTTAAAAATTAAATTAAATTATTTTTCAGAGCATTTCAGTACATGCAAATAGGAGATATATTTTTTTGACCGAACATCTGGGGCTTCATTGTCAAGAACTCATTGAGAAGAGTTTTTTTAATCTTCAGCAATAAAATAATGTTGGGCCATCAAAGTTGTCAGTTTTAGAGCATTTTTGTTACGGGGTCTAACTCGAAAACTAAACTAGTTTATCAATCCATCAGCCCGTGCTCGTCCACTGTTGGATGATGAATAGGCCTTTCCCAAATTTCGCCTCTCGTGTCGGTCCTCCGTTCTCCTCATCCAGCCGCCCCCCGCAACGTCTGGTTTCCATTCTAAAGCCTTTCGGCCCCAACGGCCATCATGTCGGCGGCAAATATGGCCTACCCACTGCCACTTACTGATTCTGCAAGCCATGTTGGTTACTTTCGATTTCCGACTATGTCACTATAGACATAAAATTTAGCTTATAATAAACTGGATTAAGTTTCAGTGTAGGTAATCCATCCATTAGCCTGGTTCATCCACTCCGCCCTTTCCAAGATCTCGCCATTCTTATCGGTCCTCTTGGAAGTGATGCCCATACTCCACACGATGGGTAGGTGGGTTGGTGAGCGCGGTGCCGAAACCCACGCACTCCTCATTTCGGGTTCTATCCATCAGAGATACCCCAAGCATAGCCCGCTCCATAGCTCGCTAAACGACCTTAAATCGGTGGATGGAAACTAGTTGAGAGTTAAAATTTGTATTTAAACAGCAAACACTGAAAACGTAGATTTTTCATATAAGGATCGACCAAGAACTTAGGCGATCTGTCAAAAAGGGCTAGTTCTGCGTTTCATGTGGCAGCACTAAATTTAAATGCCATCAGATGGTGTAGTGATGTGATTATACATTTTTAATGTCGGTATTCCGTTTTTTTTATACAAAATTTGATGTGGTACGTAATAAATATTTCGATATCATTTAAACTGTATTCGTGTTTTATACCAAAAGAAATATATTAAGAAACAATAAAATAAGTCGCATTTTCTTCGCTTGTGTAATAAAATATAAATAATTACTATCATACCTACTTAAATTATGACTATGATTCATAATCAAAATCGGATTTCAAGTATTGAAATCCCTCAAAGTATACATCATCATCACTTGAATAAATTTCGTTGGTTTTTTTAACGATAGAAACAATTTTTAACACCCTTTAACCTCAAAAACCTTATCGACAGGAATGAGTCAAACGACAGACGTGAAATTTGACCGTCGCCGCACTATTGCTTAAGCCGGCTAATTTTAAAAGGTGTACAATAGCAAAGGCCGCAGTAGAGAGTATCGACTACATAAAAGCGATAAGTTATACTTTCTTTTTTTAGTCTCTTGTTGCCAGCTAAATGATTTAGTACCCTTTTTTGCCGCAATATGGCGAGGTCGGCTAAGTTCCTGGTCGAGCTTTACATAAGTTTAGGGTTACGTACCCGAAACGACCAACTTAAATTTGCAGTTTTGTTTCAAACATTTTGTGTGTCACTTGTACGTCAACGTACTGTTTATAGTTTTTTAAACGCTGTCTTATGGAAAAACACTGAAAGCAAAAAAAAGTTTGATGTTAGGAAAATACCTTAAACATAAATGACAGCAGATTTTACTGAAAATCTTCTAGATTTCAGGGTTAGCCCCATAGTTGAAGTTTCTTCTCTCTATACTTAAAAAATACAAAGTCTGTCTGTCTGTCCGTCTGTCTGTTCGTTTGCTTATAACTTGAGAACCAATCAATGGATTTTGATGCAGTTTTCACTGAAAGATAAAGAATTTCTTCGGGAAGGTTTAGGACTATGTATCATCACGTTATGACAAAAGGGAGCAGCGTAGTGAGAATTTTAGTGAGACATATGGAAGGTTCGCCGCTGTAGCACTGTCGATCGTCGCGGGTTCAAACCCCGACTGGTAAAATTTGTTTTCACTTTTTATTTTTTGTTCTTTTATTTTATTTTCATAAAAAATATTTCCTCTTGTAAAAAAAATATTAAAGCTAAAATTATATTACTTAACTGCATAAAGACCAATAACTAAAAGATTTTTATTTTCAAGTGCTTAGAAAACGCCATCTCTGGGAAGCTATCCTGGATAACGGCTCAGTAAGCTGGCGTTGAAATTGTTTGTAAGCTGGCGTTGAAATTGTTTGTAAGCTAGCGTTGAAATTGTTTTTATTTTAATACACTAGATGGCGCTGCATGTTTCAAAATATCTAATTTGACGCAGTCTGGTTCAAATCAAGTCACGATAAAGTTTGTCTACACTATTATATAAAGAAGAAAGATTTGTTTGTTTGTTTGCATATAATGGGTAATATCTAGAACTACTGAACTGACTTTAAAAATTCTTTAAGCACTCAATAAGTAGTCTTGCGTAGTCGTACGTATGTAGTCACATCGTCGGGGTTTCAATCATCCACTGGTAAATGGTTTTTTTAGGAGACCTCTCAAGTTTTAGTTTATTTGATCGGTATTGATGAGTATTTTTGTAGAACATGGTGACCAGGATCTAATGACGGGACTGGAAGGTAGGTACTGGACAACAGCAGACACTTCGAGTTTGGACTTATTCGATTGGTATTTATTAGCACTTTGGTAAAACATGGTGACCAGGGTCTGATGATGGGACTGGAAGGTAGGTACTGGATCTCCCCAACGGACAACAGCATACACTTCGAGTTTGGACTTATTCGATTGGTATTTATTAGCACTTTGGTAAAACATGGTGACCAGAGTCTGATGATGGGTCTGGAAGGTGGGTACAGGATCTCCTCAACGGACAATAGCAGACCCTTCGAGTTTAGGCTTATTTAGTTGGTATTTATTAGCACTTTGGTAAAACATGGTGACCAGGGTCTGCTGATGGGACTGAAAGGTGGTTATGGGATCCCCTCAACGGATAACAGCAGACCCTTAGAGTTTGGGCTTCTTCGATTGGTCTTTATTAGCACTTTGGTAAAACATGGTGACCATGGTCTGATGATGGGACTGAAAAGTGGGTACGGGATCTCCTCAACGGACAACAGCAGACCCTTCGAGCTTAGGCTTATTTTGTTGATATTTATTAACACTTTGGTAAAACATGGTGACCAGGGTCTGCTGATGGGACTGTAAGGTGATTATGGGATCTCCTCAACGGATAACAGCAGACCTTTCGAGTTTGGACTTATTCGATTGGTCTTCATTAGCACTTTGGTAAAACGTGGTGACCATGGTCTGATGATGGGACTGGAAGGTGGGTACGGGATCTCCTCAACGGACAACAGCAGACCCTTCGAGTTTAGGCGTATTTTGTTGGTATTTATTATCACTTTGGTAAAACATGGTGACCAAGGTCTGTTGATGGGACTGGAAGGTGGGTATGGGTTCTCCTCAACGGACAACAGCAGACCCCTCAAGTTTGGGCTTATTTGATTGGTCTTTATTAGCACTGTGGTAAAACATGGTGACCGTTGCATATTGTCGTTCAAAAAATCGTATTCTTTTGTTTTCCTTATTTCCACGAAAATCTCTTCGACGCTGGCGGAGCCGCGGGCAAAAGCTAGTTCTGTATAAAAGCAAAATATCACTGACTCAACACGGCATCTCCAGAGTTATATAGGATGTTAGGAAAAGGTTAGGAAAATAATTCAAAATTGAAAAAGCGAGACTAATCGAATGGGCGGATAGTTAGGCATTATGTTTATTTATGATTAATTTAGTTTATTTATCAACTTATTTGTTTATTGCATTAGGCATGTATATAATAGTATAATATTTTTATTCATTTATTGATATATTTTATGCAGGTGTATAATTTTAGTTACCGACCAAATTTTTTTTAAAAGTATTTCTGGTATTATTATTTTTTTAGTCATATTCTATTGTTTTATAAAGATAAATATCTGACAGATAAAAAATATACTATAAGTATATGTATATATATATAAAATATACTATATGTATATTTTTTACAAATAAACTTTTTGAATTTGAATTGAATTCGTACTTCGATCCTTTAAACCACGTGTCCTATAGGTATAACAAAGTAGAATAAAAATAAGTTAGAATAAAAATAAATATATGTGGAATAAAAGTACAAGAATTTGTGTATAATTTATTCAAGATGATATTCCACCAAGAACCATCAATCGAATCCATCCAATATAACAAAATATGTTAAGCGTTTTTTCTTTATTTGTATATAGGTAAATATATTCTTACTATAATATTAATAATTAGTATTTATGATTATAATATTTTAATCTATCTATTGCGTTCTGAACTAGGGTTGAACAAATAAAAAAAAAGTAAAAAAAAAAAAAAATATGAACGCGCCTAACATGCTTTGTTACACCTATAGGTTTAAAGGAACGAAGTACTTTCCCTATCACTCTGTATAGCCTTCAAACTTGTTTCAGGTAAGCTCCCGATGTTAGGCACCCGCTAAGAAATGATTTCTTGAAATTCAAATTACAAAGTGTGATACAGGAGTTCAAGTTAGTTATTCCTTGTGTAAAATTAAGCAAGATAATTTGAACATATGATACTAATTTGCGATAGCCGGTTGGCACCAAGTACCTTGTATTTAAAAAAAAAAAAGTCTTGTGTAGTTTTGGTCGTGTCCAACAATTTTAGTTCACTTCACAAGTTTACACTGCATGGAGACTATGGCAATTCATACATATGCACGAGACATGATGCATTCATGATGCAACCTCTCAAGATACTTGCTCTGGCGTCAGATATAATGTTCACAAATTTACGCCTGAAACAAAAGGTTATTTTTGTCAAAGTGAAAGTCTTGGTGTCATTTCCTCCGACTGGAACCTACATGAAAGGAAAAAAATATAGGTGTAACGACCCCAGGTCATAATAATATGCAATAACTGACGCAAACCATGTGATAATTTTTTAAGTATTTTCGGTTTTTGGCAAAAAAATTCGGAAAAGAATGAAAATGATATAATATGAAATGAAAACTGTTTGGACGACATTTTGAGTAGGTAGTAACTTTATAAATTGAAAATTCCGACGAAACATAACCAACCAATCTTTTGATATAATATATAAAAAATAAAAATATATCGTCACGACATGAATCCCCGAGGGGGTGTCAGATGTATTCCGGGTGTGAACTGTGAAATGCAAGTCACAGTCCACACCTGGTACACTCGCGTTTCACCGACGATTATTACGTCCCAATGTGATGGGTGTTGACTATCGCCGTTCTTCGGGCACAAATACACGCTTTTTAGGACATATAGGTTTCCTCACGACGATGTTTTCCTTCACCGTTCAGCAAGTGGTAAGTATTAAATACTCTGCAGATAAATTCCGAAAAACTCATTGGTGCATGCCCCGGCCGGGGATCGAACCTGGATCTCAAATATTGAGAGGCCAGCGTTCTACCCCTAAGCTACCGCCGCTTTTTTTTATATTACTGAAGGATACTGAAATCTGGTTAAAATAAACTTCTTGGTAGGTAACCTCATTTAATCGTAATATGAATAAGAACTTTTTGATTATAATGCCAAAAGACAAAAAGTTTGAAGTTCGCAAAATGATACAGGCCACTTGCATTCTCTGTACAATATTTAAGAAAAATACAATGTTATCGATCGGTCTTCCTTGTTAACAACATTCTTTGTATCTAAAGAATAGACAATATCGGGCAGCCTTTGTTGTTAATATTATTATGTAGAATAAGCTGGTGAAGTCGAATTCATGTTATGTATGACTGAAAGCAGCCTTCCAACGCATCAAACTGAAAGCAGCTGCTTAATTCCGTCAAGTCGGCACCATGCGTGCAAAGAAAAAGAATGCCCGTCTAAAGTTCATTTATTTGGAGTATGTATTTATTTGTTTATTTAATTTATTTACTCACACTATGCATTGAAAAACATAGTATGATACTCGTGCGTACGGGCAATAACTTACTCGTAACGTTTACAACACTCGCTTATCGCTCGTGTTTCAAATCGTTCCTCGTACAAGCTACTGCCTCCTTTACGCTCTCGTAGCATAAACTACCTATACTATTATAGTTGCTGCTTGTGATTGTTGGCACTTGGTGGAAATTAATACACATTATGTTTATTTATAACTCATGTACTTATCCAACTTATATTGTTAAAAATAAACATAATAAACATTATTTATTAGTAATTTGAAAAGTTTAATTTAAGACTCTTTGCTTTGGAACGTAGCTAATCAAAGTATATATCTACAAAGTGTATATTCTATCCATTACCTCCATCCATCCATCAGCCTGTTTCGTCCACTGCTGAACATAGGCCTTTCCAGGATATCGCCAGTCTTGGCGGTCGTCCGGAAAGAAATGCCCATACTCACACACGCTGGGCAGACGGGTTGGTGAGCGCGGTGCCGAAACCCTTGCACCAGTGACGCCGCTGCCCGTCACCAGTCTGGTTTATATAAGGCTCGGCAATTGGGGATGGATAAACCGCCATCCATCGGTCCCAGGCAATGGTGGGCCGTCTGGTTTTGCCTGAGAGCTGTTCTCTTACTCTCCCCCGAATAAGTTCGGGAGGATTTGCGAGTAAGATGGTGGTACCTCCACAGTCGAACCCGGCATCAGCTCTACCACCTAGTATCCATTACCTACAAAGTTCTATACCTACAAAGTTTATTGAATAGGTATATCCACTACATTCAAAGTTCTATATCTACAAAGCATATCTATCTGTATACTATCTACCTACCATTACAAATATTTTTATGCAACGTGAAATTAATCTTAAGTAATTTTGTTAACGAAAACTGGTGATAGTACTCGTCCAAATGAACAACTTTTACTATGGAACCAACCCTGAAAACGTGAAAAAAATATCAGCTGTTCCATAGAAAAGTTACACCTACTCGACCCAAATGTATGAAACAGATGATATTTTGTTCACGATTTCAGGGTTGGCTCCATAGTAAAAGTTGTTTATATGGACGAGTACTATCACCAGTTTTCGTTAACAAAATGACTTAAATTTCTCGTTGTATATAATAATGATTCCTATCCATTGTTTATGTACAGTGGAGACGACATCAAGCTATACACTTGCAGTACGACATTAGCCCCTATAGAGAAGAATATAAAATAGGTATAAAGTCCGAAGTGTCTAACTTGATGCGGTCTCCACTGTACAATGTGAAGTTCAAATACTTTTTAAGATTCCTGATATAACCAACAACTTAAGTGTTAAAATTATATATTAACGTGTCTTGCTCTTTTAAGAATGCAAACCTAACATAGTAACCGTGCATTAATTAAAACAAAGGTCATTCGAATTTCAAAATTAGACCTATTGTGCAGGTTACAGGTCAAAGATCATGGCTACAAACATGATGATGGAGTATAAAATAAATTGATCAAAGCCTAAGCTGATGTTAGCAACGTTCGTCTTACAACAACAATTATCTAGTCATTTCACAGTGCACGCTGGAGCTTATGCATTATGCAGAGAGACGGTAATACGCCTCTCAAGACACTGTGAAATTGCATTTTGGGTGTCCGCCACGAAGACAGAAAATTTGCGAAATACCAGGCTTTAGGAGATGTACATATGACTATTGGTATGCCTCAGAGTTTAACTTGACCATTATTAATCAGTAACTAAAAACTTCAGAGACTTGAAGGGTAAAACAAAGGATTACGAGCAATTTAGCCTACTGATCTCCGAACTTCATAAAGAGATGGCACCCAATGATGATGATGATTTTATTTCTAATGAGAATTTCAAAAAATCCTTTCTTGAATTTTAAAGTTTGTAGACTCTAAGATTTTGTTAATTTTGTCATGTTAGTCAGAGGTTTTATAAAGTCTGAAAAAAATAACGGTCAGTGGAGGGAAAAAAGCAACTTAAATATTAATTTAACTCCAAGGAAACAATTCTTAAATTTTTGAATAAGTAAAACAGCATTTAATTTTTTTTTGCAAAAGCGCTTACCTTACCCGGTAATTGAACCAGCTGAAATCCTAAAATAATCAGCCTGTAGTTTTATGGCATCTGTTGACAGGTGTTCAGATACAAGTTCGACAAACATTGTCTCTTAAATTAAGGGAAGACCTAATCTTACATAATTTTATGATTAATGGGCTGTTAATGAAAAGTGCTGAAGATAATTATAAAAAAAACAATGTTTTCTAAGGGTAAAAGCTGCTACAATTACTACCTAAGTACTTCAACTCTTGTTTTCCACCTGTATAAAGTAAAAAGAGCAATATCCATTAAACAGCCATAATTATACAGCCAAATTCACACTAGAGACTCGCTAAGTGGCCAAGACTAAGGCTGACAAACCCTTTCTGTAAATTCGCAAAATGAAATTTGGACTTCCTGTAGTCATTTAGTCAAAGTTGTTGAACAAGTAAAGGGGCTCAAAAATATTTTTCGTATTTCGTGAAAAGGTTCGCTGAACATTGGTCAGTTTAATCAACCAAAATCACCATATACCTAGTACATATACCTATATAATATTCCTCGTCCCTATAATTATTTGTTTAAGTCGAACCATGACTGATAAGTCAGTTAGAAAGTGTGTAGGTATATTGAGTGAGATAATACTGATAGATAACTTTTATGTACAAATCTAGTTCTAATATATGATTCATGTGGAGTTTTATCAAATTCTACTTCAAAAGGCATTTCTAAATAGGATAATGTGATATACAAAGGTAAAGAAAGAGACGACACGTTAAGCTTGAAATTAAGCTTGAAAAAGCCAGGCAGAAGCCAGCACAAAGAGAGTTAATAGCCAATTTGTATTGCAAAGAGATGGTTGAACATGCAATGATGGCCGTTATTTGTAAAATCTTTTCTGATGATATGGGATAAAGGCTTGTGAAACGTAGCTAGAATGTTTAAATTTCATGTTTTTTTAACTCACAGCGTTTTGACGCTTGGCAAATACAATGCCCGATAAAAAGCGTGATTAAATTTTTTCCCCTCAACTGATGGTAGGCTTCGGCCGTAGCTTGCCACCACCATCGACCAGAGAGGAAAGTATAAGTGACTCGTCGTGTTCCGGTGTGACGTCATGACTATTCGCACCGAAAGAATGGTTGAAGACAGTTGCAGAGTATTTGTCGTAAGTCTGCTATACAGATATTGGCCGAACATCTGCAGTTAGCGCGATCTCAGGCAAATTGATACAAGGAAAGTGCTACCGTACACAATTTGGGCGAGTTCAAAGAAGACGAATGCATACTGCCAATGAAACCAGTTTTTGTGGTTCTGCATACACGTGGGCAACTATTAGTCTACCGTACGAGCGCTTTTGGCCATACTTCCATCCCAAGAGCGCTTTTGGGCTATTTATATCCCAACAGTATCCACAAGAGCCTGTCTCATTTGAATTTGTGACTGGCTCTTCTGTCGCAAGGTCACTGTGGGATATAAAATAGCCCAAAAACGCTTGGGCTTGACGAACACTTGGGAAGGAAATATGTTCAAAACATTCGAGCATTAAAACGATATAACCGATGTAGATGTTATTGCAGCTGCTGCTATTTATTTCCTGAGCACCTATGATAAATAGAAATTTTGATTCGAATTTCATAAAATCCTTTCCTATCACAATGATGCTATATGGTGGATCACCTTTCTGTGTCTTATACGGAACCTAACTACCGAATTTCAAATTTGTAAGCTCTATAGACATTTGGTAGGAAGAGATTTTACGAAATTTCCATTGGATCGAGGAAAACGGGCGTCAAAAAACAACGCTGTGCGGTGGGGCATCCGCTAGTTTTCGGATGAATGGTGATCAGTCAGCGAGTATAATATTTCGTTTTTATATTTTATATAAAAGTAAATCAGAAATATTTTAAAAACGAATAATACTCACCTTTTTAACGGTGCAAGGAGGCACAGGTACAGTTTAGGGGCTGTCAATATAATAGGTTGGGGAAAAACTCTTTTCGCAAATAGTATGTGAACCATTCGTATCTGGCTGGTTTTGGTATTATTAAAAAGTTTAAATTATAAAAAAGATAATTCCAAATTCAAATTAGGTAAAATGTGTGATTTTCATTTGTTTTTCTTACTGTTAAGATGAGTGAATCTAATGAAAAAATTCGATACATTTTAAAATTTTACTACAATAAAGGTAACAATGCAACGCAAGCCGCGAAAAAAATTTGTGATGTTTATGGACCTAGTGCAGTGTCTGTGAGAGTAGCACAAATTTGGTTTAAGCGTTTTCAATCCGGAAATTTTGATGTCAAAGATGCACCTCACTCTGGGCGCCCTGTTACGGACAAAATTGATGCCATTTTTGAAAAAGTAGAGCAAGTTTGGCATATCAGTAGTTACGATGTAGCTGAAGAACATCGACCAAAAAACAGTTTTGGCGCATTTGAAAAAAGCTGGGTACACAAAAAAGCTCGATATTTGGGTGCCTCATGAGCTCACTGAAAGAAACTTAATGAACCGTGTACTCATTTGTGATCCTTTATTACGACGTAATGAAACTGAACTATTTTTGAAAAACCTGATAGCTGGTGATGAAAAGTGGATCACGTACGACAAGAACGTGCGAAAAAGGTCGTGGTCAAAGGCTGGTCAGGCTTCACAGACTCTGGCGAAACCCGGGTTATCTCGCAACGAGGTAATGCTGTGTGTATGGTGGGATTGGAAGGGCATTATTCATTATGAGCTTTTGCCGCCAGACAGGACCATCGATTATGAGCTTTACTACGAACAACTGATGAGATTAAAGCAAGAAGTTGAGAGAAAACGGCCGGAATTAGTCAACAGAAGGGGTGTGGTTTTTCATCATGATAACGCTAGACCTCACACATCTTTAGGCACTCAGCAAAAATTAAGAGAGTTTGGCTGGGACGTATTAATGCATCCGCCGTATTGTCCTGACCTTGCACCTTCAGATTTCCACTTGTTTCGGTCTCTTCAGAATTCTTTAAGCAGTGTCAGGTTAACATGACAAGAGGACTGCCAAAACCACTTGTCGCGGTTTTTTGATCAGAAGCCCCAGAATTTCTATAGCAATGGGATCATGTCCCTACCTACAATATGGCAGAAAGTTATCGAAAAAAATGGCACCTACATACTTTAGTTAAATGTAAATAAACTTTATTAAAAAATGTTTTGAATTTTCATATAAAATGCGAAGAAACTTTTTCCCCAACCATTATTACGTCATAGATTTATCCCAATGACGCCACCTTCTAACAAAAATGATGTAAATTTTGTTATCTGTATTACAAAATCAGTAATGTTCCATGTTCCTACTTACGAACATGCCATTATTATGGGTGACCTAAGTACAGACTTAATCTGTGATTCAAATTTACAATTTTATCACCGCACTCGAAAATTATTGTCTCTAAAAATTTCGGCTAACCTCTCCATCTTGAAACTTAATGCTACCCATCATGCTGGTGACTTCCATACTCTTTTGGGTGTTATCTTGACATCTAAACCTGATCGTGTTTCCTGTCATGGGCAGTTTACAGCCTCGGGTTTCTCCCGTCATGATCTCATTTATGTGTCCTATAAATTAAAAATTCCAAAAGCTAAACCAAAAGTCCTCTTCCAGCGTAACTTTGCGGGTATGAACAAGGACAAACTTATTGCTGATGCACAAAGTATATATTGGTTACAGCTAGAGCCTCTTACCACTGCCGATGAAAAGGTCGCCATTTTTAATAAAAATGTCACTGATTTATATGATATTCATGCCCCCATACATCCGGTCCGAATGAAACATGCTCCTGCACCTTGGCTTACGGATGGCATCCGTAAAGCTCTGGCGTATAGGGATAGTTTTCAACGAAAGCATAAAAAAGGTTGCTTCGGATGAAAACTGGAATAGGTTTAAGGTAGCGAGAAACAAGTGCAGAACTAACTAAGCTAAGCGCTAAACGCCAATACATCCATTCACCGTAGTAAAGCCGTTGGTCATGATGTTTTGGGCAGTGATCTCTATTTGCCAATTCTCAAAATCATTCTCCCTTTTCTTAGCCATATTATAAACTTTTCACTCTCCTCAAATACATTTCCCTCTCTTTGGAAAATGGCATACATGGTCCCTGTTACAAAAATTATTGATCCATCTAAATTCAAACACTACCATCCCATATCGATTCTTCCTTTCTTGTCCAAGGCGCTCGAATGTGTAGTAAATCGTCCGCTTCTCAACTTTCTTTATGCTAACAATCTTCTTTACCCTCTTCAGTCGGGATTTCATCCTGGCCACAGCACTTGCTCTGCTCTTATTAAATACTGACGACTTTCGTAAAGCTATGGATGAACAGAAACTTACTCTTTTGACCGTCCTTGACTTCAGCAACGCTTTTAACTGTGTTGATTATGACATCATTATCGCCATTCTCCGTTCTCATATTTTATCTGATTATACCATAGCTTGGTTCTATTCCTACCTTATTGGGCGCCAACAATGTACACGTGCTAATGACACTTTCTCTGACTGGTGTGACATAACAGCAGGAGTCCCACTATCCCCTATTCTGTTCTCTATTTTTATCAACGCTCCTGCTACCGTTATTAACTTCAGCTCCCTCCATCTTTACGCAGATGATCTGTGATTATATATTTCTTGTAAACATGATTTGTTACCGCTGACCATACCAAAAATGTCATCAGATCTCCATTCTATTTATCTGTGGATGGAACAATTCGGGCTTCTTATAAATCCAGCTAAAACACAGGTTGTGATATTGGGCAGCAGAGCGCTAGTGGATAGGCTTGATATCATTACTTTGCCTCAAGTAAAATTTCATGATATCTCGTTAAATTACCGCACTGGGGTAAAAAACTATTCAGAACATTATGACCTGGGATCGTCATGTTGCTGAAGTAAGTGAAAAGATATTTGCATCGATGCATTCTTTAAAGCGGCTGCAAAAGTTCTTACCATACTCCGCTAAGGTTACGTTGGTTAATTTTCTGCTGCTTCCCATTTTAGACTATGCCGAATGCCGATGTTTGTTTTCCCGATTTAACTGTAGAGTTATTAAACAAACTGGACCGTTATCTGAATCCCTGTATTCGTTACATCTTTGGTCTTCGAATATTGTATTTGATTATAAGTTACCTATTTATGTATTTATTTTGTAACATTGTAGTAGATGTTTCCTTAAAACTGTTTTCTCATCGAAGCTTGACTAGTTCCACATCGCCAAAGGTTAGCTGGAAGAAAATGCTAAATAGCATTAAGCTCGTCTATGTACACTTTTGTGCAATAAAGAATTTTTAATAATAATAATAATAATGTCTGTTAAACTTTTTTTTTTCTATTGGCGACACCCCCCTTTATTATCATCTATGTTCATGATTTTACCGTAATTCGCAGACCAGGCCCCCACCCCCAATTTCAAACGATGTAATATATTGACGGCCCCTTATTGCCAGTTCAGTACTTAACTGAACGCCTTGCGCGCCTGTATTCACCAAGAGTCCTGATGATGATGAGTCATAATCTCATCAAAAGATCAACTTGTTCCTCCTTACACTGTTCAAAAGCTCACCTTAATTTTAATAGAAAAATAAACATCTTATGGTATCAGAAAAATTAAAGCCAATTCCATTTAGCACCAGCTGTACTTAGACGATGCATTATAGCTATGACTGAAAAGGAGTCAAATAAATCCTTTAGAAAGTAATATATTTTCCAGAGAAGCGCGGCACACTAAGGTACACTTATGCCTTGGGAATAATCCATCATTTTCTGTAATCGATTCTCTTAGAGAAAAGTTTGAGCTAAGGATAAATATTCTGCAAATATTATATTTTATTTTTAATCTCCCTTTGCCTTTGAAGATTGGTTCAGTTTATTAGACAAAATTTTATTTTCACTAGAAAGTATAGTGATGTAGTCAAAAATCAAAACTTCAAGAATCTAAACGAGTAAAGGTTTCAAGGGTTTTTTTTTCACATAAAAAACAAATAAGAAACCCATCCAAGTTTTTTCTTTGTGCCATTTCTTTTAATTCTTGTTAGAACGTGATATTTTCTTCCTTTCCCCCGCAATAAACCTCAAAAATATCAAGTCTAGTCTCAAATAAATTAGATCCTGGTTTTTCTATCTAGGGCTTGGGGCTACAAAGTTAGTTTTGATAAACTAATTAAAAACTTCTGTAACTGTTTTTAGTTCCTTTTGGGGTATGACAAATTTATTCTTAACACAGTCAAAACTTTAATGCTTCTTTAAGCTTAGAAAATAGATGCTTTATCTTCACAATCAATATGCTTAAGCGATGCCAGAGATGTTTCTTTGTGTGAAGTTTCACTTTGATGGTTAATATTTTTAAGCCCACGTTTCAAGATTTTTACATACCATACCAAAAAGTAAATCTAAGCTAGCCTTCGGATACAAATAAACGCTTATGCTTATGGCATGCAGGGCAGGATCCACAGCAATGTCTATCTTAACCGTTCAGCCAGAGCAAAAAAAAAATGCTGGAATGATTCAAACATGGATCTCTAGTTTAAGAGAACAGCGGCGTTCCAAGGACTGAGCTGTCACTGTCACTTCGTACAACAAAGAAAAACAATGTTTTCTTGTTTTTATAGCCATACATTTACTTTATCTGGGGCAAGAGGTAACCCTATACGTCAGGCGAATAGGCTGCTTCGTCTGCATTAATTTTACCCTCCCGTCCCACACTATCTCGCCAGGATGGCTGTACCACTTTATGTGACACCACCCTTCCCCTCCCAGCTTGAAGGAACGCGAACTTTAGAGAAGAGCTGTGTTGAGGAATGGGAGGTCTATCTTAAATTGACAATCATGCTAGTAATGGTATATGATAGGGATTATTTTCTATGTGAAATCGCTTAGACTCCAAGTAGGATACGGATACTGAATGTAATAATTATTATTTAGAGCTAAAAATGTAATAAATATCAGAGAAAAAACAGCGTATTTCTGGAAAATACGAAAAAAGAAAGTGCGTGCGCTGAGAATAGTAGACGTAGACATATATTATAGACTTGCCTTGCCCGCGCCTGCGCCCTAGTTTATTCAATCTTCCCCCCCGTTTTCGGCTTGTGCATTATTTAATGAACACCCCTTGTAGCCTATGTGTGGACCAGAGTCACTACGATGATAATAAAAAACCGCATCCAAGTCCGTTGAACATATCTACATAGATACAGACAGATAGATAAAAAATTGTAAAAGTTTTGCGAAAATTTACAATCTACAGACATGATTTTTCACTACTTTATTGTTAGTATAGATATAGATTTATAACCATATTAGGTACCGAACATGTGAAGAATGCACATCTGAATATAGTTAACTGTTGCAAGAGATTTTGTTTTTACTATCACAATTTTTCTGAAATTCAAAACTCTGTATTTTTTTACATTACCGTGATAATAACGAATAGTGTTTTCCGTAACAAATTTAAAAATATAAAATTAAGTTCAGTATAAATTGAGGCGATGAACGTCAGAGCGGCCTATCTTTTCCAGACACAGTTAATAATCAATTGTGTCTTATCACAATATTTAAATTATTTTAACAACATCCAAATCAGCCACAATTTTATTTCTGGCACATATTTTAATATTTGCAATGAAAAATAACAGGGAATTTGACCAAGACCATGGAAAGCTGAGCTGTCCCACTCTTGGATCTTACAGCAATGTTACAACTCTTGTAGTCAGGTAATGAACGGATTTCTTTTGACAGAAGTTACATAGCTATAAGAAAAAAATATGCTTTGAGAGAGGCGGATTTTAAAAATGTCATATTTCCGTCTATTATATTCGGTCTATTACTTTCGGAAATAAGTAGAATCATACATAATCTTAATTGTAGATTTTCCTAAATCTATGCAATATATAATAAGTAATAATAAAACAACATATTTTATCTACTCCCTTAGTAGATAAAATATAATATTTTAAAGTAATTCTATAATTAATTAATAATAGGCTAATTACAACATCTAAAACGGGACGTTGTTCGTCAGTTCGTCAGAGTTAGTCCGAAAATTAGTAACAAATAGGCTGCATAGCTTGCTTGGCCAAATTGATAAAATAAAAGAGAATCCCGCGCTCCCTTTTTTATTTTTTTATAGAAAAAATGTTTTAAGTAATGCTTATATTACTAAGATTTACAATACAACAAATAGGCTCTATAATACTGTACCAAGAGTGCTTGGCCAAATTAATAAAATTAAAAAAACACTATTACCCATTTTCCATTTTTTATGGAATAACTATTTTAAATAATGCTAACATTACGAACATTTGATTAGCTGGTCCATTTGAACATAATCAGGCACTAAGACATTCGTACAGCCTGTTAATAATGTAATAGCCCTCATTATTTATTATCAATCACCCAAGTTCTAATATAATATATTGTGCGGGCACGAAATTGCTACTTTTATTTTAAATCTTAAGGTTCTATTTTCACCGGAGCAGACGTTATGATATGAGTTATGAATGAAGCTATGAAATAAAATGTATATGGACGGACAATCATCACAACGGACGACAGTGAAATCACGTTATCATAGTTGTTCCTTATTACCCTTAGGTACGGAACAATAAAATACAGTTCCACAACAAAAATGATGATAAAGTTTGTTAACGACTTAGTATTAACAGTTATATGGCATCGCGCTTTAAAAAAATGTCAAATTGACATTTATATATGATAGTACCACAGACGTATAGCAGACCTAACATTAATAATAAATACATAGAGTCGACGCGTGGCAATTTTAACTCAGTGAACTTCGGGCTCTTTTAAATATAAATATTGCTTGTTTCCGAATAAAATATATACTATAGAGTAGTTTAGGAATTAACAAATATGTTCCATGCATAAGCCAGCCAAAACAACCCATTTTCATGCGTTTTTCGTACCATGAAGCCTAAATGTAGCTTATTTTTTGTATGGAGACTTGCCACGCTATTTAATCCTTAGTAATTACTAATAATTATTATATGTCTGTGGATGGTACAGAGAACAACATTTCCCGGTATTATATGAAAATGATTAATTCGTACACATAATAGGTAGTACATTATGATACAAGTGAGCTGCGTTGGACATTACAGTCGAGGCGGGATTGCAGGCCGAGCCGACGACGGCGAGGCCGTAATGGAGCCGAGAGTGAAATGTCTAATGCTCACGCGTTTTATACGACGTTTTTCAACACACTTGCGAGGAAAAATAATAAAATTTCACTGTCTTTTTTTCCACATAATCAAAAACACAGCTATGAACTAACAATTTTCTTTGAAAAATGGTGGCGGAGATTTTGTTTTTTGCGCAGATGGAAATAGAGGCACTGACGCAAAAAGCCAAACAGCCAAATATTGCCAAACAGCCCAATATTAAATATTAACAAATTGAATATTTTTGTATTTACAACAAAAATTGGAGTTAATTTGTTGATAAAAATGAATAACTTGATGAAATTAAATGATTATTTATTATATTTCCACTGAGACAGTCTATTTATTCGATAAAGCTTTACTATTTCTCAAAACATCAAAACTTTTTGCTAAGATTAAAAAAGCTGTAATGTAAAAAACACTAGTGCGATAATGTAAAGTAAAAACACGCGTGTTTGATATGCTGCATTATGACCCTAAGAGCGCTGCAATAAGGGTCACTTTATAAGCAAGTGTGTTGAAAAGGTTATAATAATCAAACAAAAATAATCACTGGTGCCCAGTAGGATTATATTTTTTACTTATTTGATAAAATCACTGTTGCACATATTACGCCCACGTATGCCGGACATGTTTGACTATACAAGTATAAAACACCATTTTAATTTAATCTTTTTGTTTTGTCAGTTTATTCATAAAACTCAATTTCCTTTGATGTATTTATTAAAAATAAGCACTTCGATTTCATTAAATAAAAGACTATGTGCCGCAATACGCGACATATTTCAATTTCCCGAAATAATTTTAAAGCGAACAAGTGCTACGAGTACCTAGAACACGGAAACATATTACTTACTCGTCCTGTTTTATTTCGTGTTAATTTAATAGTAAAAAATCGGTCAGTATGAGTAGTAAGAATGACGCACCGTAAGTTTTCCATAGCTAATGCTCTGACAGTAGGTCATAGTTTACTCGAAAAGCGGGATGTAAATCCGATTTACAGCCCTAGAGATGTAAGTTTATTTGAAAATTAAAAGGGGCTCTTTCAAATTCACTAACTGATAATGTTATGTAACTCGTCTAGCTAAATGGCATTGATCGTTTACGTCAATCAAGTACGAAGACAACAAACAAACGTGCATCTTCGGAGCTTTAAGAGGCATTTTCCAAAATTACGCTGATTATAAGGCGCGCCTTTTTGAATGGTTATTTTTTGGTATTAGGAGTGATGATAATTTTATTCTTTACCTAGTCTAATTAAATTAAATTATTGTCAATCAAATCGCAGGATTGTCTTCAAAGATCAAATATTATTCTGAAATAATATTTTGATTGAAATTATACTTTACTTAATACAAAAAATCGTGGTACTTAAGCTGGCAGCTAAATTGACGGAAGCCGTTTTTTATCCGGTAATGTGATGTTCGTATAATAGATATTCTGGTACATTATATCTCAATAAAACACATAAATATGTATGATGCTCCACCTGCTCTCATGCCCTGCTTGCCCGAACTCCTGCACGTGGGATGACCTTTGGAAGGCTATACGGCAACAGTCTGTAATCAGTCTGTAACCCCGACACGAAAAGAAGAATAGGCAAACTAAAATTAGAATAAAAGATTTAGCTCTTTGAAGTTGACAATGTGATAATATTTACTTAGACGACGAGGTGATTAAAAAAAGATTGCAAATGTAAAAATTTACTGTCGGTACGAATGATAGGTCTTTGTACCCTTAATAGGGCGGCCCATACAAGTGGCCATGATAAAGGCCACTTGCAGTAAGGTCGATATTTCTTGACCAAATGAACTAAAAAAGAGCGTTATGCTTCCAATGCACGCGCGATAACGCACGGTGGCCTGTAATCCAGCCGAAAATTCTATGGTACGCGGCATACCAAGATTACGATGCAAAAACTGCAGTGGCCGCTCAAGCGTCCACCGTGCGATTTCATCGTAATCTTGGTATGCCGAGTACCATAGAATCTTCGGCTGGATTACAGACCACCGTGCGTTATCGCGCGTGCTTTGGAAGCATATAGCTCTTTTTTATTACATTTGGTCAAGAAATAACGACCTTACTGCAAGTGGCCTTTATCATGGGCACTTTGTATGGGTCGTCCTTTAAAGGGTTAACATGTATTCAACAGTATAAAACTCTTTCATAAGATGGTAAATTAGTTAATCGTATTAAAATGTGAAATGGCCCTTAACGAAGAAGGGGGTTGCGCGGTTTGTAAAAGTTTTTTTATTTTTCACGTTATGTAGTGATGGAAATTAGAATGTTCAACTTGGGTGTAAGGGCCAATCACACCCTCAAATTACAATCATCGTCGCTCGCTTTACTCACTTGTATGTGTAAATATCTTGGGTGTAATTGATCACCTATCTCCCTTATAGAACAATCTACTATTGAAAGTATACTCCTTATGTGTAAGCCGTCAGGGAACTACTCGTAGCTTAACAAACAAGTTAGCAAAACGAGGATTTATTCGACCCGCCTATTGTTTATCTCGTGATTCGGAACGGTACGGGATGCGTGGTGGTATGTAAATGGACTCCTATCTAACTACTCATATAATTTTTTGTTTGATAAACACTTGTACTTGTCCACTTATTTATATTAATTTCCCTTACCGGTTTCGCTGTTAAAGCATTATCAAAGGTTTGTCTGGTTGTTTACGTACAATATAATGTTTCAAAAGTTCCACCAAGTGCCAACAATCACGAGCATCAACTCTACTCATATAATTATCAAATAGTGTATAATAGTTTTTAATATTTTTAATAAAACAAACAAACAATTTAATCTCCTTTAAGTGGGGTTTTTATATTTTATCTGGGAATCTGAATAACGTCACAGTAAATATTTAAACATGGCTTATTTTAACAGAATTAGAATCTACAAAAAAATTAAGTTACGTCACTTTTGTGTAGCTGATGTAGCTTGTTTGTTGTTTTGTTTTGTTTGTTTACTTTATATAAGTTTATATAAATTTCACTTTATGTAATCAATTTCATACAAATTGGCTCACCATGAAAACCTGTAGGGTACTTCCAGTTGACTTGGGAACTTGAAAGTTGACAATTTGGTATTATACACGCATCTTGGAAAAAAAATACCGATATATTAGTTATACACATTGACATACTACCATGGACATCGTGTCTGTGCTCAAAAGTGTCCAAACCAAAAGAGAGTCAAAACCATTGAAAATTAAAAAAGGGTGTCAATCACACGTCAATCAAAATTAAGCCGTGCAGAAATGACATACGATTCAAATTAAAATGTTTTGTTTCTTAATATTTTGACACTTCACTAAGGACACTTTTTTGGTAAATTTTATACTAGACCCGAGGTCCATGGTTTGGTATGTCAATGATTATACAAGAAGAAATGTGTAACCAAGTTACTTAGGCCCTTTGGATACATGGAGTTTAATAAATGTTAACTTATTTTGGTCGTATATAACTACTCGTGGAATACTTTTGTGTTTTGTACGGTATGTATGGAAACCTTAGCGCACGAGTACTACTCACTTGACTAGTTTTTTTTTAATGTAGAAAAATAACAAGTATATTTAAATATTTAAAAAAAGTTAAAATCCTTAATTGAACTTACGTAGAATTGATGGATTCCTGTTATTTTATTACTGAACTATATTCTAACAACTTAAACGTTGAATCATTTTTAAACCCATCACACACAATTTCTCCGGTAACAAATTATGCATAATTTTATTTCGGGAAAGATATGGTAAGATCTACCAATTATGCTTTGTACACTGTACCTGCAAGCCCAAAATGTTATCTGTTTGAAATTATATAATGAAATTTAATGATACACTTTCAAACTAAACGTGTTTCTTTTCTTTATGCGGCAAACATAATTCAATGCACACTGCAGCTGACGGACCACAAAATGGACAAATAGTTGTGTTGCTATAACTTACCACCATGCTTCCAACGTCCATGCTTCCAGCGGCATCGCTCCGACTGTACCAATCAAACTTTATTGTAACACCGCGCTAGCTCTGACTATTTTAAGAGCCATTTCACAAAACTATCTTTAGTAGCTCACGCGGTTTCACGCTGGCCCCTCAATCTTGAGACCCAGGTTCAATCCCCGGTCTGGCATACACCAATGAGTTTTTTGGAATTTATAATAATATAATAATAATATACGTTTATTAATCAGACTACAATGTGGTCCAGTTTGGTGAGTAACAATGATCTTAACCTATGTTAGTATTCCTAATCTAAACACAAAATAACATTACAAATTTACCTACTGCTGGGGTGCCGTTCAGATACATATCTGTATTTGACTAACACCCCCGCAAGGTGGCGCATTATGGGTGAGTCGTACCTCCCAGCGATGGTTCTCAGGATTGAGTTGGAGCTGGCCCGCACCCTACAGAGCATCGAGGCTGCTCTCTCCCGCATGATGGCATAAAAGTCATCAGTACGCTCATCCGCAAACATACCCGATGCACTGCAGAAGTGGGGCAGCCCCATCAGCACCCTGAAGCCATTATTGTATTGGACACGCAGGGCGCTCATGATCCTCTGCGTGAAGTTGGTCCACAGGCTGCACGTGTAGAACACCTGGCAGTATGCTTTGAAAAGCGATATTTTAACTTGCTTACTACAACATGCAAACCTGCGAGTCAACATGTTGCATCTGATCGCCAACGCCCTACGTTCCCTTTCAACATCGGCATGGTCTTTGAGGTCGTGAGTTACAAGATGTCCGAGGTACCTGAACTCGTTGACCCGCTTCATCTGTATACCGTTGAGGGTAACAGCGGGCACACTATCGGGACACCTACCACCCACGGCCCCAAACACCATGCACTCACTCTTTTTGGCGTTGTATACTAAACCGTGAGACAGTACGTATTCCTCACACGTACGGAGCAGCTCCCTCAGGGCCCTGACTGTTGGGCTCAGCAACACCATGTCATCAGCATAGCTGATGTTGTTTATACTGACATCATCAATGCGACACCCGATCCTTTTGCTGCTGAGCCCCACAATCAGGTCATTTATGTAAAGGTTAAAAAGTTTGGGTGAGGTAATCCCCCCCTGCCTCACCCCACATTCCAACCTGTACGATGACGAACACTTGCCGGCCCATCTGACATTATTCGACTGATTCAGGTACCAATATTGGAAGATACGCAACAGCTCTGCCGGGACGCATCTTTCCCGGAGTTTAGTCCAAAGCACATCGTAAGACACGAGATCGAACGCCTTTGAAAGGTCTAAAAATGCGGCATATACTGGCGTCCGTCGCTCATTGTAGTACTGGACCGTGTGCTTTAGGCCAAGGATAGCACTTTCTGAGGAAAGTCCGGGTCGAAACCCGAATTGAGCGTCATGAAGGTGTAAATATCCCTCCAGAAAAGAGTCCAGCAGGCTGTCGAGTACCTTCGCCGTGATAGTAGCTAGTGTGATAGGCCGATAGTTGCCCTTGTCAGCCGCATCCCCAGTTTTGTTTTTAACTATGGGAACAACCACAGTTCGCATCAGATCCCGTGGGAGGTGCGAGTGGCCCATACATAGCGACAGAAACATTCCCAGTACACGTGGCAGATGGACGCCCGCGTACTGAAAGTGCTCGATGCTAAGGCCGTCGTGACCCGGCGACTTCCCTCTTGTCATTTTCTTTAATACACTATCCACTTGTTTGGCAGTAAACCGAACTAAGTCAGAATCACGACAGGCCCCGACATCGACCACCCGTTGCCGTGGTGGACCCAGTGGGGATTGCACACTAAAGTGCTCTACAAACAAGTTTGCAATCTCCTCCGGTTGATTGACGCCAGAGACACTCACAGGCAGTCCAGGCCTAACATTAAATTTATTTGTAGCCTTCCAAATTTTTTTAAAATCCTTGGCGGCACGATGAGATGCCATAATGTCGAGCCTGATCTGCTCTTGATGCTTCTTACACCACTTGAGTTTACTCTTAAATACTTTACGAGTAAGGCACATATTGTCGTATACATCTCCAGAGGTAGGCATATTGTACCACAGCCACGACTGATATGCAACCCTGGCCCGCCCGTGAGCCTCCCTTACATGCTTGTTCCATCCCACTACGCGGCCACTTTTTACAGACTGCCGGTGATTAACATGACTGCTCACAGCAGAATCAGATAAAATACTAATGAGGTTGGCATACATATTATCCAAAATTAATTTATGCTCAGTATTGTCACAATGCCTATCACTACATAAGGACAATTCTTGCGGAAACTCGATTAGCTTCAATGCATTATTACATAAGTTATGGTAATTATCAATTTTCTCGCTATCTCTTTCTCCCCAAATTACCTTATTACATATTGTGTCACTCAAAATAACCTTAGGCATAACAATGTTTAGTTCACATGTAACAGTAAAGGGCAGATGATCCGAACAGAACACATCATACAGTATAGCTACGTCAGTGATGGTTTGCCATGCAGACTGCGTGACCACGCAGTGATCGAGCCAGCGTCGGCAACCGTGCGCCGCGCTTACGTAGGTATAGCTCCCAGAGTCCATGCCTAATCTTTCAATGTCCACACACCGCCACTTTTGCTCAGTACAAAAATGTAATAGTTCCGTTGCAAACGACTCACTGGGATGTGCATTGAAATCTCCAAGCATAAACACCGCCCCTATGTCGTTACTTTCAATGATAGCACTAATCTCACTGAGACATTCTGTAAATTCCAACAAATTTACACTTGTATCAATCGGCATATAAACACTGAATACCATGATAGATCTTTCAGCTAATGTGACTTTAATAGCCGCTAGACGCGTACTCACACACTCGATAACCGTGACGGACTGGAACAGCTGCTTTCGCCACAGGATAGCGACTCCACCGTATGGGCGTCCTCGAACGATTCCAAGCGATGTGTCCACAGCTGATTTTCCGGTGTACGCGAAGTCTCCGTGAATGCTAGCAAGGTATGACACATCGTGTGGGAACAACCATGTCTCCTGGAGTGCCACGATATCAGCTGTTTTGCATAACAATCTTACGTCATCAACAGATCTTTTAACAGACTGGCAGTTGTAGCTAGCAAAGTTACTCCTACAGTGTGTACTATACATTTTGAGAATTAAATTTTTGCTGTGATGTGCTGTTTTTTAATACATGCTTATCGTGTATGAATCGTCTTACTGTGATTCCATCTGGCCAGAATGTATCATTTAGAAACATATCCAATTTATGTATACAAACATAAAGTTTAAATGAGTTATAGCTCTTTTCTGTCTTGTTATTTATTTTAAAGAGGGTGACAGTCTCCTGCGTTTTATTTTTTATGTAGTGATCTATGTCACTCTCGTTTGTGTCTTTACAGACATTGGAAATAAACAGGGGCACTTTTATCGCGGCTGCTTTAAACTTGCTTTCAAGCCCAGTATCAGCTTTACCCCTATACCTGTAAAACTTATTCCCTCTGCTTTTCTTTTTGTTCTGTACCAGTTTCCAGTTGTCAACGATTTGTCGATCCTCATTATTTATGTGCATAATATTTGTGTTCTTACCTAATACTTACCGCTTGCTGAAAGATGAAGAAAAACATGGTGAGGAAACCTGAATGCCCTAAAAAGCGTGTACTTGTGCCCGAAGTACGGAGATAGGGCTCACCATCCATCACGTTGGGACGTAATAATCGTCGGTGAAACGCAGGAGAACCGAGTGTGGACTATGACTTGCATTTCACAGTTTATACTCGGGAACACCTCTGACGCCCCCTCGGGGATTCATGTTGTGATGATGTGTATATGTTTATCTTTATGGATCGTAATTTTTTCGGAATTTAGATTGATGTTAATTATGTTTTTTGGTCCAATGAAATGAAAGGATTGTCAATAAAATTGCAGAATTTGACTGGTTAAGGATCATAGGTTATTCTGAAATAAAATTTTGACTGTAATTACGCTTTGTTAAATTCAAAAAATCATGCTAACCTGGTGACATTACTCAGTAAATTGACCTTTTTGAACAGTAAATGTAATTATTAATAAATATCTTGTTACATTATGTTTCAACAATTATTTATATTTATTGAATTTGAGTAGAAGATTCTTTATTCTGTATTGTACACACAAATATTGTTTATACACATAATAAATTAGACGGTACGTACACAGATTCAGCTCCTTTGAGTTAACAATGTGATTATTTTGCCGTAAACAAGGTGTGGGAGATAGAAAACTAAGAAAAAAAAATATATATATGATACACTAGACGCCAATACAAAAGATTGGTCTATGTTTTGTACAAAAAAAATATTTTTTAAATAGTAAATTGTAATGGAAATATTAGTTTACTCGCATAAAACTACGAGATGAACCTTAAACTGTACGAGTACTGTTTGTTTATAAGGTGAAACAATAGATTCGATAGAAGTACGAATTATGATGATGTTTTAAAAGTTGTATGTTTGTATAACTTTGTCTCATTTTTGCTAACGGCACCAATACAATGTTTACGAATACAAGTAATATTTAGATATTTATATTTACGATTCGAAGACGAAACTTTTGAAAGGGTTTTGACCTCTGGTTCACCAAAGCAATAATTTGTCCCTGATATCTGATACTGAAGTCAAAGGATATGCGACAGTAAAGCGTCCATACAGTGAATTTTGCGAATAAGTTTGGAAACTCCCCCTTGAAGCTCGATTTTGGATAAATAAAGTTTTGGAATAGCGGAGGGAATGAAATATTAACTCTGCTAAGCTTAACTGAAAAAGGCCTGCCTAAGACTTCATCTCGAATTTTTTTTCTAAAGAAACGAATGCAATCGAAATGGTTTAGTATCAAAAGTTTGAGTTTTAAGCAAACACGCATGCAAATAAAACAAATGTTTATGGATCAAATTTACTGTTCACACTTCTTCAAAAATCTAGACTCAATTATCGAAATTACGAATGAGTGGGGCGGGTATATTTATGTAAAAAAGTTGTTCAGTTCGTTTTGAAGAATGTTTATTAGAAGTCAGTTAAAGCCATTCATACAATACTAAGAAGAGGTAATTTTTATACATCAAAATGTACAATGCCTACAAAAAAATCGCCAAAAATAAGTGTGAAAGGAATTATTAAACCAGAACAAAGGTTGTGTGAAACCTGAAGCTGTTTTACGGACGACGCTCTCTCTAAACTCGCCCGTATGTCTGTGCGTTAAGGTTCACGCATTTTTGTTTCTAACTCAATTATTTCCAAAATAAGGGTGTCCGCGGGTACAATTCCCGGGAAAAGTGGTTCAGTGGGGTCGGTGGAATATGTGGTTTCATATAATGGTAGCAGTCTATTTACAACCGGTATATTTATCGTATATCATTTATAATGTACGAGAACTAAATATTCCACCATTTATTTCAAATTAAAATACACAAACACCTCTTTCGTGCGTGGCGTGACACTATTTCATTCACAATTTGCAAATCACAACCCTACCGAGTGAGCCTTGCAGACAACCTTAAAACGCCCAGAATAAAAGAAGCTCTTGCGCGTAGTGATACGATTCATTCTCGCTTGCACACATGCGTGGTGCCTGATAGTAGAGGTAATTAAAATTATAGGCACGTAGCACAGGTGGAAGCTAGTTTTCATTTTATTGCTGCGTATCGAGAGTTGCTTTTTATTTAACTGTCTTTGCTTTTATATGTGATTCTTCTGTACATATTTAAAGTAATACGCCGTGCTCGTATAATCCAACTACGTGGCAAATTCGTACAATGAGCAAGACTTTTTTGCATGAAGAGACCGACAATATTTTTTCTGTAAGCGACCTTTGTTGATTTTAGCTGACAGCCGAATCATTGTAATTCCAAGCCTTTTTACCATGTGTATCAAGTCAAATATCTAAACAGTTTAGCGCACGCGTGTGTTAGTTGTGGCGCATATAGCACATATTACCTTCTGCGGGATTTTTTGTGAAGGAAAGTTGTGACTACGTAGAATTTCTATTGTATTTTACATAATACTGTAGTACCGGGTGCTTACCTTCATATTGCACTGTTTGGTATTTATGACATCACAATTTGACGTGTATTTTAAAGACTTTCTGAGTCCTATCATGTGTCATATCAAATAAAAGTCATGTATCATATCATAAGCTTAAGCTACGTGCAGTGCGCGTGCGCCGGTCGCTCACGACAGAAGGCATCATTACGCCCCCGCTAACTTCTGCTGGTTCAAATGTAACTCCGAAACCCACAAATATATACCTAAATGAAAGGCTGTCAAAAAACAACAAAAAACTGTTTTATATGGCACGCGAACAGATCAAGAAGCAGGAATGGAGATTCGCATGGACGAATAATGGGAATGTCTTAGTCAAACAAGACGAGAATAAACCCACCCATCGAATCAAATCTGAAAATGATTTTAGCAGGGTTTTTAACTTTGTTATCAATAATGACAATTCTAAATAGTTGTGTTATAGATAGAACTTTTCCTATTGTAGTCCTGATTATCTCTTATCTATATTTGAATGTGGTCATATTTACAATAATACCTTTTATCTTATATTATTTTTATTGGATAGATCAAATTGAGAGTTGGTTTTTTAATCATATTGAAAATACCAGCAAGATTTATATTTTATGTGAATTAATAATAAATTGTTCAATATGCTTCAATACAGGTTGTAGAGAAACGTTTAAACTTTTGATGTTTTCAAGCATGTTCAATGAAAATGACAGTAAATATTACTATTTCAGGATAGTTTTTGATAAATTTAATGACCGTTTTTGTATTGTACCGTGTAGAATTGTTTATTATTGTATTATTTTGTTTATAAATGTAATGATTTACTTCTGTTTGTGGCCTACTTGTATTTGCTTGCGTGCCCATAGAAAGTATTATTTACATATTTTACATTGTGACCCTGAAACTGTGGTAGTAATGTCATGTTTTTTTCACAGCAGCGCTCTAAGGTACTGTGAAAATGGTATTTTTGATACTTTTCTGTGGAACGTACTGCTGTCTATGTTAAATTTTTTAATTAACTTAAAATTTAGTTTCGTTTCAAATCGAATTTTGCCACCTTCTTCAAACAAAAGAGAAAAATAGACGTAAAAATAGATTTTTGAAACTGGGCCTACTTAATATCAGATCTTTGAATACCGGTCAAGACGAATTATTGGTATCAATGGAAAAATATAAGCCCGATATTCTTGCGCTGAATGAGACATGGATGCGGGAAGGTCAGGATATCTGTGCTCCCAAAATTCCTGGTTATGTCCTAAAGTTGGCTCCAAGGCCCAATGGACGCAGGGGCGGTGGGGTGGGATTTTATATCCGTCGCGGTTTGAATGCGTGCGTGCGCGTACATCCGGCTTCATTGTTGGAGCAAATGTGGTTGGTGGTGAGGGTGCGGGGCGCGGGACGTATCGCCGTCGGCACTGCGTACAGGCCTGACTCCACGCGCGAGACCCGTGTGCCCACTGGAGACGCGATAGACGCCCTCAGTCTATCGATTAGCTCCTTCGGCGATTGCAGTCATGTGTGTGTGCTCACCGACTTTAATGTGGACCTTTTGAAGCCAACCATAACCCCTGCACCAGAAGTCTTATCCTTTTTTGAACAACAAAGCCTTACGAATTTGGTTCATGAGCCTACTAGAATTGTAGAAAAAAGTGCTACCCTTTTGGACCTCATTATAACAGATTCTCCGGAATTGTTTAGGAATGTATGTGTTCACCATAATCCGCTGCTCAGCGACCATGCAATTGTTTTAGCTGATTTCATAATAAAAATACCGGACGCGCATCCACACTACATATGGACGCGGAGTTTGAATAAAATAGACGAGGAAGAACTCTTGGCTGACCTTAAAAATCAACCCTGGAATGAAATTGTACAGTACGATGATGTAAATGACATGGTTAATCATTTCAACGACTTGATTATTGCCCTCTTTAATAAACACGCCCCTTTAAAAAGGATAAGAGTGAACCAAAAGCCGCGTCCGTGGCTGACTGATATGGTGAGGTACATGATGTCGCTACGAGACCGCGCCTGGCGCAAAGCTCTCGCCACTAAAACTGAACATCACCGTCGTTACTACAAGGATCTGAGAAATTTGGTAAATAGTGCAATAAGAAGTGAAAAAAGTGCTTATTTCAAGTTCTTTGTAAATAACAATATAAAAAATCCAAAAAAAATGTGGCATCACCTTAAAAGTACAATCGACATGAGCGGTAAAACCTTACCATCCATTCCAAACCATTTAAGTGATCCAGATGCTATAAACAATTTCTTTTTAAACGCGCCTGGTAATGTAAATGTAGACGATGACCTAGTTAACTATTATAAATCAAGCAAAATAACTAATAATGAATTTATTATAAATACTTGTACTCAAGAGCAAGTAGCAAAAATTATTAGCGGTATAAGTACTTCCGCTTCGGGGCATGATTTAATTTCTATTAAAATGATATGTATAACACTTACTGTCACACTTCCAGTAATTACATTGATTATAAATAAATCTATTGCTAGTAATGTTTTCCCTGAAAACTGGAAAATTGCAAAGGTTATTCCCCTTCCAAAGGGAAGTTCTGTTGAGGAGTTTAAGGATTTGCGACCTGTAAGCATTCTACCAGTTCTTTCCAAAATAGTGGAAAAAGTTGTATGCTTCCAGCTTACCGCTTTTATGGAAGCGGAAAATATTCTCCCGGATGTGCAGTCTGGGTTCCGTAGCGGTCATGGCACGGATACGGCCCTTGCGCATGTTACAGACGAAATAATAGAATCTTCTGACTCTGGCAAGGGAAGTATACTAGTACTGCTCAACTTCTCCCGGGCATTCGACTGCATTAACACGAAACTGTTGCTAGCCAAAATGTATCACTATGGTCTTTCTCAATCAGCATGTTCATGGTTTGATTCTTACTTACATAACAGGAAACAATATGTGGAGGTATGCACTGATGAAGGAAATCAGATCTACTCGGAAAGGAAAACTGTCACTCGCGGATGTCCCCAGGGCTCCATACTGAGTCCCTTACTATTTATAATGTATACTGCTGATCTCATTAAAAGCATCAATCACTGCAAAATTCATCTCTATGCAGATGATACCCAGGTATATTACCCATTTAAACCTGCAGATGCTTGCAACGCTGTAGCTAAAATTAATGAGGACCTCGATGCCATTTTCTTATGGGCACAAAGTAACACTTTGGTTTTAAACCCCAAGAAATCCAAGTTTATGGTATTGGGCACAAAGCAACAAGTCCAAGGTATAATGGAAAAGGACCCTGATATTAAAATAAATCAAGAAAAAGTAGACAGAGTTTTGAAAGCGCGTAATCTTGGTGTGGTTTTGGATGGTGAACTGCGTTACGTTGACCATGTTAATGCCAAATTAAGAAATGCTTTCTATAGGCTTAAAATTATTTACAACATAAGGCAGTTTTTGAACGAGAAAGTTCGTGTATTACTTTCAGAGGCTCTCGTCTTGTCAATGTTTAATTTTGGTGATGTGGTCTATGGACCAAGATTGTATGCTAAGACAGAGCGTGCCATCCAGCGCGTTCAAAATGCATGCGCACGTTTCTGCTTTGATATACCGAAGCGTGGTCACGTGACGCCTTTCCTAAATCAAAGAAGTATACTTAAAATGTCCGGCCGTAGAAAATTGCATCTTGCCAGTTTAGTGCATAAAGTTGTGCATGAAAAAAAACCAAAATATTTGTTTTCTAAGTTTGAATGGACAAAGGACTTTTACACGAAAAATACACGTAGTATTACGAAAAATAAGATGGCAATACCTAAACACAAAATGAGTGGTTTCAAGGGTGGTTTTAAATACGCAGCGTCCAAGATTTGGAATGATCTACCGCCACCATTACAACAGAAAATGTTACCACTAGTGTTTAAAAAACACGTAAGAAAAATATATTTAAAATTACAAACTACGAGTTAGCGTAAACGACCTATCTGACAGAAACCATAGGTAAAAATGATACAATCTCTTTTTTTATCGACCGTTACCTTTTTTACTTAAGTATGTTTTTCTTTTTATTGCGACAATAAATTGAAACACTATGAAAGGAAAAATTAACTAACTGAGCTATTTAATTTAATTTTAGAATACTGCTATATAATCAACGATTATTCCTGGCTGAAAATGTTGCATGTTATATTTATAAGGTACCTGCATTTTGAAAATTAATTTAGGGTTTGAAAAGGGACAGTCTGAAAACCAGCGTTGTGTTGCTGATCTACAGCTCACAGCAGATGCTGAGTCTGCCCCTTTTTATCACAATTATGACGTGTAAATTCAATAGAAATGTTTTATTAATAAGTATGATTATTATTTTTTGTATGCTGTATTGTATTTCTTTTGCATGTTTTTGTTTTTGTATTTTTATGTAATAAATAAATATTTTTCAATTTCAATTTCAATTTCAAGCTTATCGTAAAAATGTACTGCATAATTACATTTCAGCCACTCGCTTTCTGTAAAACAAAAAAACGTTTTTAAAACGTACCAGGTTTGGCTTCCGTCATGAAAAAACGACTAGAGGAGATTTCTCAATATCCTCATGTCTAACATCATTAAAGAAAAAAAAAGAATAATATTAATATTTGCATTTTGAAATTTTCTTTTAGTTCTTAAAGTCGACAAACAGTACCTACTGTATTATACTCATTAAATAGTAATTCAAGCCTTTTTACCATGTGTATCAAGTCAAATATCTAAACAGTTTAGCGGTTTAACAGTTTAGTTTAGTTTACCGGGTGCTTTCCTTCATATTGCACTGTTTGGTATTTATGACATCACAATTTGACGTGTATTTTAAAGACTTTTTCTGAGTCCTATCATGTGTCATATCAAATAAAAGTCATGTATCATATCATAAGCTTATCGTAAAAATGTACTGCATAATTACATTCCAGCCACTCGTCTTCTGTAAAACAAAAAAACGTTTTTAAAACGTACCAGGTTTGGCTTCCTTCAGGAAAAAACGGCTAGAGGAGATTTCTCAATATCCTCATGTCTAACATCATTAAAGAAAAAAAAGAATAATATTAATATTTGCATTTTGAAATTTTCTTTTAGTTCTTAAAGTCGACAAACAGTACCTACTGTATTATACTCATTAAAAAATACAAAGTTATCTCTAAAAAAAGGAAATAAAATTTATTACAATGTAAGTATTTTTTTAAATTTCTCTCGTGACGTATACATATTCGTAAATATTATATTATATGGCCTGCCCACTGCTACCTCAACTTACTAACTTAATGAAAAACCCTAATATTTGAATACGTCAGTATGAGGACTAAAAATAACTAGAATAGAAGAGCTTGCATGTCTCAACTGATAAAAGTGGAAAAAGCAAAAAAAAAAAGTGTCAGAATCGTGCTAGAACTTTGGTCCCTGGCTATCCCTTTAAGAGACAGGCATTAACATATGCTAAATGTCTGAGTTAATAAGCTCTATTTTAGTTTTAGTGCTAACAAAACTTAAATTTTTCTAAGGTAATGTAGCTTCTGTTGTAAACACAAAAAAAACATTTTTGAATAAAAAATAATAGTTTTGACAGCACTAAAACTAAAATTAAAGCCTTCAGAATCGGCTTTAATGTACTGGTAAAATAAAATAAAATCTTAATTAAAATTTACCACAAAACTTATTTAAAAGTAAACTCCTACAAATAATGAACCAGTTTCAAACCAGACCCCTGCGATATGGTGCTCAGAATATGTAATATCAATACATATAATAAAACAATAGAAACCACTGTGTCTGTACATTGAAGAAAAGTAATAGAAATAGAAAGTGGGTGACCAAAGAAGAGTAATAGAATACAAATCAACGATTTTTAGAATTTTTTTCTGTCTGTCACATTGTGACTTTTTTAAGATTTTTTTTCATTTACTATTTTTATTTTCAAAAATCTTAACCTAGGTACATAATATGCACAATGAACAAAAACCCGTAGGGTTTATCAGTGATTGTGGAGGCCGGTACTTATATTTAAGGGGCCGCCTTTTATTTTTCAACGGTTTTTGCTAAAACATCCTAAGCCAACTACTGATTTGATGAATATAAAACTTTAACACATGTTTTTTCAGACCTTTATCTTTCGATAGACATAGCCGTTACCTAATTGGACAAATTTCACTCGATAGCTTTTATTTTCGAAATAGACGCCTTTTTAAGGTGTGAATACGTTTTATGTCCAAGCGGCTTGAGCTTTATGTCTGAAATTACTGCTATAACACGAAAACATGGTTTATTATGTACAGACATACCAAAAATGTCGTACATCAAATATTATTCAGTAAATAGACGAAATTAGTTTTGAGACTTACGTCCTTTAGTTCTGAGTCGAAGCACGCTCAAAGGTTGCACTCGATTTTAAACTTTATAAGCACTATGCGTCGAGATATATAGCAAGCAACGCTCGCCGTCAATTTGTCAGTATTGTTCGTTGCGTTGTCAGCGTCGGACCTATGACCGTTTTCTTATCACGCATGCGCACCTAGACACGGGACGAGAATACTATTTTACTTGCTCAGCGGAGAATACTAACCCATTCGTTAGTAACTAAGTATTACATATTCAAATACATACTGCGATATCATAAAAAAAATGGGAAACAAGAGGAACAAAATTTATGTTGTTAAAAGAAAGAGAGCTTATCAATTAAAAGATATGAGAGATGCGAAGCGGTAAGTACCTACCCTCCCTTTCACTATGTTATAAAAAATGTAGCTCCTTTGTCAGGGTTCTGCACTCCAAATTTTTCAAAAGAACCCTCATACTCATGATCTGTCTGTCTAGTACGTCTTAGTAATTATCTTATCACATACAAGTACAATCTCTCTGCGATCACTGATATATCGTAAAAGTAGTAGGTACAAGTACCTATCTGCGATGAATAAAGCTACTGACTTGAAACATGCTTCAAATTCGCACTCACTCGGATTTTATCTGTATGTAAGAATATTATACAACGTTTGAATACACAAATATCATTATAAACTACCTACAGGTAGGTACATTTTGATGCTATTTATATAGGTAATATTATTTCTTTCTTCAATATCATCATAAACTATGTACCTACTTAGATATAATATTCAACTAAAAATGTGATTATTTTCTTACAGATCGAGAAAAGATAATCAAAAAGATAGCTCAGATGATCTGAATGAAATTAGGTAAGTGATCTTTACGCGGGAGATTTCTTTGAGGTCAAAGGATGCGACACAGGTGGATGGCATCAGTCTTTACCGCGTAAATCTAACACTTACTGTACTGTAATAAGAGTTCATTCAGGGTACGCGTTACCGCCTGTTTCGAACGCGATCTCGAGCGAGCCTTATCAGTTCTCCCGTGTATTACGGCGCTGTCATGCTTATTGCTATGTAATAAGAACTACGGCGTGTTAAAAATGGAAAGTCATTTGGTACGAATTTTGTTGTCGATTGTAATATTGTTGATTTTTCATTAATTTAACATTCCAATAAGGGTCTAAAATAACATGACCTAAAAGAAATAAAAATAACAAAAAGGAAAATTTACAGTTCTGTCTGAACACTCTAAATATTTATTTTTGTTGTTTTTTCTAGGTATAACTCAGAATAATAAAGTATAACTAAAGCGAAGGTACGACGAACATCAAACTTTTCTGATGTCTGTCTAAGTCTCTGTATATATATTTCTTTCATCTCTATAAAATTTAAAAACTACTATGTATCGAATGTGGGTATTTCATTCAAGGTTTTACTACTTTTATTTCAGCATGCAACCTCCATCTGATGTACCGAGTGTGGACTGTGACACTCATTCCACTTTGACAGGAAATATAAATGTAAATAACACGTAAGTTCTATAAAACATTATTATTTTGATCAGTACGTGGCGGCAGGCCGCGCACAGGGCCTGCTATAACCTAGGCGCTCTGCTTTGTGGCGGCGTCGCCACGCCGACACCGCACGCTTTTGATCCGCGACCGCGAGACGGTATGTATTAAAAATATCATGTTGCCTAGTAAATTTATGAAACAGAGGAAACGATAAATGCAACATCGAAGAACTAACTATACGGAACTCGAATTATAATATTTAGTGTATTTTTTCATCATAATATATAAGTTTGCGGCTTGTAAGTGACTGAAATCCTGGTTAAATAAATATGTTTTACGAATTACAGGTTTAATTATACCACATTGCAAAATGCAAATGTAATGCCCTCCACTACACTCAATAAGACACGGAGTTGCGAATGAAGCTAATGCACTCCATCAGCTGTCAATTCAACTGGGGATTGCCATAGAGAACTGCGGATTATTCATTGATGCTCAGATTCCGTACCTTGGAGCAACACCGGATGGACTGGTTGGAAATGATAAAGTCGTGGAAATAAAGTGCCCTTTGTCAGTATACAACCAGAATTTGAAAGATGTAGATGTCTTAAATAAATTACCATTTTTCAAAAAGAAAGACGATGCACTGGTATTGAACAAAAATCACGACTGGTTTTATCAAGTAAGTAATTTAACTTTTTGAATCTACATAGATCTAGTTACTATTTAACAGATTTCTTTTCAATTTCTTCATGTTTTATTTTTTCAGGTTCAAGGCCAGTTACATATAGCACAAAGAAAAAGTTGCATTTTTGCTATATGGTTTTGGCGAGAACAACCCTCTGCATGTAGAAATTATTGAAAGGGATGACGAGTTTTGGAATAAATGCATGGTTGAAAAACTTAAATCATTTTACATAACCCATATCTTACCAGAATTGGTAGATCCTAGGCATTCCAGAAATCTACCGCTTCGTGGTACCACCAACTTAAAACAAAATTCATCAAAAGTTACTGGAGCAGACCTGAGTGAAAATGAGAAGAAAAATAGTTCCAAAGTAATCAGTTCTGTTCTTACATTTCAACAAATGTAGAGCAGGCAAAATAATAAATTTAATGTCACGATTTGCAAGTGGAGTTAAAAAGGATTTGTAGCGTCACCGTGGCTATTCAATCTTATGGACAGTTGTTTAAATGATTTAAAAGAGCGTGTATTTGGACTGAAGTTAGGGGAGTTACTTATCAAATGCCTCTTATACGCCGATGACCAAGTTATCCTTGCTTCATAGACGGATGAGCTGCAAGAGATGGTAACAATTATGAATGATGATGCCTTTAAAAATAAAGGAATGAAAATTAACGTTAGTAAAACAAAGGTTTTGGTGCTAGAGAGGGATGAAGAGATTACTGAAAGTAATGCTCAGATTAGAGACGAGGAAGTAGAACAGGTTAAAGAATTTGTGTATCTTGGTTGTCTATTTACGCGCAATGGAAAGTGTGACGGTGATATTGAAAGAAGAGTGAATGCGGAAGATAAAGTGAACGGAGCCCTGCACACGTTTATAGGCAGCCAAAATGTGACTGCAAAGGCAAACAAACATATCCATACAAACTTGAATCTCCTATTTTACCCTTTTAGGGGTGAAATTTTGAAATATCCTTCCTTATTCCATTTTAAATGGAACCTTTATGCAAAGTTTCAGCTTTGAAGGGTTTGGGCGTTGATGGGTCAGTGAATGAGTGAGTGAGTCAGTCAGTCAGTCAGTCAGTCAGTCAGGACTTTTCTTTTTATATGCATAATAATAAAGATTGTAATAAGTATAATAATTATAAGTAGAACTTTTCTAATATTATAAAAACCTGTATTTCAGCAAATAAATATGATCTTATTTCTTATTGTTACCATTTTTTCCAGTAAATAAAGTTATTATACTATCATTATTATGATCCTGACAAAAAAAATGTTGAATGATCGATTCTTTTGATTTACACTGTAAGTAAAATTAAACTTTTTAGTTTAATGTTCACAGATCGTATAAATAGGATTAAATTATTTATAGCGAAATCTTTCACTCGAGAAACTCTAAAAATTATTTGAGTAAGACAGAAAAATCAATCGGAAACAAATTCTCAGATAACATTTTATTTGGGACGGGCCTAGAACCGAATTTTTTTTACATTTTTTTTTCTGTTTGAGTTTTTATGTTACTATGCACTCTAATAAATTATTATTATTATTGTATACATTTTGTGTAAGCCTGTAACATTTACATAACGCCGAGGTGCGGCGCGGCGCCGCTACGCCACCCAAAGTTGATCGGCGCACAGTCGCCGCCGGCAAATACGAGTCGGCGCTCACGTCTACAAAATATAGTAGGTACTAATGTAGTAGTTATTTAAAGAAACGATAAAAACGGATATAGGTATTATTAATTATTATGTAAACAAATGCGACAATGGTAAAAAGTTTTAAATTTTCCTTAAATTCTTTAAATGTATTTTTAAACTACCGTTTTGATCTTAATTATATATTTCCTTATAATATTTGATTAAAAAAATATGTAATGTCAAATTTTTTTAAAACATTAGTACCTATTAACCCACTTTGCTGTTTTAATTAATTTTTTCCAATAGCTATGCAACATTTCGCACGCAAACGCCTCTAGCGGCGATTCGAGGTAACTAAAATCTGCTTGCGGGGAAGCGGGGAGGAAATCACGATTTCTGACGGGCCTGGGCCGGGCCTTAATTATTATTATAGCAATAGGCAAGCATCTCACAACTATAGTTGGGCGGTGATAGCGGTCGGTCCGCACACACACACACGCTTCCGCCTGCCCGTGTGTGAGTGAGGGCCGCCCGCGATCCACACACATATATACAAAAAAGAGACAATAATTGAGTGCTTGCCTGATAAGACTTTACGCTAATTTTGTTTACATGATATAACAATTTACAATAAAAAGTTAGCATCTAGCAATAACAATAGGTAGCAATGGTACGAGTACTTGATTCTTACAACCCGCGGGGCTATTATGTAACTTAGTGTTGGTTGCTAGCTATAGTAGCTATTCACCAAAAACAGATAAAAAATTAACTTACAAAATAACCTTTAGTGGGTATTAAACTATTTACGAATTGTGAAGTCATTTCAAGTGCTAACTTATCCTTGGATAAGCTGATATGTATGTTTTAGACGATAGGCACTTGGTTTGGCAACTGAGTTTACGATACAGAATCAGGGGGCCGGTCCCAGTATCTGTGCTCCTCGCTGGAATGTGGCGCCTCTCCCGCTTCCCCTGTCACCTCTCCGCGCACTCCCCGGTGCGACAGTACGGTTAGCATCTTCGTTGCCGCTACACGTCCCGATAATTTTGATATTTTCGCTTTATTGTTGTTTTGTTTTTTAATGTTTATTGTTAAGTTTAGACTGTTTACTGTTAAGTTTGGACTGGTTTGGTTGTTATTAAAATTGTTGTAGTTGTTAAACTGAAGTCATGGGAAAAACAATACACAGTGATTATAATTATTTATTAATCAATTACGCCAGCTGACTGGAAAAAAGAAGTGAATCACGTGGAGAGACTACAGCGAGAATACTGGGAAAAGGATCATCTAGCAGATGACAACATCACACAACTTTTAATATCACTAGGGGAAGACAGTTCGGCGAGTTCAGAAAGTGAGAGTGAGGAAGATACAATGTCAGGCATATAGTCAATAATTTATAGTGACTGAGTTTAATAATAAATGTTTTTGTAATCAAAATTATTGTTTTTTAATAACAAACCCTTGATCAATAATAAATTGATTTGAAAAGGTTAGTAAATTTTTTTTACCTCCACATTTCTCGAATAAACTTTTTTTCACACCGTACCCAGACCGCCGATATGACGTCACGAGGTCAGGTGCACAGATATTGTGACCGGGTTGTACTAGATAGCAATATTATCGATTGATGCTATTACAAACGATGTATTTTTTTGCATAACGAGCATGTTCAATTTCTAGCACAGGCAGATAATTTTTAAAAAAAGCATTGAGTGCAGGTTTGACTTACTCCAAAATCAATGACGTGAGTCTTTTTAGCAAATTTCTCTTTTAGTCTAGATTTTCGCCATATACTGTCCCATTGCAACACGCTACACTCAATTGTTATTTTTAATGAAACTTACATTTAATATGATGTGACCAGCCAGCAAAGCTCATTGTTTCCTTTTTCTGAGTTTTGAAGAAAATATTCTAAAAATATAGCGAAAACGGTACACTTGTATTAACATATGAGTCCAGGAATTCCATTTACTGCATACATAAATAGTATAAATAAACTTTAATATAGAGCATTGTAAAGCTCCTTATAAAAGGAAATAAATGAAGTGATAGTTAAAAAGCTACGAGTATGTCAAAGATTTGAAAACTTACAATTTATGCAAAAATTTCATGTCTCTAATATTTCTGATAATAGTTTTTTTTTACTTTTTTCTGCTTAAATTTTTCAAATATATGGTGGCTTTTGTTTATAATTTAACCAAATTCATACTAGGGACTCGGTAAATGGTCAGGACTAAGGTTCAATTACCCTGTTTGTGAAATACGAAAATTTCTTTTTTGTAGCCTTATATAATTGTGTAAGAAACAACCATAGAGAGTCTAAATTTTATTATGCGTACTTCACAGATAAGTTAATTGAACCTTAATCCTGACCACTTCCCGATTCTTCAGTATAAATTTGGCTATATAAACAAAAGTCACCTTCGTTTTGTCACAGAGGTCTACAGCTTTAGCCGTTATAGATTGAAGTAAGCCAGTTGAAATTTCCACAGAATAAGTGTACATAATACCCTCAAAAACGTAGCATACTTTTATAGTTATTAATTTCAGATATATTTGAAAGACTACCGTCTTTACATTATAGTATGTATATAATAAACAAATTTCTAATTTAGTCAGATTATTTTATATATGCAAAATAAAACAACAAATAACAAAAATTATGGTTCAGTACTCAAATGGTGTCAAACTGTTTGTCAGACAGGCGCAACCATGTAAGCGCCTTGTTTTTGTCACCATGATGTTGCTTTTGGGTTCCGTGCGCATAGTGTTCGATGGTATGGAACCATTTACGCACGAGTCCAACTTGCACTTGGCCGATTTTTTTTAATATTATAGTAATATTAATTGGGTTCCTGGAATACAAAAACTGTTGGAAGTGACTAAAGGGCCGCTAGCTGTCCTTTGATTTTTAAAATTATTGAACCATAAGTCATTATTTAGCTGTTAGGATATCTTACTTAGCACGAACTTATAAAGTTAAATTTGCAATGTACAGTTCGGAAAAGGAAGCGGTCCTTTAATTTTATAAATTATTGAACCGTAAGTCATCGGAAAGTGCTCTGAACATGATTTTTTCTGCATATCGTGAATTCTATTAAAACCAAGGGGGTCGCCTCGCTCGGCTCCTTACATGTCAACCTAACCGGTCCTCCTCACTTCGCGCGTCGTTGCAACCTATCCCTAGCGGTCGAATAAAATAAAACTAAGGAAGCAGCTAACGGCTATTTAGTCATTTTCAAAATTGTTTCTTAAAGTTTGTCATATTTTGTTTAAACTTCTATCAGATTATTAAACAAGGGATTCATGACGAGAATATGTATATTATACTCCAAGAGGATGTCAGTAATGTTTTCAAATGTGGACACTCGTACATCCACATTTCGCAGACGATTATTACGTCGCAGCGTGATATTAGTGAGCCTTATCGCCATAAGTCCGGCACAAATAATTAGATTAATAGAACAAAATAGACGGAACTCGCCCACTGAACGACGTACTTTTATATGAAGGTAAAGTGTTACCTTTGATTAATGGTACAAAAGCTATTTCCCACGTGTTCCCGCTTTTTACGGTTATAAACCTCGACAAGAACAGATTTGTCTCAGTCAACGATGTTTTGGAAAATATACGTGATTTTTGTAACCAATATCCACTTTTTATAAACATTTTCTGACGATAAATTCAATCAATCAATCAAATCAGTCCTTTTCAGGTTGCTGTATAAACGTCGATTGCAAAATGTGTAATTCTTTCAGTCCTTTGAAGTTACAGGCAGGCCCTTAGAATATATTAGAACAAATTATTATGAGAATATATATAAATTGTTATATATTATTTTAAACCTTAACCTTAATTTCACGACATTTCATTTCATTTTTTGTTAATGGTGTAATATTCGAAATCGGTTGGGAAAAATATCGTAAAAAGAAATAGTGAAGCTAGAATAAGTACATTTAATTTGAGAAAATTAAATGTAGACTGTACGTTTAAGGTCGTAATTAATTTCTAAAATATGTAGTTAGATATCCTAATTGATAATTCTCTAAGAGACATGCGGCTCCTATTGGAATTTATCTCAAAATGTAGAGCGAAAAAAAAGAATCGTTTTGAGGACTTGAAAAAGATGCGTTTTGAGCATTATCCATATATTTACTTATAATAAATAAGTAAAAAGTCGTTACTGTACATTGAATATTTATGCAAAAGTTTAAATGAAATGTTATTAGTATCTGAGTTCCAAAGGCAAAAAAATTGGAACTGTTGTCTGTCTGCATGTCTGACTGTCTGTATGTTCCACTTTAACTCGAAAACCATTCAACGACTGCAGTTTTCTTTATTATCGTAATAGGGTCACTAGTCAATATAATAATCTATAAGGGATGTTGATAAAATAACCGCCAAATCTAAAACTGTCGATAGTAGTTTTTATTGTACGCGCAAATGAAAAAGCATTTGACTGAAAGACCCGCAAACGAGGCCACGGGCTTAAACTAGTACGCACTTAAAATAATTTAGAGAATTCAAGTAATTTACGAAGAAAACTAGTGTATTTTTTTGGACAAACAATTGCCATGAAAGTCCATTTTTAGGGTTTCTTACCCTAAGGGTAACCAACGGGACCCTAGCTGTCCTTCTGTCTGTCCGTCTGTCACCAGGCATGTTCTCATGAACCGTGATAGTTAGACAGTTGAAATTTTCACAGATGATGTATCCGACTCGCACTTGGCCGGTTTTATAAACACATATTATGATATTCTAAAAATGTTGATGTTTAAAACGCAGCGCTATTTTCCAGTTTTGGCTTTTATTTTGAGCTGATACACATATGTATAGTTGGACCAACAACGCCATAAGGCTATATAAGGTGGAATCGTAATACCTGCCACGGATGAAATAGGAGATACTATTATGTTTATAGATTACAATAGTGAAGATAATTTATTGATCTAACTTCATAAATTTTTCCATACAAACAAATGTGCGTATAAATTTAAATTCATTTAATTGTATGAAACCGTCCGTCAAAGGACGCCGCTCTATCCGAGCGAGCCACTCGTCAAATAGTCAAAGGGCAGACCGCCTGCCGCCACCCCGTCCCCCACTACCCCCTTCGTCGCACGCGCTTGTTTTTGTTTGCTGTTGTGCCCCCACCCCAGTTCGCTGTTTTCGCTGGTCGCAGAGGTGCGTATCTCGCGCGCATTCTTTAAAAATGCCTCCTAGACCACGATATTCAAATCAAGAATATCTTGAGATGGTATCGTGCTACCGCGAGTGTAACAACGTAACCGCGCATGCAGTAAACCTATACGAGCAGAGATTTGGTGTACGAGTGAGCCATCATACCATTGTGTACGGCCAAACCGGACATGATATTAGAACTGTGCGAGAACTAAAAAGGCGCATCAAGCGCGCTTTTCAGCAAGTAAAAAGTGAAACTGACACCTTAAATAAAGTGCAAAGACATGTACGCAAGCGTGCCTACATTTGTGTGCAACGCGAAGGCGGACTTGTGCAACAATTTTGTAGATAAATAATACTGTTGTAAATTATGCAAATAACTGTAGCTAAGGTGTAATTGGTGTAAATAAGGTACAATTGGTGTAAAAATGCAAAGACAGAACATAATGTTTTTGTGTAATGTGTACCTACGGCAAAACATAATCAGGAGACCCGGCTTTAAGTGTGATGGGAAGTTTACCATCTTATTACATCAGTTTTTATCTGCGGAATGAATTAGAGGAATGCAATAACTGGTAAGTGCACTTTTAAACTTTTGCCTGCGTATTATTGGGTACTGGTTGGCCAACAGATCCAGCCGTTTGGAAAATTAACAGTACCCTAATTAGTTAATTTACCGGTGTCTTAATGACCAATGACGAAGAGTAATTTGCAATGTATTTCGTATTTACATCTACTTTGCGTGTGAGCGTAAGCACATTGGAGAGGCATGCAATGGCACCTATTCTCGTGTAGCACTTTTAAATTTCGAGCTAAAAAAACCCAAGAATTTTCATAGCAAAATAGACCTTAACGCGGAGGGATGACAGTTAAATGAGCTTGTATTATTTTGGGTTTTCACAACTCTACATTTAAGTTTGTGCTACACAGAATAGGTACAAATATCTCTACCTGGTAGAGACGAACTGGGCAGCTGATTTCATTCATTGAACGGTTAGAAAGAGATAGCAATTGTTATCATTGACTAAACGACTCGTCAAGCGTAATTTGTGAACCACGTTATGCAGAATGAAGAAAATGTTTATTTAATTACTTTACCTTCTCAAATTTATTTAACTATTCCGGGGTACGAAATTTCTTCACTAATGTAATCTATAAACATAATAGTATCTCCTATTTCATCCGTGGCAGGTATTACGATTCCACCTTATATTTTGACAGCATTTTCAAAATAATGTGCATAAATAAACAGTAATATTGTGTTTATACTCACACTCATAGCTTCGTCGCCTGTAATTGTTATACTTATTTTATTCGATTTAAATTCTTATGCTAACTTGATAAGAACTGCTATTGGATAAAATGATGTGTGAGCGGCATCGACAGTTAGATCAATCTTCAAGTTTTAATTGGCTTAGCATGGTACCGATGGCAAAAAATATTTTCAATAATTTTATAGATTTTTCTTTAGTACTCACTAAAGTTTGTCTAGTAACGAAATCGTTAAACCTTTTATTATTATTGCTAAAACAATAGAACACAATCTCGAATTCATCTAAATGATAGGAACACAATTCAGCGTTGGCAAAATTTACTTTTTGTTCATCGGTTTTAGGTACTCCAGCGATGTACAATATAAAAAAGTTCTTTTTTCAGGGCGAGTATTACGTAATCGATCGAATATACAAGCTTTGAAAACTACTCAGTTTCTAGTGTTTTTATTTATTGACTCTCAAAACTACACGAGTTAAATTTTTTTACTTTCTATCACTTTTCTATTGTTTTATTTTGATAAAATACTAATACGCCTATCTTGTAGGCCTGTCTTGTATATAACACATATCTATTCTATCTATTAAACTAGTTTATTTATAAGTATACCTATGTACATTTATACATATTTTATACACACCTATACACACATTATAGTTTAATAATATAAATTTTAGTAGACATAATAATTTTCACTGTTTAGACAAGAAAATCTATCAAAACCCTTATAATAAGCTGGTAATCCTATTTCTGGATCCCGCGTGACAAGCTTGACTTAGTTTGGGGTCCACTGTAAAACGCAGACACTTATTTTCTCTCTTTGTTTGTTAGCCTAAGGATTTTATCTTGTTTTATAACATGTTTTAGTGTAAGTTTTTTCAAGTAAATAAAGAATTTGTATTTGTATTTGTATTTGTAGGGGGAATATAACTCACTTCTAAATAGCTTTAGTCGCATAATGGACATTATAACTCTTCGTGTACAAATTAATTCCATGGGTCAACTGCTCACGTTTCACGTAAATCAAGACACACGCACATAAAAGTTTGTGCCGTTTGAATGGTTTCCAGTGGAAGTCCATAATGCGTTGTCTTAAGAGCGAAAGCTCTTTAAAAAGTGGAACAGTTTATGTGGTGTCATGTCTAAATGTGAGGTTGAGCCCGAGATAATTAAAACACGGAAAAATGTCCGACGCGCCCTTTGGCTAACCTAATTTTTTACCGAGTGAAGAGAGTAGTTGCATTTCACGAAGACCTAAAATGTGTTTTCAAAAAGATAACATTAGAACCGACTTTTAAATGTGATTTTACTAAGATTGGCTTATCGGTAAACCACATATACATATTTAAAACTGGAATTAATTTTAGAGTTGTCTATATAAAGTGTGCGATGTACTTCCCAAGACAGGTTATTGAAATTAAAGATATTTTTTAATGAAGCAATGTAATAACTGTAGTTTCATATTTGTAATAGGAGAGGTAAATATTTGAGAGTTCATTCACATACAATTAAAATTAAAAACCTCCGGCTTATTATTTAAAAAACATGACGCAATAGCTCCTATACGAGTAGAATAAATGTTTTTTTATATTATATTCTCGTAGCAGATACTCTTTAAACAACACCAACGTAATAACAAAAAAAGGAAAACATTGAAATGTACAATTTTAATTTAATATGTAAATATTTTATCAAACCGAGGTAGCTACTCTAAAGTTACTACTTGCGATTGTCGGCACTTGGTGAAACATCATCATGGCTGAAGAAAACACTTGTACTGTTTCACAAATTATTGTTATTTCCGATTAGTTTCGACAGGATGACAATAATCGTGAAAACAAATGACTTGTCTTGGCGGGGGCATTGCCGTGCCCCCCAGTAATGAGGGCAATTAATTACTAAATAAATACAAAATGTCCATAAATGTTTCCGTTTGGGTAGTCTGCTTATCAGTGTTTGCAGTTGTCTAGTATAATCAGTAAATTATGTTGTTCCATTCAAAGGCACCTGTCCATGTACATTAGGGTTGCCAACTCTGGATTGTAAGGGACTTATGATCTAAGAAGCTAGAAAAAACGAAAATATATATTTTTCCCCGGGACAAATATTATGAAATAAATTGTTTCAAATGTCTAAATATCTATTTCTAAGACTATTTTACAACGGACTTTGCAGATCCAAGAATATTTTTTGTACTGTATGTAAAAACGAACACAATCATAGTCTTCGACATTGTCAAAAATTGCGCTTAATCAAATTTACTGAACCAATTAATTGTCATATAAGAAAATATTTTTTCCGGCTTGGGATACAAAAGATGAAAAATGATATAGAAAATATTAGAACAATGGTTATTGGCAAATAACATTATTGTTTTCATCAATTTATCTATCGAGCTAAGATTTAAATATCTTAACTTAAATACGGGACCAAGACTGTCCCGACGGGACATTTAAATTTACTGAACTAATACGGGACGTCCCGTGAAATACGGGACGGTTGGCAACGCTAATGGACATCCAGTATAAAAAAAACAAAATATTTAAAACAAAACAACAATTATTTTTGAGCGAAAAGGGACCTGAAGGTGTTGGAAACGGATCTCTAGGTTTTTATTTATCTTGATTTATTTTGGTCAAAACTTTTTTTTTGGTTGTGTAGTCTCTTTTATTTTTTCAGATCCCAAGTTAGTTAATTTTGATTTTTGTTTTTTGTAACTTAATCATGTGCGTCCGATATGGAAAAGGTTGGTGCCTGTACTACAGGTATTTTATACTTATCATAGGTACTAAAGTGAAATTATTATGTTACTTAGGTTTTTAATATGCCAATAAACGAATTTATTACTATACTAGCTTTTGCCCGCAGTTTCACCCGCGTTGAATTAGTTTTTGTGTACTCCTATAAAATCTGTCAATATTTTTCGGACTGTTACCTACAGTAAACACAGCTGGTGAAATGTGTGTGTTATGCGCCTCTGTGTTTCCCATTTCGTATGTCTCTTATATAGCTTTTCCATGGGAACTGTTTTATGCGATAAAAAGTAGTTTTTGTCCTTTTCTAGATCTAGAACTTTATTTGTACATAGTTTCAGCCCAATCGGTTCAATGGGTACGGCTTGAAAGGGTGAAACATCACTTTTCTATAAAAACTTGAAACCACATTTTCATACCATGGGAACTGATTTATGGGATATTAGTAGCCTATGTCCTATTCAAGATCTAGAACTACATTCATGCAAAATTTCAGCCCAATCTATTCAGTAGCTACGGTGTGAAAGAGTAACAAACATCCATCCTTTCATCCATCCATCCATTCATCCATCCATCCATCCATAAATCCATACATCCAAACATTCGCATTTATAATATTAGTGGGATTTATTATTATTATTAATACTCCTTTTTCGCGTCACATTTCATATAATATATGTAGGTATATTTTTTATTATGACATCTGACCTCCTACTCCCTGTCACACCATCTCACACTTTGTCGACATTCCATCCCTTTTCAATGTTTGAAGTAATATATGGGTAGCCATAGTGTAAGGTCTAGCTAGACGAAGGTAAAATTGCTCTTCTAACAAAACCGCAACATCCTGCAGTCTACGAGCAACTGTAACCTGTTTCCCATAGATATCACGTAGTATGTATCTAGAGAGACAATCTTGAGTTTTATGTTAGAGGTAATTTTGAATTTAAACTTTATCAGGTCAGTTTAAAATTCTATGTAATGCCAAAGTAATGCCAAAATCTTATACTTAACTTGTAGCAAGTTAATAAAAAGCATAAAACTATAATTTTGAGAGTTTCTATGATTGATCAAATTTAATAGCACTATGCTATATCGTTCATTTTCTCACTATGTCATAATGGTCAACAAAAAATCTTAAAATCATTATAAAATTTGTTTTGTTGGGTTCCACAAAACGAATTGTGTAATGATATGAACGATATAATCGTAGCATAGTGCTATTTGATCAATCATACAAACACTCAAAATTATATTATTAACGTTGTATTGGGGTCTTACTCGCGATAACTTATAACATACCTCAATAGATATGTGCTTGACGTTTCGACGCCTCTGAGCACATATCTATTAAGGTATGTTATTAGTTATCGCGAGTAAGACCCCAATACAACGTTAATAATGTGTGAAAATCGCGAAAGTTTAAAGTTTACTCAAAATTATAGTTTAACACTTTTTGTTAACTTGTCTGAACCAGTTGTGTATAACATTTTGGCATCACCGCACTTGTATAGATATGTAGCTACACCACAGTCTGCAATCTGCGATCTCTATGGTGCCTGCAGCCTCTTTCAGCCACGTCGCTCGGCAATCTCGGAATATTTGACATTTCACTCACTCTCGCAAGTAATTCGATTTCAGTTTGCGTCCCTATCAATGAATAGTTTAGTTTGAATAGTGCACGATTAGTTTGGAAATCGTTCCGCTTTTCCTTTACTGAGTATAAATTCTTATTTGTGTACGATTGAATAGATAGAAGTGGCATGGGTTTTGATATTTTAAGTTTACGGGTATTTTTTTATTGAGGTAGATGAAGTTTGGGATATATTGTGCAAAAAGTCAAGGCGTTTTGTTAAAACATAATTTGGCTAAGTGCGGGTCAGACTCGCACACAAAAGGCAAGCAACCCCAAAGTGAGCCCCTTTAAGATCTTTAAGCCATCATTATTTTACGAATAAAACTTGGTGCAAAAACGTTGACAAGCACTCTTAGTGTCATCTATCATCTGATAAATTAACCTCGATAAAAGCTGTCGAACAAGTCATCTCAGATGGTGCCAATATGGCTAATATGAGGTTAACATGTGTTTAATTTTTATTTTTTTTTCATGATAGAGGCCATAGTAACACGTATTCTATGAAATTTTTGACAGACAGACAGTTAAGGCTTAGTAATAGTGTTCCGTTGGGCACCCTTCGGGCACGGAACCCTAAAAACTAGTTTAATACATGTCGTCACGACATTTGAGAAGGTGTTAAAGGTGTTTCAGAGTGTGGACTTTTAATAGAACAGTCAAAACTTGTGTAACTATTGTAATAATCTGTGCTTGTACGTACACCCTCTTTTCATCGCCGATTTTTACGTCCCAACGTGGGACGAATACGCGTATAATAATTTAGCCGTACTTCGGGCACAAATCCACGCTTTTATGTATGCTTGACAGGGCAGGAATCAAATCTAGGAGAAACAATCGAAGCAAGATCTCTAAAACTCGATCTAAAAATGTATGGAGTTCAACAGATAAAATGGGTTTTTACGATCGAGAAGGCTAATTCGACTAAGAATAGACCTACAGGTCTCAACAGCATCCTACTAACTTAACTATTGATTTATAAATTTAAACAAAAATGTAGGTACAGATTTATAAAAAAATAAAAAATACTGCTTAATATATTTTTAATTATTAAAAAGTCAAATAATTTTTATTTCTAATTTTCATAACATCAAATTTATTTTCTTGTCGCGAAGTACTTTTCTCATTTTGCTCGACGATGTATGAGTAAACTCTAGTGGCAATATCAGCTACGTACAAGCAGTTTTGAGTCACAGGACAAATTTCAATGTCTGCCAATAAAGAGCGTGCACGTTCTAAAGTTTCTTCTTACTGTAACGAAATGGGCGTTAACGAAGCTAGGTACGCAAATTGATGTTAGTTAACTGCACAGTTTCATTGAGAGAACTCATTTGCAAAACACACACACAGATAGGTACTTGAAAATATCCGGACACTTCCGAATCAAGTAAAAAGTGCTTTTATGTTTATGATATGTGAAAAATTAAACCAATAATATTTGTCTACTATATATATACGGAGACTTTAATTTATGCAGCCAAACTCATACTGGAGGCTTGGTAAGTGATCAGTAATTTCGAAAAATAAAATCTTGACGTCCCATAGTAATTGACTCGGGGCTGGGCTTGCGCTTGTAAGGAACACAAAAAGAATCATTTACGAATTTCACAAAAAAGGGTCATCGAACCTAGTTACTAAGCACCTACTGAGTCTTCAGTAAGAATTTGGCTGCATAAATTAAAGCCACCTGATATATTGGCGACTTAAGGATTATAAAAAGGTATGTCAAAAATCTATTCGTATGTCTCTGTTGTATATCTAAGGTTAGCAGGCAAATCGTCTGCAGACATGACGTATGTACTTATTCATTGGTGGTCATTGACCCCTCATATAAACAACTAAACACACGGTCTCGAAGAAGAGTTCGTCAGAAAGCGACCGAACGGTTACGTGCATAATAGCAAAAATGCATTCAACCAAATTAATTAAGACCTTTTATCGTTAAAATAAGATGCAATGTCAGTTGTACGCAATCGTCATTCGATCTTGTCACGTCGTAGCGATGACAAGATGCATCGCGAACGCTTTTTCACCGAGATTGTGAGTCTAGTGGTTTATGAGAGGTCAATGTTGGTGGTATGCTTCGGCCATGGCTGGACACCACCCTCATGACGAAACCATGCCACCAAGTGACTCATCGTGTTCCATGACGTCATGAGTAGCCGTACCGGGAGATTGATTGCAGGCAGTGCGTAGTAACAATCATCCGTCACTAACTTCCGTAGATTTTGTGGAAGTCTGGACAGGCCGATTATCGCTTCACCTGTTTTGACTCTCATGATTTCTGGGCGAGTGCGCTCCATCTTAGCTCTAGTATTTTGAGCGCGGAACCCTAAAAACGATGTCCGGTTTTTGGAATCCTACTTCCTACTAATATTATAAATGCGAAAGTTTATGCGTGCGTGCGTGTGAGTGTGTATGTTTGTTACTCTTTTACGCTAATATGGCTAAACGGATTTGGATGAAATTTAGAATGATAATGCTTATACCCTAACTTAACACATAGGCTAATTTTTATCCCGGAAAAATGCATGGTTCCTGTAGGATCGATCAATATCATTGAAAAATCAGGTGTCTAATTAGCGCGGACTTTTTCGTTTGTGGTAAAATAAGACAAAGCTTTGCTATTTTATACATCAGGTGTCTAATTAGCGCAGTCTCTAATCGTTGGTGGTGAAATAAGACAAGGCTATGTTATCTCATCACACTTCACACTAATATTATAAATGCGAAAGTTTGTGTGTGTGTATGTTTGTTACTCTTTCACGCTGAAACGGCTGGACGGATTTGGATGAAATTTAGAATGGATATAGCTTATACCCCAACTTAACACATAGGTTACTTATTATTCCGGACAAAAGCATGTCGTTAAACCGAATAACACGCGGGTGGAGCCGCGGGAAAAAGCTAGCAATAAAATAATATCCTTTCATAAAACGGTTGTCACCAATTTTATTTTTTGAAACGGGTTTCTAAACTCTCATTTAATTCCTTATTTTTATAATAGATTTTATTTTCATGTCAGTCGTATCGATGGCAAGTTTTATCTATCAGGGGACTACGCTTTTTAGGGTAACGATTGTAACACATTTACTCGTACTAAAAGCTTTTTCTGAACTTTGTTCGTAAACTTGTTGTAATAGATAGATTTCTGCACGGGTGAAAAGAGAAGTCTAACTTCGTATTATAGACCTCTCCACATAGTTTGTGGAATTCAGAAGTGCCAACAAAAAATCCAAGCTTCGGAATTGTTTCTGTTATGTTCAACACTACAGCGTAGCCCGGCGTTTTACTGTCGTTTCTTTCTAGAACGCTTTTCGCTAAAGTGCTGCCTTCTCGTGTATTCATCTAGTAGAAATCCTCGCATCCGTCAGTGGTCCTGCTGATTCCCGTGGCACAAGGACGTTTACGACTACGAAAATTGCTATTTCAGTGGCTGGGCTACACATGTAACCCGCGCGAGCGTTCGTGAACGTTGAATGTCAGTATTGATTTATGATTTTAAATATATTTAGTTAATGGAAATGAATAATGAGAAAAGAAATCTTATGTTTTTGGCACCTTAACATAAGAAAATTTGAATAAATTATATTAACTGGGAAATATTGCCTGAAACACAATAAATTTTTTTTTTAAATAATTTACTTTATTTTGATAGTGTGTTAAATGTAGACAGTAAAAATTGTATTAAGAATTAATGTAAATGTAAAGTTAATGCTGATTAATCTCGTACCGTCTAAATAATGTTTTTTTATAGATGTTAATAAATTAGGCCAAATGTTTTATCTAAAAGCTAAAGTTACTTAAATAAATGCCATTTATAGATAAAAATAATAATAGTTAATAATATTTTGTGTTTACAGTATTATTTTACTATTACGAGAAAATAAATGACGTGGAAGTGGGCTACACATGTAGCCCGCGCGAGCGTTCAAGGAATTTTAGGGTGCTTGCGCTCTAGTGTTAACACTTGGATCACCACCCGAATGACCTTAATGCTATTGCAGTTTACACCGTCACGACATCAAACACCGTGGGAGTGTCAGAGGTTTTTCCGAGTACGGACTGTCAAATGTAAGTCACCAATCACCCATGGTTCATCGACTTTTATTACGTCCCAGCTTAATGGGTGGTGAGCCCTGTCAATGCATTTTGGGTGCAAATATAGACCCATGGCTTAACGTGCCCTCCAGCCGAACATAAGGCTAGGTTTCCACCAGAGGTATGCGAGGAAGCTGAGCGGCGTGCCAGGAAAAAATCCATCAATAGGGATTGCTTCATTTTCCTAGCTTCGCACAGCGCAGCTCTGGGGGAAAAGGGTTTAGTACAAGGTATTTTTACGTACAATGCGAGTGAGATATGTGTGCAAAATATGTGTGCGAATGATGTTTGCGAGGGACGTGTACGAAGGATGTCGTGTTTCTCAGCTAGCCTCACGCCGCAACGCCTGCTCGCACCGCTACGCATTTTTACCACGGAGGCGGTAAATTATTATAGAATGGGTTATTCTTTGTAATAAATTCTGATTAAATTTGAAATCATAAAACTTATAAACAATTTATTGTTAACCTATTTATAGGGATGCCTAAAATAGGATAACTTCTCAATCTGTTTACGGCATAGACCGGCTGGTACGATACAGCTGCAATTTAGTTTTAACTCTTTACTCGTGAGTTTTGAGACAAGTACTATAAAAAAAACTGACGCTATCTCATTTTACTCTTATTATTATTGCAGAAAAGGAAAAAATAGGCCTGTTCTTTGGTAGTGTACATTTCATACGTAAGTAAGCCGTGTTCTGCAATTTTACCACTCAAGTTCCTGAACATGTCTCTAGGATAGGCAGACGTCCTCTATTTATTTAAACTACTATCTAGCCATGATATCTGTTGATAACTATTTTTCAAGCTGCGTCATGACCGAACACTTTTTAAAGCGTTGCGTGTAGAGGACCCAAGACCTTCGGAACGATGAAAGTTACAAATTCCCTTCAATATAAGGTACGTAAGTAAATAGACGTTCTTATAATATTTTATCAAAGGCTTTTTCAATGGTCAATACATAAGTGAAAGTAAATAAAACTGAGAACACTGACAGAAAAAATCCTCTATTGTCAATTCAGCCTGAAAAGACCCACTTACACCCTCACGACTTGTATAGGCAAAATCCTTTAGAGAATATTAGAATATGTAAGTACCAACTCTTTCGTAGAGAGCCCTTTTCTTGAAAAGGGTTACAGTCATAATCGTCAACCTGCCGGAAAATGACTGGTTTATAACTAAAAAGATGTGGTAAGTGTTATTTTAGCGACCTCTTTTACCTGAATAAGGTAACCATTTCTATATTGAATTATTTCTTTAAGAATGATGTTTGGTTCATCAAACGTAATAAAGGTTACAGATCGAGTTGAAAGAAAATATAATCATTTATTTTAAAAAATGGGTTAAGTGGAAATAGTAACTTTCAGCGAAATATTATCAACAGCAAAGTTAGGATAACTTTTCGTTAGGAAGTTTCTAAGTATGAAATTTGTTTAAATATTATGAACCGTTTAAGTTTCTCGTCTCGTTGGTACTTTGTATTTTTTTATTGCCTTTATCAATTTGTTTTATAAATCACACGTTATCAAGAACTGTAGGATTAAGTTTTAGATAGAAACGGTGAAAAATGCTACACCGACAAGAGCTAGGCTCTTAATTAAATGACGATGTCAGAACCAACGGCTAACATGCTTTTCTAGCAAATAGGAGTAGATCGCATGCTCGTTGTCACCGAACGCAATCTCCAGACTCCAGATTGTAGTCTAAAATTAGCATCTCCTTTTGCTACGGCGTAGTAAGCACTATGACTCAATCCACTACGTAGTAATCTAAATGCATTAATAAATGTATCAAGATATGATAGTATTATTTAAAATTATTGTGAATGACTGGAATTGCTTCTTATACAATTGGTCAAGTGCGTGCAAACACTAATTAAATTAAAGACTATAAAACTATAGTCTCGAGAAAACATATCGTAGCTTGAAACCTTGAGCTTTATGGATATCTATTTAACTGAGTCAAAGGCATCTTGAATATCTAAGATTGAATCAATTGATGTAGATCTGTAGTATCTCCAACCCTTTTGTGTGTAAGTAAAAGAATATCAAATAATACTTCGTCTCAAATAAATTTTAGAGGTGCTTTTAAAATAAAAATTATACACATTTTTAACCAAAAAGAATCCTTTCTTAATAAAATATATGCATGGTTAATAATGTATAGGTACAATACAATAAGACTATAGTTATTCCTGATCTGACGAATATTTATTAAGAGATTGTATTTAATTAATTCACGTTTTTGGCCTCACCTCATAGTATTATAAAAATATTTAATTTGTGCGCTGACCAAAATAGAGTGTAATTCAAACTTTTTCGCAGAAAATATACTCCACACCCTTTTGCGTGGCTCAGAGGTATATTAAATACTTAGGAAGGGTGGTTCCCGCAGCTCACGCCATGGTAACCACATTTTGGTTCGTAAAATGAAATACATATAATAATATATTTTGTTATAAACATGGAAACGTTTTAATAGCTCTTTGTTCATGAATCCGAATTTTGTGTTTTAATTGTAAATGATCATTGTCAATTATTTATTTAATATTTAACAAACCACGTTGATAAGCACAACATTTTTTATAATACATAAACTAGTGTTCTACCATGAGAAATAACTTTCTTCGCACTATTATCACACTTTATGGTTTTATTTCTGAAACAAATTCCTTTTTTTGTCCTGTCACTTGACATTCCGTAAGTGAAAATAGTAAAACTGAAAGTCATTGTTTAGCTATTTGGTATGTGGTTGTCAATTTAGTTTGTTTCTGTTCTTGACAAAAATCTTTACTTACCAACAAGTAACCTAACCGATAATGCTGAGCTAATTAGAAATCGAATAAAAGCTTACACCAAAATAAAGAAAAACAGTTAATTTTCTTTTAATTTTAAACAACTAAAGAAACTTTTTTGAATTTTCCATTTTTCAAACCATGGTTTATTAGACCATTATTCAACACCATTATCATTAAATCCTATGCTTCACCGTGACAATGTCATCTGTCTACTTAGCCTACACGGTTCAATCGTTATTCTTCTCTAGGGTCACTTCATAATTGCCTTGGTTCGTCTTTTTTTACCATCCCGTTTTGCATTGTCTATAAAAAATTTGGATATATAATCTGCTTTGACATTATCTATTGCTTGGTTATATAGTTTTCTTTTTAAAAGATGTTCTCCAATAGATTTTTATCTAATTTCACACCTTACTCATAGGAACAGAACTTGAGGTTTTATTGAAGAAACTTAAATAACATAAATGATACTAAATAAAAATAATACGTAAAAATACTAAATTCAATAATTTCAAGAGACTAAAACCTACCTGTAAGAAAACTATTAAATCTAAAGGTAAACCTGCTCAAAAGAGGCAAAAAATTCTGTCCAAATCTCATAGAAATGGAGATGGGTCTTTCATCAATACAATCCATTGCTTCAGACAGTTAAGAAATTTACAGATATCATCACTATAAATCATAAAATCTTCGTAAAATTTACTTGAAATTCATCGCTATGGATACTTAAAGCATTATTGAAAGTGCACTGTAAAATTAGCATTCTGATTAAGTCACTACGTACGTATTTATTGAAAATATAATATTTGTTCTGTAAAGTTTACGAACCATAGTAAGCTGTACATTTCAATAAAAAATGGTACAATTATTTCGAATTTTCGTTTTCTGTTTTGAAATCATGATTGATTTGTCTTCTTGATAATGCTTAATTATATCTTTTTACAATGTGTGCAAAATAAAATCTCTTTCAAGACAATTATAATTTCATTCCACAAAACAAAATTCTTCAATTCCTGTTATGTCCGTAAGCCAATTTGCCCACACTTTTGGGAATACATTATGGACGACCCCAATTACGGCATATTCCAATGACTTCATGTTACTCGTATAATTACCGTGGCGTTCGTCGCACGTTGACGTTATTACCGTGAGAAATATAAAAGTGTACACTTCAATATGACGCTGGACATGGGTGAGATATTTTTTTACTTTTGCATGGCAGTAAAATGTGGATTTTATGTTTTAAGCTGTATAGTCTCGTGGTTCGATCGTCTTCACCGCTGATTCGGAAGTCACTGGTTCAAATCCCGGTCCTCGTGTTTTTAGAGGCATGTGAAGATGACATTCGTAGTAAAAAAATAGTTTTTATTACACTAAAACTCATATACTACAATAGATAGATAGATAGGAAAAAAGCATGTTATAAATGAGGTCTTTTCCAAGACGATAACAGAGCAAAAATGAGACAGAGAAAAAGTCACTGCATTGAAAAAAATTGCAAAGTGAAGGCTCTTTTTTCAGTTCAAAACAGTAGGCCGTCCAAACAAATAAAGTAAAAATAACAATAATGACTGATGTAAACATATAGACCTATCATCATTATATTATCAACATGAAACGCGTTTTTTTCTCGTAACAATTGACATAAAATATTATTAACTAAAAAACAGCAACATTCAACCTTTTCTTGATTCACCGCACTACTCGGACGCGCACTTTTTCAGATATGTTTATCTCTTTCGTTGGGTGATGGACATATTGCTCCTTAAGGTCCAAGCACATTATGCCGGGCCGCAGCGTGTCGGGGCGGAGCGCAAAAATCCGCTCAAATCGCTTCAATACAATTTTTATGAAATAACGCACACTGTGTCGGGCCGCAGCGGCTGGCATTATTGCGCGGTGGATTTCCGTCCGTGCGATGCGGCCCGCCCCGCCCCGCTGCGCCCCGTCTATATTTTACGTTTTCTCTTTTGATGAACTTCTTGTCTCCGCTGTTCATTTACTTTTTCTTCTAAGAGCAGGCAAAAAAATGAAAGTTCTTCGTCAGAGCTATCCATAACGTACAGCTGCACGCAAATTCCGGCAGTACACTCTACTCAAATTCCGTCAATGCAATGCGACCCGGCCCGTCACAAATGTGCTAGGTACGCATTTTGCGCTGCGCTGCGGGCCGCTCCGCCCCGCTGCGGCCCGACACAATGTGCGCGAACCAACTGTAAGTGCATATTTATGGCCGAAGTCGTTGATATGTCTCATTCATTAGTCATCCATCACCCATCATGCTATTACGTAATAATATTTCTAATTTCTATCTAAATATTTATCTCGTGATTAAGTCCTTAAGCTAGAATGAACTTTCGAGAAAAAAAAAATTGTGTTTGTTTCTGTCTCCCAAAGGGGGTAGGCAGAGAATTCAGATTTTCATCTGCTACGATCCTGACACACCTTTTTAGCCTCTTCAACACCCATCAATCTAGTCCTTCAAGTTCTCCTATTCCGGATACTTTTGACATTGTCCTTCTTCAGTATATCGCAATTTGGGCAGTATACGTCATTCTAGGCCGCCTGGTCGAGCTTTATCTTCCAGTTGTACACCATAAATTTCTTTTGTTTTTACTTCCATTCATCATCTCTGTGTATGCCCATATCACCGAATCATTCCTTTTTCTATTCTCTTGACTACATCTTCTTTCAGGTCGCATCGATCCTGTAGGTATGTTGATATTTTTACTGTATCATTCAATGTCAAACTACACATATTTAATTGAATTTATTTCATTTAAATGGTTAGGTTACCTATTACTGAGAGTTAGAAAAACTAACCTTAAAAAACAACAAATCGTAAAATGATTTTTAGCATCTTTGTAAAAACTAACAGCTAACACAATATAGATGATAATTATGTTGGCTCCCAGACTAGAATCACGGGATGCACATTCGAGGCGCATATTTATGCATATAAGTATAAATAAATTTTAGGCCGTCAGAAGTCGAGCTTCGTGGCCCATCTTTTTAGGTGCAATTTAAATGGATAATACTGTAATACTATCTAAGCAGCGGTAAAATTAGTTACCGAAAAATATACTAATTTAACTGTGTAACATCTACCGACAAAATAAATAAAAAATAGCAAACTTAAATTTCTCAAGGCGCGGCGACGAGGTTTAAATAATGAACATCCGAATTACTGAACTTCCGAAAGAAATACTAAGTTTACGAAAAAAAAAAATCTGCCGAGTCAAACAATTTGTGCGACGACGAGCGTAGTGACGAGGAGCTTGTAAGGTTTACATGTACATACATAATGGGAGCCGAGCAAAGCGGAGTGGAGCGCGGCGAGCCCTTTAATTTTTAACAGAATTCATGATATGTTCAGGCAACTTTGAATTTTTATTCGGAGATCTATGACAAAAATAGCTGATAATAGTTTTCGCTGAAATTTATTTTAAGCTAGTAAAATAGTTATGACAGCTTTTTGATGTATTAGATTTTCGGAATTTTCAGTATTTCATTCGGTGGTTTTCGGTAGTCAGTAGTTTATTTATTAGCACAGAAGATTTCGGTAACTTGATATTTAAAGCAGTAACATTCATAAATTGAACATCCTCATTTTTCATCTAGTTTTCGGAGCTTTACCACCCAATTTAAATTAATTGTCTATAAAAGATAGTTCCATCTGCTTTTGACGGCCTCATTTATACAAAAAAATAAAAGACGATAATTTTTTATCCGTTTGTTTTCCGTTTCCGTTTTTTTTATCACTTTTCTACTATTTAAGTAGATATAGATACAGACATAATATGTCGTACAGACCATTCATCATAATTCATAACTTGTCCCTTGGATTCATGTTGGCATCACTGCTTGTCAAACTTTTGCTGTCATATTGTTGTCACTCAGATTTTTCAAAATTATTTAATAAATTATGTATTGTTATTGAGATTGTGTTGAAGGTACGCCTTTTGTGAAAACGAATGCATGCACCGTGATTCCTCTTGATCAGGTTCGATCGCGTGTCAGTGCCATGACAGGGTTATTAAAATAGGGATACCAGCTTTAAACACAAAGCCAATTTTATGGAAAAATAATAAATTAGCTATTCACTTTTGCAGGCATATCCGATAAAAGCATTCACATTAAGTCGCCTGGAAAAAATTGTCATTAACGTAAAAACCAGGAGCTCGACGATTTCGAACAAACGTCGTCGAGCTAGAACAAGAAATAAAAAATACCGTTTTAGTACAGAGATACATGTATGTATTCATACTATTAGATCATACGTAGTGTTTGCGAAATACCAATCAATAAATAATTAATAATTTAGATTTTTTCAATCTGTACAATTTATTTTCATTAAAGTGTAGTCTAATGTTGGAAAATATATTTGGCCATACACCACTTCATATTGGCCGCCTTAATAAAGGCCTAGAATTCATTTGATTGAATTGTTTCTCTTTTGCGAGTTATTTTATTACTTACTAGCCCTCTCCGAATTGTTATTCGTAATATCTTAGTATCAAAATAACGCGCAAAAGAGAAACAATTGAATCAAATAAATTTTAGGTCTTTATTAAGATGGCCAATATGGACTGGTCCCTGATTTTTACAAAAACATCGCGGCAATGACAAGAAAAATAATTAAAATAATGTTTCGCAGACGAAAAATACGGAGCGGCCTCTTAAGTAAATATTATGAATGTGTAGTAGGGTGAATGCTACGTGAGCCATTGGCAACATTATATGCAGTGCTACCATTTCCTAAGCCAGGGGACTTCTTATAGTGAATGGTCTGTACACAATTCACAAGTTTTCATTTCGGTTAGGGTAAAAAAATGAAAAATCTATGGAGATATCTTTTTATTCGTATTCCGAAAGAGCGTTTAAATAATTTTTTTTATTCCTTAGTTCTAGAGATATGTTGAAAAAAAAACAAATTTTAAGGATATGGGCTGAACAGCTAGAATATATTTGCCTAGCAATAAATAAAAATACTAACTCTCAATGTCAAGTTTCAATGACATTTAATATATTAAGCTCTATGGTCATGCCATTTCGTTTTTTTTTAATTACAACCAAAGTAGTTACTGGCATTGGTACGAAAGTCATTATGCCTACAAGGCTTTTGTTGAAAAGCCAAAGTTTAAAAAAATCATTTAAGTATGTAAAATTCAAAATTTCGGAAAAGGGATACAAACAAGTCCCTTAGCCTGTTACCTACTTTCTAAATAGCTAATAAAATTAGTGGGTTAGTATTTTGAAATGTCATGGATTGGACATTTTCTTACGGATTTCATTTTGTATATCTAACAAAAACTATATATAAGTATAATAAAAAAATTACACACAATGACCAATAAATTTTTGTTAACATTATTATTAAAATTTAAATCGTAGCTTTGCAAGAGAATACCCAATCTATTGTCTTGAACATGCAAAACAAAATTAAATCCAATTGTATTATAGACCAATAACATTTTACTCGCTATCAACTTGAATATTTCAAGTTAACACTTCCATCCGAGAGCTATGTCATAAAATTAAACATTCAATAGATTGTGAGAAGTAATGGGTGCACAATAAACAAAGGATCGTCCTTCACAAATACACAAACGTACACAAAACAATAAAAGCAGCGGTATCTCAATTTATAGCACAACATACCTTCGATTCTAATCCTGTCAAGTAATGCATGAAAAGATATCTGAATCTGAAAAATCGGATCGACACGAAAATCCTTAATAGAACGATTGCAAGGGTCCGGGTGATTGGAAAAAAGTGCAGTGAAGCGAAGCGAAGAGGAGCGTGTTAGGTTTTCATGTAAATATTTTCGATAGCCTAGAAAAGCGGAGTGGAGCAAAGCGACCCCTTTAGTTTTTAACAGAAAGTTTCCAATCAACCGCACGGACTTTTTTAGAAAAATCTTAGGATATTAGTGTTGATCCGTTTTTACTGATTATCCCGCGATAATACAAACTTGCGTCTTGCTAAAAGAAGGAAAAGACTATTAAAAAACTTCCATACTCTAAAAAAATTTGGTGAATGTGAACTTATCAGTACCGAAACATGGTAAAAGGTTCACATCTTACCACGTTATAAATGATCCATCCATCCCATCTATCAGCCTGTTTCGTCCAATGCTCAACATAGGCCTTTCCAGGATTTCGCCACTCTTGGCGGTCCGCCTGGAAGAAATGCCCATACTCACACACGCTGGGCAGGCGGGTTGGTGAGCGCGGTGCCGAAACCCTTGCACCAGTGACGCCGCTGTCCGTCACCAGTCTGATTCATATAAGGCCCGGCAATTGGGGATGGATATACCGCCATCCATCGGTCCCAGGCAATAGTGGGCCGCCTGGTTTTTTTGCCTAAGAGCTGTCCTCTTACTCTCCCCCGAATAACTTTGGGAGGATTGCCGAGTAAGATGGTGGTACCTCCACAGTGGAGCCTGGCATTAGCTCTACCACCCTACGAGCTAGTAAGTAAGTAACTTTTAATATTTCCTAGTCAGTTTATTATATTTGATATACCTAACTCATTATCATGAAAAAGATGAAAATGTCTTATTTTATTTTTGAGAAAAGCACTATACTTGCTTCGACCATGAATTAGCAATCCTGGCCTCGATATAAAACTCCTCGCCCTACGGGCTCGGACTTTTAACTAACTCGTCCAGGATTGCTTATTTCCTGGTCTTAGCAGAAATATACTATTACTAAAATCAACCCCAAAAAGCTAAAAATATATATGCTTGTAAGAGAAATGGTTATGCCTGAAAATCTGATTCGAATTTGTTTTGAAACTCACGCGCTAGAAGTCGCGGGTAAAAACTAGTACCCAATATCTTAAACGAATACCTTTGAAAAACTTTATATAACATTATGGCTAAACCAGAATGTGAAATAAATTTACCTTGATATACACTGTTATGTAGGCTTATAATTTGCGGTCCAGCTAATATTCCTACTTCATACGACAAGTCATCCGTAGAAACACTTTGTTGGTCACAGGTACTGATATTTTCCTTAACAGCCAGACATAAAACAAAGTAAACCATAAATGACTTTGTGACTGAGGAACAAGGCGCAAATTTATTTGGCAGACATATTTGAAGTGACGACTAGTAATTTGCCCTCCCAACACCACTAAATCCTCATCCCTCGGAGTGACTCGTCAAAGGGCACTGTCTACTTCAACATATTGTACCATTTTCGGGTAATCTTTATGTTTTAGTGCCCCCTTTTGACCAAATAGTCCACTAATTGAGGGCTTTACTTGCGTCTTCCATTTGTGTCGTTTTTTGAAACCTGTCAAATATCAAATTAAGAAACGGAACCGAGTTTAGCGACCCCAAAAACTCTTGAAAAACTGAGTGACATGTGAATGGGAACACTTTTGCAAAACTGACAAAAACCTGTCAAATAAAAAAGTTCCCGTGATCTGCAACCACAAAACCCCTCTTTATCGAGTTTCAAGTTTTCACAAATATCAGACTTTGCCAGGTGTCAAATGTCATAATATATGATAATATGAGTAGCTTCCGAGTAAATTTTTGTTTCGACTGTTTCACTGAATGTTTCACTTTTTGCCATAAACAATCGTATTTTGTTTGTGGTTATGAAGTATTTTGACAGAGAATGTTAAACAGTTTTGAGTGACCACGTAAACTACAGACCATTCACTATAAGAAGTCCCCTGGCTTAGGAAATGGTAGCACTGCATATAATGTTGCCAATGGCTCACGTAGCATTCACCCTACTACACATTCCTTATATTTACTTAACTGCGTTTTGTATACATTAAAGACTACTCTTTAACAAAAAAAAGTACTGAATGAAAAAATCAAAATTTTATAATTTATTCATTGATTTGTATGTCGCAAACAATACGTATGATCTAGTGGTATGAATATCTATACATGTATACTAAAACGGTATTTTTAATTTCTTGTTCTAGGTCGACGACGTTTGTTCTAAATCGTCGAGATCCCGTTTTTTACATTTTTGTCATTTTCTTCCAGGCGACTTAATGTGAACGCTTTTTTCCGATATGCCTGCAAAAGTAAATGAATAGCTAATAATTATTTGCCCATAAAATTGGCCTTATCTTTAAAGCTGGTATCCCTATTTTACTAACCCGTCATGGCACTGACACGAGATCGAACCTGATCAAGAGGAATCACGGTGCATTGTTTGCATTTTCTCTTTCACAAAAGGCGTACCTTTAACACAATCTCTTTTGCACTATTGTTCAACGGCTCTGGCAATAATAATACATAATTGATCAAATAATTTTGAAAAATTTGAGTGACAACAATATGACAGCAAAAGTTTGACAATCAGTGATGCCAACATGAATCCAAGGGACAAGTTATGATGAATGGTTTGTACTTTGAGACAAGGTTTATGTATTTCTTAAATATTTCCATAAGAAAATACACGAAACATAAAATCAATTCTGCCAAACTGCATTACAGTTAGTAGGCAGAAAAAAATTATAAACATATCAAAACTTATTTTGTATCTTTACGCACTTAATATAATTTAACACCCATTGATTATAAATAAATAGATTTAATAGTTTTTTGTGAAGATAATCTTAAACTTTAACAGTTAAACAGTTTGTGGTTATGCTACTGTGTAAGATATTGGCGCGTATTTTAGTAAGGCTTTAGATAACACATATAGTGTAAAATAAAATTATCGTCTCTATAATTTTCTATGATTGCTAGTCGTAATTGCAGTTTTTTTGTCCATTTTAAACCCAATATTTTCAAAACATTTATTTTAGGTTATGTTTAAACAGAAACAATCCGAAAGACATGTTTTTGCTCGTGGTTGCGTTTAAGATGTTACGTCCTGAAACAAATGTCAAAAGCGTGAACATGTTTAACGACGCCAAAAAATGCCATAAATGTATAATGTATATTTTTTTGAAGTAGCAAACATTTTTCCACTAGGTCATGGTTTAAGAATTATTCATTATATATTTTGAAAACCAAAATCAACATAAGGCACCCATACTAAATGTATGGGAATTTTATTTTGCGTTTCCTCACCCATTTTTGCGTTTTATCAGTAAGAGAATCGAATAGAACGAAACAATCATTTGTGATATTTTCCATTTTTTCGACAAATGTTATTTTTCAAGCAACTGCCCTTTCTGTGTACTTGCAGAATAGCCCGGACGGTAGCGTTGCATTTAAGGTAGTGATTTTAAGCCGATTGATTTCCATCTTTTTCAATAGATCTGGAATGGCTAATAACAGAACCAAGCGTCAGCTGGCGGTGGGTGTGGGTGTGGGAGGCAGAGGAAGTGGTAAAAAAAAGTAATAGTACGCCGGCTGAAACATTTTCCACAGATAATTGACATCATACTGAGCTGAATAAAATCGTCCTATGCATCGTGGATTCGTTAGTTTCTTTTTTTACCACTTTCGCAACCTCTCACATCTAGACCCACCACTAGTGCGTCAGCTGACGATTTTTTTTCAGCTCAGTATGATGTCAACTATCTTTGACAATAGTTTCAGCCGGCGTACTATCACTTTTTTTTTACCACTTTCGCATTCCCTAACTCCCAAACCCACCGCTACTTGAGCAGCTGACGGTCGATTCACATATCAGGCATGTGAGATCTACGATCGATGTCAATATCAGCCGGCTTACTATGACTTTTGTATTTGCAACGGTACCTCCCGGACTAGAAGGGAACGAACTTTTGGGGTCGTAGACCTTTAGTCTTTGCTAAACCTCCTTTGAGAGAGGTAAGAAAATAATTATGAATCTTAAATTAAGCGGCGGTAGCTCAGGCGGTAGAACGCTGGACTTTCAGTCTTGAGACCCAGGTTCGATCCCCGGTCTGGCATGCAACAATGACTTTTTAGGAATTTATGTGCATAGTATTTGTGTTCAGATCTTACCTTCTACTTACCACTTGCTGAACGGTGAAGGAATACTTTGTGAGGAAACCTGTACGGCGATAGGGCTCACCACCCATCACGTTGGGATGTAATAATCGTCTGTGAAACGCTGGTGTACCGGGCGTGAACCGTGACTTGAATTTCAAAGTTCACATCCTGGAATACCTCTGACACCCTTTCGGGTATTCATGTCGTGAAGATTATGTACATTAAGATGTATTCTCGATCAGCCTCCAAAACTCTGTTTTACTTGTAAAACTAACTTACAGTAATGAATTCCAAACGTCGTCAACGTGAACCGAACAATACAGCGCTTCTCCCAACAAAGGGTTCGGGTAGATTTCATAGAGCGAAAACATGAAAAAAAAGCAGTCATACAAAAAACGTCCCAGAAATCGTGAGGAGTAGAGTCCAAGTTCGTTCGACGAGGTTTAAAGCGGGCCCCAGAGAAAAACATTTATTTGGAGCGGTATGACAATGATGTGTAGCTAGATTTTTATCGCGGACGGTTGCAGTCATTAGAGAGAATTTCCGTCAAGCTTACGGGCGTACACAATGTAAGAGTTCCGCTAACCTATACCTACACAGTATAAAAGATAAAAAATATGAAAATTCATTTATTGTTCTTAATTATCCTTACAAAAAATACGATACAAAAACAAAGCTTAGTATAACAAAAATAACCTATATAATAAGGATTGCCGTTGGCATCTATGCAAGTGTGGAGCACTGAACAATAGATATCAGCGTCTTGACCTTGACCATAGATCTATGACCTTGACTGACTGACTAATCTAATCTGTCAAAGCTTAGACCAAACGGCTGGACCTAGGAACATGAAATTTGGGCTCCCTGTACAATATGCACTAAGAAAGGGGTTCACGTGAGTAACCGGGCATCTACTATTAGTGTAGGTATATCGTAGCCAAATCATTAAATTGGCCATATCATGAATTGACGAATCAAGATGTTTACAAGTACTGAGATAAACTCTTTGGAGTTTTTAGTGCTACTAGCACCCAATTCTATAAAATGTCTTATGCTGAAATATATAAACAATAAAAAAAGATGCCATAACGAGGAGGAGCTTGGTTGGTTGCTGTGCTAGTGATAAGGGAGCCGAGCAAAGCGAAACAGAGCGGGCCAACTCCTGTAGTTAGAGAAATCATGATATAGCCAATCAGATCAAAATAAGACCAATTTTACGATATGGCTACGATTCATATATTTCATAAGATCTCATCTACTTGAAAAGACTCCATTTGAAGTTCACTTAGTGCTATTTTATTTCACAAACATTACGAATGAAAAACTTAAATTTGCTTCCGTAATAAAATCAACGGTATTCTTTATCGTTTCGAATGGCATACAATTCGGTGTATAGCACGACTTAACTTATTTAACAGGACTAAACTTAGTTTAAGTATTCTTTCTTTTTCTTTTTGAATCGAAATAAGGTAGTCCTGTCAAATAAGTTAAGTCCTGTTAAACCGAATCGACACCAATAGATGATAATATTCTATACAACATGTAACTTTGACGTTTCAATACTGATAAAAAAATTTTTGCTTGCGTAATTACTTAGTAGGAATGGGAAAAACTATTTCTTTGTCGAGAAGTATCGACAAATTTGAGAGTCGTAAACTGTTTGTAGAAATATATCAATAGCTTTGCAAGAACGCATCTCTAAAATGAGTTTTACTTGTAGTCAACTATATGGTATCTTTAATACTCACTATATTAACTATATTATAAATATATTAATAATAATATAATTATACATTAAATCGGAAGGAGGCTTTGAGAGGACAAAAGGATGTTAAAAGTTCATTCCTTGAGGCCAATTCAAACCGGGTAAAAATTAGATATTTTGTCTGCCTGTAACACTCCATTTGCTTCTTTCAGATACATCAATCGAGTCATGCAATCTGTTTTCAGGTGCTTTTGAACGGATCTTCGATAGTATATCACCATGGGTATAATCATACGTCCTCTAACGTAACTTAAAATGAACGTCATCAAATAGTACATTACGATACGAGAGCGATGAAATGTTTTCTGACGAGTGTGAGCGTGCGCTTGCGTAAAGTCGGCATTTTCCGCACTTGTGCTATAAAATATTATACGATACTCGTGCGAGAAACTTTTTCTCGACTCGTGTGATTGCAGCACTCACCTTCGGCTCGTGCCGCAAACTCACACTCGTTAGAAAACATTTCATCGCTCTCGTATCGTAATGTACTATTATTGACTAACAGTTTCTGAGTTAAGAAAATCTCACCAAGCAAGCTAATCATAGCTCTTACCGATAAGAGACACAGTTAGTAACATCACTATCCTATCCAAACGGCCTCCATGGATAATTTTTCACTTACAACTTTTACCTCAATCAGCTTAACAATTTTTGATTCATGTCACAGAGAGACAAATAAAAGCTTTACAATAAGGCATTTTGCTTTTTAATGGAACGCCAAAACCTTAGTGTACTGTAAAGCGGGGCAGTAGCGTTATTTTTTCTGCTTTCCCTGTAATTTGATGGAAGGTTTTATTTAATACTAGTTTTAGCCCGCAGCTCCGCCCGCGTGTTATTCGGTTTAACGACATGATTTTTTCCGGGATAAAAAGTAGCCTGCGTGTTAAGTTAGGGTATAAGCTATATCCATTCTAAATTTCATCTAAATACGTTCAGCCGTTTCAGCGTGAAAGACTAACAAATACACACACACACACACAAACTTTCTCATTTATAATATTAGTGTGATTGTGAATTTATATAATATATTTGGCAACAAGAAAAGAGAAGTTTTTAACCGTAGATACGGTGCAAAAAGGGATTTATTATTTTTGCTAACGCTTTCGTTTTGAGGTCGAACGCTATTAGCAAGGGTTTTAAGGCGTGGGAAATAAGTAATAATTTTCTTTATGAAACGTAATAAATGTATATATGCTATAGTGACCATGTGGCAGGGGTATCAATTAGTTGATACATAATTTTGTATATTTTCACAGAATCCCATCTGATTCCTATCAAACCCATAAAAACATTGGAATTGAAATATACGGATAAACAAACAAAATCACAACAAAAATAACAACAGATAAAAAAAACCTTATGTTCTGGTTTTAATTGACATCGAGTAATCAATTACATATTTCTGATAGTTCTAAATTTTATGCTCAAGGGTGTGTCATGTCAGTCGTGTCTCGAAAATATGACATTTCACTGACGATTTTAACACCCTTTTATTAGCTTCACTTCTATGAACTTACAAACTTTAAAGTTATCTCCTTGCGATGGATAAATCGCCAAGTGTCTAAAAATATAGAAATTTATTTCTATCATAGTTTACAAACTTTCATTTAAATATCATATTAATATATACTTTTTATATTTTATGATATAATTTTCAATAATTTAATTTAATTTAATTCAATAAATAATAATAATTTTAATGAATAACACTGTTAAACAATGATTTTGTTCAAATGAATCGAGTCGTTTTTTTAAACACTTCTACCTATCCACATACAAACCTCTAAACACTCACAACATCTTGACTTATTTTATGGTAATAAGGTCATTTAAAAAAATCTATTTTGTCGAATACTTTTAATTACCCTATAATAAGCATTATATCTTCTTTTGCTATGTTGTATTTTTTGTTTTTTTTAGTGTTAGGATTTTCTTTTTATAATTGTACATAAATAACCTATTAATATCTTTCTTTTTTGTTTAAATATAATTTATGTCATAATTTTTAGGAAGTGGAACAGGTTAAAGAATTTGTTTATCTGGGTTGTCTATTCACACGCGATGGAAAGTGTGACGGTGACATTGAATGATAGAGTGAATGCGGGAAACAAAGTGAACGGGGCCCTGCACTCCTGTATGGGCAGCCAAAGTGTGACTTCAAAGGCACGATTGGCGGTTCATAATGGAGTGTTGGCTCCTACGGTTATGTATGGTAGTGAATTTTTGGTAATTGTGTATTTAAATATTTCATGTGCAAATATTTGTGTTGCATTGTTTTAATAATCTTGATAATTTTGTGATTCAATTATGTTTAAAATAATCTGTATCCATTTTACATGCTGTGTCCGCCTATAATTGTCTAGACTTAAATCCTACACCATATAATTCGTTATACAATATCTCTATTTATGTACTAGATGTTGGTGGTGTAAATAAATTTAATGTATCCAATACCATTACAATTTTCAAAATATATCCCATGTACATAGTCAGGCTCATTACTGTTTTATTTTAGGTATTGATTGATTTTCATATTTTCTTAATCACCATAATTTGGAATCGTAAACATAAACCTTGATATGTAAAAAAACAGGCACCCAAAATACTCGTATATGAAGAGAAATACGGTAAAAGGAGATTGGTAAGTTTTTTTTATATTATTTGTGTTATATTGAAATTGCTAGGTAATTTTAATTCTAATTAGTTTAGCTTAGATATACATTTTTATTTAAGTTTTAGATTATAGTGCTTTCAATCGTTTAGTAATAAATTTCGGTAAAATTAAAAATTACAATTTAATATTAAAACCTGGACAAGTGCATTTCGGGCCACGCGCAATGTAGGGTTCCGCAGTTGCCCAGTACATTTTAATTTTGGTTTACTAATACAGATCGCGCCAAACTTCTAGTTCCATACCCACATTTAGAAGAACGGCCCATACATTGTCGTGTTTAGAGGGGGCCAAAAAATTGGCACGCCCATACTCGTATACCTCTAAAGCCTACTTAGCTGTGATAATTTACCTTTTAATTTCATTATATATACCATTTCTGTGAATTTTTTCACATATCTATAAACGACCGTTTAGTCGGCAGGAGGGGGAGACGCTTGACACTCACAAAAATTAGCACTTTAAAGCTTAATATTTCGCCAACGGAACCCTAAATCGAAAAATGGTTTTCCCACAACTACAATGTTTTTAAACGACCTATCCAACGATACCCCACACTATGGGATAGACGAGAAAAAAAATTCATCCCCAATTTACGTGTATAACGAGTAATGTACCCATACAAAAAAAAACGAGATTTTATTTTACCATTTTGTCGGCGTGATTAATATGTATACCCATGTTAAATTACAGCTTCCTAGTACTCATAAACTGTGAGATAAGCCGCGGTCAAACGGAAAGACGGACATGGCGAAACTATAAGGGTTCCTTGTCGGACTACGGAACCCTAAAAACCGGAGATTTTGAATCCTGACTTTCTGTTTTTTGCATAAATTCACTGTTGAAATTTAACTGTTAAAAGTTTTCTAACTAAAAGTAGAAGATTTATTGAAAATTGTATGGATATGTAGTATTTATCAAAATAAAGAAAAATCATTTATATTTTCGACAGAAAATTTTCGCAAAAATCACGTGGGCAAACCATTTTATTACTACTTATTATATTTCAGTATGCTGCAAACGGATTTAGTGTGTCCCCCGTAAAAGTGCACATCCGAAAAGGGGTGAAACGAGACCTTATTTTATCGACAAAAAAATGAAAAAAAGTCAGGCATATTTTATTTTTTTTGACTAAATTATTTTTTCGAGCTCCGTATGGTAGACCCTGTTTGAAAAAATAATCGTATCTTTTGAAATACGGAGTGTATCTTGTTGAAACAAAAACAATAATGATTAAGAATAATTGATACACACAATCAAATGATTAAAAAAGCCATAAATTTGCACAGTTATTACAAAACAGGATTTTGTAATTAATCATTGTTGTTTTTGTTTCAACAAGATTCACTCCGCATTTCAAAAGATACGATTATTTTTTCAAACAGGCTCATGGAGATCGAAAAATAATTTGGTCTAAAAAATAATTGCCAAAATTTTCACCCCTCTTACGAGGAACTATATACAGTTTGTTGATTTGTTCCTCAACTTTCTCCTCAACTGTACACTGCTTATTAAAATAAACAATTTATACAGAAACAAATTAAATAAAAGATTATGCCTTTTGTTATTTCTCCGTATGGACACTGTGGCGCAAAGCGCTGGTAACTATGAGCACAGTTTAGAAATCCATACGGTTGTTTAACAAAAGCGCTCAGACGCAGCAATTGTGCGAAACCTGTGGGGCGAGACGCGGGAGGTAAGCCGTTACATACAGTTGTTTGACGAAAGCGCTCACACGCAGCAATTGTGCGAGGCCTGCGGGGCGAAACGCGGGAGGAAACCCGCTACATACAGTTGTTTAACAAAAGCGCTCAGATGCAGCAATTGTGCGAAACCTGTGGGGCGAGACGCGGGAGGTAAGCCGCTACATACAGTTGTTTGACGAAAGCGCTCACACGCAGCAATTGTGCGAGGCCTGCGGGGCGAAACGCGGGAGGTAACCCGCCACATACAGTTGTTTAACAAAAGCGTTCAGACGCAGCAATTTTGCGAGGCGTGCGGGGCGAGACGCGTAAGGTAAGCCGCTACATACAGTTGTTTAACGAAAGCGCCCAGACGCAGCAATTGTGCGAGGCCGGCGGGGCGAGATGCGGGAGGTAAGCCGCTACATACAGTTTCCAAACAAACAGCTTAGTCTCTTTTTAAAATTGGGTTCATTTTAATAAAAGTTACACTTTGAACTCTGTAGATACCCACTCCTTAATTATTTGTACACTATTTCTTTTGTAGCCAAACGCAAATGCATTACTCACAAAAAAAACAAGAGATAAATAAATCATCAAAGTATTGACAGATATTTTGGGACACATTGTAAAATCAAGATGATGTGAAGACCTACTCATGTTCGTTATCAAATTAATTAATTAAACGAAATAAACCGAATCAAGATCAAAGGAAAATTTGATATTAATTGAACACGTAATTATTTCCAATATGTGTTGTTTCAAGCCTTACTAAACGTAATTTTAATAACAAGGTACATCCATCCATCCATCAGCCTGTTTCGTCCACTGCTGGACATAGGACCTTTCCAGGATTTAGCCACTCTTGGCGGTCCTCCTGGAAGAAATGCCCATACTCACACACGCTGGGCAGGCGGGTTGGTAAGCGCGGTGCCGAAACCCTTGCACCAGTGACGCCGCTGCAAGTCTCCTGTCTGTTTAATATGAGGTCCGGCAATTAGGGATGGATATACCGCCATCCATCGGTTCCAGGCAATGGTGGGCCGCCTGGTTTTGCCTGAGAGCTGTCCTCTTACTCTCCCCCGAATAACTTCGGGAGGATTTGCGAGTAAGATGGTGGTACCTCCACAGTCTAGCCTGGCTTCAGCTCTACCACCTATAGCAATAAATAAATAAATATGTGTTGGCCTGTAAAGTACAAAACAATAAATGTACCGTATGACCGTAATATATTTTCCACATTTACGCTTACGCTCGCGGGTTTGTTTGAACCCGACGCCGCCTGCCGATAAGCAATCAAAAAATGTATTTGAGAACGTGGATGTCTTTATAATATAATGCAATATAATGTATATTGTGAAAATCAAATATACTTTTTGTTTTATTATAAAACGTAGTAAATAAATAATAACAATTAATTATGTGAGAAATTTAAAAAAAAAACCTTTAACGTTACTCTTACAATATTTTATCTATATATATATTTTTTAATAATAATAAAGTAGTAAAAAATCGTGTCTGTACATTGAATATTTTCGAGAAATTTTAAATGAAATGAGTTATTGGTATTGTAATGAGGCCGAAACAACAATTTTTAGAATATTTGTCTGTCTGTCTGTAAGTATGTTCCGTTTTAACTCGAGAACCTCTCAATGAATTTGGATGAGTTTTTTTATTATCATTGTAATGACCCTGGTCAACACATAGGTTTTAAGGGGTGTCGATAAAATAACGCCCAAGCCGAAAACGGGACAAATATTGAATAAACGCTTTTAACTCGAGAACCGCTCAACGGATTTGGGTGCAGTTTTTTAATTATCATCTTAGTGAACTTTGTCAACACAAAAGCTATAAGGGGTGGTCATAAAATAACGCCCAAGCCAAAAACGGGACGAAAATTGAGTAAACGTTTTTAAATCGAGAACCACTCAATGGATTTCGGTGCCGTTTTTTTTATTATCATCTTTGACCTTGGTCAACAAAGAAGCTATAATAGGAGTTCATAAAATTACGGCCAAGCCGGAAACGGGGCAAAGACTGAAAAAACGCAGGCGTAGCTGCGGGCAAAGGCCTAGCTGGTATTATAATAAATAAACGTAATATTTAAAAAACAGCACTTCAGCTACTACTTTATCTACGATTATCTATACTAATAATTAGTTCAAAATCATGTCTGTACATTGAATATTTTCACTAAATTTAAAATGAGATAGGTTATTGCTTTTGTACTGAGGCCGAAACAACAATTTTTAGAATTTTTGTCTGTCTGTCTGTATGTTTCGTATTAACTCGAGAACCACACAACGGATTTAGGTGCAGTTTTTTATTATCATCGTGGTGACCCTGGTCAACACATAAAATAACGTCCAAGCCGAAAACGGGGCAAATATTGAATAAACGCGGGCGGAGCCGCGGGCAAAGGCTAGTCTGTACATAAGTTTAATAAAAAATATTAATTAAAATGCATATAATGTTACTGTTATGCGACAAGACTTTTTAGGGGGTGGGGGCGAGCCGGACATACAATTTTTTGACATATTATAACTCATTTTAAAAGTTTCCTGGTAAATGCTTATCCACATTTTTGTGACCAGAGGCTTGAATGAGAGCTGTGAAAGAGCTGCCATTTAAAAAAAAACTTGTTTACCAGAATAATTTTATTGAAATTCTGCTAAATTAAATGGCTAGAAATAGCAATGAACTATTTTTGAATAGCATCCTTTTTATAAACAATATCTATTTATAACATTTCAACTTAGGCTCAAGGCAACCGGATTCAGCAAAAGTTGAAATTTAAGCTTGTCAAAGACGTTGTATAATAAAACTTTGCTATTTAAAAACGGTTAATTGTTATTTATAAAGACATCTTACTGAGCAGACCTCCAATAATTAATCCGAGACATAAGTAATGTTTTTTTTGAAGTGGTGCTTTTGCAGATCTTAAGGCCTTATTAAATTTGTGTTAATAGTACACTGCGGAAGCCACCCGATAACTTAGCCTGCGCACTTTGCGTGCTTAGATTTGACTTTAGGATAAGCACTCTTACTTAAGTATATATTCGCACGCTAAAGTTATCAGCGTTTCGCGAGGAATTTTGCTCAGAGTAATCTGTGAAGGATGTGGTTTCTTTGGGCGTCAGCAAAGATTATGTGGTAGCCCGTTAATGTAACGTTACGTTATAAAGGGAAAATTTATTTAGCAGAGTAAATATTGCTAGATTTTTTAGGAATTTATCATATAAGAAAATTGTTACCTTGCAAAAAAAAATATGTCTGTTAGTACCATAAATACGTCCATCCATCCATCCATCAGCCTGCTTCGTCCACTGCTGAACATAGGCCTTTCCAAGATTTTGTCACTCTTGGCGGTCCTACTGGAAGAAATTCCCATACTCACACACGCTGGGCAGGCGGGTTGGTGACCGCGGTGCCGAAACCCTTGCACCAGTGACGCCGCTGCCCGTCACCAGTCTGATTTATATAAGGCCCGGCAATTTGGGATGGATATACCGCCATCCATCGGTCCCAGGCAATGGTGTGCCGCCTGGTTTTGCCTGAAAGCTGTTCTCTTACTCTCCCCCGACTAACTTCGAGGGGATTTGCGAGTAAGATGGTGATACCTCCACAGTCGAGCCCATCATCAGCTCTACCACCTAATAAATACGTTCTATAAAAAAAATCTAAATCTTTTTAAAAATATATTTGAGAAAAAAGAAGTCATTACTGTAACAAGTACATAACAGAATATACCATGTTTACTAGGAAAACATCAATATCAAAGTAGAGATGGGATATAGCAACGAAAATGTCTTACGTTAATTATGTGTGAAAATGGCGAAAGTTTAAAGTTTTTCTTCAAACGTTGAGAGACGTGTGTCTTGTCGGGAGATCGGAATGGGTTTTGTATATTTTGTTAGTGCATGGGATACTCGTACTAGAGATGTAGTTGCGCTGGAAATTGCGGGAACATGTGAAAATCCAAAATCAGTTTAAACACGCTCACAGTGGTGATACATGGTTTACCGTGCTATTGTTTTTGGTATGAGTGCTCGAGGTTTCGATAGGGTGTTGAGAGCACATTTCGGGTTTTCATTCTTGATTGTCGGAGAGGGCACATTTTCTCCTCCTTTCTTATAGAAATGGGAAGAGATCGAAAGGTCTTTTATGTGGACTGTGAAGTGAACTCGTAAACAAAATTTTCACTCGTCTTTGATTACATCCAAGCGTGATGGGTGCCCAAGCGCCGGTTTTGCTGTTGCGTTTTGATTTTTCAAGGTTCGCTTAGTAAATAAAGTTGTTGGTATAGAAAAATACTGTCACCAGCAGTCGGCTTTTCAGCGACAGGTATCTTTAAATTGAAATACATATTTAACAGATGACACTGAACAATTTTCCCAAAGAAAAAACATACGGAAACTAAAAATATGGTCGCATTCTTTTTCTAATTTTGAAAAGCGATTGTGAATTTTGTGTAGGAATGTCCAATTTTTTACTATTGCACGATTATGTTTCTTCGGGGAAGCTGATAATATAATAATAATAATAAGATTATATGGTTTCATTTCCAAATAGGTAGGCCTTCAATAAAACCCAATATAAATAACGTAACGGGCACAGAACCCTAGTTTTATTAGTTTTTGTATTTGAAACTTGTGTTTATTACCGTCTTTCAAATAGAGCAGAAATAAATAACGTTAAAAAAAATATTTTTTCAAAGTTTATTGTATGGAGTAACCCCCCTTCGGTTTAATTTTTTTTTTCATTTCTTTTAGTTTTCGTGGTAGTGGCCATGGTAATATTTATTTGGTGGAAATTTCAACTTTCTACTTATTACGGCTAAAGCTATAGACCCCTCTGTGCTGTGTCAGAAGGACGGACAGATAGACAGCGGAGGGTTAAGGTGATATGTGAATTTTTCAACGGTCACTGTTACTCCATGCGGAATAACCCGCAGTGCGAGAGGGACGGATTCCAGAAAAAATGCAAAATGTCGGTTTTAAATTAATATAAAATTAACTAAAATAGTTATCAAAATTTCATATTCACCAAATTTAGATATTGTTAAAATCTATCTAATAAAATATCGTCCAGGTCTATATGTCATTCCTATTTCGCATACTATGAAAAAAAGTGTAGAAGAAGACCTCATTTCAATAATTATTCCTATCGAGCGAAAGTTCTGCAATCGCGTTTCTGTATTCAAGAAAACTAGAAAAAGGTACCCATATTTATATACTAATTTATCAAATTTGTAGCTTCTTCTGAAAATCAGGTAAATAACTTCAAAATGTGCCGATTTTAGTGAGATAGCGCTTTAAGGGCCCATTGTACCTCAATTCGCAGTCCTGCTCTAATGCTTCGACTTTTAAACTGATCCTACTCTAATCAGATGCCGCGCACGCAAAACATCAGTTATTTTTAAATCGCGGCTACACTGATGTTTTTTTAATTTTTATGTTATTGTCTGCTTCTGCTTTATACTAATATCAGTTTTGTTATGCAAAGTTTCATATCTAATTTCAAGTATTCATTTAATGCTATCGGTTTATTGAACAGTTTGGAGGTAATTTTGTAATTTATTTATATCGAGAAAATTTAATAGAATCAATTTTCTCCATTGTGTTGACATAGCATTTGTCCTCAACTTTACCATATATCAATTTCAGAGTGATTGTTGTAGTATTTGTTGGTATAAAGCAGGATCATGCGAAGCGAAGTGAGGTATTATACACTCTTAATAATAGGGCCCTGTTTGGCACTTTTCGGGTACGGAACCCTAAAAGTAACAAGAAACCTGAGTGAGTTAGTGACAGTAACTTTTCAGGGTCAAGATTTATTTAATTGAGCTATTAATACAAAAACTACCGACTTATTTCAGTAGCTATCGTTTAACAACAGCTAGAGTAAGTATTGTCAGTACCTGAATGAAATAAAGGGATTTATTAACAGTTGATTACTGCCAGTAATCCGATTACCTGCAATTTTTTTGCCTGCTAGTAGAATTATTATAGAGCACTATTTCGGGAGTGGGCAAAATTTAGCTACAATACTATTGTTGAATGTATGGCCTATGGCATAAACTTTAATCCCAAAGGATAATGGCAGTTGGTGACCCGCAATTTTATCATTTTAACGGCGTGTTCAAGAAATCCCAATACATAATATGCATTAAGCAAAGCGCAAAAAGTTGTAACTTGTAAAAAATGCACAACTTTTAAAGTTCGGGTTAAAAAGTAAGTTCTTCCGAAAAATAAACCTAATGGTTATTTTTTGAACGTACAAATGACTGTCATCTTACAATCTTAAAATTTGTCAACGGCTGTTTGGCTAATGTACTGTCAAAATATCTTTTTAATTTTTTCTGTCCGATTAATGCTATTAACGTTTCCGGATTGTTTTAGTTTACGTGCAATCAAGCTGTTTAACTTTGTGTAACTCGAGCTAAGTAACTTTGTACAAAGCATTGTCATAAAAAAGCAAATATCTCGTTTCTCCATACTTTCACACATTTATGGTTTTGATACAGCTTTTATAATATATTTCGGCAGAATCCTTTACATTAAACTTGATTTTAATTAATTGAACAATATGGAAATAACACCAAGCAAACTTGGCATACCTTTTCAATAAGTTACGTTTAAGGTTTTAGTTATAATATCCACGATCTAGATGCTAAGATACCTTGTTGTACAGTTATTATTCTGCTTGAAGAGTATTTAGAGTAATTAAGAATATTTTGTTAGTAGTGATATTAGTTTCGTGGGTAGTCATGAATGAAGTTACTTTGGACAGATATAAATACAGCTCCGCTGTACAGTGAAGTCAGTCTTGCTAAAATCGTCAGTGTTGAAACTCTGTTATAATATAATGTGAATATGGAAATCTCACTTTTATTTAACCGTACCTTCCGAGTGCTATTATACGTACAGACTGTTTTCCCTGGATTTATTCTATGCATAATATCATTTTAAAATTGATATAAGCAATAATCCTGCCTGAATAAACCTAGGTAATTTATTTTTAATTGTTGTTTTATATTTTACTACTTTGTGGTGTGCAAATAAAGTTATATTTTATTGCATTGAAACAATGAGAAAACGTTTTCTTTGATGAGAACCTAATTCTGTTCTTTGTATTAAACGTAATTTGCTAAGTAGCTTTATCATGGTTATATTGAGAAAGGGACTGTGAAGAATATTATTAACTTAATGATCCTCTTTATCATACAAACAGGGAAACAACAAGATACGAAGAACGTTGGGTATACAAAGAGATGTACCATTAAATAAAACCACATACTCTGGTGCTCATACGTAACAGACTTGACAAACACATAATAACATAACTGACCTTCTGCAACAAAATCACAGAAAACTTTTTTGTACAGACAAGCGTTTCTATTGTTCCAAATATTTCTATGTAAAAGTGTAGTTCATAGGAAGCATTTAACATACCCGTAACTTAGTTAATGTGCTTGTAAATTCCAAAAAATACATACCAAAAAATAATATCATTAGCTATATAACTTCAAAACACCGTTCAATAGGAAGTTTTAACAAACAACGAAAAAAAAACTCAATCGAAAACCAAACCGCAAAAGGCAGTCAAAAATGCCACGAAATGCGTTCACGACACGAACTTGCCCAAATATTTTTTATGTATTTTGAATTCTTCTGTTTGTCACAACAAAGATTAAACTAAAAGAAACAAAAAGGAAATTGAAACGAATTTTATTACATAAATAAACATTGAGCGATTTTCTTTTGGAAAAGTTGTTTTTATTAACTTTCGGATATAATAAAAATTCATTGTATCTATTCTGCGGGAAAACACTGAAAAACAGTGAACTGTTTTCAATAAAACGAGTATTGATCTTGAAATTTCTTGCCAAATTTATTTTGTAAAAATGTGTCACTCTTTATTTTACTCCCATTATCACAAAATATTAATATCAATTAAAATAAAATAGTCAAACAAGAATAAAAGGGTTCCAAATTAAAAAAAAATATTAGGTTCGTCCTTTTAAATAATATATGAATCGAGTACCTACTGGATTTTTTGATTCTGAAAAGAACTGTACCCATTACTAATCGCAAAGATAAAAAGGTTAAAAAAGCTTCCACTAAATAATTAGGGAGGAAAAAAGTCGTACCAACCGTTCCAAAATGTAAGTTTTTGTCGAACCGAGATAATTTTCATTTAAAGCCCAAGTGAATCACCCGAATTTTGTGAGCAGACTTTTGTAAGGAAATTGTTTGCAGATTAAGTAAATTGAACAAAAGCGTTCAAACTTCCCTAGCATGTAAGGTTCGATTTCTTGTTTGTATATAGGTAGTATTTTAGTCTGTGGCAATGGCTAGGGGTGTCAAGTATCTACTCTCCGCTCGAGTCAGGTAGTGAAAAGAGCTTTTCTTCAGTGCTCGGGGATTTTTCGTGTAGATCAGACGTGTTTTGGGCTGATTAACACGTTACAACGATCGAAATTTAAAATTTTTGGATTTGAAAATAACCGAAGTATATGATGTTTCTAAAGAGAGAAAATCGCTATGAATCATTATACTTTCCAATTGTTCTAGCGTTTGTTTTTGAATCGACTGGAAACCCATTCTTTTGAACCGATTGATATTGTATGATTTATTTGAAACTTACCAACTTTTGGGGCTTTTGTGAATAAAGTGCAGTGAATAGTGACTTCACAATGATATTGCGCGGAGTATTGACATTTTATTCATTGGTTCTGATTTGTTTTAGGGGTAAGTGCTTCTTTTTTCAACTGTTAGAATATGTAAACATATAAATTAACAATAACATAATTATAATCTAACAATGGATTTTCTGCGTACCGTAGTGTAGGACGAGAGTTGGCATTGATTATAGTCTAGTAAGCTTATTGCGTACTAATAATTAAATAAAGAAGCGAGAACTCTCGTTTTTTTACTTTTTTTATTATATTTTTTGGGTAGAAATATTTTTAATAAAGTTAATACTTGCGATTGTTGGCACTTGGTGAAACATCATCATGGTTGAAGAAAACACTTGTACTGTTTCACAAAATTACTATAATTATATTTCCAACTAATTTCGCCTTAACGCCATTTTTAGACAATGACAATAATCTCCAAAACATCGATTATTATCATTGTCTGGGAAATGCTGTTAAGGCGAAACTAGTCGGAAATATAATTATAGTAATTTTGTGAAACAGTACAAGTGTTTTCTTCAAACAATATTTTTAATAATATTAATTGAAGAACAAAGGATTTAACGCGCGATCTAGCCTAGTGAAATTATAAGGGTTAATCAATCCTAATATGTTTAAATTGCGAACCAAAAAAATAAAGGCTTCATTTCAAATGGCTGCGTAATTTTGTAAATGATTATGTTCGACTTCGCCTCAGAGTAATAAAAGTCGCAAATATTTTTACTACTGGATTAACCGAAATAGGATTTTATTTTACCTTTCATTACTTACCGATGATTTTATACTATGTCCTTTAATGTTATAATCATTTAATTTATTTATAGCACACCGTGCGTAAAATGACCGCTTTACGCACGCTGCGCTTGCGTAAAGTCGGCATTTTCCCCACTTGTGCTATAAAATATTATACGATACTCGTGCGAGAAACTTTTTCTCGACTCGTGTGATTGCAGCACTCACCTTCGGCTCGTGCCGCAAACTCACACTCGTCAGTTCATCGCTCTCGTATCATAATGTACTATTAATGCACAATAAGGTGACTATCGTTTATATAGCCAAATTCATACTGGAGACTCGGTAAGGGGTCAGAACCAAGATTCACTGACAGTGTCTGTGAAATACGCAAAATAAAATTTAGACCTCCTATTACTTATTGAGTCGAGGTTGTTCTTAACCAAGTATAGAGGCACAAAAATATTTTTCGTTTTTCGCAAACATTGTCACTTAACCTTGGTCCTGACCTCTTAAAGAGTATCCAGTATGAATTGGATATATAAACGAAAGTCGCCTTATATACGAGCTGAAATTTGAGTGATTTTGGAAACGAAAATTGGTGATAGTACTCGTCCATATGAACAACATTTACTATGAAGCCAACCCTGATACCGTGAAAAAATCGCGATTTCAGGATGGGTTCTATAGTAAAAGTGGTTCATATGGACGAGTACTATTCATTTCTTCATCTTGTTAAATAAGACACTTGTACTTGTCCACAGGATTATAATTTCACTTAATACACCTTGTGGATAAGTACAAGTGTCTTAATTAACAAAATGTATAATAAGTTCCACCAAGTGCCGACAATGACAACCATCAACATTTTACTATTTATTTATTTATTTACTTTATTAGGAACAATATAGTACAGCAGATTTTGTAAATATTAAACATCTCATTGAACAACAAATACCACCATTGTTTGTTCACCATTATACTTAGAATTGACAAAAAGTTCACATAAAGAAACAAACATATTAAATGTACATGGAAAACAAATGTTGCAAAAAAAACTAAAACTATATTTTATTCCATATTTTCTCTTTTTGTATAGAGTTTTGGGGAGTTCATAAAATAACGCCCAAGCCATAAGTAGGGCAAAGATTGAATAGGCCCGAGTGAAAAAATTCAGAAAAACTCCTTGGTGGTAGCTTAAACGGCAAGATGTTCGAACTCGGGTCTCAATATTGAGAGTCCGACATACTAACGACTGAACCACTTGGTCTTTCTGATAAGGTATTCTACAATTTTATTTTAATATCTAAATATATACCTACAAATAACAAAGTAGTAAAAAATACGTGTCTCTGAATATTTTTGCAAAGTTTTAAATGAAATGGGTTATAGGTATTCTAGTGAGGCTAATACTACATTTTTTTGATTTTTTGTCTGTCTGTCTGTACGTTTGATTCGTTCTAACACGAGAAAAAAATATGTTTATATTGTAGGCAGTTTGCCTACCCTGGCGACATAAAAATAATGATTTTTCAAAGTGACATTAAAATTTTTTCATATTTTTTTATTGTCAAACTTGACCTTCTCATTGCATTTCCAGCAAAGAGTCCTATGCACGCCACTGCATGTATATATATGGTGGTACTCGTATATTTATGATAGCAGAGTGAGAATCTAATAAATACCTAAAAAAAAAACATATTCATAATTTAATTTGGAGTAATTAAATATCTACCCGTAACAGCTTCTTTTTGAAATTTGTTTAGAAGCAACGCAAAAAAACACTTTCCAAGACAAAAATACTATACTCACTTACTGATTCTAAATTTTACGGAAACGTGATTTTTTTCCTACAAATTTATATTTATTATGTTCAGTAAAATATTTAGTTTATGTTTATTCTTGTTTAGCAAAAATGTCGGAAGCTTTCAGGGCTTATTAAGGGCTTGATACGTTTTATGAATTTTAAGATCACGCAGAGTGTTTACCGTTGTTCAATTTGGACAAACAAATTGAATTTATTTTGGAACCAATTTTCGCTTGTTACGGAAAACCTTCCTAAAACTCGATTCTCTAGCTAGTCATTTACATTTTTTTCAACCATTTTCTTAGAGGACACCTTGAGCGTGCAATTTCGCCTGTATGGAAGTTGTTACTCGTCATATCACATGAAATCTGGGTTATGCTACACAAAATATGTCTTTATTTTGATTACAATATAAATCGAAAATAGAGGAGCAGAAAACAACACGTTTTTGGGGAGAATTGTGCAAATTAACAAGAAATAATTTTGGAAATGTTGTTCAGTACAATCAGTAGATTAATTAACTCCATTTACACATAGTATATCACAGAGGGGATATCAGAGGTGATTCGGAGTGTAGACTATCACTAAAATATTCGAAAGTCGTACACCCTCTTTTTACTGACGATTTTAACGTCCCAAGTGTTTTCGGAAGTGAGTTATCACATATGAGGTTATCACCGTAGTTCGGGCGCCCGAACACGCTTTAAAGGCATGCAATTACCTCACAGTATTTTTCTCAAACGTCATCATGTGGTATTTATCCAAATAACACAGTATAATTAAATTAAGCAGTTTTACGTCTTCATTGAAACGGCCGAAACGACGACGCGCTTCCAAATGTCGGTGAACTACGGTACGTGACAGTCGCGAGTGTGCCGCAGTTACGTACGGACGTGGACAGTGTGAGATGCTTCCACGCATTCATTTACGTTAATTATGATACGAAGTAATCGATTATATTGTTCAGGGGTATTGTTTACGTTTGCGGTTGAATGTTTTCCTGTTTTCATCTTGCACCTTCAATATCTGCTGCTTGGCCTTCAATCTCATCATGTCTCTCTGTGCCACAAACCTTTCTCTATCTTCCTGCAGCAGCAAGTTATAAACCTCAAGGCCCTCCTTGCAGCTCATCTTTGTGCCTACAAACAGCTCAAATGGGGTAGTACCAATGCTTCTTTGATGTGTACTATTTAGGGCCCTCTGAAGACGACTAACATGCTTATACCATTGAGCAGGATCTATGATGCACAACTTTGTCAAGACTGATATTATAGTTCGATGGATTCTCAATGTTAAAGTAGATGTTAAAGTTAATCTAAATCGAAACCTGAAATAATTCAAGAAAGACCATCAATGGGCAGCCCTAGTGCGTGTTTAAGCACCGAGCGGCCGTTAGTAATTATTTTAAGGGCACTGAAGAGATAAAATACTGCTTAGTTTAATTGTACTGTGCGAATACTAAAAATTAAACACATATAGAAAAAAAAACATTATTGTTATGACATACCGGCTATAAGACTCACGTATTATTCTTGTTGACTATATGCCAACTGTTTCACCGAGACAATTTCGGCATTTTCAAGGCGAGTGTCATTCTTGGGACGACGACGCGGCGTTCACTGACGTTGTCACACGGCTAAAGCCGGTATTTAATAATAATTTAGAATGTCAGCTCACGTTAGTTTTAATAATTTAAAATTAATTTGAACAAACTACAGTTAAGGATTAATGCCATCGAAAACAAAACTTGTGAGAAAACCAAGTCTCGCAACTTAGTTCTTCTACCGTAACAAGTTGTGAGATCCATGTAATACCAAGACGGTTAATTTATTCAGTCTCTACTTAAAGGACCTTCTGTTTTAAGTTATAACGTAATTAGCTAACCTAACAACATCTTATAGTGACCATATCAATATTTTTTTTTTCGTTTTAAATAAATAGCTTGACTTGGCTATCGCATGAAAACACAATGTATCTCACAAGTAATACATATTAAAGTAGATTATTTAGTGCGATTCCCAAGTCAATCTATTTATTTGAAACATTAATAATTTTTAATATTGATATGGTTACTATAAGATATTGTTAGGTTAGCTAATTACATAATTACTTAAGACAGAAGGTCCCTTAAGTAGGGACTGAATAAATTAACCAACTTGGTATTACATGGATCTCACAACTTTTTACGGTAGAAGAACTAAGTTGCGAGACTTGTTTTTTTTTACAAGTTTTGTTTTTGATTTGATCCACGATTCTCCTTTAGCTTAACTGTATTTAGATAAATAAACCGGTGATGAAATAAAATAAGAGAGTGAATAAACAATTTTCGCGTAGTTAGAACTTTGGCATAATAATAGAGATCGGACGTGGGAAACCGGAAAGCCTTAAACAAAATTAGCTCCAGAGTATACGCTGGGCTCTTTGAAGGCGCAACAAAACAGTTTTACAAGCGCCACCTAGCTGATGATACAATATCTTAATACAGATTCACACAGAGCTTTATACACAGAGATGACAAAATTAGAATCAGCAATGTAGCGCAGGATCTTGAAAACAAAAACCAGTTTTCGGACACGGGAAGTTAGAAGATCTATATGCGCAGGCCAAGTTAGATGTTGGTCAATTATAACACCTAGATATTTAATTTGCATGACCCTTTCAATGATCATGCAATTGCAAACGCGCTGATTATGAGCACAACTATGAGCACGTATCTCAAATGTTAAAGGAGTCTGGCTGAGATACAGGAGACGCGGTAAAGCAAATGTACTTAGTTTTAACAGTATTGATTGTCAGGAGATTCTGATACTATTATATATGTAACGTATTAGTATTTAGTATATGGGTAGCTATTATTATTATTATCAGATCGTATATACATAATTGTATACATTAAATATACCTTTATTTTAGTTCATGTACGTGTATTTACTTAATAAATACTAGCTTTTGCCCGCGACTTCGTCCGCGTGGAGTTCGGTTCACCCAAGGGGCGAATTTTCAAAAATCCTTTCTTAGCTGATGCCTACGTCATTACAACTACCTGTATGTCAAATTTCAGCGAAATCCGTTCAGTAGTTTCAGCTGTGAATTGATAGATGAGTCAGTCAGGTTTGCCTTTTATATATTCAGAGAAGATAAGCAAACACAAAATCTATTTTAATATATTGAATTTCCTCTTTTAAATTTAATTATTTTTATTGTTTAATAAATCCTAACGTGCGATAAGTGTATTTATGTACCTTCATTGCAGAAATAAAGTATTTATTTCATTTCATTATCTTACATTAACACCGAAACTTTCAATAGTGGATGTTCGACCGACAGGATTTGAAGACTGGGGTCTTAAGATTGACAGTTCCGCATTCTACCGACTGATCTGCTGCTAATAAGTTTTATTATAGTATAGTATATTAATCCCAGAAATATACGAGTATCTATAATTTACTACGAGTTTTGCTTAAATAGGAAGCGGTCGAACCTCTTGATTTATTGACATATACGTAAGTTACTGCTGGCCATAAACCTCCTTTTGGGCCATAACATTTGGTCCTAAACTGACCTTATCAAGTCGTTGTAAAGGGTCAGGCACTTACAAGTTCATACCGTGGGTTATCGAAGGTCAAACAAAATCCCTAAAGGAAATCAAGGCCCGATGGGGAGGATAGATACACAGGTTTTGAAACTGTGTTATTAACATATAAAAATTAAATATAAAATAATTAAAATCATGCAAACAAACATAATAAATAAAAAACATAATAAATAAAAAAAAAAAAAAATTATACAAACAAAGAGCTATACAAAAATAACTGTGTTTCTGATTTGAAAAAAGTGGTTAAGGGGCTATGTAAAAAATATTTGCATGCTTTGTTTCTGTGTATTTCATGAAGTACACGGAAAGTTGTAATAAATTTATGCATTTTGACTGTATAATCTAGGGTTTTGTTTTTGGAAAACACGTTTGGATAAATTTTCCTCGATAGAAATAATTATTGAAATGAGGTCTTCAAACGCACTCTTTCTCCTCGTTTGACGAATAGGGATCATGTACAGAACTCAAACATATTTTAATAGATGGATTTTAACAATATCTACATATTTGAATTTTTATATTTTGCTAGCTATTGTAGTGTTTTTATAAAATTTAAAAATATACTTTTTTTCTCTTTTGCACTGAATCCGCCCCTCTCGCACTGCGCGGTTTTTGCTTGGAGTGAGAGTGACAAAAATAAAATTTCCATAGCCCCTGAATTACTGTACATAGCACGAAGCGACTACTTAGCGTTTTCCTCTGTGCTTAGCATCAGTAAGTAATTCGGATTAAAACAATTTTCATACTTGACCTATAACAGCTTAGAAAATATTTTCTTTGATCAAGCCTTTCAAGAGTCTTTCAAGAGTTTTGTTGATCAGATAACAAATAAATGACGGAATTTGTATTCATAAATGTTACATCAATTATTATATTGTAACAGTTTTTTATTTTTATTGTTTGTAGATATCATTCCATTGATCAAACAAGATTACCCTAGGGTTAAATACAGCTAATCTTCTCCTTTTGGTAACATTCAAAAAGGATTTCTTGAGAACCTATTGTTGTGTATTTACTTACTCCAGGCTTTGTGTATTTATATAATGGTTGGTACAAATGAAGAGTTTTGGCCCGGTAAACCGTTAGTACAGAATATTTATATATAAATGTATTCCTGGGTGCCGTTTTCGTATTCCCGTTTTCATAGTTAGGTACTCCGATTGGCAACTGAACAATTAAAAACTTTAAATTAACGGTACCGGCAAGGCGCTGGTTTCTATAATAAGTAATTAAGGTGGGTGTTTATAAATACGTAAAACAATATTGGTACATGAATTCAGAAGACTTATGTACAGTTATAGGATTAATAACAAAATTGACTGATGACGCGCGAGAACGAAACAGATACGATAGCAAAATCTTTGACCAATGTATAATGAATAACTACCCGGTTATTTAGTTACAAAAGAAAAAAATCGCTCATTTAATATTCTCAAGGTGGGTGTCAAAGATGTTTTTCCAAATGTGACTTATCGTTGTCATTATCACATAATAGTCAACGCTCGACACGTTTCACTAACGGCAGGATATATTAGAATAAATTGATATAAAAGCGCGCTTTATCGTGAAAAATCGGGTTATGATGCAAACACAGTCTAGTTACGCGATCATACTAAATTATTTTCTAATAAGAGGATAGTCTCCGCAAAACCAAAATTTGTTCTTTCTTATTTGAAGAATCTAGCAGGACTACATTAATAAAAATAGTACTTCTGCCAAGAATAGACCGCATCTTTGTATCTTAACAGAATCGTCAGAAGTCATTCTAATATTGATAAATAAAAAACCAAAGATGGCTCTAAAGTTGTAATTTAGAGGTATAAGATTACTTCAGCAAAAACCCATAACTACATATTATTTATGGATTAAAGTCTGTATATACTTCATTAAACTCTGAAACGAACAGATAATATCATACAATCAACCATTTTAGGGTTTCGTACCTCAAGGGAAAAATCGGAGCCCTTATAGGATCACTTTGTTGTCCGTCTGTCTGTCTGTCAAGACCTTTAATCTTGGAAACGCGTAAAGGTATCGAGTTGAAATAAAAACCATATATCTACTCAAATCTACAGTCCCTTGAAGCTGTGAAGTTAACGTAAAAAAAAGATACGGCCGTTTATACCGCAAAAAACGTATATTTTGACACTCTCAACGGAATCAAAATTTATAGCGTATTTCCCGTTGACATAGAACTATGAAATTTAGCAAGGAACACTGACTAATACAAGTATAGGAAAAAATCTGAAAACTTTTTAAAAAATTTGTTCTTAAAATCTTTGTAATTAAATAATGAAAAAATCATCGTGGTTAAGCAACGGTATGCGCGGTCATAATTGTACGGGTAACCAAATCTTTTTGTAGATTTTTCTAAACTTTTACTAATTTTTACGGAACCCTCGGTGGGCGAGTCCGACTCGCATTTGTCCGGTTTTTCTTATTGTAGTACGAGTGATGTGAATCGTCATTTTGACTTTTTTCTAGATTCCGACATTCTGACACTGCAGTTTTTTCCGCATGGAGTAACAGTGGTCGATTTTTTCGCAAAAAACAACAATAATTTCGTATGACAGAGTTATGTAAAAAAATGTCTGCCTTTACGCTATGATTTGGTTGTTTATGCAAAAAGCAGTTTAACTTACGGCGACATATAACAACGCGATAGCTGCCACACTTTTTAAAGGCATTCAGTTTAATCAAATTATTTTCTTTCACGGGTCCACGAGTGGTAAATATACATACACAACGACATTGCTTACATCCATTCGGAAAACTCATTGGTGTGTGCTTGTAATGTTGGTTTCAAACTTGTGTCTCAAGATTAAGAATCTGACGTCCTATTCACTGAGCTACCACCGATCTCACCATCAGGGAATCTAGCACGCTCCGTTGTTACAGCGTCATTCCATCATACTTGTTCTCTCACATGTTGGTAAAAGTGGTCAGCTTAAAATGCAAATAGTATAAATAGATGCTGTATCTTTAGGGCGGCGTGCTAGCAACGCAGGTAGAGAATTATACTAATAATAAATCGGTGTTATTTATTTTTCTTGTATTTTCGAAATTATGAAGGCAGGTTTAGTACTTTTTTATTACCTGGTATTATTTCCATGAATCCGTGATGTTCAATTCATTAAATCAAGTTAAATTTAAGGAATTCTGCCTAAATAAAAGCTGCATCAACGTGATACCTATTGGCTTTTTTGTGACATGCACTGGACATGAATTTGTACAAAGTTCCTCAGCTAGTACAAAGTTGCACAGCTTGACTGCATGTACACTAGTAATTTACGTAAACGTTAATAGCATAAATCTGACCGCAAGAACTGAAAAGACATAATCTCATAGCACATTGGCCAATCATATCCGTCGACAATAATTTCAAGATTGTAAGATGGCAGCAAAGACATTGTATAGAGAACAAGACAGTGCACTACGATACGAAAAACGAGCCGTACGAGATAGGTGTTGGCACTCGTTGGTCCCTTTCTAACACGTTTGAAACTCAACAACACTTAATACACTGGCAAATGGTATCATAATAATTACAACCTTATTGCTAAGGAAATAAAATCTAGTTTAGTTGACCAAAAATTGAGCAGTGCACAGTCTTGTTACTATACAATGTCTTTGGATGGCAGTCATTCGTGCGTTCAAAACAGTTTATTAGATTTATTTTTCTGAAAAAGTTATTTTTTCCCTGGAACTTCGTGCTATTTTTTACAAAATACAACTTTTTGCGCTTTGTATAATGTACGTTCTTTGATTTTTTGAATATGCCATTAAAACGAGAACATTGCGGGTCACCAGCTGCCATTATCCTATAAATAAAAAAAATGTTATTCGTTTTACACTCAAACAAAATTTATGTTGCGACCCGCGCGCCATTCAAGTAATATTATGCGGCCAAAAAAATAATAAAGTTTGAGTATGGCTGTTCTACCTACAGGTAAATATACCTATATAATATAATGTATTAAGGTACGTAGAGAGATTCAGTTCACAGATAACCATTAAACGAAGCCTAGAGGTCAGTGTTCATTTATTTCAGACTCTCTAGTGTATAGTTACAGACGAGAGGTCGACTCTGAAAGTAGATTATGTAAACCGAAAAGTGGAAACTAATTATTTCGCATCTCAGTTGTGGGCGTGACCAAATGTCGTGGTATTTTATTACTATAGCCTGACCGTAACCGCTGTGCACCGTCTGCGCTTCGCGGGGTGGCGGGGGGAGGAAAAGAAAGATTAGCATGAGTTCACATTATTCAAGTTACCAAGTACGTTATATTATAAATTATAACTTTCATTTCATTATTATTATTTTTATTGTTTGATTTTGATGCTGATTTCAATTATAAGTTTAGTTTTTAATAAAACTTAAAATACTTGTTATATGTGATATTAAAATAACTAGTAAAATATACAAAATAAATTTGAAAACCTAAGTTTAAATAAATAATAGTAAAAACAACAATAGAACATTATATTATTATACATTTAATGCTTTAAATCCATCCATCAATCAGCCTGTTTCGTCCACTGCTGAAAATAGGCTTTTCCGGGATTTTGCCACCCTTGGCGGTCCTCATGGAAGAAATACCCATACTCACACACGCTGGGTAGGCGGGTTGGTGAGCGCGGTGCCGAAACCCTTGCACCAATGACGCCGCTGCCCGTCACCAGTCTATTTTTATAAGGCCCGGCAATTGGGGATGGATATACCGCCATCCATCGGTCCCAGGAAATGGTGGGCCGCCTGGTTTTGCCTGAGGGCTGTTCTTTTACTCTGCTCCGAATAACTTCGGGAGGATTTACGAATAAGATGGTGGTACCCCTACAGTCGAGCCCCGCATCAGCTCAACTTAGCATCAGCTCTACCACCTAAATAAAAATTATAATTTTAATATAACCATAGACAAACTATTTGTCTATGATATAACGTACCTAGTTTCTTATTTTACTAACCTTAATAGTAGTATCATATTTCCTAATCAATATAAAAAGTTTATATCCTTAAAAATATTGTTAACCAATCTCGTAAGATTCGACAATATCGATCGCATGTGAAATCATGCTAGTTCCTTTCCTCTCCCGCCTCACCGCTACAGTCAGGCTATAGTACACGTTTCATGAAACTTGCGAAGGTAATAGTTAAGCACGTGCGATAATAATATGCGATAAGTGTATTAATGTACTTACATTGCAAAATAAAGTATTCATTCTCATTCCCAATAAATTTATGATTACGTCGTCAGGTCATGAATCTCCTAAAGGGTTTCAGACGTGTTTCCGATTGTGGAATGCGTACACCCACGTTTTACCGAATATTATTATTTATATCCCAGCCTGGTGGGTGATGATGAGCCTTATCGCTATATTTGGAGCACAAACTCGCAGACTGAAAACAGAATGTGTCCCGTCGGGATTTGAAATCGTTACCTCCAGATTAGTGGTCAAGTCCTGGAACCAGCAGAGCACGAAGGTAGTCAGATTACAGAGGCAGTCAGTTTTAATCATAGACTAAATAATACATTTTTTATCAGTCTATGGTTTTAATGTCATATAATTTTAAATTTAATTAATAATGTTATTTACTAAAAAATGTTTTTAAAATTATTATTGAAATGTTTGCTAAATTTCTTGCCCTTCTTCTTAGCAATACTAATCGAATGGTGCAGATGGTTAGGCATTATGTATATATAATATTTTTATTCCTATATTTCTCTATTTTATGCAGGTGTATATTTTATTTCCCGTATTATTATATATTTTTTTTCTAAAGCTATGTATATTAAATTGTTAAAATTAACTTTGACTTGTAGAAAGTATACTTTATGTATCTATTTTGCAAAAATAAATATTTTGATTTGGATTTTGAAATTATTATCAAGTTACCTTGAGGAATTTTCCATGAAAATCTATTCGATTAAAATTACCTCAGGTTTATTATATTGATGTAAACAAACGGCTTATCTTGTTTACCTCATGAATTCTTCATAAGTTTCATTTAAGTCTAGACTATAATTATTCCTGCTAAATGTACGGTAGAACTAACTTCTTCTTTAAATTTTCAATTTATTGGAGTCTTAAAATTCCTTTACTAAGGCTAGTTGAGTATTCAAGAGTTTAATTCTTTAAAAAAAAAAAATAGAATAAAAAAAGGAAATAGAACTTTATTTGCAAAATACCTATACGTTTCAATGGTTGTTTCTGGGCCCCGAATTCTCTGTTTAAAGAGTAGCTAGGGTTCATTTGTATAGCTTATGTAATTTGAAAAAACCGGTCAAGCGCGAGTAGGATTCGCACTTTGAGGGTTCCGTATCGTTTGGATAAGTTAAAATAGTTAAATGATTTTAAGAAAAATTTAAATCTTATCATTACCTAGAAACTGTATAAAACAAAACTGCAAAATTAAGTTGGCCGAGTAATTCGGGCACATAACCGTTAACGTTTTGTTTTAAATAGTACATTACGATACGAGAGCGATGAAACGTTTTCTGACGAGTGTGAGTTTCTCGCACGAGTTTCGTATAATATTTTATAGCACAAGTGCGGAAAATGCCGACTTTACGCAAGCGCAGCGTGCGTAAAGCGGTCATTTTACGCACGGTGTGCTATAAATAATATTATTGCACATAATATACATAAAAATTCAAATTCCTAACTAGTTTAGTTTTTGAGATAGACCCCGTTACAAAAATGGTCTACAACCGCCAACTTTAATGGCCTCCCATTTCCTTACCTTTGGAGATAAAAAAAATAAAATAATAATTTGTACTCTACTCAGTAACTTTAAGACAACAACAGAGCACATCGGCATGCGAGTAAGAAAAAAAAATTCAGCTCCTTTTCCGTGTATGGGACTATACCGCTATACCCCTTACAAATAATTTAATTTCATTTTTATTTAATATTCGGTTTTTGGCCAACATTCTACACATCTAAATTTCAGGTCTGAAACTCATTTAGTCTGTAAGGTAGAGACTCATGCATGACATACCTGGACGGACAGACGGACCTTAGACCACTAGCCAAACGAACTTATCCCCCTCTACCGAAGTACATGAACAATTTGTTCTTGTAAGTTTGCATGTGTGCGTGTTTTGTGTTTGTGTTGCTGCTTTTGATTTAATGTAACGTATCGATTTTTCGCAGGAGTGTGCGTGAATGAGTAAATGTGTGCTGTGCGTGTTTACCTCCCCTTCCGTGGAAAACGGCAGAATAGTTTCAATGCTAAGAATCGCGCTTTGCCAGGTCCCGTGTTAAATGGTCTAAGGAATAAAAATATCACACTAATATTATAAATGCGAAAGTTTGTGTGTGTATGCGTGTGTGTGTATGTTTGTTACTCTTTCACGCTGAAACGGCTGGACGGTTTTGGATGAAATTTAGAATGCAAATAGCTTATACCCTCACTTATCTCATAGGCTACTTTTTATCCCGGAAAAAAGCATGTCGTTAAACCGAATAACACGCGGGCGCAGCTGCGGGTAAAAGCTAGTAACATATATAAGACACATTAACATTTATAACTAATGTTTATATATTTAACAGATGTGCACAACATTTATAATATGTATGCTCTTTCGATATACACGTCGGGACAATATTTAAATAGTTGTACTTATCTACAGATCTTTAGAGAAAGGTCTAAGAGACGGAGACAGCAGAGTGACATTAATAGGGCTACAGGTTGCTCTTCGCTTCGCGTACGGAACCCTAAAAATTACTAATAAAGAATGGCTAATGTATCCCTAGGTATGTATACAGACGGTTGCTGTTCAAGCTTTCTATTCGTAAACGATTTTGACGGCTGACGACGCCATAATAACAACAGCCAATAGCCTGTCAGATATCCCCACATTATATTGGGCCTAGTTTGCAAGTGTCACAACTTCCACCCGAGTGCCGAAAATCACCAGCATTAATCTTATATCGTACCTACTTTATTAAGGTGAAGTACTTACAGGGTATTCGTACTTGATGTTATCCCTTCTTGACCTTTTCGTCAGACGTGAACTTAATATAGGACCCTTACATTGGGAAAGAAAATAAAGATGTCCCCCGAATTAAATTTGGAATGTATTAAGGCGCATGCCTACCCTAAATTAGCAACACGATGTGTGTCAGTACAAAAATCGACGGAAACGACATTGAAATAACATTCATAACAGCGCGTATTCCAAAGTGGCTGTTACGACAACCGCTATGTCTCCAGAAAACGCTAAATAGGAGATAATAACACTTTTCCCATGAGTAAGAAAAAAATTAATCAATAGTTTTTTAGATTTATAAAATGTCTTTTTTATGTTGAAAGAATCATAATCGCTTTAAGTATTTGGAAGGAGTAAAAAAATTCTTGCGTAAATCATAGGAAACTTTCGATGAGTTTCAATTTGTGCTTGTCAAAAGAAAGAAAGTTTTTATTTTTAAGTTGAACATGTTTAATATGTTATGCCTATTTTGTATTTTCTTCTAATGTTTCGACCACCCGTATTGGAGGTGTAGGCCTTCAAAGACAGGTCTAAGATTGCAGTTTGAGCATACATTCATTCACCTTATAAAAACCACCCGAAATTAAAACTCTGGACGTCAGTGTCTTTGGTGCACTGCGCACCAGATGGCTCTTCTTAATGCTAACAAAATGACTTTTGTTAGATTTTACTAATTAGTCGTAACATAGGGTTATATATATTTTAACTACATTTAAAATAATTTATTCAACTGATGCCGGCCCCAAAGTATGCCGAAATTTAACTTAAAAATATTTAATTTATGAACTTCTTATTGTGTACTTAACTCAATGATAAGCTTACAAAAGCAAAATATTTATATTTATTTGATATTATTACAATAGAAAACCTACTGAAATCATAATGTACCTACAATCAGTGTAAACTGTTGTTACTGTAGGCGAAGCAAATAAGCTCATATTTTACAAAAGAGTGGCATTAAGTCACTGCTCGAACTTTAAAGTTTTTAAATGTGATAGATGACTAAAACATTAACTCTAAGGTAACTTACAATAGAACCATCGCTTAGGCAAGGGATGGAAAGGCGTGAATGCTTTTATTCTTTATAACTTCTACGAAAAATTATCTGTAGTCGGTGCAATTTGATATACGAATTAGAGTACCCTGATCTACGTTTGCCAAAAGTGCAGTTTGGGATACAAATTACGGAACTACTATTTTTACTTTTTTTTGCAAATGTGCGATTGTGACTCGAGGGAAATGACTGTAGTTTGTGCGAATTGGCAATATGATTAAGAAATAGTCTTCATTAATTGCCCGATTCGCAACTTTGGCCGGGTCATACGGAAAAGGTATTTTTATATTTATCTGACATTCTACTTCAGGGAAAATGTCTGCAGTTTTAGAACTTATCTCAAAGTTAGCCTTTTGGCTACTACCTCATTCGCCGGTTATAAAATATGGGCATTTTTACACGGAACATACTTAATTTTACAAAATGGTTGTAAGTAGGTATGTACGTTGGTATATCGTACAACCACAGACTAATAAACAGATAGAAGTGGCAAGCGGGCTAAATTACATAGACCTCTATACCAATAGAAGTGGTCAGCGTAATTAAGTATTTTATTAGATAGTAATACTTCAGTGTATGCATGCACTTACCCATAAATTCAACAACATATAACATATAAGCTGCTTTATACAAAATGTAATATAAAATAATCATGACGCGTTTTATTCTGAACAGTATTAATGTAAATATCACAGGCATTTAGTTAAATCAGGTGTTTGGTTAAATCAGGTTGAGCCATTATTAATCAGCCATTTCCGAGCCGTTTACTATTGTGAAAACCCGGTAGCTCTAGCTCTTACCGTTCCCGAGATATAGCCATGGTACCCAAAGGGACCCAAAAGGTACAATTTTTTTTTTTGCATATTCGGGTAGATCTCGTCGAGACCTTTTAAAAAAACCCCAGGAACAGGGGTCTAGCTTCAACCGTGTAGGAGATATGGGCCGAAAAAAATTTGACACTTGGAAAAGAAGGACATTTTTTTTGGACCCCTGGGATTCAAGTTGGGGGTTCCAAGACCAACCTTCGTAGAGATATGGCCAAAATAAATATTTTTCGCGCCTCAGATAAAAAAAAATTAAAATGTAAAACAAATTTTTTCGGAACCCTGGGGTCAAGTCTGGGGGGTCCGAGACCAACCTTCGCGGAGATATGGCCAAAACAATTTTTTTTTTCATTAAAAAATATATATTTTTGTTTTCCGGGTGTGGTTTCCGAAAATTTTGGGGTCCAAAGAACTTTTACTCGACCAACTATCCAGTAGGAATTTTTTCCCATACAAATATCTCAACGGGAACGGAAATTGGAGGAAATGTCAAAAATGTTTCCCTGGATACTACTAAAGATGTCAAAGTCAAACTTTTTTCCATGGATACACTTCATAGGATTGACCTCTGGTCTCTCTGGTAAGAGAGAAAAAAATGTTTTCATACAAAGATCCCATGCAAACGATGTAAATGTCAAATGTCAAAAAATGTAAAATGTCAGATTTTATTGGGACTCAGATAATAGTCGACTACAACCCCCCTGCATCACTTTACTGTCAAACCCCCCCTTCCACCCAAACAACCATGTCAATCAGTGAGTCAGTCACAGTATTGTAGCTATAATGTATACCGGGTGTAAATAGACTGCCACCATTCAATGAAACGACATATTCTACCGACCCTACTGAACCACTTTTCCCAAGAATCATACCCTCCACCGCAATCCTTAGTTTGGGAAATAATTGAGTTCCAAACAAAAATGCATGAACCTTGTTTTCAATTGTTTTGGAGAACAGTGTCAAGGTTTACGTCAATAATGTGCATTTTAGGCTTATTGTTTATTGGCTGGGATGTTGTAAAAGCGAAACAAATAAAAAAAACTAAAATATGGGCTGGTTTTTTCAATATATATTTTTAATGTTTACTTTAGAAAAAAAGCTTAATTTCAAAATATCTCAGAAATGGTTCACTTTTGCATATGGCATTATAGTCGAATCAACTGCAATTGTTCTCTTCTGCAACCCCTTCAAAGGATTGCATCTAATTACCAATCAGCCTGTAGAATGAATAATAAATTATTATCTTATGTTCGGTTTAAAAGCGTTCGGAACGCGCAAGTATGTGTCAGATTCTATTTTATTGAGATGGCAACACGGGTTGTAAAAAAGTGAAATGTCAAAGTTGTTTTTTACGGTTTACTGTCAATTTTGCTCTCGAGGAGATGCGTGTAAAAAATGGGATCAACCAGTGTTGAAAGAATTATGGGTTTCAAGGAAACAAACGTTTAAAAAGTGGTAAAATAACCCAATTAATGAGCATTAATTGCGAGCCCTATTGTGTGTCCGAACAGTCTCGGGAATCGGTCGCCGGTGGAAAGTGATGTGTTTGGATTTTCATTAGCACGATTCACGGAAATCGTGGTAGAGGTCTGGGTCGAGCTAGCTCGGGGTTAGGGGTTGAGTTTAGAGAATTCCTCCGCAAGCTGCGGGCGGGGCCAGTAGTTTGTTGAAGACCTGTGACGCGCCAGACCGACGAGAGGACAACGCTGTCTGCCCAGACACCAAGATTGAGTCTGGTGGTCTGAATCCAGCGCAGAAGTTCAAGAAGTAAGGCTGCATCCAAATGTGAGTCTTTGAACCATTTACCCTTCAGAAAGGAATTGTAGTATATAAGAACCCCCTTTGTATGGGAAGCCCCTTTCTGACAGGTTTTAACCTCCTTATAATATTCAAATGGGTCCAGCACGCGAGGTTTAAACCATATCTGTGGAGAGGGGGGCTTTTCATATACATTTTCTGGTAGCATAGCGCGGTTAAGTTGTTTAATATCGGATATTAAACAACCCCGGACCAAGATATATTCTGTTTATATAAGCCGAACCGATATAGTAGCTCCGTTGGCCTAAGTTAATTTGTGAATTATACTTTGTTTTATGTAGGTAGTTTGGAACCTTGTAACCTAAAGCGAGATCAAATAGAATATTTTGTTATTTCTTATACTACAGTACTCGGACTGTGTATATGAATAGGTTATGTAAGCTGGAAGGATATTTACACAGCTCCTTTAGCTTTAGGTATTGTATTATATGTTGTATTGTGGATAAACATACAACTTTATAAGCGCGGTTAAGCCTAGTGAACCCGGCGACAAAACTATAACAGTTTGTAAATTCATACAGCATAACCATTGCTAGCAAGCGAAGCGGCTTAATTATTAGTTATATAGTTGTTGAAAGCCTCGGCTTATATAAATTACAAAGTACATAGCAGGGCTAATGTGTAATGTGTAGTTTTTGGTTAGTGAATCATATTAACTAAGCGAGCGCTTAGGTATAATATTATAACAACGTACATAGGTTATGTTACAACTTGGAATTGTTAAATTTGTTTGTTTTGGAGTATGTTTAGTCTTTAACAAGTGTTTAATGTGATTACATACTTTCAGAAGCCAATTACCTTTGGATATACTGTTAGTTAGTGCTACAGTTTGGTTTATATTGTTTATTTTGAATGAAAACTTCTTGACACTTGCGATTGAGGCTTGGACATAGTTGTTTGTCAAAAGTGTAGCATAAATGTAACTAACTGGTTTATGTTGTATGGATTATATATATATAGCAGCAGAAACGGTCTGTCTGTCTGTTCATAAAGTTATGATATTGTGTTTATTTGAAAATGTTTGAGTGATATATAGCAACAGAAAAGGTCTGTCTGTTTGTTCATAAAGTTATGATATTGTGTTTGTTTGTACACATTTGAGTATTAAAAATTGGTTTTGGTTGAACTCGCATAATTGAACAACAGGGTTGTATTGTGTATTAATGTACTGAAATTAACATACTGACTAGAGTCTAGTATATTTGGGTCTACAATATTATTGTATACGGGGACGTTTGTGATTCGTGCCAGAGTTAGTTCGGTTTTTAATTGTTGGTATTTTCTTTGATTTCCCGGTCTACAATGTCGAGGACTTCTCCGAGGAACATCTTGGCCAGCCAGCTGCGCTGGTTTGTCAGCGTTCAAGGCTTGTTTGCTCGAGCTGATCGGGGCGATGCAGTCCTGGAGCGGTACTCACAGATGGAGCATCGCCTCGAGAAAGCTGAGCAGGCGCTCATCGAGCTGTTGGACCAGGAGCTGCCACCGGAGGTAATGGCTAGCCCCAATAATGACATGGATCAAATTATGGATATTTATAATGAGGTCACACAGGTCGCCTGTCAGATTAAAAAGTGACAGTCAGGTGTTTCGGGCACACCTGATGTAAGACATGCAGCGCAAGGTACATCGTTGCACAGTAGGCTCCCTACTTTGGAGTTAGGACATTTTGACGGTACCATGGAGCTATGGGTGGCATATAAGAATATGTTCACCTCGTTGGTTGACAGTAGGCAGGATTTAACCAACGCACAAAAGATGGCATATTTGATGTCCACTTTAGAAAGTGAGGCAAAGAGCTTAGTGCAACATTTAAGAGTAGAGGACGATTCTTATAGCATAGCGTGGGAACTATTAAATAATAGATATCAGAATGTCCGTCTGTTGGCCGATGCTCATACGAGCCAATTGTTAAGTTTGCCTAGGGTAGGTAATAAGGCTCAAATTCGAACGCAGTTACTGACCCCGGTTACAGTAGCCTGTAACGCGTTAAAAATGTTAGGTTTGCCCGTGGATGAGTGGTCGTTCTTGTTGGTACACATTATTTTGGGTAAGTTACCGTCTGATACTCGTTCACGTTTCGAACGTGAGACCGCGGAAAGGGAGGACAAGGCTCTTCCTACTTTCGCTGATTTGATGAAGTTTTTAGAATTTGAGGCTAGGGCCATGGAATCTTCATCGACTTCGGAGGTGGCGCCACCTGCCGGAAGTTTCAGGGAACCCGCCGGTAATTCGGGGCGAAGGGGGCCACAGGGAGTGCAACCGCTTCGGGGACGCGTTGCTGCACGTCTGGCTGCACTGTCCACTGTTGCTGAGAGCCCAAATTGCCACCAGTGTGGACGCCCAGGACACGCGTTGTCGCAGTGCCATGATTTTGCTGCATTACCGGTAGTGGACAGACGGCGGTTAGTTAAAATTAATAGACTGTGCTATTTTTGTTTAGAGGACCACTTAGCGCGCGAGTGCTCCAGAAAGCGAATGTGTAGAGAATGTGGCCGGCCACATAATGATTTAATTTGTGCGAACAGGTCTGGAGCCTACGGTCACGCCACGAGCGGGGGAGCCGCGGCGCAGTCCACCTATCAGTCACGTCCATCGAGTGGCCCCTCTCAAGGACGAGGAGCGCACCCGTCAGAGAGTGGAGAGAGCCCTCGCGTGAGTCGTGCTCAGTTTGATAGTGGTGTGAATCGTGCGCCTGCGGTACGAGGCTATATTGCGGACCCGGGTGGGGGACCCCTCATGGGGGGGGGGTTCAACGGGTCAGGGCCGCACTCAGGATATTAGGAGTGGACCCCATGCTTCCGCGACAGCGGGCCCGAGTAGGGACCCCCCGAGGGGGGGGGGCTCCACGGGCGGGGGCCCCACTCAAGGTTGTATGAGTGGACCCCAGTTTGCCGAACCAGTGCCTGCGCCCACTGTAGGACAGTATAGCAGGGCGGAGCCACAGCGATACTCTCCGCCGATACACGAGTATCCGCGGTTAGAATATCACCCGCCTTATTCGAGATATGGTAGGGCAGCGGGTTACGCACCACCTCGGATGGCATTGTGTATACGCTCACCATATATAGGGCAATGGATGCACCCTGGATTGGAGGGACCGGGCCCCCAATAATTTGTCTGCCCCTGTACCGGTGCGGAGCCGAGGACAGTTCTTCGGCCCACCATATTAGTTAGTAGTTGGGGCCCCCCGGGGGGAGATTCAGTTAGAGTAAGGACCACTGTTGAATTTCGGGACGTGTATGCATGATCGGATAGTCAGGTTGCGCGAGCATGGCTACGCGCATCTCCACGTACTTTAGAGATTTTTGTAGGAAACCGGGTTTCACAAATTCAGAATATAGTTATTCACAATAAATTGGAGGCACGTCCCAGGTGAATGTAATCCTGCAGAGTGCGCATCTGGAGGCTGCACAGCGCCGGAGTTGGTGTCGCATCATTTATGGTGGGGGCCGGAGTGGCTTAAAGAAACAGGTTTCTTGGCCTGTCCAGCAGTTGGATAGGACACCCCAGATTTTACCCGGGTTGCGTGTGCATGCTCTAGTTCTAGGGACCAAACTAGTTCCTGATTGGACGCCGTGAGTTGGGTCACCGTGCGTTGAGACGCTGGGGCGTCGCGACGGTGGCATCGGCACGGTGTGCGTCGGGTCGGAGCACGCAAGTCGCCATCCTTTGTTGTTACCCAAGGAGGGCCTTTGATGAGGCGTTTGCTGTCCGACCGACATGTTCGTAACTCACACACGGGATGAAGCGCGTTATTGGCGATTTTACAGCGAGAGTTTTGGATTTTGTCAACTTGCCGGGTAATTCGCAATGTTCTCTTCTCCTGTGTTCTTTGTTACAGGCTGCGAGCCTTGTTGATGCAGCCACAGATAGGAGATCTGCCAGCTGATTGGATCACACAGTCGAGACCGTTTGATGGAGTGGCTACGGACGTGGGGGGACCGTTCCTCGTCCGAACGTCTAGCCTTCGCAACGCTCGGATTGTTAAGGCGTACCTGTGAGTATTCGTGTGTCTGTCCACCAAGGCCGTCCACTTGGGATTAGAGTCCTCGTTGTCCGTGGAGGCCTTCGTCGTTGCATTAGACCGATTAGTATCGCGTAGAGGTTTGCTTTTTTAGTTAGTTCAGACAACGGCACGAATTACAAGGGTACCGCAAATTACTTGAAAAGATGTATACATTTTAGAAGATAATTGTATTTAGTTAAGTCATGGTTATTATGTGAAATCGGCCAAGACCCACCTCCGCCGCGTCATTGGGGATGTAATCTTATTGAAAGATGCGAATTTGGAATTATTTGTATTGGCGACGTGGTCGCATTATTAAATTGGTAGTTGGCGGGGATGAGACTCCTCGCGCCGCTGAGGTGATTGGTCGAAGGTTTGATTCTGTGACGAGCCTTGGCGACTCTCTCCCGGCTCCCGGTTGAGTAAGCTAGCGGTCTGATAAGGATAACAGCCCGGAGCGGGGGATTGTTCGGTTTAAAAGCGTTCGGAACGCGCAAGTATGTGTCAGATTCTATTTTATTGAGATGGCAACACGGGTTGTAAAAAAGTGAAATGTCAAAGTTGTTTTTTCCGGTTTACTGTCAATTTTGCTCTCGAGGAGATGCGTGTAAAAAATGGGATCAACCAGTGTTGAAAGAATTATGGGTTTCAAGGAAACAAACGTTTAAAAAGTGGTAAAATAACCCAATTAATGAGCATTAATTGCGAGCCCTATTGTGTGTCCGAACAGTCTCGGGAATCGGTCGCCGGTGGAAAGTGATGTGTTTGGATTTTCATTAGCACGATTCACGGAAATCGTGGTAGAGGTCTGGGTCGAGCTAGCTCGGGGTTAGGGGTTGAGTTTAGAGAATTCCTCCGCAAGCTGCGGGCGGGGCCAGTAGTTTGTTGAAGACCTGTGACGCGCCAGACCGGCGAGAGGACAACGCTGTCTGCCCAGACACCAAGATTGAGTCTGGTGGTCTGAATCCAGCGCAGAAGTTCAAGAAGTAAGGCTGCATCCAAATGTGAGTCTTTGAACCATTTACCCTTCAGAAAGGAATTGTAGTATATAAGAACCCCCTTTGTATGGGAAGCCCCTTTCTGACAGGTTTTAACCTCCTTATAATATTCAAATGGGTCCAGCACGCGAGGTTTAAACCATATCTGTGGAGAGGGGGGCTTTTCACATACATCTTAAAATAGTAACAATCACGATTCTTTTATTTCTCATATTTGTGTTGCGTATGACAGCGTAAGTACCTAACGTAAGGCGTTGCACTACTGTAGGGAGGAATATTGTATTACCTAGTGTGACAAAGCTCAAGTCAAACCGATTTCTGTAAAAGTTCTTCAACTCACGTTTACAGATACATCCTATGTAATGTAATAAATTAATTTACTCAACTTTGGCCCGAGTTAACCAAAGGACATACCATACCTATTTGTTTAAAACAAAACACCTGCCATATGAGAGCCACTAGTATATTACCATTTTTATTCATGACCAATACCTACTCTCTTGTTATTCTCTATTCCTTCAACTACCTGATTTATGAATATAATCTACCTATTTGTATACTGACATAATAAGTGTAATGAATTATTTAACTTTTTCACGAACTATGTCAGGAGTGTCATTGCCACTTAATAAAATTTCTTGGCAAATAATGCAATACACCTCAAAATCCATTGTAGATGCCCACCTAACGCACCGCTAGTAAAATATGCGCTCGGCCGCCCGGTACTCCCCGCGCGCCCTTACCTCGTCCCTGCGTCGCCACGGGCATTCCGCGCCCGTAGGTAACTGAAGATTATGAACTTCCATTAACAAAAATGTTTTTTTTATATGTGGCGAATGAAGTAAACTCAGAATCAAAGGTATAATTAAATTTGCACAATTGCGGAAGTTTCCCCCGAAGTAGAATTCTCATATATATATATTTTGACTATGATCCGTATTTTACCGTGCTGCGCGAAATTATCAGAATGTTTATAATGTATATAGTATTCACATGTTACTTCGCACAGATTGTAGAAGTTTCCCTGGAGCGGCAAAACAAATAAAAACGAATATATCTCTACTCCTTACTTTACAGCACTCAATATTAAAACCCATAACGCATTTTAGACCAGTTTATATCCTATTGAAGCCTGTATCAAATATTACTTTTACATACCAACATTACGTTATTTTGAAAATTATACCTAATGTTTAAAGTACTTCCGTAATGTACTAGAGATAATCACTCCGTGCGAACTATTCTAGTCATGTCATTTAACTATTCCAAAAGATATTAGAATTACGGGACTTAACTCCACTCATAAACGGAACTCACCTCGCCTACTACGCTGAGCCACTGTTTTGAGTGCAACGGTACTTGTGTTGTGTAAAAGGATAAATATGATGTCAGCTTTATTGTTTTTTACAATAGAAATTATTTATTATGAGCCTAAATAAAAAAAATAAAAAGCGACCGGTGTGGGGGATTGAACCCACGACGGTCGACTACGCTACGGTGGCGAACCTTACACATGTTTCACTAAAACTCTTATTGCGCTGCTCCCTTTTGTCATAGCGTAATGATACATAGCCTCAACCCTTCCCAAAGAAATGCTTTATCTTTCCCTGAACACTGCATCAAAATCCATTGAGTGGTTCCCAAGTTATAAGTGAACGAACAGACAGATAGACAGACAGATAGACAGACAGACGTTGCATTTTATATGTACAGAGAAGAGAAGATTTACTAAAGATTATCATACGACATAAATTATATTTTCATAATGTGATAGAAAAATAAATAAAAATCCTGACTTAACTTTTCAGTTTTTAGGGTTCCGTAGCACCTGAAAGGTAAAAGGAACCTTAATGATGAGACTTCGTTGTCCGTCCATCCGTATGCCACAGCCTCATAACTTTAGCACCGTTAAAGGTAGAGATTTGAAATTTGCTACAAAAATAGCATTAACTTGCCTACACAATATCGTGTAAAAAAAAAAGATTTTTTTATTGTTTAAAATATTTCCAAAAACACACAAAATCACAAAAGTGAGAAATATAAGAAAAATATCTTGAAAATACATTATGGGTATCAAATTGTAGTTATTAAAGAGCTGATTATAAAAATATACTTTTACTGTATGTACTGTCACCAATTTCGATAAATCTTTGAAAAACCACAAAAACGTAAAATAAATTTAAAAAAAAAATATGAAAATACAATATGGGTATCAAATTGTAGATATCAAAGAGCTAATTATAAGATTATACACTTTTACTATATTTACTGGTACAGAGTCAGAGAAATCTTTGAAAACCCACAAACAAATGCATGTACCCTTATTTCCGAAACTGGTGGACCAAAAAAATGAAAAAAAAATTTTGGGATTATGTAAAAATTATAGGTGAAATAAAGCGGTTAAGAAATTCACGATTGTAAAATGAACAAAATAAAATTTTTTATCCTCAAGTTTTATTTCGAGTACGGTTTTAAAATATGTGTGTCTCTCTTTTTTGTACTCTTTTTTTAGTTATCATATACAGTTATGGGCAAGATTTTAAATACATTTTTCCTGACTGTTCTCAAAACTGTTGAATTGCAGAACCCTAGGTATGCGAGTCTGACTCGCACTTGACTTAGAGACCGCTCCAATTTCTTCACCAGTAATACACCCACCAACGAACTATAAAATGTTTTTTTTTTTCAAAATTATAGGTTTGGGAGAACACCACTGATCTACGAGGGTGCATTTTTATATTCGCGGAATGGGTGGGTAATTAATAAATGAGGGTACTTTCCTTAGTTGTAACTGGTTAAGTAGCTCATTATTAGTATAAATAGAATGTTTTGTTTTAATCGGGCCATTACTATTTGAATTATCGTCGATCAAACAACTCAATTGGGAAGAACATTGTGAAAAATGGAGAAAATCGAGCACTGCGCTGTCATAAAGTTCCTTACCAAGCAAGGTAAATTGGTTCAAACCATACTAGAAGAGATGTCATCCGTTTACGGGGAGTCTTGCCCCGGTAAAACCATGGTTTATAAGTGGCATACCCTTTTTAAGAAAGGCAGGGCCTCACTTGAAGATGATCCTCGGCCAGGACGGTCGATCGAGGTGACCACTCCGGAAATCATTCAAAAAGTGGAAAAATTAATCCTGGAAGTTGCTAGACTAAAGAAGAAACAGCTCGAAAAAATGGTTGGAGTATCCGATAAAACCATATTTAAAATTCTTTATGATCATCTCGGCATGACCAAAGTCAGTGGAAGGTGGGTGCCGAGAATGCTCACGCCGCCTCAAAAACAACAGCGCGTAGAGTGTTCTCGCGCGTTTTTGGACCTCTGTAATGAAGACCAGGATGGAGTATTGACTCGAATTGTTACTGGAGATGAAACTTGGGTTCATCATTATGAACCTGAGTCCAAACAATGTGAAGTTAGGTGAATATATTGAAAAGGAAAAATAAACTTGTATTTTTATTTCCACGTCTTACCCCCGATTCCGCGAACTTAAAAACGCTCGTATATAAATATGGATAGGTGTTCAGGGCTTTGACAGCGTACTGACGTGTTTTTGACGTTTTTGAGAGCCACCTACTAGTCAACCAAATAATTACAATGAACATTTCTTTCGAGAACAGACGTAATAGGGGTGCGAGGGGGTAGCGGGGTACACCATGTAATTTTGTCAACTAATAGGTGGCTCTCCATATATCACCTACGACGGATGTCGCCTTTTTGGTACTTATAGTTTATGAATTTATGATGATGACGTTTAAGTGATGTCCTATTTCTACCTTAGGTATCGGTAACTATCGATAAAATATAATTCAGAGAAACCGAGTTATACCTTAAAACTAGTTTATTATTGTCAGTAACAATGTTATATTAATTGTTGTAAAGTAATTAATTTATTTTCATTATTGGCTTGTTGTTGGTTTGCATTTAGTTTCGAACGGCGCCAACAAAATTGAAAATAACAGAACAGAAGTTCAGAAGCAAGAGTATATATTAAATTGCATCAAAATGGTAATTGAAGCTTGTTTCTGTTTACTTAACGAGTCTCCAGTATGAATTTGGTCAGTTAATTTAATTTCACCTTGTTTACTTAAAATTATAATATAATATTTACCAAAATTACTATTAATTTTGGGTGTTCGGTTTATCAAGGCCCTACTGTATATAAAAGGACGTATATAAAATTTCATATTAAAAGGGGATTCCCACCACGTAAAACTTACAATTTGTAAAGTAAATAAAGATATTTTGATTCAAAGATATTTTTTTTTATTTATATTTTTATATCGGGTCATAATTTTAATAAAGTTTATGACAGTGACATTTTGTCCCCTATCTACCGTTTTGTGACGTCATTGCGACAAGATAACGGGGTCTAAAATAATTTGCAATTAATAAAAGATGATTCATTTAATACTCCTCTAATTACTTTTAACAACTACTCCGAATAAAAAATCTATTTTAACTGTCCCATGAAAAAATCTAAAAAGTGTCGATATGAGTAAGTATCGATACTTTAGAGGTACTCATATGAGTAGTCTGGAAAAATTATTTGAGTACTACTTATATGGGTAAGTATCGATAACTTGTGGGTATCGGAACATCCCTATACGGAACATGTAAACAAACTAACTAACTAACTAAACTAACTTGTCAATACTCTACTTTTTAATTTTATACTTTTGACATCTATATAGGGTGAAATTTAATCAACCAACCAAATTCATACTAGAGACTCGGTTAGTGATCAAGAACTAGGTTCAGTAATCCTTTTGGCCAATTTCGAAAAATATATTTTTTTGCTCCCGTACTGGTTTGACTAGTTTAAGTACAATTCTTAGTGCAGGTTCTACAGGTAAAAAAAATTATTTTCGAATTTCACCTGGAGGGTCATTAAACCTTGTTCCTGATGACTAACCGAGTCTCCAGTATGAATTTGGTCAGTTGATTTAATTTCACCTAGTATTGTCTTTGATAAAATTCGAATGGGTACGGAATTTTTGACGGGTGTATTAGAATAATAAAGATGTCTATGGAGAACATGGAGATATCTTTACATAAAATACTTTACGTACATTTCCTAGAACCGCTATAATATAAAACGGAATGATTGAAACCTCTTTAGAGAAATGTGCATGTTGCATACTAAATACTGGCCACTTACATTTCATGAGGTTTTAAAAAAAAATAGAAAAAACTAAATGAACGAGAAGGCTCACGGCAAAAGTTTGGCAATTTGGTTCAAACTCAGGTGACTAGCACCACTCCTTCATGGCATATCTCCTTTGATCCGTGATTCTAACCAATTTCTCAATTTATTTATTTAAAACCTTCTTCCGCTTTATTATTGGGGATTTACAAATATGATGTCAAATCTAAATAGTTCAGTCAAGACATTTTAGCTTCACTTTCCAAGCGAGGGGCTGATTTTCATACACGCATGTTTTATCTCTTTTTTATGACGGGGAAACAAAAATGTTAAAATGTTCCCGAGTTCGAACTGTCATGTTTATAAGGCCCCAACGGTAGGTCTTACGTATTGTTCCACTTCGTGCACAAATACACACGCTTTTAGGAAAAGCAGGTTTACTTTACCATTTTTTCCTTCATCGTTCAGCAAGCGGTAAACATGTACAAATACCTACTATAAGCATAAATATGTAGGACAAATACCTACTATGCACATAAACATATAGTACAAATACCTACTATACCAATGAATATGTTGTACAAATTACAAATACCTACTATGCAAATAAATGTGTAGTACAAATACCTTATAGGCACATAAATTTTAAACAAAATGAGTGTCTGGCAGGATACAAACCTGGGATTTCAGATTTAGAGCAAGAATTGTTAAACATTAAATCACGCCATGTTATTTCATTGGCTTGTTATTTTATCCGATAACGATTGAGGCTTTAATCTTACAACTAAAGTAACAAATATAGACTTCTATCGTTTTATTTTTTCGTGTTTAACATAAAACTTTAGATGCATTTCGCTTGAATTGTCGTTCATGAATTTGATGCATTATAGGAGTTATTAAAACACGTGTGTGAGTTTAAAAACCAAGCCGTATAGGCAGAGTTTTTCATAATATCATACCTAGTTATGCGCAGTTCCATACCTTATCTAAACTCATGTAATAGCCATCACCTATTTTTTCAATATATTAAATCTTAGTAACATTATGTTTACAAGCTTTTCTTGATTTGTCTGGATGGAGTTGTTCGTAATTTTTTTTCTGTTTCCAGAATTTCAGGTGGAGTTAAATTCTCCTCAGTGTCACTGCTGTCAGACAGTTATGCCAAGAGTAAAACCTATACAGTAAATAATAAATTTATAACGTAAAGTATGGCGCCAAAATCCAGCAGCCCGCCCGTGCACCGCCCGCACCATGGACAAATGTGAGGCTGCAAAAAAATTGAATTGGAACCTCCTTGGCCGAGTCACAGTGCACTTCAAAAAAAAAAAAAAAATTTTTTTTTTCATGTTAGAGGCGTACTGAAATAAAATATAATGTCACTATTCACTATTCTTGAAATCATAATCAGGATAAATAATAATCAGGATCAGTGTAAATAAAATAAAAGGTAAATACTAACGGTTTCGATATGGAAACACCCAAAGCTACTGCTCCATAGATTTATTTAAGCTTAAACAATGTCACAGTTTGGCAACAGTTGTACAATTTTAACAAAGGATATTTCAGGCTCTAATGCCTCTAATATATCTTCTATTTCACTCTGAATAACCAGGGCTTTAAGAGGACTGTATCGCTAGGTCGCGCAAGCTCATTATTCGTTCACTTGTTCACTATTTTTTTAAATATATGATAAAATGTTTTTTTAAATAGAATAACTACTATTCTAACGCCCCTGGTTGTATGGAAATTCCATTTTGCCTTGGATTGTCTTTAAAAAATTGCTAAATGAGTCCTTTTATATGGAAAATACGAGTGTTTGAGTTCTGTGTTATTTTTAAATTAAACTATTTGATGGAAAACTGATTTACCACAATCCCATATACGAGTATCTGTTAGTTTCTATATCCTGTCAACAAAATGTGAATGAGTTTGATTGGTTACTGTCTAAAAATTGATTAAACTACGTTTGTATGGATTGTGCCGTAATGTCCTCCTAATACTTTAGATTAAGCCATTTTCAGTCTCCTAAACTGAATAGAAATAATTATTGTAAGTGATTTTTGATTCACACACAGGTATGAGATTCAATTTAAGGATATTCATCTTTGTAATCTAACTCGTAGTTTGGAAATATCAGGAATTTATTACATAAATATATATAATTCTAAACTCTGCCATTTTGTTTTTTATATTGCGCATGCTTCACATAATTATGCAACTCGGTGTGTATCAGTACAAAAAATTACGGAAACGACAATGAAATAGCATGACTTTCAGCGTGTATTGCAAAGTGGCTGCTTCGACGATCGCTGCGTCTCCGGACAGCGCAAAATAGTAAATAATACTTTTAACACAGTCGCGAAGGAAGAAAAAAAATTTTGAACAATAGTTGTTTAGATCTATAATGGATCTATACTATCCGTTTCAGTTGCTATTAGGATAGGACCTTGTCATACCAGATGTCTGTGTGCGTTAGCAACGTTGACGGAAGTGCGTGAGTGAGTGAGAGTGTGCTAATGCACACAGGCATCAGGTATGACAAGGGCCTATCCTAATCAGACAAGGATAGTACTTTCTTTGTATTTAAGTGCAAGAACCATACAAGTAGCTTTTGTGGTTTCAAATAAATAACGAATTTTAGCCTAAAAACAGCTTGACTTAGGACAATATTTTCATGCTCTTTCTTATACGCGAGAATATTTTTCTACAATGAAGTTATATTAAAATATTTAATCATGCCGTTTTAAGGGAAATAACATATCAATAGGAGTAATTTTCGGAAGACACGCCTTAATTTTTAGAAATTAAGGATTTATGGCTTAATGATTGGTTTCGCCATTTTGACGACAACAATATTTATACTTGTCGGCGTCGTTGTGCGAAGCTAGAAATACATAAAGAAAACTACGCGTAAAGCGTAAGTAGCACGTGCACCGAGCGGTCGAGTGGGGTGACACGCTCTCCCCCCACTACTGCATATAAGCCGTTGCGCGCAAGCCTACTCACTATTGCCCGCAAACGGGGCTTGGAGACGTCCTGGATATAGTGGTGTACAAAGATCTGAGAACACCGCCAAGCCAGGAAGTTTTCATCGACCTTCCATCGGATCATAGGCCAGTCCTTCTGATAATAGAAAACCTGCCCACCCGAGTCTCTCCGCCGGCATCACGTCGACGATACAACTGGCCCGCCTTCGAGGCCTCACTCCAGGAGGCTCCAATATCCTGCCCCGTCACCAACTCCGAAGATGTGGAGAGGCTGACGTCTGAGCTCACCAGCTGCATCCGGAACGCGCTAGAAACATCATCGCACACGATTCCGAGCACGGGTAGACTCCAACCTCTCCCTGCTCGGATCCAAGAACTCATTAGCGAAAAGCGCAAGTTCCGGAGACAGTGGCAGCACACCCGCTGCCCGACGCTCAAGACTCGCCTTAACGCTCTTACAGAGAAGGTGAAGAAAGAGCTCAACGCGAACGCCGAAGAATCTTGGGAGCGCCACGTCGTCACGTTCCCTCTGTGCATCGCCTATGCCGGCAGCTGTCCACGACCCCAGCTCCAGTCCGACCGCTGCTGGGCAGCGACGGCCACCCAAGATTCCGAGCCCAAGACCGAGCCGAGATATTCGCAGAGTGCCTCGAAGGCCAACTCACTCCCAACCCGACCAATGATGTGGAGCACGTCAGAGCAGTCGAGTCTCACCTGCGAGACTACCTTGCTGAGCCGTTAGCCGCCGATGAAGACCCCGATTCCATCACCAACTTGGCGCTCCAGCACCTACCCCCTCGAGTAGTCGCTGCAGTGACGCGCCTGTTCAATGGAATCATGCGGACGGGGCACTTAACTGCACAGTGGAAGGTCGGCCATGTCATCATGCTGCCAAAGCCAGGCAAAGATTCCAGACAACCGGAACACAACCGGCCCATCACCCTGCTCAGCAACGTCTCAAAGGTGTTCGAGAAACTCCTGCTCGGACAGCTGATGCCCCACATCACACCTCGCCCGGAACAGTACGGCTTCAGAGCCGACCACTCCACGACCCTCCAGCTGACCAAAGTACTGCACCACATGTCGGTAGGCCTCAACAAGAAGGAGTACACCGCTGCAGTACTTCTGGACATGGAGAAGGCCTTCGACGGAGTATGGCACGAGGGACTACTGTACAAACTGTCGACCTCTCCAGCCCCACGGCGCCTGGTTAGGGTCGTGGAGTCGTTCCTGACAAACCGTCACTTCAGAGTGGTGGTGGAAGACGCCCTAAGGAGCGTCCTATCAAAGCTGGCGTCCCCCAAGGAAGCTGCCTGTCCCCGGTCTGCTACTCTCGGTACACCGACGACATTCCTCTGGGAGCGGGAACCCAACTCGCTCTCTTCGCCGACGACGCGGCCTATTTCGTGTCATCACGTCAACCACGCTGCGGCAAAGATGCAGCGCACCCTGGACCTGCTCCCAGACTGGCATTCCAAATAGCGACTGTCGGTAAATGTCGGGAAGACGCAGGCCCTCATTACCGGGAACACCGGCTCACCACCACCTCTCCAACTCCAAGGAGTAGAGGTCCCATGGCAGCCCCACGTGAAGTACCTAGGAGTCACCATAGACCGGAGACTCTCTATGCGGAAACACGTGGACAACGTCGTCATCCAGGAAAAAGGAGCGCGAGCAAAACTGCGACCGCTCCTATCTTCAAGACTTCCTCTGCGTGCGTACGAATGTAGATCTATAAGACCTACATTAGATCCCGCCTCACGTACGCTGCGCCGGCGTGGTACGCCCTAGTCTCGGAGACGAACAAGAAGCGTCTCCGAGCTCAGGAGAACCTAGCCCTTCGCACCATCGTCAGCGTGCCTCGCTACGTGAGGAACGACACGATTGCGAGGGACTTGAAGATTGAACGCCTGGATGACTTCGTCAGCCGGCTCTCGGCGGGGATTTTTACGCGCGCAGAGCATGCGCCGTTCTCACACCTTCGAGAGCTGCGCCGCACCACGCGCGCCCCCCCAACCGCCGCCGCCTACCACGGGACCTCCTCCAACCACCGGACGAGACCACAGCGCCGCCCGATGCGACCCGCGCGCCCGCGCGCCGCGCTTCCAAACGCCGCGCGCCCGCGCGCCGCGCTTCCAAACGCCGCGCGCCCCCACGCCGCGCTTCCAAACGCCGCGCGCCCCCACGCCGCGCTTCCCTCGAGCCGCGCGCGCCCGCGCCGGGCAGGACCTAACACCCGCGGCTCCTCCCTGAGTAGAGCTGAGCTCCTCCCTGAGTCGAGCCGTGCACCTCGAGAGTAGAGCCGCAAACACCACCGGACAAGACAACTCCAAAGACATGCTCATAGTGATGGGCATCGGAAGACGCCTCAGCAAGGGGGCACCCGCCCCGACGCTGAATATTCACGCCCCAGAAGGGGATGTGTGAGATTACCAGCTTCGCGCTTGGGGACACTTCTTGTCAGGCGCGCTCGGTGCACGGACTGCAGTTTTCTTTATGAAAGTGAAAGTGATAATTACAGTGATAGTGATAACTAAAATCAATTGTGATTTAAAATAAAAGTTATTATTAAATTATAACCATCTTTTCAATTAAGGCGGACGATAATTCTACATACTCATATTTTTGACTTTTTTTTTAAACTTAATTCGTTTGTTTTTGAAACATCGATGTGCTATTTTTGTCAGATTTTTGGAATAAGGAGATCAATTTAGGAAAGTTATTCCAATATTAAGTTTTTCGTGCTTTTAAACCGATTTTATAAGCATTTTAGTTTTTGCAGATAATTACGTCATCATATTAGGTTTAATGTCAGAGCCTCGCCAAACTTAAGAGGATAGGTTCCGAAAAACCATAATTTATAGGATATGTTTGAAAAAAAAAATTGGACTTATGTCAAGAATTTATTATCGAAACAGAATCTTCAGACGTCATTCCAACATTGAATCATAAAAAATCAAAGATGACTCCAAAAAAAGTTTTCATGTCGAGTTTTCAAGTTATTTGAGGAAAATCATATTATATTATTTATGAATTAAAATCTGCATAAACTTTATTAAACTCGTACCCGAAAAGATATTTGATACAAAGTTTAGTTTTTTTTTTAATAATAAAATTCGTGATAAAATTCGTAACATTCATAATTTTCTAGAATTCGTCCCTCTCGCACTGCGGGTCTTTCCGCATGGAGTAACAGGGATCAATGCAATCGGAACCTATTCTCTTAAGGATGCGTTTTTTTTTCGTATGGAAATGTGTTGTGATGACGTCACTGAAGGTCAAATGAAAAACATGGCTTTTTTTCATTTAATAAAGGATTCGCACGCTTATTTTAAAATCTGTATACTAAAAAGAGTTAAGGAAAGCTATTCCTCGAAACTGTTTTCGAATCGAGAATATTGGCGAAAAAGAGAAAAATACTACTACACTGCTTATATTCAAACTTTGCTAAGGGAACAAACTAAGGGTTGTTTCGGAACACAATCACACTGAACAATAGTAGCTTGTCATCGAAGTGCAGTGTCATGGCAAGTTTAATTTATATTCAGCAATGTTAGTTGTTGACATTATCTCCACTCTTCTATTAATTTTGTGAAATTATACGCTGTCATAGAAAAGTCTTGTGAATTGTGAGACAATTTATCGTAATGATATACCTACATTAAATTATACATGCGTATTAGAATATTGTTCAAGTGCTTGGAACCCATTCTACAAAAATCATATTGAACGTATAGAAAAAATTCAGAAGCGATTTTTATTCTTTTTAACCGTGCATCAAAATAAGTTGGCAGAATTAAATTGTTCTAGAATTCGTTCAATATATTTTAAAATGGTTTCTCTTGAAGACCGTCGACGGGTTTCCGATTTGGTGCTATTGTACAAAGTGTTGAGGGGTTATATTGATAGTCCATACTTACTTTCTTTGATAAATTTTAGCATACCGCGTAGTAATTTTAGAATAGCAAATTACAAAATATTCACCATTAACAGATCGAAAACTAATCTTGGTCGTAAGATCGTGCTTTCCAGAGTCTGCAGTGACTAAAATAACTTGCATAAGGTTTGTGAGCTTGATGTATTTTCTCAATCTTTAGCCAGGTACATAAGCTGTATATATAAGTTCATTAACTTGAAGTATTAATAAATTCCAGTTTATGAGATAAAGTTAAGTAATGTGTTAAGTTAATTATTTTTCTAAATTATTTTCTAAATTGTTGTTTGTATTTACTAGTAACTTTTATTAGCACGTAAGTGGTCGTAGTTTTGTATACAGCATGTTGAGTTTACCTTTTATTGGATGTACACTATAATTTTAATATTTGTCCATTTATCTATTTACTATGTTAGTGTGTATATCTGTTGGTAGACCTTAAAAAATAAATAAATACATACATTATTATTATATTATATTATACATACTCGTATATATATCTACACTAGCTACAAATTTTAACTTTTAACACAAATGTAATTTAAGTATGTTCATCTATATTCGTATGCACATGTCTTAGATAAGTCGAATTTTTCAATGTTGTAAAATACAATGTTATTTTATTGAATAAAAAAACTTAATCACCTTACAAATAAAAAAAACGGACATGTGCGAGTTGGACTCGCCCACCGAGGGCTCCGTTAGAGACTATATTTTTTATGATTAAATTACAAATGTATAGTTTTCAGATTTTTCCCTATACTTGTAGTAAAAGATGGTATTACTAGCCAAATTTCATAGTTCTAGGTGAACGGAAAATACCCTATGAATTTTGATTCCCTTGAGAGTGTCGAAATGTACGTTTTTTACGGCATAAACGGCTATATATTTTTTCACGTCAACTTAGAAGTGTTATATTTTCACAGCTTCAGGGAACTGTAGACTTGAGTATTTGGTCTTAATTTCAACACGATACCACCACGCGTTCCCGAGATAAAGTGTCTTTACAGACAGACAGACGGACAGACGGACAATAATGTGATCTTATAAGGGCTCCGTTTTTTTCTATTGAGGTACCGAGCCCTAAAAAAGTCGATGTCTAATAATATACAGAGTGTAAATAGAGTGCGGCCATTAAATAAAACCATATACTCTACTGATCATACTGAACAACTATTCGAAAAAAAAACCGCGCAAATCTCCAGAGAAAAAGATATTTAACTGTAAATCAAAGACTTTATCTCGTACGAGGAAGGTCTATTTTAGAGCGCTGCACCGCAACAGCGGCTTCACGGACGAGGCTCTCTCTGAACTCGCCCGTATGTCGGTGCGTTAGGGTTTACGCATTTTTGTTTGGAATTCAATTATTTACTAAACTAAGGGTGTCCGCGGGTATGATTCTTGGGAAAAGTGGTTCAGTAGGGTCGGTAGAATATGTAGTTTCATTTAATGGTAGCAGTCTATTTACACCCGGTATATTTACCGTGATAATTTGTTTCTGATTAGCATTTACACCTTCCATTTTGTTTCGTCAACTATCTTTCTATTTGCTTGCAAAGGTGCCCGGGAGATATTGCTGTTAGCAATAAATGCCGCCTTTGTACACCATGTTTGATTGTTTTTATTAATTTGTGTATATGGAAAAAGTGTTATAAATAAAATAAAAAACAGATTTAGTGAAATTCCTTTTATAAAAAAAAATGTTTAAGAATTAGTTGTAAAGTTTTGTTTTTAATCAAATTTCAAATGTATGATTTAAAAAAACATTTTGGACGCAAATTCTCGAAATTAGTTTAGAGCTGGTATTCTCTAATCTATTCTAGTGGAATAAATTAAAATGGAACACGAATTGTATTAATTTATTTGACGACTAGACTAGACATGAAATCTGTTAAATTGAAGTAATATTAATATAATTTATCAGCCGTTGTTTCAGTTGTATACCTTATATTTAAATTCAAGTAAGTACCTATGATCATGCTTCAGAGTTTAGAATATGTTAAAAAAACCGGCCAAGTGCGTGTTGGACCAAGCGCAGTGTAGGGTTCCGTAGTTGCCCAAGTTGGTCTACAAATACAGATCGCGTCAAACTTCTAGTCCGCCCGGATGTAGAAGCTTAGTAAGTGATCAGTAACACGAATCGATAATACTTTTTGCTAATTTCGCAAAACAAAATCTTGACGTCCCATAGTAATTGACTCGGGGCTGGGCTTGCGTTTGTAAGGAACACGAAAAGAATAATTTACGAATTTCACAAAAAGGGTCATCGAACCTTGTTACCGAGCACTTACCGAGTCTTCAGTAAGAATTTGGCTGCATAAATTAAAATCACCTTATATTATTCTACTTCTGTGAATTTTTTCACATATCCATAAACAACTGTTAAGCCGGAAGGAGAGAGCCCCCCCACACTTGACTCTAACAAAAATTAGCACTTTAAAGCTTAATATTTCGCCAACGGATCTCTAAATCTAAAAATGGTTTTGACACACCCACAATGTTTTTAAACGACCTATCTAACGATACCCCATACTATGGGATAGATAAGAAAAAAAAATCATCAAAAATATAAGCGTAAATTTACGTGTAAACATTTTTTTTTATGATTTTATTTTACCGTTTTGTCGGCGTGATTAATATGACATACTTTTGCCAAATTACAGTTTTCTAGTACTCATAGTCTCTGAGCTAAGACGTGGACAGACAGACGGACGGACAGGCGGACATGACGAAACTATAAGGGTTCCTTGTCGGACTAAGGAACTCTCAAAATGAGTTGGAAATTCACGAAAGAAAATCTGCGCAAATAAAGCTGCAGTTTGTGAGCAATGGCTTCAATAATTGCAGAATCAATCTGAGATGCGCTTCTTTACAAATATGATTTGTTGATCTTAAGGTGAAATTTTCCTTAATGCTGATCAGTAAGGTATATATTTGAAAGACAAAACTATCGTGCAATACAAATAGGTCAATGATGTTTTAAAGTAACGTACGTGGCATCAAAAGAATAAATGGAGACAAGGAAAATATCCATAAGTCATATTTATGAGTTATCATTTCAGTTTAACTATGATCTTACTAGCCACGTCATGGCTCAATCCACATGAATAGTAGATTGTTATCCAAGGAAGGTAAGCGATCAATTACACCTGAAATATTTAGGCGCACGAATGAGCGAGGGTGCATATAGTTTGAGGGTGCAATTGATCACTTACACCCGTGTATAATACTTTACTTTTCATAACTAATGTGAGGAAATAAAAAACTTACAAAATTATAACATGATGATTAACTGCACCTGTACTTACTTGTTTGTTTCACAGTAATTATATTTATCCCAACCGGTTTCGGTTGTACACTATTATCACGGGTATATTATATAACTAATAACACTTTATTGCAGGTTAAAAAAATTTATTCGACGCGCAATCAATGAAATGTGTCGTTAATCAATTATGAAATTATGTTTGCAACAACGTTTTCAACAAGTTAATTTTACTGTCGCCATTTTATTTTCATGCGACTTTTTCTTTTTTTTGTGCGATCGCGTCTTACTGGCCAGTGTGATCGTTTTAAAAATAAAACTAATTTAGTTGCTGTCTTAAGTCATTAACGTCTTTTTATGATTTTATTTTGCATATTTACATATACACGCAAGTCACATTTTTCCATAATAATATAAAAATAAAATAAAGAATAACAAAATAAAAAATAAATAGGCAGAACAGATATTTTCCATTGTCATTTGGCGAGACGAGTGTTTGACTATTAGTGACTGTAAGGGACACTCGTTTGACTTTCAAATTTACTAACCTCCCCAGGTAGGTAAATCGAATTTACCTCCCGTATTTCGAGTTATATATGACTTAATTTCAGAGCATTAGTGATGAAAATATACTTTACACACATAAAATTGCATATTTAAATGTCAATAAAAGTAAACATACCTTTTTTACAATTAAAAGATGTAACCAGAAAAATAAATCAGCTTAAACGAATTCGTATAACCTTACAATTTTTTTCTTATTAAAATAATAAGTAAAATAATAGGCAATATGTAGGCAATACATTAAATACCGCCCCACTAGAATAGAGTGCAATGTCTGGTGTGCAATATTTAAAAGCTCGTACATAAGACTTTTTATGTATAAAATTATATTTTTATTTGACAGAACATATAGCACCAACGCTATGAGCTGAGAAGTCCCTGCTGGGAGCTCAGGTGCATTTTTTAACAAAATTTCAAATGTCAAAAAATGACATCGGTCGGAAAATACCACCCTTCATTAGAGTCTAAGCAAGGATAGTCTTGCACCAGCCGTTCCGGAGATATAGCCATTTCAAAAAGTTTTGATACTTCTGTCACTCGGCCTGCGGCCTCGCCAGCTCGTTCTTCTTTGAAGACTTAGATGTGAACGTTCTTGGAGTTCCCTCTTTTTATGCTGTAAGGTTCGAAGGCCATATGGCTAACAACAATGACAGTCATTCAAAAAAATACACGTCGTCCCAGGACTAAGCGTATACGTATTATAAAATACTTAATATTTACCACTGGGTTTTTTATTCTATCCCCACATGCCAAAGAGTTAATTGAAACTAACAGTTTTTTAAATATATAGCAGAGAGACAGCCGACATAAAGAACCTACGTTTGGATTTAGGTATATTTATTGAGTGAAACCTATCGCTTTGATAATTTTAATATTTCAAGAAAACAATTTCAGAAAGTTATCTGTTTATCTGGCTATCCACAATTGGGCAAAACGTGCGTTTAATTCAGAAATTTTCCACACGTACTAATAATAATTTCTCTATTGTTTGTTGATGGTTTCTAAGTCTCCTTTTTTTGTTTTAATAGCTTTGAAAGTCTACTCAGGGTATTAAAGTTCATTTGTAAATATAAAAATACCAGAATAATGATTAACCGAAGTCATTTTTTTCCAAAACCTAAATATCCATTTAATTTTGTATTAACTCTTTCACTATAAAGCACAAAGTGCAAGCAATCTGCTCCTTTCAACAAAACTCCTTTTCGTTGGCAAATACGATTTATTCAGTATCTTTCAATATTCTCTCGTGCGAGCAATTTGGTCTAGGAAATGCATTTTGTTTTTTTTTTGTAGATCATGAAAAAACAACTCTTATAGTAGAACTTCGATTCGTTTATAACCAGTTCACAAGCGTGCACTTTTTTCCCAAATGCAAAGAGTGCTATTTTTATTTTGTAATGTTGAAGCTTGTATACTTCTTTTTTCGCATCTCCTATAGGGGAGCATGGTCAGAACTTGTACGTCACCTTTAATTAATTTAATTTCTGATGTATATGTCGTTGGCATATCGGAGAATTTGGCGTATCATAGATGGCTCTCCCATTTACATGTAAACCTAATTGCCTTTGGTCTTTCAACGGTATTTGCTTTAATATGCTGAGTCAACAACTTATCTGAACAATGTCAATCTTGAACACCTGTTTTTTCGGACCTTTATCTTTCCGTTACGTCGGTTACCTAATTGGACACATTTCACTCCATAGATTTTATTTTTGAAAACTATGCCTTTTTATGTTATTATTATTTATATTTAAATAGCTTGAGTTTTATGCCTGAAATTACAGCTGTAACAAGAAAACATGGTTTATTTTCTGACATCAAGTGAAAAAACTCCTACATCAAATACTTTTTCGTAAAAACAGAAAAACCTAGAAATTTCAGTGATTATGCGTGCCGGCAGCACGCGAAGCGAGCGTTCTAATTTAGACTTTCTGACAACATACAGAAGTTCAAAATTACTCAGATTATCGTGCACCATGGGCTAAGCCTTAACACGCCCCTTCTCGATCCGCTCGTCTTCGCACTTATTTTTTTTAAAGTTTTTGTGAATGATTTTTGGTTTCATACTTTACGAGCTGCCCAAGGATATCAAGATATGTCGGTTTCTATGATTTGCCGACAATTTAAAGATTATTACCATTGATAATTACTATGTTTTAATCGTTCATCATTTGTTATCAGTTATTATTCATGTAAAGTTAAACTTTTTTGACCTGAAAAAAAAATGACCTCGTTTTCGAATGCGCTGCCATTACTGACACACATCGACAAATCTTGTGTGTGCTGACACAATAGCCTATTCCACTCAGGATGCTAATGAGGATTCTCACGACACTACACACTTCGAAATCAGTGGTGGAATTAAGAAAAATACCCACATGAACCCTAAAAACAATACACTCCTATTTTGGGGCCAGTCGTGTAAATAGTTAATTTAATATTTTGTGATTTTGTATCGCACTACAATTTTTTTTAATTGCTATTTCTTTAGACCTAGTTCACGGTCAGCTCCGCCACAAAATGGCGCTTGAATTAGCCAGCCAGTGTAGATTTCGGGAAAAACTATGTACTATTTGCATACGTTGTTTAATATAATTGAAGAACCATACATTTATTATTGACTTACTGCTCGCTTGCATGGAAGTGTCTTTCAATCGATGTATCTTTTATTTACGCGTAAAGTTAAACATTATTATCGATAGTTTTCAGCATGTTCATTATTTAATAAACACTCTTTATAGCCTATACATATATTGACCAGAATAATAAAGACAACCGCATCTAAATACGTTGAGTGGTTTCTGAAATAAAACAACTTTTGGCCTTAATAATACCCATAATACTAAAATCAATTAATAAATATCATAGAATGCGTATTACTATGACCTCTATCATGGCAAATAATTAAAAATATTTAAACAATAAAAAATTATTGGTTGCTATCAAAGAACATTTAAATGGAATCCATATTTCGAAAGGTACATTGGAAAGGGCTTTCGTCAGGTAAGACATTTACATCCCTCTGCCTTAAGAAAATAGGTTCAATTGCATTGATCGCGGTCATTCCATGCGGAAGGACCCGCAGTGCGAAAGAAACGAATAAAAAAAAACAAAATGACGAATTTTGTCACAAATTTTATTGTTAAAAAAAAAACTTAAGTGTGTATCAAATATCTATTCGTTTCAGAGTTGAAAAAAGTTTATACAGAATTTTAATTCATAAATAATATAATATGATTTTGCTCAAATAATGTTACAACTCGACAAGAAAACTTTTTTTGGAGTCATTTTTGATTTTTTATGATTGAATGTTGGAATCACGTGTGAAGGTTCAGTTTCGATAAGAGAGTGCATTATATTCTTGACAGATGTCAAAATTTTTTCAAATATCTAATATTGCTAGATACTTCAAACAAGGAACAAAAAATTATGGTTTTTCGGAATCTATCCTCTTAAAAGAGCAAAGTGACGGCTGTCTCGAGGTTCAGTTTAGAGGTCATTTCTGTCGTTGAAGTGAAAGTACATTTGATATTGAATTTGCTCATCGATGTCATCATCCTGGCCCCAGGGAGGCCACTCCGAAGTGAAAAAATTTGGTCGATTATATGGTTCGGTCTCATACCCATCTTTATCACGTGGCAGACGGACGAACGATTAAAGATCAACCGAATCTTTTTGGGAGTACCGGACCGGGTACGCTAGATATAAACACATACCTTCAAAGGTATTCAGTCAGATTACAAACGCAACATAAAGATTTACACATAAAATACATAAAATATTTGTCAGTAGTGAAATTCAAGATCTTTTCATGAGTTTGTTGGAATGACGAGAGATAAATCTCAAATATCTTTTTACTTCAAAGAGAAATAAATTACATTTTGTGGTTTTATTTCTCTTGAGTTTTTAAAAATTAAAGCTATAGTGCTGCGATCATTTAATTTTTGAATTTCCCCAAACTCATCCTGAAAATTCCCCAAATTTGTCAGTAATCAGATTATTTCCTGATAATTTAACTTAAAGTAAAACGCAATTTAACTTTAACCTATTTAATATTATAAGGTCCTACAATTCAATGTGAACAATAAAAAAAATAATAGTATCCTCAATAGACCATAAGCCACAGAAAAAAAATTCACCATTCTATTGAAATTTAGTCAGCTGATTTTACTGGGAAGCAAAAAATTCATTTAACGATACATGATCTACCCTTGAATTATTTTCACTTATTAGTGTAGGACCTTATAAACTAATAATGAAGTAGTAAGAAAGTAGTGTCTAAAGCGGCGTTAGCTCAGGGGTAGAACGCTGGCCTCTCAATCTTTGAGATCCAGGTTCGATCCCCGGCCGGGGCATGCACCAATGAGTTTTTCGGAATTTATGGGCAGAGTATTTAATACTTACCACTTGCTGAAGTGAAGGAAAACAGGAAACCTGCATGCCGTAAAAAGCGTGTATCTGTGCCCGAAGAACGGCGATAGGGCTCACCATCCATCACGTTGGAACGTAATAATCGTCGGTGGAACGCGGGTATGCCGAGTGTAGACTGTGACTTGCATTTCACAGTTCACACCCGAAACTCCTCTGACACCCCCTCGGGATATATTTTTATTTTTTATAAAGTCGTGTCTGTACATTTAATATTATTGGGAAATTTCAAGTGAAATGGGTTATTAATTAGTATTTTGTACTGAGGAAAAAACCAACATTTTTTGAATTTTCGTCTGTCTGTGTGTATGTTTCGTTTTAACTCGAGAACAACTCTACAAATTCGTATGCGTTTTTTTTATATCATCATCATTATGAACCTATAAATAGGCTACAAGGGTTGTTCATAAAAATAATAAAATAAATTAGTTATCATTTTCAATTAAGGTGATTTTAAAAACAATTTTTTTTTTAAGTGAAAGTTATTATTATTATAAGAATAATAATTTATCCATCCATCCATCCATCAGCCTGTTTCGTCCACTGCTGGACATAGGCCTTTCCAGGATTTCGCCACTCTTGGCGACCCTACTGGAAGAAATGACCATACTCACACACGCTGGGCAGGCGGGTTGGTGAGCGCGGTACCGAAACCCTTGCACCAGTGACGCCGCTGCCCGTCACCAGTCTGATTTATATAAGGCCCGGCAATTGGGGATCGATATACCGCCATCCATCGGTCCCAGGCAATGGTGGGCCGCCTGGTTTTTTTGCCTGAGAGCTGTCCTCTTACTCTCCCCCGAATAACTTCGGGAGGATTTACGAGTAAGATGGTGGTACCTCCACAGTCGAGCCCGGCATTAGCTCTACCACCTAATATTAATAACCTAACCTAATAATTTATGATATTAAATTTAAAAAAATCAATAAAAAAAATAAAAGCTAAGATTCAATTTAATGGTATTATTTGTGGGATAATAGAATATTAATTGATTAATAATTTAAATTTAATGCCCTAGCCGAAAACGGAGCAGAGATTGAATAAAGGCGGGCAGAGCCGTGGGCGAAAGGCACTTAACTGGACTGCACGCAACACTCGGATACACACAATCTACACCAGAAGCTCTTCCTAAATAGCGTTCACCTATAGAATAACCAGAATAATTTTATACCCTAAGAAATCCCTTAAGGGCCCGTTATCCGTCATTGAGCACCTCATTCTGCGACAGGTAGAACTGAACTCTATGACGTTTCATTATTGTTGATAAACTTTTAACAAATGTAATAACCCACTCCAAATATTATAGCAGACATTCACTAAAAAGATTAAAATAATTACATACTGACCAATCGATGGTACCAAAATAACACTTTTGCCGACTTCTTTCTTCCTGAAACACATGTTCTCTAGAAGTTGTCTCTCTTAAATTGGTTTTTGTGTTCTATATTTAGGGAATGCGCCGACTTTTAGGTAACATTGTTTCAGGAAGAAAGAAGTCGGCAAAAGTGTTATTTTAGTACCATCGGTCAGGATGTGATTATTTTTAACTTTTTAGTGAATGTCTGCTATAATATTTGAAGTCGGTTATTATTTTTTTGTTAAAACTTTATTTATTTCACGCTTTTTGGTGTTTACGGGTTAAATTGTGAAAAATGGGTAGACTACCAGTGAGCAATCAGATTGTTTCATTTGAGGAGTTTCAAATTCAAAGGTCCCGTGGCATGACAATTTTAAAGTAATATTCTGCAATTAACCTACTAACACAAAGTGATTGCAGCCATTTAGAATCATGTGCTGTAATTCTTTGAGGAGTTATATGGTGATGAGGCCAGGACCGAAGGTCAGGTAGCATAATGACAATTTTTAAGTAATATTCTGCAATGACCATACTGACGCAAAGTGATTCCAGAAATCTCGAATTATTTACCGTCATCCGTTTAGGAGTTCTATGGTGATGAGGCCAGGATCGAAGGTCAAGTAACACCCTGCAATCAGCGTCCTGGTATAAAGCATTTGCCCCAATATCGAGTGATATGCTGTCATCCGTTGAGGAGTTCAACTGTCTATCTCTGAAGACCATAATGAGATCACGACCAAACTAAAATGGAATGAACCTAGAAGCCAATTCTACAAAACAGAAAAAAAAATCAAATCGGTTAAGAAATGCTGGAGATATTTGCCTCAATATTGAGTGAATGCCTTAATCCGTTGAGGAGTTCTGCTGCCTATCTCTGAAGATCATGATCAGATCATGACCAAACTAAAATGAGATCTACCTGAAAGCAATATCTTCCAAACAAAAAAAAAAAATTTTAAATCGGTTCAGTTTGGCCAGAGTTATGGAGTGACATACCCAAAAAAAAATACAGTCGAGTTGAGACCCTCCTCCTTTCTTCAAGTTGGTTAAAAATAGCGCACTCTGAGCCGTGGCTGTTATGACAACAGAAACATCGCGCGCACACAAAAATCGCGTTTATCTAAAAAAAAAATTACGATAAAATAAAAGTAACCGTTGATATACTTAGTAAAGTATCCTTTCTTTGATTATCTGCAATTTTCATTTAATTTAGTCTTGTAAATTTCGCACAAAGCGAAAAAAACTTGAATAATCGACCTAGCTTCCGATTTTTTTCTATCGAGCGAAATGTAACGTATTGCAAATCGAACCGTTATTAAACTGCAGAAAGGATGTATCTAAAACATATATTTTTCTTAGACATACAATATTACAAATTCATGGTCTAAAATGAATTTGAAAAGAGACAATTCCGGGGTAACCCCCCCTTAAACATGAATAACTCTATATCAAGGGGGAAATAGCCTAAGGTGGGAGCACTGAAAGCTAATTAAAGTTTCAGTTTCAATCGAAATTGGAATGAATACCGAAATTCCGTTTTGGGTTCATTCGTAAAGCCCGCTTTCGGTCGAACATTATTTCAATCATATAGGTACCTAATCATTTTAAGATTTGTGCAAACAGTATAGGCTTTCTGATATAAGCACCATTGTAAAAGTAACAATAGAATATCCAACAGAGTAAGCACATTGTCCAGAACAAACCCGTGCCAACACAACAGTGTGAATTACCTTCTTTTGTTTTATTTACTCAATATAATATAACAATACACCTTTACGGTTTCTAATTTTTTAACTGTGGTTTTTGGGTTTATTTCATTTTAAGGCGTATGAGAGATTTCATTTCAAATATTTTTCAAAATAAAGGCTGAAATTGAAAACGAAAACTCGTGATTTCAAACAAAAGTTCTTCAATGCTTTAATACAAAAACAAAATATTGCAATGTTGTTCTAATTCGAAAAAAAAGCAAAATGTAGTATCCACGTAAATCTATGATCACTTTAACCCGTCTTATTTCACGAGGTGCGATCCTGCTTCGTATCTTTTGTTTCTGGAAATCGTTTACTGAATGTATTTAATCGGATAAGTGTACACAGAGAAAATTTTAAATCTTTCTTCTATATTTTTGTCATCTTACTAAGACATTCAACCTTAAAATATACACGTTGATCAAAATTATAGATTTCGGATATACTAGTATGACCTACTTTGCAATGATACTAATATAATACGTCCAGAGATGGTGGCGCCCTCTGAGAAAATCTTTGTTTTTCCTTGTTTTGCCTGCATTTGTAAGGCAATTTTTGTTGTTATTAACATTGGAGCCAATTTATTGACTTAGATGTTTAGTTGGTCTATAATGACTGTACTATAATTTTGAGGAAGTACAGATTTATCCTATAGATTTATCCCCACGAAATATTTTAATTCTCAGATAAATAATAATTCATGTAAATTTATATCTCAATTCAAAGATTTATTATCAATATTATCATAATTCCAACCTTGAATAAAAAAGTATAAAATTTATCTCGAAATAATAGTTTCGACTCCAGAATATTAGACCTGTCACCAAATAAATAGTATAATCGTAAAGATCTAATAAATTATACTATTTAATAAAAATAAGTTGTTAAGAATAGGTGTGACGGACCGCCAAGAGTGGCAAAATATTGGAAAGACGATAACAGGCTGATGGATGGATGGAGACGTGACGACGAGCGGACCGGAGCTGAACAAAACGGAGCGTAGCGAGGCGACCCTCCCCAGTTTTTAACAGAAAGTTAATTCCTATGTGAAAGGGATAGTTTTCAATTAATTTGATTACAAGTTATGAGTGCAAATCTATTTCAATAGAAACTAACCTTTTGATTTGATACAATGACTATCTATCCCAATGATTATACTTGAATTATGAAGGAATTGTTTTTATATTGTTGGTGACAACATTTTGCTGACAAATCTATTATTTTGGGTACAAATCATATTATTTAGAAACTCGAAGCTTTGATCATACCCCTTTTTTATGTGTCATTAGTAAGTATCTATAGCTCGTAGTTCATTACACATTAAATCGAAGTTTCTGCAGAGAATTTCCCCCAACTCATAAAATAAAATGACGGTCTCTAGGTTCACAACTTCAAATTATCTAATCATCAATTCCACTTCAAACCAAATAAAGATAATAACATCCCAACTTAATTAAACAGTGTTACGTTCATAAAATATTATACTAGAACTTATACAAAAGCTGAATTAATGATAGTTTAAGGGATTTACAACTTTAATACCTGAAAGTTTTGAGCGTAAATCTAATTAAAATATTGAATTTTAGGAATTTCACGTATTCGTAGATATTTTAACAAGCTTTCCTTTGAATAAAATTTAAGCTTTTATTTAATTAATTAGCAATGTTATTTGAGATACTGTTAAATTTACTAAGTAAACGTAATGTCGAAATGAAAGCACTTAGGACATTTAAGAAGTACTCACTGTAGATCTCGTAAATTGACTTCTTTGTTTATTTAAATTGAAATATCTTCATAAACTATTTATCACAATAAAAACAAGTACATAAATAGTTAATAACTTTTGTTAAATCAAACTTCAACGGGTTTATGGGGCAACTCAAAAACCTGTGTGCCTTTGTGAAGACAAAAAAAAAGTGTTAAAGCCATATTTGGACCCAAACGAATATATTATGTATATTCATGAGGTGTTTATATTTGTTTATAAAAAAATCATTCTGTTCGAAGAGATGGATAACAAATGGAGTAATTACTTGTGTAAGACATTCCCATTCTTAAACACAAAAAAAGATTTTTATCTAAAGTAATCTAAAATTTCCAGCGCCTAATTTACCATTTTAGAAAAGACTTTGACACTGTTGAATTAGTACATGTTAAACAATAGACCAATCTTTCGTATTTTTTGCAGTGATGGACTTTCCTCGCCTCATTATGGAAATATAATCACATCATTATTTACTTCAGAGAGCTAAAACTTTCATCCACATTCAATAACTTTGCTGAAAAAATATCTGAAATTAAAATTTGTTGACACATAACGTACCACAGTTTTTATTTTCATCACATAACTTGTAAAAAAGGCTTCCGTAATTTTCCATTTTACCACCACTTTTGCAGTGAAAAAAAGTATATTTATAATGCAAATTTCATGTCAGAATAACAAATGATCTTTAAGCAATCGAATTCTGTACTTTTATTGAACACTTTTTACTTAATTTACCTAAAAACATCGCTAACGTCACGTCACTCCAAATCTAAGAAAATTAATATTTATAAAGCGCGCCACACAAACAACGTAACTTTTTGAAATGCTCAGTCTATGCCATGGCTCCAAAATTACTATATAGCCCAGCGGAAATACTAATAAAATCAATAATGATATTTTAATTTCATTTCCGAGTCAAGTTTTATTTTTATATGGGTTTTAATGTAATGTACTAAGCGTACACTTTTATAACTGATATTGGTCGAGGACTAGACTTTAGAACTTTTTAACTATAAAGGTTGAAAAAGTCTAATGACGTTTGTAAACGTTTATAGTATGTTCTAAAATAGCTGTACCATGCTCTATGGTTTAATAACAATTTCAACAATGTTATTAAAATTAAATCATTTTTTGCAAAAAGAAAATAGAATGTTCCTACTTTAATAACAATTATTTACATCGTTGAAATTGTTATTAAATCATAATCATAAAGCATGCTTTACTAGCATATAAACGTTAAAAAAGTGATTCGACATTATATTTTCCTCCATAAGTTATTCACACCGTAAATAAAATATATATTCCTTGACACGGATCGATAACACTTTTTGAAAATTTTACAAAATAAAATCATGACGTCCCATAGTAATTGACTCGGGGCTGAGCTTACGTTTGTAAGGAACACGAAAAGAATAATTTACGAACTTCACAAAAAGGGTCATCGAACCTTATTGTTACTGAGCACTTACCGAGTCTACGGTAAAAATTTGGCTACATAAATTAAAGTCACCTTTTATATTATTAACTTTCAAATGAAATAAAAAAGCTTAATTTTTAATTTATAAAGATTGTGTACAAAAATACATGTTTCAATGACAATGAAATATTTAAAACTAAGTCAAAGCTAATCTAATTGATTGACATTTCTCATCATCGTCTTTTTAATATAAAATTTATAATTTAATAAAAAAAAAAACTAAATATGTAGCACTTTTCATGTACAATAGGTAGCTAAAATAAATGAAATTGACTGCATATCCTTTAAATAAGAAATCGCATACCTACTATATGTGGTAAAATGTGCTTGGACCATAATTTATTAAAACCTGTAAAAGTTAGACACATTTCTAAGCAAATAAACGAGTTGTAATGTAAAAACATTACGCTCTTTTATTTTCGGGCTATCGTGTAATAAAGGTACACTGTTAGCTTAGCTCAAAACGAGTCTGAATGCCAAAAAGAGTAAATATATAGACCACAATAGTCCATTATTACCCTATTTATGTGCAATAACCTTACCAGTCGAGTGGTCGAGCTAATGTCTCATGAAATACAACGAAATATGAAGAAAGGGTCACCATTACTGTCCATTAGGTCGTGAATGTGCATCTGACAGTACAAAAGATATTAATAATTTCGCCCCAGCCTTTGGGGAAAACTTGATTTGGGTCCAGTTTGGACCAAAGACTTTGTCCTAGACAAAAAATCATTCTAGGTAAATGAGTAAATAATTGAATCTCTATTTATGTAGCTTTATGGCAAAACACTAAAATTAGGCTGATTTAGCTGAAAATTTTCTGTGCGTGAGGCAGTGCAACGTTTGGCTAAATTGATTTTTAAAATCCATTATGGCGAGGTGCTAATAGAATAGTAAAACAATTTTTTTTTGAGGTACTATGCAATGAACAGACTCAACCCCTCAAAAATACTTTGTACTGCTGAGAAAACGAATTAATCGAACATGAATAGTAAAATTTTCCCCAATTTACGTGTATGGGTACCCTTAAAAACTATTTTTTTAAATGTTTTATTTTATCACTTTGTCGAATTGTTTAATATGTATACCCATGCCAAATTATAGCTTTCTAGTACTAATAATAGTCTCTGAGCTAAGCCGCGAACAGGCGGACAGACGGACATGGCAAAACTGTAAGAGTTCCTTGTCGGACTACGGAAAAAAAAATCTGACGGTACTAGTTTAGAATAGACCTACTCGTATCACTTTGAGCCTAAGGAAACGATAAATAGGTTCATTGTGCGTCAGAGACAGGCAAGATACGTGTGTTAACCTGAGACTTAAAAGAAAAGGAGCTTATGTTTGTTCGTTGTACGTTTTTTATGCGTGTGTATGTTTGTATAGGTAAAATTATCATTAAAACAATTTCATTATAATGCGGTTTTTTAGGGTTCCGTAGTCCGACAAGGAACCCTCAGAGTTTCGCCATGTCCGTCTGTCCGTCCGCGGCTTAGCCCAGAGACTATTCATACAAGAAAGCTGTAATTTGGCATGGGAGTGCTATATATCAATCACGCCAAAAAAATGGTAAAATAAAATTCCGAAAATAATATTTAAGGGTACCTTCTGTACACGTACGTATATTGGGGATGATTTTTTTTTCTCGTCTAGTCATAGTGTGGGGTATCGTTGGGTAGGTGGTTCAAAAATATTGTGGGTGTTTGGAAACCATTTTGATCCGTTGGAGAAATATTAAGCTTTAAAGTGCAAATTTTTGTTAGAGTCAAGTGCCCCTCCCTGCCGGCTAAATGGTTGTTTATGGATATGTGAAAAAATTCACAGAAGTGGTGTATATAATGAAGTTAAAAGAAAAACTATGAGGGCTAAGTAGCAGTGGCGAAGGGTCCATATAACACGATTCCCATCGGCTTGTTTAGGGACTGGCATCTATACTACATTTCTTTAATCCGTGCTCTTTGCTCTGTCAAACATTTCCAAAGATCTCAAACACTTCTGGGAGTAAAATTTGCAAACCACAAAAAATTTCATGTTTTCCTTGGTTGCTTTTCTGAATAAGGCGATTTTTTGCCCGGCTTCCCTTTTTTAAATGTTCACCCTTCGCTACTGCTAAGTAGGGTTTACAGGTTAACGAGTACAGGTCGCGCCAAATTTTCTGTCCCCTCTAAACAAGACAAAATGTTTGGGCCGTTCTTCGGAAGAGCAACTTCCGAGCGGACTAGAAGTTTGGCCCAATCTGTATTAGTAGACCAACTTATAAAATGTACTGGGCAACTATGGAACCCTACACAGCGCGTGGCCCGACACGCACTTAGCCGGTTTTTTTTTATTCGTTCATGTTTGTATGGTACAACCTACTAGAAACGTTTTTTTTTATATTTTAGCGAGAAAGAGATTTGGACGGCGATTTTGGCGCGTGCGCAAAAATTGCGAAAGTAGAACAATCAATAATTTCCGTGGAAAATCTCTTGTAAAATCACCCGAAATACTTATGCCGTAGTAAATTTTTTCGCATTTGCCTGAATTTATTTGGATTATGACATTAAAATATTTGTTAAAAAAATAATTTTGAAGCAAAAGCACGTAGTGTATTAAAATTTTTAAAAGATGGATGCGACATGTAATAAATTTTGAATGTAAATTTAACGTTTAAAATTGTAAAAATTTTTTGGCAGCAAAGTCCCATTTCTAACTTATATTTGTGATTTTTTTCAAGAATACGTGATAAATAAGATGCATTTTAGTTAGGTAAACACTGGAAAAACGAAATAGAGGTACTAACTTCGTATTTTTTTCTATAGAGCTACGCATTTTTGTTAAATATTGTTTTTAAAGGTAGAGCCTTAACTGTCTTCATTATTTTACAGTTAACCGATTAACCAAGTTACGCAATGTGAAATGGTCATTTAAAATTTTCCATTTTACTACCGACATCAAAGCATCTCCTGCTTTCACCTTCCGCTTTTTGCTCATCCTAGGTCTTATATAAGTTTTACATCAGTCGCGGTAATGGCCAAGCAGTTGTCCATTGAGTAAAAAGACGTAATAGTTGTTGTGGGTGAGGCATTCGTGAATTTCATGTAGTGGGCAAGCGGTGACCCGCCCTCTTAATTTTTCTCTATCATAGACTATGGTTGTATAGCCATAAACTAGCCGCGTAGAAATTCATGTAAATTCGCAGTACAACCATATTTCACTGGCACCACCCATTGTTTCTCCAGTTTTTTAATTAAGCGACGCCCCTGATGAAGCATCCTTGTTTCTTTACGGAATTTGAAACAAAAAAGCTCAGCTTATTTGAAACCTTTTTGCTTTTAACTCTGCGCGGAATTTTTCTGGGTTTAATCTGCATCTGTTTTGTTCAAAATCGTGTGTATGCTGACGGCATGTCGTAGAATTTGGCATATCGTAATCTGCCGAGGCGTATCGTATTTCTGTTAAAACTAGGAGGGTTGCCTCGCTCCGCTCCATTTCGCTCAGCTCCCCAAATTTATTTACATGTCAAGCTTGTCGTCGCATCTATTTTTAATTTTGGTGAATGAAATCCGATTTCATACTTTACGATCTGCCAAAGCAAATCATGATATGCCCAATTTTACGATTTGCTGACGACATATAGTATATGTATTTATGTCGCCGCCATCTGGTTAAATCAGCTTTCTGATTGAATGCCTGATACTAACTAAATGGCGGCATCCAACTAAATGCCTAGGCTTCTCGTTATTTAAGTTAAGATACCTCAACGTTTAACGAAATGACTTGTCGAAAGTTAACTCTTTGGACACGGCAGAATTAAAAGCCGCCACGTGATTTAAATTTAGTTCATATTTTAGCCACTATAGCGCTAGTAGTTCCATAACAAATATGGCGTCAACAGCTGATAAAGTGTTTGGGATTTTGGTTAGAGCGCCATGTTTGACTTTTTCTGCATATCGTGAATTCTGTTAAAACTACGGGAGTCGCCTCGCTCCGCTCCTAATTATCTACTTACATGTCAACCTAACCACTCCTCCTCGCTTTGCTCGTCGTCGCGACCTCTCCCTAGCCCAAAGCAAGTATTGTGCCCAAAGGCTAAACGTCGTTCAGCCCTCTCGTTAAACGTTGCGTTGAACCATTTGGCTGAGCAACCTTTAGGAATTTAGTTGAATGCCGCCATTTACTTAGTGTCCCAGGCATCCAATCAGTTAGCTGATTTAACGAGATGGTGCCCACATGTATAATGTGACTTCTAATTATACGAGGGGTCGAAATACAGCGCATTTTACTGTTTTTTTTTTCTTTTACTTATAAAAAACACAATTTGCTATAAAATAAAAGCCAATATCTGTTTTTTTTAAATAAATGGATTAACTTCTTATAAATTCATACTGAAGACTCGGTGAGTGGTGACGAGACCAAGCTTCAATTACCCTTTTTGTGAAAAACGCAAAATAAAATTTGTGCCCATAAACTAATTTATGAACAACTCCGAAGTCAATTAGTTTAGTAAGCCAGAATTTCATTTTGCGTTTTTAACAGAAAGGGTCATTAAACCTCGGTCCTGACTACTTGCCGAGTCTTCAGTGTGAATTTGGCTACATAATTAGAAGTCACCATATTTAAGACAGCGTAAAATTATAAAATCCGTTAATTTATTAATTCACTACCTTCGGTTCATCATCATCATTGGTCAGGTCAATGGCCACAGAATCTGTAGTAGATGATTGTTGCATCGTTCTTGGGTCTACGGGTTCCCACATCGCCGTTGATGGCTATAAAGCCCTATGGCAGCACGACATTTCATGCCACATCGATCGCATATGAAGCGCAAGGTTGTGTACTGTACAATATAGGAGGTGATGTACGACGAAGTCTTTTCTGCTTGTGATTCTCCAGCCAGTTTTCGTCATGTTTAGACATTCCAACGTTAGGTTAGGTGAATTTACAAACTACCTCACAAAAACCTTACCGTTACATTATAAGCTCACTAGTTAAATTATCAACTATCGGATCGTACAATCTTACGTCGTAGTTTCGATGATGTAATTGAGAAACAAAATGTGAGCTTCAAAAAGATAGAAAGCTGAATAAACAATAAATAAAATATGATTTATTAGTAAAATGCAATTAAAAAATGTCACGGTTTTTATTTTCAAACGAACATTTATTGGTGGGATTTCAAGCAATATCTAATGAAAGCATCTTATAGCTTTACTAGACATAACCTGCGGCTCCGCCCGCGTTTGTTCAATCCCCGTTTTCGGGTTGGTCGTTATTTAATGAACATCCATTATAGTCTATGTGTTGACCGGGTCATAAAAATGATAATAAAAACAACCGCATCCAAATCCGTTGAGTGGATCTCGAGTTAAAAGCCCCTTTTAGCGTATGTGTTGAGCAGGATTACTACGGTAATAAAAAAAAACCATAGATTGAATCTTTCCCCGCTTAAGACTTGTTTTATACTATGCTTTGGATCTTTATGCATTGAGAGCAAGAAAGGTCTAACATTTCTAGACATAATTGATTTTTAATTGTGTCTGGAAATGTTAGGCTTTTCTTGCTCTCAGTGCCTCTTAGAATTTGAAATATCACCAGAATATTTGTTTTACATTTTTTTTGATACCTAAAAAGCATTTGCAGCAGAAATTTTTCATTAAGCACAGCCACAGAGAGAAAGTTAAATAAGAATAAAAAGAGTTTTTTCTTTGACTCATTGTCTTTGATCAGGAAACTCAAGGTGGAACAACAAAAAAGCTGTGAAAATTAAAGAAAAGAGAATTCATTAGCATAAATTATCTGAAGCTGAGGGAGAATAAAAAGTTAAACAATTAATAGGCGTGTTATTCTGTAATACTTTACTTGTAACGCGTTGTTCAAATTGTTTTTAAGTGTTATATGAAGTTTGTTTATATTTATTTACAAAATTAATATAGAAAACACAAAAAAATACAATTTTCGATATATTTTGGCCCACGGTATGGGGCCGGCATCAGTCGAATGAAGTTATTTACATATTGACAAATAAAAAGTAAAAAAATAAAAAAGTTAAAGTGACAACTGTTAACAAACAAGTTTAGTTATCTCATGTCGGTAATGCTAATCACTGCTCTTCTTAATTTTCATGTAATGGTAATGGTAGATGGTGGCTATGTTTAGATTGCGATGTGATGTTGTCGTTATTATTACTTGAAATTTTGAACAGTCTAGTTTGTCGGTATGATGAGTCATGTATGTCAGTGCTGTCTGTTGAGTCCAGGTCCGTAATGGGCACCGACTGACCAGATGTAAGACGTTTCCCATGTTCTTAGATCTATGTCAGTTTATATTTATATTTACCATGAAATATAAACATGCGATTTTGCCCATGCTAATTGTTCATCTGATTCTTGAATCAGTCTACAGTTTCATCACTTATGAACAAACTCCCTTTACTTTGATTCACTTGGTGTCGATTCGGTGTAAAAAAACACGACCTAACTCTTTTGACAAGGCTAAATTTAATTTAAGCATTCTGTCTTTTTTTATTGCTGTTTGTGTCGAAAAGAAAAGGAGAAGATGTTTAGAATAATTTAATAGGTTAATTCATGCATACCGAATCGACAACATTATCTGTTTATTGTAAAAGAGTAAACGTACCCATTAGAAATTTAATAAAATAATAAGTAAAATTAAAGTAGTTAGGGCATTTATGTATTTTTTGGTGATTTAGTTGTTTTTAGAAACAGTTTATTAATATTAATTATATTATAATAATCTATTTTCAAACCCTTGGCTTATTATCTGTAGTTAGTAAAAATAAAAAGTGTTTATTCTTTACAAAGTTATAGGAGTAAGAAGTGGCAAATTACAGAAATGATATTTATTTTATATAAGTCCCATATATCTTTCACCGGCAAATAAAATATCATTTGAAAAATCACATATATTTTCATGAATAATCTCTATATTTCACACGAGTTGGCAATTACCAAGTTATTTTTATTCAAGCCATATATTTCAGGGATGGGGCCAGAAGTTTTGCAAAGTTTATTTCTTCTAAAAATTTTGCTTTCCCAAAATTTTCAGAAATTATTCCTAATTACAGGCGCGTAAACTTTTTTGCGCACTTGCTTTTTCCTAGTGTAACTTTTCAAAGAAAGTGAACCGCGGTTAATTTTTTTTTATATTTTGTTTTTAACGTACTATTTTTGTGTGCGAGTAGTGTGGTGGATCAAGAAACTGTTTTTTAGTGAATAAAATTTAACATTAATTCACTTAATAGCGTTTTAAATTAAAAAACGTAATTATTTGATTTAGATAATAGGTTTATATGTTTACAACAGTAATTACTGTTATTTTTACTTTATTAGTTTCGACTGTTTTGGGCTGAAAAAACAGCCTTCACTTTGCAACTTATTTCGATGCAACGAAGTTTTCTCTATCACGTTTTGGGCTACGCTATCGTCTTAGAAAAGGCCTACTTTATAACTTTTTTTTTTCAGTACCATCTTTTTTGTAGTATGGGAGTTCTACTGTTTTAAAAACTCTTATTTACTGCCTATGTCGTCTTAATGCCACCCTGATGCAGGAGGTACGCGCGCCCTTCGCATTCTCAGCCGGGTCTCAAAACCACTGAATTTTTTTATTGTTCTCTGAGCGTGTTCACGAGGGCTACTCCCTTTATTTTGTGTTATAGTTAAAGTGTTTTAAATAGCGTGAAGATTTATTATAACTATTGTTTAGATCTATTATTATGTAGATTTTTTGCGTGTATTTTTTAGTATAATTTTTTTTCTTCATATCTTACTATTAAGTCCAAGTATCGTTTTAGGCTAGCCTGTAAGGATAATGTATTTGTTTAAATAATAATAATAAATAATTATAAATTTGTGCTGCGCAAGTTGAAAGTACTTAAAGGTCGACCGGGCCGCCCTGGAGCGTATGCCAACCAAATAGGCGACATACTGAAGAAGGGCTAAGTAAATGATGAATGTAGAGAAAGCAAACAAGGTGTGCAAGGATCGTATCAGATAGAAATCTTTAGACTCTGCCTACCCCTCTGGGAGACAGGCGTTATTGTATGTATCAGCCATCCACCCATCCATCAGCCTGTGTTCGTCTACTGCAGGACATAAGCCTTTCCCAAATTTCACCACTCTTGTCGGTCCTCCGTCCTCCTCATCCAGCCACCACTCACAACCTCCTTCAGGTCGTCAGTCCAGCTGGAACGAGGTCGACCTACGCTATTTGTAGCGTACATCATTTTGGGAAGCGATTCCCATACTCTAACACGCTGCCGCTGGGCGGGTGGGTTGGTGAGCGCGGTGCTGGAACCCCTCCTCGCACTATTGGTGCCGCTGACCATCACTAGTCTGTTTATTTAAAATCCGGCAGCTTGGGATTTATATACCGCCATCAAACGGTCCCAGGCTTGGTGCGTTACCTGGTTTTTGCCTGTCTGCGATCTGTCCTCTTACTCTCCCCCGAATAACTTTAGGGGGGGTTTGCGAGTAAGATGGTAACTCCACAGTCGAGCCTGGCATCAGGTCTACCACCTCTTCCTTATGTATATGTATTTATGTAATGTACATAAAATTTAAAACATAACTTTAATGAACTAGTTAATTTCCATTGTTACATAATTTTCTTCACAATGAATCAATGGACTGTAGAATAGTTGGAAGTTAATGTAAGAAAATAAAGTTGCTAACTTGATTGAAATTTAATGCTACAATAACGAAAGTCTGCGAACAAAAGCACCAGCAAAATAGCTTCAGTAAAATTTTAAATTGCAACTAAATCATTTTTAAAGGCATTATTTTTATTTTCATTTTCTGTAAAGCTTCTTATTGGCTAGCAACTGCGTGCAGTGTATACTTCTATTAAGTATCATGTAAATATATCGTTAAGGAAACATATTTTACTGAATTAGCCCACGAGCACACAACACATCTTGAATGGGTCAAGTTGATTCCAGCCTTAAAGAAAAAGAATTATTTTTAAGGACGAAGACTCAAAGTATTGCTGAGATTATGTACAAATTGAATGGTTCTTGCTCGGATTGCTTTACATTTTATATTTTGTGACAAAAGCTTTCTTCTTTGCAAATTTCTTGAAAAAGCATCCCTTATTTTTAAGTTTTCGTACCCGAGGGGTGCCAAAATTACTAAATTGCTAAGCGTCCACTGTGTGTCCATCAGATCTGTCACAGATTTAGCCAGTTCAAACTTTCACAGGATACGTCTTACTGGGTCAAGGCATATAAGAAAAAAAAAAAACGCAGTTTCTTTGTTTCATTTCTATCATAAAAACGTACGAACTTGTATGAGTTTCAAATTTGTTACGGTTGTAGCACTTACTCTAAATTAAAACAATAAATGATAAAAATTAGGGTTCCTTATTCAGGGGGCCAAATTGTCTTTTGTCACCTTGGTGTAACTATGGCATCTATAGTTAATTTTTATTCACCACTATGTTCCGGACACGTAAAATGTGAATCTGAATCTGACTCGCACTTGACCAGTTTTGTTGATAATCACTGTTTTGTCTTGTTAAACTACAGGATAAGTAATATTTAAGAGTGTGGCCGGTTTATAGATGAATACGAAAGAGACTGAAAAAAAGAACAAAACTATTTAGTGTCTCAAATAGAACTTTAAACATTTTCGGTACTTTTACTGCGTATCTCCACTCTATTTTATTTTAAAAGTAATTTGCGTTCGACATTTTATCGGGAACCCAGTACAAAAGAGGAAGGGGAGGAGAGAGGCAAATTCTATTTTCTGCTACATTTCACCGGTCAATCTTGGGGGCGAAGCTTGCTGATTGGTCGCCTGCCGAAGACATTTTATACACCTCGATGCAAAAACAATATAATATATGGTACAAGTAAACATCACAGATAAATAATATAGGGTCAACAAAACTCACTAATAAATTTTTCGATCAAATCAGTTTAGTGGTGTAAGTACCAAGATTAGTTTATATGAAGCTGGATACTCAATCATGCTGTGGGTACGAAACCTGGCGATCAAGCAAGTACCAACAAGCATTTTGCTTAGGAGGATCATCTATTCTGACTTTTTCCTGAAAGACTTGCGTAAATTTTCTATCTCCGATAAAAAAACAAAAAAAAGAAAACCTTCTGACGTAGATTTGAACTCCAGCGAACTCAGTGCTGCTACCCATTATATCAACGATTCGATATCTTAAATGACAAATCCATAGCCAACGCGTTGCCACGTTTATAAGTTTTTCACGTGATAGTCACGTGAACTCTCGCGCAGGAACGCTACTAGAACCTTCGCCTAACGTACCCTCATGGACGACCTGTCATTCGGTACCGCCATCGGCCTGCGGCTAGATGTGCCTACCACATCCACATCACTGCCCCTGCGGAACCGATGTTGACCAATTTGGCCGACTCTCATGTCGACGGAGCGCCGGGCGTCTCTCCCGCCTTGCCAGCTTAAATTACATCATCCGGAGGGCCCTTGTTACCGTCAACAACCCGTCCTTTCTAGAACCAACACGAGACGATTGCAGGAGGCCCGATGCTATGTCACTAATTCCTTGGAAACATGGACAGCCGCTAGTAGGGGACGCTACATGCGTAGATACGCTGGCGGCCTCCCTCTCATGTTAGACAAAGCTGCAAAGCAGCGGGTGCGGTGGTATTTACTTTTGTATTTGTATTGTATGAATCTGATTATATTTCTTTTCGCGTTGGGCTGGTAGCCTAATTTTTTGGCAACACCATGGGGCTGCAGACTTCTGTACGTGGTATTAGTTTCAACTTGATTGCGAAGCGAGCGAGTTTTCCGAGTCTACTAGAACAATCCGGTGTTTGTATGTTTGTATGTATGAATGTTTGTTCGACGATAACTCGAGTATCGGTGATCGGAATATCATGAAATTTGGCAGGCGAGTAAATAAGACAAAATGAATTTTCAAGTTCGAACATGAGCCAAATCGGTCAAGCGTGAATCGGGCGAGCGTGAGTTCAAAGATCGGGGTGAACTACTAGTATATTAGTGCTAAAATTTTGTTTTCATATTGTTTAAACTAGTAGTTCGCCCCGAACTGTTAACTCGCGCTTTTTAGTAATTCTCAAAAAACTTTCGTAAATTCTACACGAATTCATGTTTCAAATGAAACTTATGTGACGTAACTTCCGGCCATTCTTCATATAGAACCAGAGACACAAGGTAGAGGTTGCACATGCACATCCAAAATTTATGTATTGTCCGATTCTTCCGTTAAAAATTGCTGATATATCTCTCTGTTTGTTTAATTTTGTGACTCTTATTCCATTCTTTTATCAATAACATTATTAAGAACGTATTAATTCCGACGAAAAATATCTCTGTAAAACTACTGAGTAATATATTTATAGTGTGCTTGCGCAAAAATTTTACTGTCATAGCAAAGTTACCATTGGTTTCTCTAAATTGAAATATTAACATTCAAATATTGAAATATAATTTAAAGAAACTAAAGAAATCTGCGATAAAAGTATACACTAATAATAAGCGTGCAGTTTTGATAAATTACATACAAGAATACAGTGTTTTTAACAATCCGCCTGCAATTCAAAATCGATGGAGGTAGCCACGGGCAAAAAAACCAATTCTATTATACATTAAACCCCAACGGCAGTCTTTCAATGTCATCACTGAAGTTCTAACTGTTTTCAAACTCATAAAACATTGTAAGTTGGTATTTAGCTAAGAGAAAGTACCCAGTGGAACGCTACGTAACTTAGTAATTTAAGTTTGGAGAGGAAACTAGGTTCTACCTAATAGCCACCTACCTATACGTATAATAACTAGTTGGGTTATTCTATGTATAGACTTGCCAGTTTCTCACTTGTTATAGATATACAGGTAGCAAGTTGAAATGGGGGAGTGCGGGGAAATTTTAAGCTGAAATAAAGAAATTTGCTGAATTTTGCTCTTATGAAGAAAATAAAAAATACGTTCAAACCTTTTAGAAATTTATTAATTCATTTGGGAATCGAACCTGCTCGTTTTGCAAAAAATGTTTTCAATATTATGGATGGCAGAAATCAATAGTGTTGCTAGTAAGGAGTAAGGACTAAAAGTTGCACAAAAATATTATGTCTCAAATCAAAGGAAATGTTATATTTTTTTTACAAAATGTGCCGATTCTATTCTAAGTTTTTTTGGGACTATTTTACAAAATTACGCTTTTTGTACGGCGTGCTTTTATGAATCGAATTTTTTTGAAATTTGGATTGATATAAATCAAGTTTTTAATATTTAGTTAAATGAAAGGATTGTTAATAAAATTTGATTGTTTCAAGATCAGAAACTATTTTGACATGAAATTTTGATTGTAAATATCCTTAAAATCAATACAAAAAACAGGCAAAGTACGAGTTGGACTCGCGTACAAAGGGTTCCGTACCATTATCTATAAAAACGGCAAATAAATCATGTCTGTTGTATGGGAGTGCGCAAGTCCGATTTGAACTTGGCTGGTTTTAGTATTTGTTGTTGTAGCGGCAACAGAAATACATCATCTGTGAAAATTTCAACTGTCTATCTATCACAGTTCATGCATTATCTCTAAAAACGGCGAAAAAATCATGTCTGTTGTACGGAAGTGCGCAGATCCGACTTGCACTGGGCCGGTTTTGGTATTTTTTGTTATAGCGGCAACAGAAATACATCTGTGAAAATATCAACTGTCTCACTATCACGGTTCATGAGATACAGCCTGCTGATAGACGGACAGACAGACAGACAGACATACAGACAGATAGACAGACAGACGAACAGACAGACAGCGGAGCCTTAGTAATAGGGTCCCGAACCCAAAAAACCGGCCAAGTACGTGTCGAGCCACGCGCAGTGTAGGGTTCCGTAGTTGCCCGGTACATTTTATAAGTTGGTCTACTAATACAGATCGCGCCAAACTTCTAGTCTCATACATTTAGATGAACGGCCTATACATGTCGTGTTTGGAGGGGATTAAAAGTTTGGTGCGGCCTTTACTCATAAACCTTTAAAGCTTTAGCTATACTAGCTATACTTAGCTGTGATAGTTTTCCTTTTGACTTCATTATGTACCACTTCTGTGAATTTTTCTACATATTCATAAGCAATCGTTTAGCCGGCAGGGGGGGCAGGACTCTAACAAAAATTTGCACTTAAAAGCTTAATATTTCGCCAACGGATCCCTGAATCAAAAAATGGTTTTCACACACCCATATTGTTTTTGAAAGGCCTATCCAACGATATCCCACATTATGGGATAGACGAGAAAAAAAATTCATCCCCAATTTACCTACATGTATGTGGAATAAAAAGTACAAAAATTTGTGTATAATTGATTGAAGATGATATTCCATCAAGAACCATCACAAAACCCAGCCAACACTTAAAAAATAAATTATTACCGTTTTGTCGGCGTGATTAATATGTATACCGATACCAAATTTCAGTTTTCTAGTAGGTACTAATAGTCTCTGAGCTAAGCCGCGGACAGACGGACATGGCGAAACTATATGGGTTTCTAGTCGGATTACGGAACCATAAAATCGTGGTAAACTGGTGACATTAATAGGCAAAACTGAGGGAAGCATTTTTTTCAAGTTAATTTTTAAATAAACAATAAAAATTCTGATACGTACATTATGTGTTAGTAAATTTATGTGTCTGATGTTATGTCTTTTTTATTGAACTTGATAGAAAGATTTAGATCTTTGAATTTGACAATGTGATTATTTTTCCGTAATCAAGGTGAGGTACAACAAAAAACATTAGGTTGTATTTTTAATATGATACATTAACTGTCGATACGAAAAATTGGCCTTTGTTTAACATGAATTCAACATTATAAAAGTCTTTTCTAAAACGGTGATTAAGGCGTTGGAAATTTTAGATTACTCTTATGAAACAATCCATCCATCCATGAGCCCGTGTTCGTCCACCGCTGGACATAGGCCTTTTCCAAATTTCACCACTCATGTCGGTCCTCCGTCCTCCTCATCCAGCCGCCCTCCGCAATGTCCTTCAGGTCGTCGGTCCAGCAATTATTATTATATTAGACTCAACAAGAGATATGAAACAATAATAAATGAAAAACCTTTTCATTTTCTCCAAAATCGATGATCAGAATGTTTTGCTCTCTTCTATAGTTTAGATGTTCCCCATATTGCCCCATCTCAGCGCGCTATCCTGTAAATGTAGATCCGCCTTTAGTAAGGCTCCCGGTATTTTCATCAGAGATTTCATTATGTATATTAGCGGTGGTCCAATACAAAAGTTTATTTGTTACTCAATTGGCTTGGCAGTATGGAAAATTTGTGGTTGACTGCATTTTTGTGTAGTTAAAAGAACACCTTGTAGGTTGATACGTTTTTATCATACCTGTTATATACGTGTAGGGGAGGAATAAAGAAAAAACATTTTTTTTGTTTAGAATTCCACTTTGTTGGCGTGATTAAAATGACATGTTTACTCATGTCAATTTACAGCTTTCTAGTACTAATAGTCTCTGAGCTAAGGCGGAGACAGACAGACGGACGGGTATGGTGAAACTACAAGGGTTCCTTAGGGTCCCTAAAAAGTACCGAATATACCGTTTATACCGTTTTGCCGACGATTGTTATACATAACCTACGATAATAAGTTAAAATAATTCTAGGGTAGATTGTGTATCGTTAACTGAAAACATACAAAAAAGTTTATTTTTCTGTTGTCATACAATTTTTATTTCCCAGTATAAAGTTGTTTAATTAGCTGAGTAAGTAAGACTGAGAGAGTAAGAGAACAGCTCTCAGGCAAAACCAGGCGGCTCACCATTGCCTGGGACCGATGGATGGCGGTATATCCATCCCTAATTGCCAGGCCTTAAAACAGACTAGTGACGGGCAGCAGCGTCACTGGTGCAAGGGTTTCGGCACCGCGCTCACCAACCCGCCTGCCCAGCGTGTGTGAGTATGGGCATTTCTTCCAGGGGGACCGCCAAGAGTGGTGAAATCCTGGAAAGGCCTATGTCCAGCAGTGGACGAAACAGGCTGATCGATGGATAGATAGATGTTTTATGAAAATATGAAAAGTTTCTCGCGAAAAAAAAAATCTCTTCGGTACCGGTTTTCGTAATATTTTCAACCTTAATATTTTTTGTATGTTTTTCCCGTTTTTATTTATTAACTTATTTCTTCATTGTATTATGTATATATAATATTTTTATTCCTAGATTCCTCTATTTCATGCAGGTGTATATTTTATTTCCCGTATTATAATATATTTTTTTATATTCTAAAGATATATTATATTGTTAAAATTAACTTTGACTTGTAGAAAGTATACTTTATGTATCTATTTTGCAAAAATAAATATTTTGATTTGATTTGATTGATTGATTTGATTTGATACTTTTTCATCTCTTTTTTCACTTTGGATTAATTGTGAATACACTGTTTTTAGGGTTCCGTAGTCCGACAAGGAACCCTTATAGTTTCGCCATCTTCGACTGTCCGCGGCTTAGCTCAGAGAATATCTATTAAAACTAGGAAGCTGTAATTTGGCATGGGTATACATATAAATCACTTCGATAAAAGTAAAATAAAATCTCGAAAAAATATTTTATCATGGTACACGTAAATTGGGGGTGACTGTTTTTTTATCTCATCTATCCCATAGGCTATCGTTGAATAGGTCATTCAAAAACATTTTGGGTGTGTGAAAACCATTTTTCGATTTAGGGATCCGTTGGCGAAATATTAGGCTTTAAAATGCTAATTTTCACGTCAACAACGCCCCCCCTCTCCCTTGAAGGCTAAACGGTTGTTTATGAAAATGTGAAAAAATCACATAAATAGGCCTTACAGGTTTACGAGTACAGCTTGTGCCAAACTTTTAGTCCCCTCTAAACACGACAATGTATGGGCCGTTCTTCGGGAGAGCAACTTCCGAGCGGACTAGAAGTTTAGCGCGATCTGTTTTGCACACTTGGCCGGTTTTTTTTAGGTTTTTGCACCATCACACTTCGATCGCTTTAAAATGATAAATACCTGTGTACTTCAAAATAAATTAATTATAAGACTATTCACTTCAAGATGTTGCTTTATGCGTGGGATGGATTCACGGTTTTGTTTCTTATTTCAGTACGGAACGCTAAAAATTTGCGTTTTTGCTCAACATTTTATCGGATGCCTTTGAGACCTCGTGGAGAATGTTGTTCGTAAAATAAGTCGAGAAATTGAATCTAAATCAAAATGTACTAAGTACGTCATTTATATTCAGCCAATAGAAATGTACTTCGTTTCAAAATTACTTAGGTAAGCTATCAGCTATAAGGATTCCTTTTCCCGTGAGATATCTCTTAAGATCTCTTAAAAAATATTGCTACTTTCAAATATTGATGGCATCTTTAGAATGTCTTCTGAGAATGGACGGTTTGTTGCGTTTGTTTCAATAGAAAATAGGGATGGGATTTAATAGCTAAATTACGTAGGTAGCAGGTTTCTGGTACTGTCGTGTTGAACACCCTCTGCTTCCTGAAACTGGAATCGAACCGGAAAGTTAAACCGGTTAGGTCCATCGTACAAATAAGGAAATAAAGATATCTGAAAAAGGGTGCGTCCTTGGCGGTGAATCAAGAAAAGGTCGGATAATGCTGTTTTTTATTAAGTTATTTATATAAACTCATACGAGAGAGTTAAAAAAACGCGTTTTTATGTTGTAGATAATAAATGTATATGTTCGCGTCAGTCATTATTGTTATTTTATTAGTTTGGACTACTGTTTTGAATTGAAAAACAGCCTCCACTTTTAATTTTATTTTTTTATGCAGTGAATTTTTGAGTGTCACGTTTTAGGCTTTGCTATCGTCGTCGTGGAAAAGGCCTCCTTCATAAAATGTTTTTTTTTTAGAACCCTGTATCGTTTTTGTGTATGGGAGAGTACTACGTACTGTTTAAAAATCTAATTATTTACTACCTTTGTCGCTTTACGTAAAAACAACAACAAGCAGAAATATAGTATATTCTTCAAGTATACTATATATTAATTAAATAAATTAATACAAAAATTAATTCTACTAAATGTGAATATCTCAATGATTGATTTTTATTTTTTACTATTTTAAAGGACCTTCCAGCCTTATTATATTACCCTCGTCGAAAATATCTTTTACCGCCACGAGGGAAATTACCAAGGTTAGGAACCACGCTAGCGTTTTTGCGCCTTATTTTGACACCCTGATGTTGCTGTGGCAACTACATATTGTTGTTATTTACCATATTTTTATGATTTCGGAGTGTAACTCGCACTTGGCCATTAACTATTATTTAAACTTTTACATTAAACTGAATTGGCATTAAATGACTATCAAATATTTTAAACAGTTTTTGTATCGTTAAATACTTTTTTAAAGTTTTTTTTTCTAATAACAATATTTGTATTATATGTTTTAAAAATTGTACCACAATTTCAAGTTGTACCAAAATTGACTCGGAAGGTACTAAAAATAAGCTACATCTCTAGTCTAGGTATACGGCAGCGATTTTAGTTTTTGATAAAAGTTACTGCTGGAGCTTTTAATGGTTTTTGAAGCTACGAGTGTGTTCCCAGCTTCGCTATGCACGTTGCTTTTGTAAAATATTTTTATTTTCTTGTAGAACATAACTTGTCGTTTTTGAAAATTAAAAGTACATAAATACATACATATACTTACCCCTATCTTCCAGAAGGGTAGGAAGAGATATATTATCCATCTGCTACGATCCTGATACACCTATTTCGCCTCTTCCTCTTCTTCAAAACGGAACAAGAAAGTACAATACAGTCTCTAAAGTTGTCATCGATAACTGTTTATGTGAAAAGCCCCCCTCTCCACAGATATGGTTTAAACCTCGCGTGCTGGACCCATTTGAATATTATAAGGAGGTTAAAACCTGTCAGAAAGGGGCTTCCCATACAAAGGGGGGTTCTTATATACTAAATCCCTTTCTGAAGGGTAAGCGATTAAACACTCACGTTAGTGTTGAAGTCCACGTCCTTGACTGGTCGTCGAAACTGCATTCGGGTGGCCAGACTCAACCCTGGCTGATAGGAAGTCAGGGGTTCGCTCATTGACCTTCGTCGCCCTCGGCACGTTGTAGATCCTTGTCGAACTACTGGCTCATCCAGCAGCTTTCGGGAGTTTACCTAAACACAAATATCTAACCCCTGGCATGCCACCCGAGAAAAAATAAGCCTTGCTTTCAAAAGTGAAAATGTAAATCTCTTCACATCACTTCACACCGACGATAATATTTCGCGAAACTTTTCACGCACGACTTGGATCACAATTGATACTTATCAATTGGATTATTTCACCACTTTTTAAACGTTTGTTTCCTTGAAACCCATAATTCTTTCAACACTGGTTGAATCCATTTTTTACACGTATCTCCCTGAGACCAAAATTGACCGTAAACCGGAAAAAACAACTTTGACATTTCACTTTTTTACAACCCGTGTTGCCATCTCAATAAAATAGAATCTGACACATACTTGCGCGTTCCGAACGCTTTTAAACCGAACAATCCCCCGCTCCGGGCTGTTATCCTTATCAGACCGCTAGCTTACGCAACCGGGAGCCGGGAGAGAGTCGCCAAGGCTCGTCACAGAATCAAACCTTCGACCAATCACCTCAGCGGCGCGAGGAGTCTCATCCCCGCCAATTATCAATTTAATAATGCGACCACGTCGCCAATACAAATAATTCCAAATTCGCATCTTTCAATAAGATTACATCCCCAATGACGTGGCGGAGGTGGGTCTTGGCCGATTTCACATAATAACCATGACTTAACTAAATACAATTATCTTCTAAAATGTATACATCTTTTCAAGTAATTTGCGGTACCCTTGTAATTCGTGCCGTTGTCTGAAATAACTAAAAAAGCAAACCTCTACGCGATACTAATCGGTCTAATGCAACGACGAAGGCCTCCATGGACAACGAGGACTCTAATCCCAAGTGTACGGCCTTGGTGGACAGACACACGAATACTCACAGGTACGCCTTAACAGTCCGAGCGTTGCGAAGGCTAGACGTTCGGACGAGGAACGGTCCCCCCACGTCCGTAGCCACTCCATCAAAAGGTCTCGACTGTGTGATCCCATCAGCTGGCAGATCTCCTATCTGCGGCTGCATCGACAAGGCTCGCAGCCTGTAACAAAGAACACAGGAGAAGAGAACATTGCGAATTACCCGGCAAGTTGACAAAATCCAAAACTCTCGCTGTAAAATCGCCAATAACACGTTTCATCCCGCGTGTGAGTTACAAACATGTCGGTCGGACAGCAAACGCCTCATCAAAGGCCCTCCTTGGGTAACAACAAAGGATGGCGACTTGCGTGCTCCGACCCGACGCACACAGTGCCGATGCCACCGTCGCGACGCCCCAGCGTCTCAACGCACGGTGACCCAACTCACGGCGTCCAATCAGGAATTAGTTTGGTCCCTAGAACTAGAGCATGCACACGCAACCCGGGTAAAATCTGGGGTGTCCTATCCAACTGCTGGACAGGCCAAGAAATCTGTTTCTTTAAACCACTCCGGCCCCCACTATAGATGATGCGACACCAACTCCGGCGCTGTGCAGCCCCTAGATGCGCACTCTGCAGGATTACATTCACCTGGGACGTGCCTTCAATTTATTGTGAATAACTATATTCTGAATTTGTGAAACCCGGTTTCCTACAAAAATCTCTAAAGTACGTGGGGACGCGCGTAGCCATGCTAACGCAACCTGACTATCCGATCATGCATACACGTCCCGAAATTCAACAGTGGTCCTTACTCTAACTGAATCTCCCCCCGGAGGGCCCCAACTACTAACTAATATGGTGGGCCGAAGAACTGTCCTCGGCTCCACACCGGTACAGGGGCAGACAAATTATTGGGGGCCCGGCCCCTCCAATCCATGGTGCATCCATTGCCCTATATATGGTGAGCGTATACACAATGCCATCCGAGGTGGTGCGTAACCCGCTGCCCTAACATATCTCGAATAAGGCGGGTGATATTCTAACCGCGGATACTCGTGTATCGGCGGAGAGTATCGCTGTGGCTCCGCCCTGCTATACTGTCCTACAGTGGGCGCAGGCACTGGTTCGGCAAACTGGGGTCCACTCATACAACCTTGAGTGGGGCCCCCGCCCGTGGAGCCCCCCCACCCCTCGGGGGGTCCCTACTCGGGCCCGCTGTCGCGGAAACATGGGGTCCACTCCTAATGTCCTGAGTGCGGCCCTGACCCGTTGAACCTCCCCCCATGACGGGTCCCCCACCCGGGTCCACAATATAGCCTCGTACCGCAGGCGCGCGATTCACACCACTATCAAACTGAGCACGACTCACGCGAGGGCTCTCTCCACTCTCTGACGGGTGCGCTCCTCGTCCTTGAGAGGGGCCACTCGACGGACGTGACTGATAGGTGGACTGCGCCGCGGCTCCCCCGCTCGTGGCGTGACCGTAGGCTCCAGACCTGTTCGCACAAATTAAATCATTATGTGGCCGGCCACATTCTCTACACATTCGCTGTCTGGAGCACTCGCGCGCTAAGTGGTCCTCTAAACAAAAATAGCACAGTCTATTAATTTTAACTAACCGCCGTCTGTCCACTACCGGTAATGCAGCAAAATCATGGCACTGCGATAACGCGTGTCCTGGGCGTCCACACTGGTGGCAATTTGGGCTCTCAGCCACAGCGGCCAGTGCAGCCAGACGTGCAGCAACGCGTCCCCGAAGCGGTTGCACTCCCTGTGGCCCCCTTCGCCCCGAATTACCGGCAGGTTCCCTGAAACTCCCGGTAGGTGGCGCCACCTCCGAAGTCGATGAAGATTCCACGGCCCTAGCCTCAAATTCTAAAAACTTCATCAAATCAGCGAAAGTAGGAAGAGCCTTGTCCTCCCTTTCCGCGGTCTCACGTTCGAAACGTGAACGAGTATCAGACGGTAACTTACCCAAAATAATGTGTACCAACAAGAACGACCACTCATCCACGGGCAAACCTAACATTTTTAACGCGTTACAGGCTACTGTAACCGGGGTCAGTAACTGCGTTCGAATTTGAGCCTTATTACCTACCCTAGGCAAACTTAACAATTGGCTCGTATGAGCATCGGCCAACAGACGGACATTCTGATATCTATTATTTAATAGTTCCCACGCTATGCTATAAGAATCGTCCTCTACTCTTAAATGTTGCACTAAGCTCTTTGCCTCACTTTCTAAAGTGGACATCAAATATGCCATCTTTTGTGCGTTGGTTAAATCCTGCCTACTGTCAACCAACGAGGTGAACATATCCTTATATGCCACCCATAGCTCCATGGTACCGTCAAAATGTCCTAACTCCAAAGTAGGGAGCCTACTGTGCAACGATGTACCTTGCGTGTGCTCGAAACACCTGACTGTCGCTTTTTAATCTGACAGGCGACCTGTGTGACCTCATTATAAATATCCATAATTTGATCCATGTCATTATTAGGGCTAGCCATTACCTCCGGTGGCAGCTCCTGGTCCAACAGCTCGATGAGCGCCTGCTCAGCTTTCTCGAGGCGATGCTCCATCTGTGAGTACCGCTCCAGGACTGCATCACCCCGATCAGCTCGAGCCAACAAGCCTTAAACGCTAACAAACCAGCCCAGCTGGCTGGCCAAGATGTTCCTCGGAGAAGTCCTCGACATTGTAGACCGGGAAATCAAAGAAAATACCAACAATTAAAAACCGAACTAACTCTGGCACGAATCACAAACGTCCCCGTATACAATAATATTGTAGACCCAAATATACTAGACTCTAGTCAGTATGTTAATTTCAGTACATTAATACACAATACAACCCTGTTGTTCAATTATGCGAGTTCAACCAAAACCAATTTTTAATACTCAAATGTGTACAAACAAACACAATATCATAACTTTATGAACAAACAGACAGACCTTTTCTGTTGCTATATATCACTCAAACATTTTCAAATAAACACAATATCATAACTTTATGAACAGACAGACAGACCGTTTCTGCTGCTATATATATATAATCCATACAACATAAACCAGTTAGTTACATTTATGCTACACTTTTGACAAACAACTATGTCCAAGCCTCAATCGCAAGTGTCAAGAAGTTTTCATTCAAAATAAACAATATAAACCAAACTGTAGCACTAACTAACAGTATATCCAAAGGTAATTGGCTTCTGAAAGTATGTAATCACATTAAACACTTGTTAAAGACTAAACATACTCCAAAACAAACAAATTTAACAATTCCAAGTTGTAACATAACCTATGTACGTTGTTATAATATAATACATTACACCTTACACATTAGCCCTGCTATGTACTTTGTAATTTATATAAGCCGAGGCTTTCAACAACTATATAACTAATAATTAAGCCGCTTCGCTTGCTAGCAATGGTTATGCTGTATGAATTTACAAACTATTATAGTTTTGTCGCCGGGTTCACTAGGCTTAACCGCGCTTATAAAGTTATATGTTTATCCACAATACAACATATAATACAATACCTAAAGCTAAAGGAGCTGTGCAAATATCCTTCCAGCTTACATAAACCTATTCATATACACAGTCCGAGTACTGTAGTATAAGAAATAACAAAATATTCTATTTGATCTCGCTTTAGGTTACAAAGTTCCAAACTACCTACCTAAAACAAAGTATAATTCACAAATTATCTTAGGCCAACGGAGCTACTATATCGGTTCGGCTTATATAAACAGAATATCTTGGTCCGGGGTTGTTTAATATCCGATACTAAACAACTTAACCGCGCTATGCTACCAGCAAATGTTTATGTGAAAAGCCCCCCTCTCCACAGATATGGTTTAAACCTCGCGTGCTGGACCCATTTGAATATTATAAGGAGGTTAAAACCTGTCAGAAAGGGGCTTCCCATACAAAGGGGGGTTCTTATATACTAAATCCCTTTCTGAAGGGTAAGCGATTAAACACTCACGTTAGTGTTGAAGTCCACGTCCTTGACTGGTCGTCGAAACTGCATTCGGGTGGCCAGACTCAACCCTGGCTGATAGGAAGTCAGGGGTTCGCTCATTGACCTTCGTCGCCCTCGGCACGTTGTAGATCCTTGTCGAACTACTGGCTCATCCAGCAGCTTTCGGGAGTTTACCTAAACACAAATATCTAACCCCTGGCATGCCACCCGAGAAAAAATAAGCCTTGCTTTCAAACGTGAAAATGTAAATCTCTTCACATCACTTCACACCGACGATAATATTTCGCGAAACTTTTCACGCACGACTTGGATCACAATTGATACTTATCAATTGGATTATTTCACCACTTTTTAAACCTTTGTTTCCTTGAAACCCATAATTCTTTCAACACTGGTTGAATCCATTTTTTACACGTATCTCCCTGAGACCAAAATTGACCGTAAACCGGAAAAAACAACTTTGACATTTCACTTTTTTACAACCCGTGTTGCCATCTCAATAAAATAGAATCTGACACATACTTGCGCGTTCCGAACGCTTTTAAACCGAACAATAACTTTCAAAATATTATTGGCAATTAATTAGGTATTTATTTTAAATATTCGCTCAGCAAGGAAAATCAGCTAAAAAGTTATTTTGAGAGCACAATATGTTTTTATCAGCCGTAAAAAAAACACCAGCAACTCCTTGTCAGAAACTAAGGCAACGATTATCAGAAGATAGTAGATATTTGGTCCGCTTGATAATGTATATGTCTGCTAAATAAATAGTTCAAGTACAAAATTATTATTTGGTCAGCAGAATTGTGCAATCGATTAGCATGAAAATAATATTTAATAGGCTCTAAGAGCTATATTTTAAAAATATGGTCAGCTAAAAATTTAAAATTAGCGCAATTTTATTGAAAAAGTGGGAATGATCGGAGTTCCGCACTTGTGAGCATTGTTGTTGCATTGATAATAGCAGTGTTGAACAGTTTTTAAAATAATTTTTCATATTTGCCAATACATTATTTAATTTATTATTATTTTGTGACCTCTTTGACTGATATCTTTACTGAAAACTAGCCTTTGCCCGCGGCTCCGCTCGCTTTTATTTGATCTCTGACCCATATTTAGCTTCTAAGTAATTTTTTGAACACCCTTATAGCGTATATGCTGACCAGGGTTAACACAATGATCAAATAAATGAAAAAATCCGCGTCCAAATCTTCTCGAGTTAAAATCGAACATACATAAAAACAGAGAGAAACGAAAATTCAAAAATGTATTGTTTTGGGTTCATTACAATACTAATAAACCGTTCCGATAAAAAATTTGAAGATATATTTTATTCGTTTCAAGTAGCTGTTAAAGCATTTTATTTGTTTTCCCTAGTTTAATAATAATTTATTTTCAAATAGTAGGTAGAGTGGTCAGTCCATTAAGGAATGCAAATTATTTCACAATAACTCAATGCAGCAAAAATTGCACATTCTTGTTGCTGTAGAAATAAAATGAATTAGTGAATCAAAATGAATTTTACAGCTTGCCAAAATTTAATAAAATCTGTATCACGATTTGCTGCTCTATTACTAATATTGCTGCAGATATATTTAATTACCTATAACATCAATTTTAAAGCTCTCCAATATCACATTACTTGCTGATCAATTTAATTATTTTTGCCGATTACTAGACGCAGCTCAACTCACTTTGTTTGCTGACAAAATATATTTTGGAGCTGACCAAAACCTCTTTTTTTTGCTGACCATTTAAATGACATCCAATATTATTATTGACTAGTATTTCTCTAATACTTGTAAAGTTTTGTTTATAGAACTTTGAAGAGACAGCAAACTGGGTCCTAGAAACATATAGATGTGATATAATCAATACATATTCGTACAAATCGTGCGGGAAATTTTTTTATTTTGAATTTGAATTAGGACTCCAAAGTTTATAATATCCTAGAGACGCAAGATGCAGCAGGCTTTAACTCTCTTTTCTCGGAAGTGCAACTGCCTACTAAGTAACTCAATGGGACCAATATCATATCTTACATATTACTATCTTTATAATATTGCCAAGCACGAGTTGGTCTCGCGCACAGATATAACGGGTACCTAACTCTAAAAACACTATGGTATAGTTTTATGTGTTTCCCTACATGTGCGCACTAATCTCAAAAGAGTAGGTCTGCTTAAACGCAATTTTTACGGAATTAATAAATTTTAACAAAATATGGTTTATTATGAGAGATGAGAATGGGCTTGCTGCATAAATAAGATTTATCTTATTAGGCCCCCCGCCAAGACGAGCCAAAGGAAGCGGGGCATATGTACCTTTTCTCGAAGCGTTTCGTCATATCTTCGAACTCTCATAGCTACGACAGATAATATAAAGTATTTCGGTCTGGATAATACTAGAGATACCAAATTCTCAAGATAAGATGTAGTAACCAATTTTATTAAATAAATTAAGTTTCATTTGTCTAGCTTTTATACGTTGAATTTTATTAATACCTAAATTACGTCGTTTCCGACACTCATTCACTCACTCACCACTCACTGATGATCATCATAAACTCTAGGGCACTTCCTGGAGTCCTAGAAAGCTGAAATTTGGTATGCAGCCTAGAAATAGCACACAGACAACAAATAAATTCAGAAATCTGTAACTTTCACCCTCCAAAAGTCATAGAAATCTGAAATTTGGTAGGAAGGCTACAATCATTCATTCATTCATTCATTTATTCATTCATTCATCTGCACAAACCAAAATAAAATATTAAAATATCTGTTAATTTTACCCTCCAACCAATCACCCCATAAACAAGGCGCTAAAATCCTTGCGCCTGACAAACAATTCGACACCCTCTTGAGTAAGGAACCCCAATAATACCTTGACCGCGGTATTTTCCTGTAATCTGTACATAATACATAATCAATCATAACCTATTACCGTTACTATTTATATATTTTTCGGTCTTCTAGTGTCGGAGATAAGGGGACATGATGACGTTAAAAACTTACCTTTTTGAGGATTTTTTTATGGAGACCACCCTGGGGTATCAATTTCATTTAAATTTTATTATTTGCCGTATTTGTAGAAGGTGGTAGAGCTGATTCCGCCTCGACTATGGAGGTACCACCATCTTACTCGCAAATCCTCCCGAAGTTATTCAGGGGAGAGTATAAGAGAACAGCTCTCAGGCAAAACCACGCGGCCCACTATCATCTACTCTAACAAAAATTTGCACTTTAAAGCCTAATTTTTTGCCTACGGATCCCTAAATCGAAAAATGGTTTTCACACAACCATCATTTTCTTGAGCAACCTATCTAACGTCACCCCACACTATGGGATAGACGAGAATCGGCGTGATTGATATGAATACCCATACCAAATTACAGTTTTCTAGTACTAATTGTCTCTGAGCTAAGACGCGGATAGACGGAAGCACATGGCGAAACTATAAGGGTTCCTTATTGGACTACGGAACCCTAAAGTATATTACAAAAAGAAATGAAATCCCATCAAAAACATTTCATGTAAACTAGGTCGCCAAGACTCAGAAGCTCATCCATCCATCCATCAGCCTGTTTCGTCCACTGCTGGACATAGGCCTTTCCAGGATTTCGCCACACTTGGCATTCCTTCTGGAAGAAATGCCCATACTCACACACGCTGGGCAGGCGGGTTGGTCTACATAATATTATAAGTCCATGGGATTGTATGTTTGACGGCCGCGAAACGGCCAAGCCACACTTTTTGATCAAGATGTAGGGTTTGTAGAGTTAGGGCTTGTAGAGCTAGGCCTTATAGAGTTAATAAGGCTTGGCTCTATATGAGATCTGATAATTTTTTTACCGTGAAAGCGTTATCAGCTTCTGAGTCTTGGCGACCAAGTTTACATGAAATGTTTTTGATGGGATTAGTATTATTAAATCGTCGGTTTTAGACACATGAGACATTTAGAAAAGTGGGGCATGTATTCCCCCTTTACCGTAGGCATTATTGTTATTACTAAGATCGATTTATTTATAAGACCATGTCTTTTGTATTATATTGTTGTTTTGTTTTGTCTGTTGTTTGGATTAGAGATTAAAGTTTAATTTTGACTTGCAAAACGTATACTCTATGTATCTATTTTACAAAATAAATTATTTTGAAATAGATATTTTTGTAAATGTTAATTGCCTACTGTTTTAATTAAATATTCCGAGAATCATTAGATGTTCTGAGCAGCCTATATTGTTTTAATCTTAGCAAATATTTGCTTCATGTATTTCTAGGCACTTTCCCAGACACTCTAGTTGCCCGGGAATAATAAAAATTTCAGTTGGATTTATTTTATTATTCTTATCGCTAGTATTTGGATCCCGCTACAATTATTTCATCGTGGTCTAATAATTAGCTGTTGCAGAGTTTTTAATGTGTGAATGGATCGAAGCCCAGATTTTGACTGTAATCTATTGTTTTAGTGACAGTGAGAATTAAGATGGTTAATGTTATAATAGTAGTTTATGCTATGAGTGCGGTAAGGAGGCAATAGCTAACGAGGACGATTTGAAACACGAGCGATAAGAAATTATTTTAAACATTACGAGTAAGTTCTTGCCCTTTTAGATGTGTGTCATACTACGTTTTTCAATGCATAGTGTGAGTAAAGAAATGAAACGTAACTAAAAACTTTCTTTAAGCAGGCATTCCTTTTCGTCTTCTTTGCATGCAAGTTGCCAACTTGACGTAAATAAGCTGCTTTCAGTTTGATGCGTTTGTAGCTCATTTCTGTCAAGTCTATCTATGGTACACAAGAAAAGACTGGCAACATTCTTTCAATAAATTAAAAAAATAAAGCACTAGTGTGGTACATTTGAATTTGACAACAGTTTTGAATCATATAAAATAGGTCATTACGAGCACTTGCATTGAAAACAAACGAAATTTATGATTTGAAAAATTGGTTGGATATATTATTATTTATATGATTCTATATATTGTAGATTTCGCTCGCGTGAATAAATCTCTCGATCAATACTATTATCGACTGTTTTCGGTTTGCCGGCTATTTTAACAATTGACCAAGGCTATGCACTAATAACAAAACCCCTCAATGGATTTGGATACCATTTTTTTTATTCTCATTGTAGTATATATTGGCCATAAGGGGTGTTCATGAAAACGGGGCAAATATTGAAATAAACAAAACGCGGGCGGAACCGCGGGCAAAGGCTAGTTATAAGTGTAGTTTAAATAACTACTCGAGTCTTGTATGACAATAAATATTTTTTATGAAATATAACCCCACCAAATGCTTGATGAAAAATTTAAAGCCCCTCTTAAGATAACAGGTACTGGGTTTTAGTTTGAGAAATAATTCTTTTGATTTCGATATCAGGACATAATAGCATTATTATAATTGTGGTTTATTAACGTGTTACAGATTACAACTAAATAGGTATAGGTATGTACGTACTCAGAAAACGTGTAATTGAAGGTCCAATACGACCAAATTTTACATAGATATGTTTCTTAATTTACAACTTTTTTTCTTGAACTGGAGTAAATATTTGAAAAATGCAGTAGTTCTGTAGGATTTATAGGATAGAAATAAAAGGTAAAGAGCTAGGATTTAAAATTTCGCTAAAAAGTTACGTGCAGCCGTAAAACAAAATCACACTTCAATCTCAGCTTAACCTCAATCTTTCATGGTTATAATGATTTTGCAATAAATTTTTATCTACGTAGTAATTCGCAAAACAACATAACATGGTAAAATTTTTCTTTTACATATAAAGAATATAGTTCTTAAATGAGATATTCATAAAAAATATCCATTTAGAAAAGTATTGATGACGTTCATTATACGAGTCCCCGTCGCAGCATAAATAAAAATCAATAATCAATGCCTGAATTAAAAAAGTAATTTCAAAGACGAGGTCAAATATGCGGTTCTTAGGGTTCTGTACCCAAACGGGACCCTTTTACTAAGACTCCGCTGGTCCGTCCGTCTGTCTGTCCGTCTATCACCAGGCTGTATCTCATGAACCGTAAGAGTTAGACAGTTGAAATTTTCAAATATGATGTATTTCTGTTGCCGTTATAACAACAAAATACAAAAAACAGAATGAAATATATATTAAAAGTGACTCGAATAAGACAATAGTAGATTGTTATACGAGTGCATAAAACGAGCCATATTACCAAGATATTTATAGCTATAGTTCGAGGTAATATGACTCGTTTGTAGCCGAGTTCAACACTCTGCTTTTTACTTCGATTGCAAGGAAATGAAACTTTGATTTTGTTAGCAAATATTTATTTAATTAAAGTTGAAAGTAAAATTTTGACCATAACTTTCAAGATATATTTGCTTAGATTCACTATTTTCATTAGATTTTGGCAGCAATATCTGCTGAACAACTTTCTTTGCGTTTCTTTCCACTAATGTGTTAGGAGTAAGTATTATTTCATCATCACTTGATGACATATTTAACTTTCAGTAATATTTATTGCAAATTTAAATAATCAAACCTACTGCTGAGAAAAAACAACAGCTCTTACCCGCCACTACTTTTTTTTTTAATTCTGCCACTGATTGGGAATGCAAAGGTAACTTAGCCCACACAGCCATCTAAATAACGTAAATAAATAATTAGACATGCATGTCTGAGGTTTATTTATTTTATATCATATTTGTTTGAGTCACTGTATATCCTCCTGAGCATCGTCTGAAGAGTCCGTGTTCATCGCTGTCCTGTCAGTTCGCGCTAAAATGATAGAATGTTAGCGCGAACACTATTGAGTTTGAAAAAGTTTGTCAATGAAGTTGTACTGTATATTTGCCTGTAAGGCCTATTGCCATAGTCTTAGAAGAAGTAAACACTTTTATGTACTAGAACATAATAAGTAGTTTTAGGCCGCGCTTACATCTAGCATCTAGCTAAGAAAGTGAAAACGTGATTTATTTGCTCGTTTTTGCTCGATATTGATAACGGCAACAGGTAGACTCTTTAAATATTAACATAATATTTAATTATATATTCACTTTAAAAATAAATAATTAAATTTAAATAAAATTGATATTTAAGGGGGGCTCCCAAAAAAAAAACACTATTTTTTTGCCGTTTTTATAGATAATGGTACGGAACCCTTCATGCGCGAGTCCGACTCGCACTTGGCCGGTTTTACAAATAAACAAAGTAAATATGATATTTTTTATGTTTGTTTGCGATTAGCAGGAATTGGCTTATTTTCTTTTGGAACCAGAATGGAACCTGTGCATGAGGTCACGTAACAAATTAAAATACAAATAAAATATTATTTTACAACAAATTTTAATAAATTCAAAGCTACCGCACGCACCATCCATCCATCCATCAGCCTGTTTCGTCCACTGCTGGACATAGGCCTTTCCAGGATTTCGCCACTCTTGGCGGTCCTCCTGGAAGAAATGCCCATACTCACGCACCGCAATTTTTCAAAGTTCACACAAGAGAACACCTCTGAAATCCCCTCGGGGAATTTATGTCGTGACAATATTCTGTAAATAAAATGTATTCAAAATTTAAGATTAATCGGATTCTTTCAGCCTTTTGAAATTTTGTTATTTAAAGACAGATGATTTTACACTCAGCTACCAGTGGCGAAGGGAGCATATAACACGATTCCTATCGGCTTGTTTAGGAAATGGCATCCATACTTAATTTCTTTATTCCGTGCTCTTCGCATTCAAACATTTCCATAAATCTCAATTCGACAAATACACTTGGCTGACAGGGAGTCGCACAGTACAAAAAATTTAATGTTTTCTTTAGTTGCTATTCTGAGGCAATTTTTTTGTCCGGCTTCCCTTTTTAAAATGTTTACCCTTCGCCACTGTTAGCTACATTATGCATAACGTTGTAAGTACTTATCTTTCAGTGGTTTCGTAGAGTAAAACCTTTTTCCAAACTTGTCAGATTTGGAGAGAAATGGAGAGTTGTTGATAAGGGTGCAAGGAAGTAAGGGTTCTTACCCAGTCAAAGTCTGAACTAAGTAAAATTTTTGTTGCCCTCATACTAAAGTTTGGTCTTGCGTTATTTATAAGAATAATTTGAGACTAATTGAATTTATATAATTGCGGTATAGAAAATCAGAATAGTAAAACTGGACGTGAGGAGCTCTGAATCGGGATTCGAACCCAGGACCACTCGCTTACCGGGCGATTGCTCTACCAACTGAGCTATCCAGTTCTCAACTGCGAATTTAACCATGTGCATTCCCATACCGCAACGATATGTAGAGATAGATACCCACTTAATAACTTGAGGCTAGACTAGTCTAGAAAATACATGGCAATGATTTAAAATGTCAAACAATAATTCTTTTTTCTTCCAACTGCTTATAGGTACTTATATCTCACATTGCTTCGCATGTTTGTCTGTCATATCAACAATACTACAACAATCACTTCGAAATAAACATATGGTAAAGTTGAGGACTAATGCTATGGCCACAATGTGGTGAAAACAAAATTTAATTAACTTTCCATCATTGCGGTATCAGAAAAGTAAACCTGGACGTGAGGAGCTTTGAACCGGGATTCAAACCCGTGACTTCTCGCTTACCGGGCCGTTGCTCTACCAACTGGACCATCCAGTTTAAATTTAATTACATTATTCTCTATAGCAAAAAATTGCAAAGACCTACCTACAAATCATACAATATCACTAGTTTATCAAATACTTTACATTCGATCATTCATCTCAATATAAAGCATGCCCTGAATGTTTTAAATTTTAAATAATAATCATTTTCACAGCCAAAACGTTTTTTACGTGAAATACGCGCTTTTTGAGAACACGCGATGCCATATACTATGGCGATGCTTCGTTAGTCGTAACAGCCTCGGCCCAGACCGCGCTATTTTGACGAATATTTCACTTTTAATTGATGCATGATTAGATACTCATTGTTAGGTGCTGTAGACTCTTTATAGAATAAAATATCTAAATTTAATTTCCCTAACAATATATTTCTCAAAGTTCATTTCTTAGCAGAATTTATATTTTAAAAGGTTTTATTCAGCAGGCTAAGGAAACCAGCTATCGATTTAGGTATGGACGCGAGCATGAAAGACTACCTATTGCTAGTTCTTATTGCAGAGTCATAGCCATCAATATAAATAAAATAGGGAGCATGAACTACAACCCGGTCACAATATCTGTGCACCTGACCTCGTGACGTCATATCGGCGGTCTGGGTACGGTGTGAAAAAAAGATTTTTCGAGAAATGTGGAGGTAAAAAAAATTTACTAACCTTTTCAAATCAATTTATTATTGATGAAGGGTTTGTTATTAAAAAACAATAATTTTGATTACAAAAACATTTATTATTACTTTGGCTTCATTTTTAATTTTCATTAGAGTCCTCTTTGATATCCCAGTTGCAGCACAGGTTCGTTTCACCACTTGCTCTACAGGTATGGTGTACTGTTTGTTTGCTTTCTCCGATTCAAAAAACTTGAGCACTTTCAAGATTAAATTTCTTGATTCGCTGTGTATTGTTTTTCCCATGACTTCAGTTTAACAGCTACAACAATTTTAATAACAACCAAACCAGTCCAAACTTAACAGTAAACAGTCTAAACTTAACAATAAACATTAAAAAACAAAACAACAATAAAGCGAAAATATCAAAATTATCGGGACGTGTAGCGGCAACGAAGATGCTAACCGTACTGTCGCACCGGGGAGTGCGCGGAGAGGTGACAGGGGAAGCGGGAGAGGCGCCAAATTCCAGCGAGGTGCACAGATACTGGGACCGGGTTATACAGGCGTCTATAGATTGACAATGGATTCTCCTGTGCATAGGTACCACAGATTATTATAGCAATACCCCGTACCAATTATTTCACTCTGGAGAGTGTCCTGATAATGGCATAGCTAATTATAAAATATTAATTGAAATAATTAATAAAAGTTTTTCATAATATTGGGTATAAATTTAGTAGTTTGCGTAAGAACCAGTCTGTTTGTTGTAAGGTCTTTTTCCAAAGAACCTGGAAATCTTAATGGAGAAACCAGCTATTCGCCATTATCAGGAATTTATTTCTCAGGTAAATTTATTTTTTTAACATTTCGACCAAAAAGAAACAAAAAACTGGCGAAGTGCGAGTCGGACTCGCGCACGAAGGGTTCCGTACCATTATCTATAAAAACGCCAAAAAAAGCATGTCTGTTGTATGGGAGTGCGCGGGTCCGACTCGGACTTGGCCGGTTTTAGTAATTGTTGTTATAGCGGCAACAGAAATACATCATCTGTGAAAATTTCAACTGTCTAACTATCACGATTCATGAGATACAGCCTGGTGACAGACGGAGGGACGGACGGACGGACGGACAGCGGAGTCTTAGTAATAGGGTCCCGTTAGTTCGGGTACGGAACCCTAAAAAGCTCTACTTAACTAGAATTTTTATGTGGTTGTATGTGTTGAGGGCTGAATTATTCATAAGTACCTAGCAGAAATAGTCACAAATTTAATTATGAAATTAATTTACATTTACCTATATTATTAAAAAACATTTTCGCCCGCGGCTCTGCTCGCGTTTTTTTAAATCACTGCCCCATTTTTGGCATGAGCGATATTTTATCAACACTTCTTACGGCCCATATGTTGACCAAGGTTACTACGATGATAATAAATAAAAACGCATCCAAATCCGTTGGACGGTTCTCGAGTTAAAACGGAGCGTACGTGAAATATACATACAGAGAGACTAACAAATAAAATATATTTTGACCTCACAATACTAATAGCTCATTTCGTTTAATATTTGCAAAACTTTTCAATGTACATTGAATTTATTATTAATATATATATATTTTTTCCTAACATACACTTTGACGCCCTGACAAAGTATCCTGAAAAAATTGTCACTATTACAAAAAATACTCTTATTTTTCCCTGTGATGAATCAAGAGGCTGTTGTTGTCCATTGACAAGGGACTCTCAGGTTGTAATGGGTCTGTACTCGAATGGTAGAGCACTTGCCTGCTAACACAGAGGTTGGGGGTTCAATCCACGCGTTGTACATTAACTCGGGTCATGCCAGCATGTTTTGGAAGGCACGTTTAATTATTCGTCCTTTTGTACCCGCAGTACAAAGATCATGTTTACGACGTAATAGTCGTTTATGTATTTTAAGAGTGTAGTGTGATATCCATTTCATACTTTACACTTGGGAACACCTCTGTGGAGTATCTTCACAAAATTTCTGTAATTTCCAGGCGTGACCAGTCTCCGGGACGTCAGACTGATTGTGGAGCCTCCGATCGTCATCCGGGGAGGAACAGCTGCCCTGATCTGCTACCGGGACATGCAGGGCTCACCACTCTACTCAGTCAAGTGGTACAGAGGGAATCATGAGTTCTACAGATACACACCCAATGAGCTGCCCAACACGAGGGTATTCGGTCTACCAGGGGTTTATGTTGACGTGAGTAGCTTATCTAAGAATAATATAATTTACCGCTGGGAAAACGGAGTTGGGATTCACTATGTAACTTTGGCGTAGTGGAGACTGACTAGTGGAGACTGACTAGTACAGAGGTTTTCTGAAGTTTCCTTTCCCTGACCAAGTATTTATATACTTGCGATGATTGTATTTACCGATTGTACTGCACCAAGTAATTTATTACTTGCATACCTGCCAGCTTTTGTTTTCTGATTAGTATGGGATATCATTCAATTGAAATTATGGTGAGTTGATGACATCACCCTAATCTCAAATCTTCTCTTTAACTAATTTGTAAATAGTGTAAAAGAAATTGGCAATCCTTGTTTGCTTGTGTCCAGTTATCGACATCATTTAGATAAAACATTTCGTGAGGAAGTTTAATTTTATAACACATTAAAATTTAGTTTACATGTACGTCGTCAAAAAACCGCTGTTCTAGTGCGAAATTTTAATTATTACTTTCTATGTAAGTGCTTGTAAAAGACCTATTTTGTATCCATCTAAACTGTTGGTAGAGTCATTTTTACCGCACTTATGCTTTATGTTTAGATTATTTAATTTATTAACAGAATGTAGGCTAACTTACAACCTTTCATAGTGTACCATAGATGTTGAGTATGGTCACGCATGACATTCACCACGCTCAGCTATCGTTGTAAAGTAGGATATGTGAACAAACCAAACAAGTCGCAGGACTTCAGTGGTGGCGCGGTCTCTACTACAAAACTTATTGATGACCATAAATAGAAAAACCGGCCAAATGCGAGTCGGACTCGCGCACGAAGGGTTCCGTACCATTATCTATAAAAACAGCAAAAAAAATATGTCTGTTGTATGGGAGTGCGCAGGTCTGACTCGCACTTGGCCAGTTTTAGTATTTGTTGTTATAGCGGCAACAGAAATACATTATATGTGAAAATTTCAACTGTCTAACTATCGCGGTTCATGCATTATCTATAAAAACGGCGAAAAATTCATGTCTGTTGTATGGGAGTGCGCAGGTCCGACTCGAACTTAGCCAAATTTCAACTGTTTAACTATCACGGTTCATGAGATACAGCCTGGTGACATACAGACAGACCGACGGACAGCAGAGCCTTAGTAATAGGGTCCCGTTTGGGTACGGAATCCTAAAAATGAGTTCGAATGATAAAATTGCGTTAGTAGATATTTCCCCGTTTGACACCGCCCCGTAACCATGTTGCCTCCAAACAAACTGTAGATACCAATACAGTGAAATTACTTGGGCGAAATCTGACTATTTAATCATGAGTAGCCGTTTTATTATCAATATGAAAAAAATATATAATATAGTTATTTGTTATGTGTTTGCACAAAGAAACATTTTTGAACGCATCCGCTTGCATGTAACGCGAGTTATAGTTTTATAACATGTTTTTATTTACGTCAAGTTGGCCAGTTGCGTGTAGAGAAAAATAATGCCCACCTAAAGTTCATTTTAGGGTATTTGTTTGTTTCTTCAATTATATTTATTTTATTTAATCATACGATGCATTGAATAACGTAGTATTGTACACGTGGGTAAGGGCAATAACTTACTCATAACGTTTAAAACACTCGCTACGCTCTTGTTTCAAATCATTCTCGTAAGTTATTGCGTCCTTAACTCACTTGTAGCATAAACTACTATTAATCAATCCCGTGCAAAGCAGGGCGGGTCTTTTGTGTTAGTTACCTAATATAATTGTTATAAGCAGACTTCAAAACTTAATTTGGAAGAATATTATTTTCTGTGTGATCAAATTTCAGCCTCGTTGTATAAACTAAATTGAAGCTGTTTATCTATTTTTAAAATGTCTTGTTTTTGTAGAATAATAATTGTGTTAAATATACTGGCGTGGGCAGAGTAAAGAATAGGCTAAACAAACATTATAATTGTAAATAAAAAAGCCTGGATTAAAAAATATGGAAAATCTTCGTCAGAGTTAAAATTAAAAAAATTGTTAGCCTAATTGTGTTGGTTGTGTATGCTTTAATACTTAATGTGACCTGAAATAAAGTTATTATTATTGTTTATGGAATCCGTCATCTATCCACGATGTAAATATCTACGTTGAACAAGATCTTTGTGCAATATAATTATATCAACACCGTGAAGTTTTACTAATTTTGGAAAAGAAACTGACTCTATGGTAAAAGTCATTGGCTACAAAAAGCTAGACAACTACTGTCATTAGTTTCAATTTTCTATACATTCAAATTTTTTGACACAAATTCGAGCACGTACTTAATTATAAACATAAATATATTTTATTTTACATTTGGTTAACATCGAGTGATTAATGCTCCTGAAATTTCATATATCAGAGTCAGAAGGCAGTATTCTTGTATTTAAGGCTTCAATCATTTAACAGTTCAACGATCAGAAGCAAATATTTTATAGACGTTCGTACATAAACACCTACTCGTATTTATTTTGCAATGTTATTTAATAAGGAAATATCTTACATTTTTTTTATGAAATAGTGTACACGTAACGAACGAACATAAAAGGTACGGGAGCCATTGACCTCTCATAAACAATAAGACACAAAGTTTCTAAGAAAAGTCTGTCAGAAAGTGTCCGAACATGCGACGTGCATAGTAGCAAAAATCTTATATGATGCTGTACTTTGATTTCTTGAACATGCCGTTAAAACTATAATATTGCGGGCTGCCAACTGCCCTTATCCTTTATGTCAGTGGCTTAAAACTAGAATGTACCTACTCGTATATATAAAGCGAAAGAGAAGAATGAGATAAGAAAGATAGGTAAAAATAACCAATATAAGCAACATGTAAGCCAATTTGTGGCAAAAAGCTTGCGTTACGTAAATATTACAACATCTTCCAGATATTAATATATTGAAATAGCTTCGGGCTCTAAAATAATATAGTTTACCTGCTTAAAAGCATTATATAAACCTTAGATCAGGAGATATTTTAGACTGGTAATTTCAATAGATGTTTTTAAAATTCGACGTAAAATTTTGGTTTTATTGAACTATTCACGAGGAAACATTTATTTATTTCCCACCGGTGGGTGAAGACAGTGGGTCCACGGGTAGCGACTCATTTATTCATTTTTCGATAACAAAGGATATCAAGTGTTACCTTTGTGAATTCGCTTAGCGTACTTACAAGAAAACAAATCGATTTCCTCCGCGGCCATGTGAGCGTTCGGCACCAGCAACAACCGCGGCCGCCGCCGCCGACCCATGAACCGTCAGGCACGCACAGATCTACTCTTCTAAGCAATTCCGGATTATGTGTCTTCCCGTTAATCAATTTAAACAAATAGCTTACCAATGCTTATATCCTACGCACTCCTAGCTCATCGTATCCCACCATACCAAGTATAAATAGAGTATGATATTGTCTCAAGTATAAATAGCTAATAAAATAGTTCTGTATTCTCTCCATCATGGGACTATATTTAATCTCATGAGGAGCCCAGATGTCTGCGTTGCTTTCTAGCTGACTCCTAACCAATGCATTGTATTTAAAGCAATTGTGGCCCTAATATTCGTAAAACCCAGCACTCTACGTAACATAACCCCTAAATTTCTAAAAGCTTATTTAAAGATTTTATCAATGTTTATGCTCTCTAAAGGATAAATTTGTTGTAAATCTCACCTCAAGATCTCGTACTTCAGTTACTCTTTTGACACGTTCTGTGTCAACTTTGTACTCGTGATGGTAAGGAGCATGCGACTTTGAGAATGAGATAGTCAAGCATTTACTCCACGCCACCACTGCATCGATATCCTCCTGCAATCCTCCCTCTTCTGAGGAGTTCTTAAGAGTATGGCATAGGCTACGAAAAAATGTTATTACATGTCCAATACAAAAAGGCCAATGTCAAATACTTTATTACCTTTTGATAGAGGCGATTATTGGTGGGTAAAAAGCGGGTGGAAAAATTTTCTTTTTGACAAAAGTATAACTCTTAGTACATAGTTTATAAATAGATCACCTAGATAAAAGATCAATAAATCAAATGTATTTTTTTTAATATTAAGATAGCCCTAATTTCTTCAAAAGAACCCTCGAAAACCTGTTTTTTTCATGTTCTAGGCTCAGGTATAGCCTTAACATTTAATGATAATTTGAGGTCATCAGCAAACAATAAACATCTCGCGTCTTTTACCACATTGGGTATATCGTTTATCATAATCAAAAATTCTAGCGACCCCAAATTACTGCCTTGACTGACCCCAGAACGCGTGTTCTTTGTGTTAAAGATCTGAGGTGCAATTGACCTGTTCTTTTTTTCATCAATATTCACGATTCGAAAACCGTTCCCTTATCTCTTTTCAGTATACAGGTTATAAAATAAGCGTGCGTATCCTTTATTAAATGAAAACAAGCGATGTGTTTCATTTGACCTTCAGTGACGTCATCACAACACATTTCCATACGAAAAAAAATATTTCTTGAACTTTGGCAGGGATCTGATACTAAACTTAATGATGACGTAATTTCCTGCAAAAACTAAAATGCTTATAAAATTTGTTCAAATATCTATGCCAATGGTATTAAAATTGATGATCATATGGCTATTCGGCTAAGCAAATTAGCCCGTTTGACAATTGAAATCGTACATTTTTGGATGTACATGAATAGATACGATTATCTTGTTTTGTTCTTGACAACCAAAAACGTACGATTTCAATTGGCAAACATGGCGAAAAAATTCAGCAGCTGGTGAGCACAACCGACCGAATGTAGCAAGATATCATTATTGACTAAATCGAATGCCTTTTTAAAGTCAAAGTATACGGTGTCGATTTGCATCACGTGAACGGGTAAAATACTTTGAAATTTACAAAGACAAGTAAGATGTTAAAACTGCGTGCTTTCCATATACAGACAGACAAACAGAAATACAGACAGCGGAAGCTTAGTAATAGCATAGACAATTTTTGGCCCCCGTTTGGCACCCTACGGGTATGGAACCCTAATAACAACGCGTTTACCAAAACTCGAGTGAAAGATAATAAGAGTAGGTATGAAATATTGCCCAGATCTTGGACGATGTTTAGTATTTCTCTCCCAATTTTTGACTACAAAATACAAGGAAAACGCATTATTGGTTTTAAATTAAGAGTAACATTACATAACCGTAGAAAAACCCTCGAAATCGTTCCCCGTTATTTTTTCACAGGAGCCAGAATCACCGTCCTTGGATTATGAACATTTTATAAGCGGCCTCGTCTAAAATAAGAAAATTGTTAGCTTACTTCTTATCATTGTAACTTCTTAGAATTGCTTCGGATATTATAATTATAAACTAGCTTTTGTCCGCAACTCCGTCCGCCTGAAAAAGATTTTCGTGGAAATAAGGTAAAAAAAGGAACATGATTTTTCGAGCGTTAATAGATGGAAGTTTTGTGTAACAATATCAGTTTTAATAATACATAATACTGATATTGTTGTACTAAAACTGCCATGTCCCGAGTTAAATCCGACAGCAATTTTATACAGTATTATAAGTTCAGCGCCTCCATATACACGATATTTTTGTTTTTCCATAAGATTACTGTCGGACTTGATTCGGGACATGGGAACATACGAAAAGCATAGGGCGTTTATGGTCTGTCTCTGCGCATTATTGATCGTCATGGCAAAACAAAGGCGTACAGGAAATTGAAGCCATTTAAATTGAAACGGCAAGTCATTTAGTGGTATTCTGGGAATCATAATCTGTTTCCAGGACGACAACTCATCATTATGACGATGTCCTACAGATGGTTGTACAGCTTCAAAACCTTTAGGGATATGGGGGCACCGATTTTTAGTTTAAGGCTATGAAGTGGTATACCATCAGATTTATAGAATTTAAAAATTCTGTCTGTTAGTGCACAGCCTTATTTAGGTTTAGGATAGTATCACTAGAGAGATATCCGCGTAAAGGGGAATTTATTTGATCTATTGATTTGATCTCGGCGCTAAATAACTCTTTCGCTAAACCAGGGTAGCTGTCGATTTTAGTGAGATGTTACTCGTACGTTCGGGTTAATAGCTGCGATCAGCTCCTATGTGTTTTAGCTGTGAAAGATTATGGTTATCTGGATGGCTCACATCTGTTTTTCTACTTGAGCAATTTGTTTTTAAGTGCTGACTAAATGAGGGAGCGTTTCAGGCATGTATTCATTTCATCAACTCGCGTTCTCCAATCTTGATGAATACTTTTGCACAACGTACTCAACGGACAACGAAATAATTAAACTTTTATGCAAACCAGCCCAATCACTACTTTTACCTTGTTCATGCCAAGGTCCACGTGTCTAGAAGCGTAGTAGTCGTAGGGCATCCTTGAGACGCTGCAGAGATCGCCATTATGACAATATCATCACCCTAAGCTGGAGGGGTTTGCTGTTATCCGTTGAGAAGTTCCCGTATTCACCTTCCAGTGTCATGATCAGACCCTGGTTACCATATTTTACAAAACTACTTATAAAAACCGCACAAATAATCCCAAACTCGAGAATACACATCATTGCCTTACACGTTGGTAATGCAAAGTAAATTTATAATATTTAGGGTATCATAGGCATAAACTTTTTATATGTCCTGTCTGTCACACTATTATAACTCAGAAACAGTTTTTTATTTTTACAGCTCGGCTAACTTTATTTAGAGTACATTACAAACTAGAAAAGATCAATTAGAAATAATTAATTTCAAACTCAATATAAAATAATGTTCAGAGTATCCAAAAGCCATGGACTTCGCTACATATCTTGGCTAAATAATTCAAATAAATCCTTCTAAAACTTTCCAGATGAACAATTCCAACGGATCGCAAGTACTCCTGAAACGGCTGGACCTGAATTTGGCCGGAAACTTCAGCTGTGAGGTGACTGCAGAAGCGCCTCCCTTCTCCACATCCATCGCTTACAAGTATCTTGACATTATAGGTGAGCTACAATGTTTGTTTCGAACGCCTTGACCAATAATGTGGATAGCAAATATTAGAGGGACATGCAGTGCTTTGGAAGGCACGTTGAGCTGTAAATATTTAAGGCGATAGAGCTCACTATCACGCTGGGCCGTTATAGTCGACGGTAAACTGCACTCTACCCCAAAGTCCATGCTTGGACTCATCTTAGACACGTTCTTGATGTCCTGAGGGTATTTTCTGTTTTCTATATATAAAATCTATGATGCGGTGATACAACCTTAGGTAAAGTTTTCAGGCCAATTACATTTTCTAAGCGGAATTTTCTTTTGTTGCCGTCACTCCGCGTATGAGTACAATAATTAAGGTGCTTATTGTGTAATTTAGGTATCTAAATTAGAAGCTCGATAAGTGTCACTACAAATAACAACAGAAACGACAATGAAATAAAGTTCATATCAGCGTACATTGCAAAATGGCTGTTGCGACCATCGCTGCGCCTCTGAATAGCGCAAAATAGGAGAAAATAAAACTTTTGCATGAACGCGATTGTTCGATCGAAAATTCCTGTGTTCTTATTTAAAGCTATCAAAGTACAAAATTTACATAACATAATCTTCATGACATGAATATCTCAAGGGGCGTCAGAGGTGTTCTCAAGTGTGAAATTAAAGTCACAGTCCACAGTGTATCAAACAACACCTGCTTTTAACCGATAGATTGTTTTCAATGAGTACTTATTTAATTTGAAACTCTTAGTACTATAAATTAAACGGTATGTACTTAATTTTGTCTATGATTTGATAAATTTTAGCATATTTTTATATTTCCATATTAATTTTTTCGATTACTTGAGTTTTAGTAGAATGCTTTGAAAGAACGAGGAAATTACCTCTAGAGGAGTTGAACCCACGATCTCTAGGTTACTAGCGTTACCTAGATCACTGGACCAGAGGGGCATTCATAAATATGTAAGTACCAGCTATTTTCTTTCGAGAAAAACATTTAAATTAGAAAAACCGGTTAACTGAAAATTATAGAATCGCCAAATAAACGTTCTCGTTAAAAACATAATACTCATATTATGTCGATACGCAAAGACAGGGTAGCAATAAAACACGTATAGTCGTGTATAGACAGCTACTTTATAGGACCCAGACTCTGTATTTATGTCGTCAGCAAATCATAGAAACCGATATTATCATTCGGGAGATCGTGAAGTATGAAATCGAAAATCTTCTACCAAAAGTCAAATAAAGGTGCAGGACGAGCGGAGCGAGGAAGCATGATAGGTTTACATGTGAATAAATTTAGAGAGCGGAGCGAAGTGGAGCGGTGCGACGCGACCTCTCAAGTTTTAATAAAAAATACGATCTGCCTAGGCAGTTTATGATGTGCCAAATTCTATGATATGCCGACGACATAGCGACTTGAAATTTTGTCGACTGTTATTTTGCGCAACGTTGCCATTGTCACTGTCTAGTTGGAACGAAATTTCGTTCTTGTAATTTAATTTTACTAGGAAAGTGTCCAAGTATTTAAAAGTGTGTCTTAGAGCTGTCTGGAGATATTCTGAAATTTTCATAGTTTGTCCTTCGAGTTAAACCTAACAAAAATTATAATTATTGTGACCTAACTATTAGGGTTTGTTTTGCAGTTAGTTCGTTCAGAACTCAGAATATATTTCGTGGTTCTGAGGCTTTATTGTTTTGATAAGTTTTTCTTACCACTTTATAATTCTAGACCTTATTGCTCTGAGCTAATCATATTTACACAGTATACATACCTGAGTGATCGTAGCATATTGATAATCAAATAAACCTACATAGGTTATTGTTCCTATTGAAAAAATATATATCTAGGACTTTTTTCTTACATACAAGATAATATATTGATATTATTTTTTGTGGGTGGCGGCTGGACGAGGAGGACGGAGGACCGACATGAGTGGTGAAATTTGGGAAAGGCCTATGTCCAGCAGTGGACGAACACGGGCTGATGGATGGATGGATGATTATTTTATAAAAGCTTGTGATCATAGTCCGCGGAGGCTTCAGAACATTAAAACACATATCTGTTATTTTATGAAATTTATACCCGAGTCTTATAATCTATACTGAGGGATTTCCGATCTACGGTCCGCGGCCCAAAACCGGCCCGCGACCACTAATTCAATCTGCGGTCGCTGGCCGGACATGTTCGATATCTGGCCTGCCATAGTTTATTTAAAATGTAATGAAAATAAAATAATAGTAGTTTATGAATTACAATTTCAGCGAGTTTTTTAATAGAACACGAGTGTTTTAATACCCAGTTATGTATAGTTTCATACACTACTTTATCTAAACTCATGTCTACTAACCTGTTTCCATAATTTTTGTAAATTTGTCGTCAGCCATTTTTTATTATTCTTGTAAAAGCTTGTTCTGAAAGTGTTCGTAATTTCCGTCTTTATTTCCAGAATGTAAGGTGGAATCAAATATCATTCATAATTATTTTGACCCATAAAACCACTGTAAGTAATAAATACATTTTCTCAAAAACTATGGCGCAACAAACAGTTCATCCATTGACAGACCGAGTCCAACGCGCCGTAAAGCTGTAGACAATACCTGGCCGAAAATAAATTTTAACTGTAACCTCGTTACTATTTTGTACATATGTATTGGAGAACATTATTTAAAAACCTCATTGGTATTTGATATTAAACCTCAGACATGGCTGTATGGGCTAAGTTCCCTTTGCCTTCCTAGTTGATATCACATGTACTGTAATCTCAGACAAAGTTTTTGTATAGCATTATGTTGTTCGGAGACCTATACTGTAATTTAATTTTTTTATTTTTTAGAGGCGTTCATGAAAAATATTTTTCATTATGCCAGTAGTTTTGAGTTCGTAATGAGGATTTTACGATATGAGGTTAGATAAAGAAATATGTTTACCATGCCCATCTTTCAAAACATAATAGAATATTTATATTATATAAATGTTAGGTTCAGATCAAATCAAATAGTTTATTTTGTTAAGTAGATACATAAAGTATACTTTCCACAGGTCAAATTTAATCTTTATAAAAACAATAGAATATTATGAAACAAATATAATACGGGAAACAAATATAATAATTATATAATTGGCCAATAAAGTTATACATATGCATAAAATAAAGAAATATAGGAATTAGAATAATGCAATTAATAAATAAGTTGACAAGTAAACTAAGTAGACCATATATAAATATAATGCCTTACCAAATATATACTAATAATATTTAAAAAATTAAAATATTATACATACCTACACATTGCGATTAATAAATAAGTTGATAAATAAATAAACTATAAATAGGTATAATGCCTAAATCCGCCCATTCGATTAATCTTGCTGAGAAGAAGGACAAAAGAAAACCGCAAGATATATAGAAACTTAGCAAGATATGTATTTTTTATAATTTCATGTCTTTTATTTTCATAATATGGCCTAATGCTATTACGGTATCTTTAACTTAAATAAAAATATTGTTTAACTGCGTTTAACTTTAATAAGTAAAGGATAAAAATTTAAGAGACATAATAAATTGTGACATGAGGAAAAAATATATCTGTCTAATGAGGTAGGAAGTTAAAATACTAAGCAAAACATGACCTACCTGTCTCATATTAGGTTATTGATTTTATAATATGATTTTCTCAAAAGAGTCAAAAGTCCCTGCTTGATATAATTATAGTTTAAAATTATTTTCTGGAAAACTAAGGACCTCCTTTGGAAGTTTATAGTAAAATCTACAAAAAAGGTGCCCACTTTTGCAAGTCTAACTTTTTGGGAAAGCCAGTTTATGTTTCTTCCTAGTGTGTAGTTTCAGATTCAGATTTCTTACTGGTAACGGATTATTATAGGTCTTTACAAATGGTACACGTTTTAAAAACATAACGTAAGAACATTTAGTACATAGCTTAAAATAATAGCCATGGAGGTACATAAAATTCGTATAAAAATAATAATAAATTATCAATTTATCCTACGTATTTGTTTAAAAGTAATATTATAAGAATGTAATGTATAACGCTGTTTTAAGTTCTGCACACAGCACGTGCTTCAGCTATATATCTCTGTTGCAATAGAATATCCCTGACACATTAAGTAAATGCCAACCGAAACAAGGTCGAAGCAAAGTCCGCCCAGCGCCCTGCGCCAAAAATATCTCATTCCCTATACGAAAAAAATTGCGTCAAAGTCAAAACAACAGGATGTTGATAAACGAGAAGATCTTGGCCCTTGGGAGTTAGTGGAGGAATCAGTGTGGCCCTTAGGCTAAAAAGTTTGGATACCCCTGATCTCCAATAATGACAAAGTAGTAAAAATAATTTGTCTATAAACTAAATATATTCGCGAAATTTTAATGAGAAGGGAAAAGTTTGCTTAATATTATTATTTATCTGTCCGACTGTATGTACAATGCTCCGTTTTAGCTCGAGAACAGATTTGGATGCGGTTTTCTTTAGTAGCATCGTAGTGACCTTGGTCAATAGATAAGGTAACTTTCGTTTTTAGAGCCAAATTCATACTGGAGACTCGGTAAGTGGAAGTGGTCAGTACCAAGGTTCAAAGTCCCTTTCTATGAAATACGCAAAATAAAATTTAGACTTCCTATACTGATAGATTCGAGGTTGTTCCTGGCAACCCTGGCCGATAATAAAACGATATAATGCGTCCCAACAAGACAGTGATGATTAATATTGTGTACGATCAGCTGATTGGATCATTTATTGTGACTACATTTTGTTCTAATTCATGATTAATCTTATTTTATTGTTAGAAAATTATTATGGAATATTATTTTCAATAATTATCTTTTTATGTTTTACATTATTTTTTTATGTAGGTATTTTAATTGTTGCTTTGACGTGTATACCTAAGTGTGCTCCAGCTGTACATAGGTATATAGATACTGAATAAACGCTTTGACTTTGACGCTGAACAATTATAGGTATACGCACAAAATAATATTTTTCGTATTTTCCAAAAAGAGTTATTGAACCTTGTTCCTGATCACTTACATAGTCTCCAGTATGAATCTTGCTATATACACGAAAGTCACTTTATACAGGCTGTAAGATGTGTTGATACAATAACTGCCAAGCCAAAAAATTACGATAATATTTTTTTATCTTACGCGCAAATAAAAAATACACTGGAAGAAACATCTACTCAAGCAAAGCCTAGCCAGTAATATATAATAACTGTTAGAACTAAACAGACTTTCAGGAATAGTAATCTACTTTAATCTCGGATATCTGAGAAATTCTTTGCGAAATCACGATCCCTTCACGAGTATTCAGTAAGAGGATTAATGCTCTGAAGGGCAATAAAGGTGTTTATAAAAAATAGTTATTTTAATTGTTCAAAGGTTTTCAATAACGTAAAATTAAAACTGAAATACATTTAAGGGTACAAACAACCATATCAAAAAAATGAATTATTTATGAAAAAGAATTTAGTTTTTTTTTACGGTAATAAACATATACCGCATATCATTAATATTCTGAAAGTTCAGTTCTTCTGAACGCCAGAAAAAAGTGAATCCAATTTGGTAACACGTAAATTGATTTTTATTGTTACTCTCACTCAATCTTGTTCTAGGTAGTTGTAGGTTTTCATAGAGAATTAGGTGGTCGGAAAAGAACTTTCCCCTTATTCTCTATCAAGTTCAGAAAAGCAATTCCCTGAAAATTGACAAGATAAGATTACTTAATCAATTTCGGACTCAACATTGTTTGGTAATGTGATTGCTATTGAAAAGTATATAGAGATATGACAAAACATTACCTATATCGTCACGATTGAACCCCCAATAGGCAAATTACAGTTCACACTCGGCACACCCGCTTTTTACCGACGATTATTTCGTCCCAAACGTGATGGGTGGTGAGCCTTTGCTGTACTTTGCGCACAAATTGAGACACCGAACACAAATTAATGAGCACCACGAGAACTGAACCCACAACCTCTGGGGCCCTACCACTCGGCCACAGACGTAATCATATAACAATAATATTTATTGTTGATATTTGTAAATGTACAGCAGCATTCACCAAAAAGTTCAAAATAATTATGCTGACCGATAGTACCGATCTAGCAATTTTGCCGACTTCTTTCTTCCTGAAACCTACGTCCCCTGGAAGTCGGTGCTCTTTATTTTTTGCATTGCTAAACCACAAGGAAGTGTTTTAGCAATGCAAGACAAATAGACATTTGGCCAGCGTCACTACGAACGCCCCTGCCGCTATCAGAAATTTTGCCAGAAAAGGTGCCAAATGACGATGGTTTTGTGACGGTGCAAAGGAGGAAACGCCAATCACGATCAACCCAGAACCTCTGCGACAAAGCTCTTATAGAGCCTAACTCAAAGTTGCCTGCACTTGGCTGCTTTTTATTACGTGTCCAGTATTTCCTCGTTTACAAAGTCAAAAAATATATCATCATGATTTGGTAGATGAGTCGAGTCCTAGACTTTTTGGGCATTGACATCTAAGAAAAATATTTTTACCTACCCAGACGCCGATATGCCGATGTTTTTTGTTACTTTTCTTTTCATTATTTTATTTGCGATACAATAAAACTTTATTTCTACATACAGAAAGCAAGCAAAATAATCAAATATCAATGATAATGTACAATCAAGTGACCTTATCGCTTCAATCCAAGTACAGGAAGCACGGAAAAAAAAAATTTCTGCTTTTGAAAAAATTATCCATTTGTTTCTTTTTCATAATTTCAGCGGCACCACAAAAGGGTCCCTATCTGGATGCCAACAAAGAGGACTACCGTCCAGGCGAGGTGATGAAAGCCAACTGCTCCTCAGCACCAGCGCGCCCTGCTGCCAACCTTACCATCTACATCAACGGTGAGCCCGTGAGTATCACCACCAATAACATCTTTTAAAATTTCTGGTAACTTCGTCCATCACTAGTACTCTCACTACGAAACCAAGCGGCCAAACAACTTCCGTCATGACACCATAAGACGCCGCACTGGGAGACTGAGTTCAGGCAGTTGTGTGGTTCGTTAATGATTTCCGTAAATTTTTACTGCTTTGGAGCCTGTTTCATCCACTGCTGGACAAAGACCTTTTCAAGATTTCGCCATTCTTTACGGTTCTTCTGGAAAAAATGCCCATACTCACATACGTGGGGCAGGTGGGTTGGTGAGCGCGTTGCTGAAACTATCGTGCCAGTGACAGTGACAGCTCTAACGCCCACCTGCTTGGGAGAGTGATCTCCCAATTTCAAAATTATCTACCAGTCTCACCCCACCTCTTTGGAAGTCAGAAGGAAATGTCACGTCAAGACTAAGTAGGGTCTACAAGGGACAAATAAAAAAATCTGTTCAACACCCCGACACAAACCCGAAACCGATTTCTTATAGATCTTGTCAATTGGTTCCTGCATAATATTACAGTCCAGCACCCGTAGCATGCGCCAAACACGCACGCACGACTGACATGACATGCGTTGAAATTTAAAAGGTGAAAGGTATTGATTTGTACTTTTACCGGCTAATTTCTTCCTGAAAAGAATTTGGCAAAAGTGTTATATGGTACCATCGGTTAGAATATATACTTTTTTACTTCTTAGTGAATGTCTTCTACTAAATTTGAGTTCGGTTACTATTTTTTGTTATGGGTTTATTTTATCAACCTGGAATTGATATATGAAGACTTATCATTCCGAGAAAAAAAAGAACATAATACTTTTCCATTTTAGCAGAATCCAATGACGAATATCCTAAAAACACGTTTATTAAAAAATAAGTTGCGAAAATAACATAATCTTCAAATAATATGAAATAATAAACTTATAAAAAGGAAATATTATGGGCCGCGGATGGGAGATGTTGACAAATATTTCACAAAGAAATGTGAAACTTCGCGATAAAAAGCCGCACGCGTAGTTGTCGTGCTCAAACCCTATTGTCTTGAAACAAATCACGCACGCGCGGCTCGTATACACTGCGTGTTTTCACAGACATATATGTATGTGGCATTGGTCATGATCGCTTATTTAGTATAGGTAGTAAATCGCTTATTTTGACAGATGTGCATGTGGCAAATAAAGTCGCGCGTTATCATGTTACGAGTGCAAGAAGGGTATGTTTTATAATTGCAACACGCTAGGCAGCGATGAATAATTTTAAAATGCAATCTTTAAAAAATATAACCCAATTTCACTTCAATTTTTTTAATTACCCTCGTTCCAGCACCGGTCATCAGAGACCAGCTTACACCCATCAGAGACGGGCCTCTACTGGACTAACGTGAAGGTGGAAGTGAATGTGACGCCAGCCCTCTTCCCCGGAGACAGGATGAGGGTGGAGTGCGTGGCGTCCATCTACACTGTGTACAAGAGTACAGCGACGCTGGACTTCTTCAGGCCTGGAGCGGATCCAAGGCCTGCGCGAAGTGAGTTGGTTTCAAATATTGGTATGCAGGTTGTAATTTTTTCACGTTTTATCAAAAGTTCTTCTATGGAAGTGGTTCAGGATGACCAGTAGAGCATGTGGTTTAATTTAATGAACCCGTCATGATTACACCCTGTATAAGGTGACAATTATTTGTATAGCCAAATTTAGTAACAAGGTGAGATGAGAATTTTTGTTAAATTCGTTTTTTTTTTCGTTTTCCCTACAAAAGCAAGTCCAGCTCCGAGTCAATTGCTATTGGGACGTCAACAAAGTCAACATGTTATTTTGCTAAATGAACAAAAATGTCATCCATCCATGATACTGGTTACTTACCAAGCCCTCAATATGAATTTGGCTCCATAAATAAATTTCACATAATATATCTAGGTGTAAGAAGACATTCATTTATCCATCAAAATTCAAAATTAAGTCTCTATCAGTAATCAAATCAGCATTACAGCTCAATCACCTCGTTTGCACAATTTTAAAATTATAATTTTGACTTTCCTAGGTATTGGCTAGGGCTGGGCTTGCGTTTGTATGGAAAAGGAAAATAAAAAATTACGAACTTCCCAAAAAGAGTACTTAATCGAACTTTGATACCGACTACTTATCGAGTCTTCAGTGTGAATTTGGCTAGATAAATTTATGTCACCTTTACGCATATCGTAAAATTTGGGTAAAGAAATATATCAATTGTGGAAACTTATGTAAATTATATCAATATCAAATTATTTATCTTGTAAAATAGATACATAAAGTTTACTTTCTACATGTCAAAGTTAATCTTTACAATATTATATCCTTAGAATATTAAATATATATATATTAGGGAAATACATACAAAAAATATTAAGGTTGGGCTACTAAAATGTAATAAAATTATGCACCTGCATAAAAAAGAGAAATCTAGGAATAAAAATATTATATATAGGTATACTTAATACAATGAACAAATAAGTTGATAAATAAATACGGGAAATACATACAAAAAATATTTAGGTTGGGCTACTAAAATGTAATAAAATTATACACCTGCATAAAATAGAGAAATATAGGAATAAAAATATGATATATACACATTGATGTATATACCTATACATAATGCAATGAACAAATAAGTTAAAAAATAAACTAAATAAACCATAAATAAAAATAATGCCTAACCATCCGCACCATTCGATTAGTATTGCTAAGAAGAAGGGCAGGAAACTTAGCAAACATGTCTTTGTTTCAATTATATTACGGTATGACGGCATACCGTAACATTTAGGTAGATAAATATATTGGTACCATTATACTTTGGTATGACATCATACAGTAACATTTGGGTACTGAAATATAATGGTACCAATATATTTCTGTATACCAGTGCGTCATTTCTATATAACGTATGGCGCTCAGATGTGGTCTCTTACAAAGGGATTGATATACCGATTTAAGGTCGCTCAACGAGCTATGCATCAAGTTATGTTTGAGGTATGATTCTTTGATGGATAGAATCTGAATCTGACCTCATGCCCGCTAGACTGACGATCTGAAGGACGTTGTTGGTGGCTGGATGAGGAGGACGGAGGACCGCCAAGAGTGGTGAAATCACAGTCCAGCAGGACATAAACACACGGCTGATGAATGGATGGATGGAATACATTTCTCTAAAGCCGTGCACGGAATGTTTTCTCTTCCACCCCATTTTAACAGTTATTGACGTGATCTCTCTGCGAAAAAACGCGCAGTACGAGAGGGGCTGATTCAGGGCGAAGATGAAAGTAGTACAATATGATACAAGTGTAATGTCTAATGCTCACGCGTTTCATACGACGTTTTTCAACACACTTACGAGGAAAAATAATAAAATTTCACTGTCTTATATTTCCACAAAATCAAAACCACTTGATAATTTTCTATGAAAAATGGCGGCAGAGATTTTGTTTATGTGCGCCACAGCCACCGGTCACATGCGCGGGCAGATGGAAGTAGAGGCACTGACGTACCCGCCAAACAGCCAAATATAAAATATTAACAAACTGAATTTTGAATTAGAGCGAACTCAGAGATCCCTACTAAAGGTTATGCACTTTAAACCGTATAGATTCCCTACTCAAGAACTGTACTGTTTTACAAAACTACTAACCGTAAGAAAGTTGTACATACTGAACTTACTGATGCAAAAGCATAAGTCACTGTCTTACTATCCCACGAACAAAAGAAGAAAAGATATCGTTGATTCATATAGTGTTAGAACAAAATTTGCAATGCATCAATTTAAAAAACAATCTGTTTACATTTACAATAAAATAAACAAACTACTTTACATCTACCCACTACTATTATTTGATTGCAAAAAGAAAGTCACCGAATGGTTATTGACCTTACAATATGAAAAAGTAGAGCAACTGCTAAAAGTTATTGTGTGAGAACTTTTATAAGATATAATTTTTTAAGTAGGTATAAATCGTATATTATTATTACTATCATTATTATTTGGTATATATTCAAATATCAACTATTTATTTATATAATTTAAGCTACTATTTATATAAATTTTATTTATTACATTATTTATGTATAAGAATACTAATGGAATAATGTTTAATAAAGCTATTTATTTACCTATAGTTGTAAGCATGCACCCAACCTATCCCCCTCACAACCTTAACTTACTTATACCTAAGTTTTTCAATTTTTTCATTTTGTTGTTATTAGTATCAAATATGTAGAATCTTAACAGTAACTTATATCTATGTATTTTTTTTTGTTGCTCTTGAAGAGCACCTGTTATAATGGAAGAGCGGGGTATCCTGGCACAGGTACTTCGGGGCTTCCTTTTAAGTAGGTACACTGATGTAATTAGTATGTAAGTTTTGCACAATAAAGAAATTTTATTATTATTATTTATTATTATATTATTTATGTACTTACAACAAAGATTAGAGTTATATTGTTAATAAAAATAAATAATTTGATAAAATAAAATGACTATTTATTATATTTTAACTGAGATAGTTTATTTACTCGCAAAATTTTTACAATTTCTCAAGACATCACAACTCTTTGCTTAGATAAAAAAAAATACTGTAATGTAAAAAACTCTAGTGCGATAATGTATAGTAAAAAACACGTTTGTTTAATATGCTCTATTATGACCCTAAAAACGCTGCAATAAGGGCCACTTTATAAGCAAGTGTGTTAAAAAGTTATTTTATTTTTCAAAACTGAAATAGCTAGCAAAATTTCCAAAATACAAAATATAGATATTGTTAAGACTCAGCTAATAAAATATTATGTTTGATTTCTGTACATCAGGACAAAAAGTTTGTTTGAAGACCTCGTTTCAATAATTATTTCTATCGAGGAATATTTTTTCATCGTGTTTAAAAAAAAATATAGGTACACTAGCTAGATTCAAAATGCATATACAAGAAATTTATGTATTTTATTGTATAATGTGTATTTTATGAACTACTTACGAAAAAAACGCACCCCTATTATATTTACAAGGCCCAAAGAACGATATTACGTATATTACGTACGACCGATATTTGACGCTTGCTATAAATATCTTCACCCACAACTATTTCACTCAGAGTAAGAAAACACATATACCTATATGATAATGCCAATGGCCCAGCAATAATAATAACATAATTTTCAAATTACCTTTTTTTAAATTACAGTAACATACAACGGCGCCACCAAGCGTCTTCCAAGCTGGATCTTCCTTTTCCTCCTGTGCTTCCTCCCAATGTTGGTCGGCCAGGAGTACATGTACAACGAAGATGGCTTCGATGACATCATCACGCAGTACTATGACGAGGAGAGTCAAAATAACTTTATCTTATCACTTGTCGGAGGGTGATTTGTGAAGTGAATTGATAGTATTTAAGGAATTTATAGATGTTAATAACGGATGCACAAAGACACGTGTCTATCTGATGATGACTTTTCTTTAACGAGTCGAAAGCCAAATATGAGCCCACACAGCACATAAAGTGAGTGCATATATTGTATCCGTTATCAATATTAAATCACTGTAATTTCAATGAAATGAGGAATTTATAAGGAACACCACACATTTCGTGAACTAACGCTAAAGCAAAATCAAATAAATGTATCTGTAAGTAAGTACTACGGGTTTATTTGAAGAATACTATTGCATCCCTCCCCACTCCAATACGAAGTGAGGATGAGTATATCAACGTAGTTATACGGATATTCTTTGCGTACAGCGACTTGTGAGAGCAATGTGATTGTTTTAGCAAGAGGAGCCAAGAGTAAATCTTACACATGCACATAACGTCAGATTGAGCACTTCATTTTGCATTAATCAGTACTGAACTTAGTTTTTCAATTAATATGTAAGATATTTAAGAATTCACCCCATAAATCATACACTTGTAGTTTACTTTATAGAAAAAAATGTTTTTTCTCTAAATACCAATATAAACCCGTAGTATGGAGTAAGTACTTCACGGAAAGCCATTAGTTTTTGAATAATAACAAATCTACAAGTTTTTTATATCGTATACACTTTACATTTTCAAAATTTGTGTTTCTTTTAACAATACGAAGGAAATACCTAAATTCGCGCGCATTCCGCCCAACCTAACCGAGCCGGCTCGGTTTCCCTTTGTCCGCAGTCCTGCTTCAGCTGTCGGACGCGGAGCCTGTATTGCTTGCGCTTTAAGCACGATTTTAAAACGCTCGCTCGCTTGTGCCGGCAGTAACTCGGTGCAGCCTTAAGGCAGTACTTACTCCAAAAATAAAAAAAAACAACAATTTTTTTCTTCTTTTCCTGAAGCATCTTTTCCGCACTGGCCCCAAACGGAGCTAAGAACAGTGAAAGATTGACCAAACCTGGATACACCTAGTCATGGATAAATTATATTTATTAATAAAAAAAATATATACATATTATTGGCATCAGTCGGCCCCAAAGTGGGCCGAAATATATTTCGAAAATACAATATCTTATTATTATTATCTGAAAGTGAACAAATAATAATATAAATTATATTTATCTACGACCTACGTGTACCCAACGCTTGTTAGATAAATATGGAAATATTTAAAATAAAGTTGATGCCGCCAATTTATCCAAAGCTACCAACAATTTTCATAAAGACACTATTTACCTCAATCTTGCTGTTCCCATCAGTTTTTGACAATATATTTTATGAAGCCAAGTGGCTATGTCTTCTTCAAACAACCTATGCGCCTTCACATTCCAACCTGCCAAAGGCCATCTCTTAACAATCATTTTTATGTCGTGTGGACCATCAGATAGCACACAATACACACACAATTACACGAAACGGTCTTAAAAAGAGCTTGGAATGGAAAGTGGAAAGTAGCAAACTTCTTAAATTATATATTTAGTTTTATTAAATTACTTTGTTTAAAATATTTTCGCCTATCTCTCAGATATGACATAACTGTAGAATATTTTTTTAAATGTAAGTTTTCTTTAGCCGTTGATCAAATGCTGTCCGCTTTTGGCAATTTTTAGCTCTTAGCTTTTATTTTCAATAAAGCACCTTTCTCAATGTGAGTTATTTGGTACGGTTTTAGTATCAGAATGTTTTCTGTTCTATATGAAAATGGCAGAGTTGAAATCTATTGGATAGGATAAACACTGATAAAATAAAATGTTTTATGGAGTAAGTTTAGCGGGCCAGATAAAGTTCCAAAACGATACAATCTTAAATAATAAATTAAGAATTATCTATTTTTAAAATTTCTTTGTAAAGTTTTAATATAATAATAGGCTGTGTTTTCATTTAAGTTTTAGCAAATAATTAATTAAATTTATTGAAAAAAAATTAAACAGAAGCACTTAATTTGGTCACGGTTAAAACTGAAGTAATTTAGTAATAACACGAGAAGTTTTGCAACATTCCGATAGTTAAAATACCAAATAAATTATGTGAAAGCCAACCAAAGATTTTAGTCGTAAGAACAATCTTGTAAATAAAATTTAATGTAAAAATAAGTTTTTTTTTGAGCTTTGTGAGAAATGAAAAATGAATGTGAACTAAACAATTCTAAAAGCAACCGAAAATACCTACAGTGCTTCCAAATTGATAATACACATAGAAATGTATAGCTGAGCGACTCCACGCGCAAAATCTGTCGTTGATTGTATAGAATACTAGCTTTTGCCCGCGGCTCCGCCCGCGTGTTATTCGGTTTAACGACATGCTTTTTTCCGGGATAAAAAGTAACCTATGTGTTAAGTTAGGTTATAAGCTATGTCCCTTCTAAATTTCATCCAAATCAATCCGTTTAGCCGTTTCAGCGTGAAAGAGTAACAAACATATGTACACACACACACACACACACACACACACACACACACACAAACTTTCGCATTTATAATATTAGTGTGAAGTGTGATGAGATAACATAGCCTTGTCTTATTTCACCACAAACAATTAAAGTCTGCGCTAATTAGACACCTGCACATCTAAAAAGATCTACTTGGGTGAATCATCAAATGATTTGAAAGTAGGACAGAGATAGAATTTATTCACTCGTGCAAAAGAGACGGTAATAGAACAGAATCATAATATGATTCATCCAAAGTGGCCTTTTTAAGGGACCTGATGTATGAAATAACAAAGCTTTGTCTTATTTCACCACAAACGAAAATGACAGCGCTAATTAGACACCTGATTTTTTAATGATATTGATCTATCCTACAGGAACCACGCATTTTTCCAGGATAAAAAGTAGCCTATGTATTAAGTTAGCTTATAAGCTACATCCATTCCAAATTAAATCCAAATCCGTTCAGCCGTTTCGGCGTGAAAGAGTAACAAACATACACACACATACACGCATAAACTTTCGCATTTATAATATTAGTTGGAAGTAGGATAGTAGGATGTAAGGAATTTTGCCGAACAGTGGCGAAGATTTGTATGCGCATTATCACTTTGTGAGCACTGTACTGAACAATCTTTCATTCAGACTGACCATCAGGTGGCGTCTGAGAACAACTCTTGTGCACCTACATCGCTGACCCTGTGGCCACAGAATAGACTACCCTAGACAACACGGGCAGTAGCACTATTTTATAATCAACTTCAAAAAAATAGCCTCCTCAATTCGGCAGTTTTTTTTTTGGGTATGTTACTCCATAGCTCTGGCAAATCTAACCAATTTGTTTTTTTTTGTTTGATAGGGTTTGCTTCCAGGTAAGTCCAATTTTAGTTTGGTCATGATCTGATAACGGTCTTTAGAGATAGGCAGTGGAACTGGCTGACGGCATTCGCCGACGATTATTACGTCCCAAGCAGGTTTTTAGCAGGTTTCCTCACGATGTTTTCCTTCACCGTCCAGCGAGCGTAGATAGACAGATACTAATTTAATAAACAGTTTTTTTTATTAAACTAATACATGACCCACAAAACTGCGTGTGCAGTTTGACTGTGTGTGATTACGCCAATTTTAGTGGCAAATTTAAATAAGTAAAGTTTTCTTTATAACAAATTCGGAAAACTTTACATATTTAAATTTGCCACTTATATGGGCGTAATCACCCTCAATACAGTCGTAGCGCGGAAGTAGCTGCTTATGTGAGGCTGATCGTACCTGTTATAGCATTATAATATTTTTTATGTCAGAGACTTACGAATCCCACAGTCAAACTGTACATGCAGTTTTGTAGGTCATCATAGTTTAAGAAAAATAACCTGTTTATTAAATATAGTATCTATCTGTCTATCTACGCTCGCTGGGCGGTGAGGGAAAACATCGTGAGGAAACCTGCTAAAAACCTGCTTGGGACGTAATAATCGTCAGCGAATCGCAAGTGTACTGAGTGTGGACTGTAACTTAAATTTCACAGTTCGCACTCGGGAACACCTCTGATAAGCCCTCGGAGATTTGTGTCATCATGATATGTTTATCCATCCATCCATCCATCAGCCTGTTTCGTCCACTGCTGGACATAGGCCTTTCCAGGATTTCGCCACTCTTGACGGCCCTCCTGGAAGAAATGCCCATACTCACACACACTGGGCAGGCGGGTTGGCGAGCGCGGTGCCGAAACCCTTGCACCAGTGACGCCGCTGCCCGTCACCAGTCTAATTTATATAAGGCCCGGCAATTGGGGATGGATATACCGCCATCCATCGGTCCCAGGCAATGGTGGGCCGCCTGGTTTTTTTGCCTGAGAGCTGTCCTCTTACTCTCCCCCGAATAACTTCGGGAGGATTTCCGAGTAAGATGGCGGTACCTCCACAGTCGAGCCCGGCATCGGCTCTACCACATAATATGTTTATAAATACCATCAAATACATTAAATTGAAATTTATTGGAAATTTACTGGAAATCAGATAATTTACCCTGGTAGATTCAAATCTCTAGATGTGAACAATTGGAATTTAACAAGCACTTTCCTTCTACTTCTTTCTGTTTCAAAGGGTTCATGTAAGGGGTGAATTGTTGGCAACTCAAGATTAATACTGTTCGTCTAACTATACGTAGTAAAGTTGATTTTTAGCTGTGTATTGTAGCCTTAGACCATATAATTAACACGGACTAGGCAAGCGCACTTATCCCCCTCTGCCGAAGTACAGGTGGTAGAGCTGATGCCGGGCTCGACTGTGGAGGTACCACCATCTTACTCGCAAATCCTCCCGAAGTTATTCGGGGGAGGGTAAGAGAACAGCTCTCAGGCAAAACCAGGCGGCCCACCACTGCCTGGGCCCGACGGATGGCGGTATATCCATCCTCAATTGCCGGGCCATAAATAAAACAGTCTAGTGACGGGCAGCGGCGTCACTAGTACAAAGGTTTCAGCACCGCGCTCACTAACCCGCCTGCCCAGCGTGTGTGAGCATGGGTATTTCTTCCAGGAGGACCGCCAGGAGTGGCGAAATCCTGGAAAGGCCTATGTCCAGCAGTGGACGGAACAGGCTGATGGATGTGTGCGCGTTTTGTGTGTGTGTTGCAGCTTTTGATTTAGTGTGACATAACAATTTTTCGCAGGAGTGTGCGTGAATGAGTAAATGTGTGCTGTGCGTGTTTACCTCCCCTCCCGTGGAAAACGGCAGAATAATTTCAGTACTAAGAGTCGCGCTTTGCCAGGTCCCGTGTTAAATGGCCTAACATTGTAGCTAATTTTGAAGGCTTTAGTGTTAGTGTTTTAATGTTGTCAAAACTAAAATTCTTTTAAGGTATGTACTCGTAATTTAGATTTTGTTATGTCAATATAAGTACTATACTGCAATCAATAAAACTTAGTTTTCAACAGCATTATACATAAAACTAAAGACTTTAAAAATCAGCTACATTGATGGCAGAGTCTAGCTTTGTCAATACACAAAGTGAGCATCATAATATATTGATAATGTGTTTTAGTCAACTGTTATCTCAATGAAATTATGTCGGTAAATGTAGAATGAACGAGCATTTTTAGGGTTCCGCAGTCCGACATGGAACCCTTATAGTTTCGCCATGTCCGTCAGTCCGCGACTTAGCGCAGAGACTATTCGTATTAGAAAGCTGTAATTTGACATGGATATAAATATTAATCACGCCGACAAAATGGTAAAATAAAATCTTGAAAAAAAATTTTTAGTGGTATCTCTCATACACGTAAACTGGGGATGACTTTTTTTCTCGTCAATCCTATATTGTAGTGTTGTTGAATAGGTCATTTAAATGATTATGATTATGATTATGATTATTATGATTAAAAACATTGTGGGTGGGTGAAAACCATTTTTCGATCCAGGGATCCGTTGGCGAAATATTAAGCTTTAAAGTGTAAATTTTAGTTAGAGTGGAGCGTCCCCCCCCCCCCTGCTGGCTAAACGGTTGTTTATAGAAATGTGAAAAAATTCACAGAAGTAGTATATATAATGAATTTAAAAGGAAAACTATCATAGCTAAGTAGGCTTTACAGGTTACGAGTACAGGTCGCACCAAACTTTTGGTCCCCTATAATGAATGGGACCAGAAGTTTGGCGCGGTCTGTATTAGTAGAGCAACTTATATGTACCGGGCAACTACGGAACTCTACATTGCACGTGGCCCGACACGCACTTGGCCGGTTTTTATGCAATATGATAATATGAAAGTTGACACAATTGACTATTACGCAGATTACTTACGACTTTTACCATGCTTCACATAGTTCCAATGATGATGATCACAACTATTCGTTTTTGTAAAAGTTGGAACTGCGCGCCATATAGGTATTCATTATTTTTTGTCACTCACTTTTTGCCGATACAGATAACTGCGGCTTTCAGAGTATATTTTACTGATACCTTTACTGTTAAAAAAGTAAACGACAATTACGTCAAATAATACGATTTTACCCTATATAAAAAAGAATGTAGGGAAAGACAATATATTTCCAGAAATGAATCTTACATATTTCAGTTATCCTTAAATGATATCACACTTGCACTAGTAGGTACCTACAGTTAGAGAGATATATTGCTCAAAAGGGAGCATGGTGGAATCAAACTTCCCCTCCTGACCCCGCCACCCTGAAAGTGCCTGTCGAGGGCTCCGCTCCAGGGCTAAATCCACTTGGGGCTACCAACGGAATAACTGTGCCAAATATGAACCCACTAAATCCCTACCAATATTTTTTAGTTTGGGAGTCAGAGATTAATTTCTTTTTGAAAGTGACTACGAAACCGTTAGCGGATTCCTTAGTTTTAATTTTGTTCGACCGCTAGGGATAGGTCACGCCGACGACGAGCGAAGCGAGCAGGAGCGGTTAGGTTGACATGTAAGTACATAATTAGGAGCCGAGCGAAGCGGAGCGAAGCGGAGCGAAGCGAGGTGACCCCCATAGTCTTAACAGAATTCACGATATGCAGATAAAAACATTTTCCGAGCAATAATTTATAAAATTTAAGGACTGCTTCCCTTTTCGAACGAACATTGCAAACTGAACTTTATTAGTTCATTCTAAGGAAGATATTCCAACAGCTTAATATGATTTACGGTTCAATCATTTTTAAAATCAAAGGACCGCTAGCGGTACCCCGAAGTCACTTCCTTAATTTTTTTGTAAAATGTCTCTTGTCTCAATAAAGAATTCGTATTGTATTGAATTAAGCATATAACCGCCCACGTGCGCATGAGCTTAAAAGTGGCTTTTGTTTTAAAACCCTTGAATGCGCAAGAGCCATGAAAGTGGCTTTGCGGCGCGTGTTTAATTGCGTCGTCATAACTTTGTTGTTATATTGAATTTATCGGTTGTAAAATATGAATGACCGCGCCCGTCAGCGGATGAGTAAAAAGATAAAGTACTAAAAAGATACATTCGAGCAATTACTATTCTAAAACCGGATTCTGTAACTTCATTTGTTTCTGCTGCTTTAGTATCTTTTGATTTCACAGCGAGAACCCCCCCCTTAACCCCTTGGCACAAAACCTGCACATAAATAATAACCCAGTTTGGTGTAATGGAGCCTATTTTCAGACGCTACCGTATTACGGGTGGTTGCCAAAACTACGGATTACCTTTCGTAGCTTAGAGATTAAAAAGGTAACTTACTAATGGTGTCTTATGCCAAGTCAGCTTAAAGATGTTCTTATTTGACCTGCTGTAAGAACGATAGCGTATACGTTTCATCTATTGTTATTATCATATAGTATTATCTAATTAAAGGTTCAACAAATATTATGAGGGTTAAATTCGCATGTTCATTTCTACAAAAAGTGTATCTTATGAAATCATTGGAAAAATACTGCAAACAAATCAGTAAATTATTGTTGTACTCGTATATATGTATAGGAGGACCGACATGAGTGGCGAAATTTGGGAAAGGCCTATATCCAGCAGTGGACGAACACGGGGTGATGGATGGATGATGATATTTAGGTATGTACATTGTTCTTTAACGGTTTTAATAACTATGATGCGGCAATAAGAACTCCAATAAGTAGCCTGTCATTGTAGCGCCCATACATAATAAACTAATAACACAAAAAAACATATCGTCACGACGTGATCCCCGAAGGAGTGTCAGAGGTGCTCCCGAGTGTGAATGTGAAATGCAAGTCACAATCCACACTCGGTTAACCCGCGTTTCACCGACCATTATTACGCTCCAAAGTGATGAGTGCTGCGCCCTGTCGCCGTACTTCGTGCACAACTATACGCTATATAGGGCATGCAGGTTTCCTCACGATGTTTTTCTTCACCGTTCAGCAAGCGGTAAGTATAAGATAAGAACACAAATACTATGCACATAAATTCCAAAAAACTTATTGGTGCATGGCCGACCGGGGATCGAATCTGGGTCTCATAATAAAATTACTGCAATATTTACTTAAGAACCCGCTCCGTATTTTTCGTCTGTTTGATGCAAAGCATTATTTTAATTATTTTTCTTGTCGTTGCCGAGATATTTTCCTAAAAATCAGGCACATACACCAGCAGTCCATATTGGCCATCTAAATGAAGACCTAAAATTTATTTGATTCAATTGTTTCTCCTTTGCATGTTATTTTGATACTTTAAATATTATGAATAACGATTCGGAGCGGGCTCATAAGTAATAAAATAACTCGCAAAAGAGAAACAATTCAATGAAATAAATTCTGGGCCTTTATTATGACGGCCAATGAAAAGTGGTGTATATCCCTAGTTTTTCCAAAAACATCGCGTTAAAGGCCAGAAAAATGTTTAACCTATTGTTTTTCATCAAAGGTGTCGTCGTCGCGGACCAGGCTCTTAAGAACACGTTTCACACAGAAGATAATGCTTTTGATTTTCAAACTACTCGTACTTATACTCGACAGATTACTCCTACTTAAGCTCACTTTGCTAAAAGCAATTCCATGAAATCCTCTTGCATCTACTGCCAAAGCCAGCCCCGAGCTTAAACGAGTCTGCATAGATCTGCTATCTGTGGGCCCACAATTAACAATGCTAATTTTGGGGCGCGAAGCTACTCTGAATTTCATACTACGAATACATATGATAATTGAGTTAAATCTGAAGAAAAACGTAACGGTTTTAAACCGGTAAGGCTTTTGGCAAGCTTTCCTTCTCATTTAGGCTTGGGTGTACTAGATAAGCAAGAATGTTGAAAACATTTCAATATTTGTGCTCTTGTAGCGATATGTTTACTCCTACCGGGATCTTTACTCCTAGCCTTTGCCAGCAAAAACGCCCGCGCTTATTCAGTCTTTGCCCCGTTTTTGGCCGTATAACCCTTATAGCCTGTATGACCAGGGTCACGACAATGATAATGAAAAAAACCGCATCGAAATTCGGTGGTTCTCGAGTTAAAACGGAACATACATACAGACAGTAAGACAAAAATTCTAAAAATTGTGGTTTTGTCCTCAGTGTTAAGGAAATCACTACTCTGCTACCAAATGAGAGAATCGTAAAAAAGAAACTGTAAGAGCTGTAAGTATAAATTTGCTAACCAGCGGGCCTATTATGTGACTTAGTGTCGGTTGCCATCTGGTTGTTAAACACTAAAAACATAGATAAATAACAACTGAACTTTTAAAAATGCCTTTAGTGTAATTGAACTGTTCACGAACTGTGACGTCACTTTAAGCATGAACGTATCCTTATGTAATCGGAATTCGATAGTTTAACTATGTTTTTGACGTTTGGCAACCAGTTGGCAACCAACTCAACGATACATAAGGGACAGGTTTGGAGCTTGTTGACGCCGCCGACTTGTAATTCCGGATATAAACCTCGTCCAAAGGTAAGGTCTCGCTGAAGGATCACACACCGGACTCGTATTATCCTACTCCTACTAATATTATAAATGCGAAAGTTTGTGCGTGTGTGTGTGTGTGTGTATGGGTGTGTATGTGTGTGTGTGTGTGTGTGTGTATGTTTGTTACTCTTTCACGCTGAAACGGCTGGACGGATTTGGATGAAATTTAGAATGGTTATAGTTAATACCCCAACTTAACACATAGGTTACTTTTTATCTCGGAAAAAGCATGTCGTTAAACCGAATAACATGCGGGCGGAGCCGCGGGCAAAAGCTAGTGTCTTTATATTGCGATCGTATTCGGGAATCAATAAAGCTCTTTGATATAGGTACATGGATGTTATAACTCAGTCAAGCAACAAAGAACTTAACACAAAATGTTATAATTCACCCTACAAAAATAATGAAAACTATTCAATAGGGAAGTGATTTATTATACAACCAACATGTTGTAGGGAAATTTTGCAATTATCTTTTAAAAAGACTAGTGCCCTATCAACAAAAGGTTTTGGGGGAGAGGTTTACTTGTGCCGACCCTGTTGATAAATAGATAAATATAGTTAAGATAAGTTGATAAATATTCCGCAGCCCAATGTGACTAAAAATCGGGTTAGTCTATTTACTTTCATTCACACTTTCATAAGGGTACTCGGGTACAGCAGTTAGCGGCTGCCCAATTAAGAAATTTCCCGGGGTGGGTACTTCTAAATCATTAGAGCTAGGAGACAAAGGACACAGAGAAAGGGAGGTACGATTTGGGAGCTCACTAGCGCAAAGCATCTCTTAGTCTTCGGATAAGGAGGTAACGAGAACAATTTTTATCAAATAATATAAGGCTTACGTTACTTTCGCAGGCAGTATTTTATCAGGTAAGGTCGTTCTGTAGGATTTTTATAATAACGAGTAAATCTCAAATAAAACACACAACACCAAACAATAAAGAAAAGGAACTAAAACGATCTTTTAAAGAGAAGAAGTTGTTACCAACAAACAGGTTTTTCGTAGAATCACCAAAAGGGGGACCATTGAGTAGGAAAGGAAGATGAACTGTAAAATTTCCACTAAATTCTCTAGTGGTGGTTGTTTTAAAAAATGCTCACATTTACTATCTCTAGGGTTAGATATATATACTTCAGGGTGCTCCTCTAATTTCCAGAATTTTTTAACAATTTGGGATAAAGATATACCAGTCATAGGCATATCAGAAGGAGGAAAATCAGGTACAGAACCACATAGGATGTATCCAAAAATGGTGGAGAGTGCAGGGAGGCCATTAAGTTGAAAATTAATTTTATCTGATTGTAACAAAGTACCAAAAACATCAGAACCAAGGAGAACATCTATTGTTCCGGGAATGTCAGAGGAGGGATCCGCTAAGGGTAAAGTAGACTAAGGGTATTTAATAATATTAAGTGACAATTCTATTTCAGGATAAATTTCAGCGATCACATGATTTCAGGCATAGGGCAATTCACGGGCTTAGAGGTAAAGAGAACACTACCACGAACTTGGATGGTTTGGACATTGCCAATACCGCGTACAGGGATATTTAAGTTATTAACAACTAGGTCTGAAGTCAGAAGCAGCCTTGTGCGCCGGAATCACATAAAGCGCGCGCTTCTACAAAATAAAAAAAAGGGGGAGTCGAGGAGTTCTATGGTGATGAGGCCAGGATCGAAAGTCAGGTGGCATAATCACAATTTTAAAGTAATACCCTGGAATAAGCTTACTTACGCAGAGTGATTTCCGAAACTACGAGATATATGCAATCAACGGTTGAGGAGTTCTATGGTGATAAGGCCAAAATCGAAGATCAGTTGGTATAATGACAATTTTTAAGTGAAAAATAATGCCATAATAGCCATCCAGATCATGAAATGATCAATTCTGCGGTATGCTCACTACATATTATATACAAATGGTCATCAGATTTAATTTTTTTCACATTTGGAAGTGGATACATATTATATTAATTGTATATTTTTTATAATTTCAATGAATTACCTACAATATACAAATACAACAAATACAAATAGTTTATTGGACTAAACAGAAGTAGCATACATATTAATCCAAAACAGCATTCTTAAGTAAAATATCAAAAATTGTATTACAAAAAATATATTAGACCCTGGCATCTGCGCTGGCTACATAACCGTCCTGCAGCATGACAGTAGCAAAAAAATAATAATTAGTAGGGATGTTTACAAAAAAAAATTAGTAATTGTTATTTTAAACGCACGCATATGTTGTAAATCTGTGAGGGTGTGTGTTACGGGTAACAAGGTATGTATGTAAAGGGGTATTAGAAAGTGTGAATGTACGAGTTGTGTGAATGTGTGACTGTAGATGAGTTTTTATGGTATTGGTTAAATTTGAGAATAACAAATCGTATCAATTTATTTATTTAGTTATCACCAGCAGCTCCTCCGAATCATCATCATAATCAAGGTTCGTTAACCATAATTTGAACTTATGGATATATGGTTTTGGTTCCACGACGTCTGAAAATCTAATAAATTTCATAAAAATATAAGGCCCTAAGGGGTCTATATAGGGGTCAACTTGTTGCGACAATACCTATAAAATATAAAAATATTAATAAAGCTTTCTTATCACTAATGTCTATGTTATAAAGTTTTTCGGTATTTTGAACCCAATAATAGTAGAGTTACTAAACTACAATTTTGTATATATTTTTTTAACCAAGCACAGTTTCAAAATTTTACATTTATACAAGTATTTAACTTCCACAAGGTAGCTGCCTTTATATCCATACATGTTACATAACTACATACATTTGCCCTGGTTCCCCTTGTCATTCAATGCAGTGTTGAAGCAAATATATGACGCACTCCGTAGGAAGAAACTTACAGAATAAGTAACAGAGTAGGGAAAATTCACTCTGCAAAAACTCCCATACTTACGCAGTTCGCTGATCATATCCTTATTTATAGGTACTTGCTTATTATTTTTATATTCCATACAATATCCATGACGTGAAACTAAAAATTTATCAAAATCAAATACAAACAAAAGTTACAAGCGTATAAAAGTCCTGGATTTTACACATATTTTGATTAATGTGTATGTACCGTAATCTCCTAGAAGCGATGCAACAAATCAAATAGTTTTAGATTCACAGCATAATATATTTTATACTTTTTAAAAATATTTTTGATTCATTTAGATTTTTTCAATATTTCTCCTAAAATCATAGGAAGAACCAAAACCATTCTCGAGATTTTTCATTACATGAATTTTGTCTCGCGTTAGCTTGCCTCTCACAGCGTGTTCGGTTAGTTCCGTACGAGCTCGGCAAATGAACGTTCGAGCCAACCAATAACAGTCAGTCAGTGCTCTATAATTCAAACTTGAATGTAAAATAAAATAGCAAGCATAGCGACCACGTGCACGACTGACTTCAAGCCACCGACTAACAGTGCTCTTAAGGTGAGATCTTTCTGAAATAAATTGTAACTTAAACAAGGGTTTTCATATTGAACAATTCTAAATTCCAAGTGGGGGTGATTGATGGTCCTGCTCGGACTCTTCGCGATTGTTTGCACTTCGTTCCTATAGTCAGCACAGCTCTTTATAATAGAGCCGAACGTCATCGCCATGCTCACCTAACTGATCCAGTGAAGAGAAACTGCAGCTCATCATCGTCGCTAATAGACTAGGAACCCGCTGCAAAAAAGTGACCTCACTAGATACATGAACTGGACTATCATGTAGGTAGTGAAAGTAAATACTTAGTAACAATAAACCATATATAGTTGCCATTCCGTAACTTGGAAGAACCATGAAAAATTAGCAATGTTGGTATTAATTTTGGCCCCAAAATTACCTTATAAGATACATGACCAGAACTTCGATGTAGTAAAAGATACCTCTATGAAGACTATATTCAGCTATATGATTGTCATCCCCTAGCCTGACATGTTCCTCATTCAGCCATGTTATATGGTGCCATCGATCATTATGTTTTACCTCGTCAGATTCATAAATAAAACATGGTCTACAAATAAAACCGTATACACACATTTATAATAATGATGTGTTCAATTTGAATAGAAATACGAGCTGTATTCGTGAATAGTTGTTTTAAAAAAAGTTATAGATGCACAGGTCAAAAAATATCTTGATAAAAAGCAGTATAGTGGAGCCCCCATTAGTCTTTATTTGGCAAACCAAAGGGCGAAATTTGTGCACCTATCACCCACTATGCCGCTTTTTTGCTCAATGTGTTTACCGGTAGCTGTATATTTAATTTTTTCTCTGGTCTCTGTAGTTTTCTTTACTCTGTTTCCGGAGATGGCGCCTTGTGGGCGCCGTGTTTGTTCATTAGAAGAGTTTAATTTGATTTTTCTAGCGCAGTCTAATTACAACGCCACGAATATTATCTTCTTCACGTTTTTATAGTGAGTAGTTGGTATGTTTATGAAGTTGAACGAAATATTTCATTTTCACACCGTGAAACTAGTAATGTTTGCATCCCACTTTTATTTTTTGGGCCTAACGTACCTTGAAGTCTTGAAAAATGAAATCGATTTGAAATACAAAAGTGCAGACCCAACTGACCAAATTATATACGTAAGTAGAACAACGTAGAAGCAAAAATAAATTGCAAATACTAAAATCTTAGAAACTGTTTGAATAACCAAATAACAATGAAAATTGCCAAAGTATACGAAAGATTCCATTGACGAACTACCAAGTAGACATCGGGTCCGTGCTCAAAAATGTCGAAACCAAAAGAGAGTAAAAACCACAGATGACGCAAGTGCATCAAACTCTATTAAAATCAAGCGTGTCATATTTTACAATGAAATTGGTTGACAGCGGTTTGAATCTTAGAAGGGATTGTAAGACTCAAGACATAATACATAAGAGTCAAAGTTGGAGGAGTCAATATCTGTGAAGGAAGAGCATTGCTCTCCCTTTTGGCGCGCAATTGGGCACGCGAAGTACATACACTCGCGGCATCTATTTGGATCTATATCTGTGGTAAAAACCATTGAAAATTAAAAAATAGTGTCAATCACACGTCAATCAAAACTAAGCCGTGCAGCAATGACATATGATTCAAATTAAAATGTTATGTTTCTTAATATTTTGACACTTCACCGAGGATACTTTTTTGGTAAATTTTATACTAGACCCGAGGTCCATGGTTTGGTATGTCAATGGTGCTATCTGAAAAATGTATAAATACTTATGTTTTCCTAAACACCTTTGTGGTCTTGTGGTTCGAGCGTCTCTGTCCAAAATAAATAGGTTCAAATCTAGGCGCACATTTGTTTTCTGTCTCAAGGCTTATAAAGGTACGTTACTATTGTGTATTTGTCCTTGAAAAACAGCGATAGGGCTAAGACGTAATTATTGTGAAAAAATATTAAATAAATATATTTATTTACGAAATATCGTATATTACTCGTATATATGTCACGGTGATAATGATTTTTAATTTTTGGTGATTTTAATAATACATACCAACTCAAACGGTCAAAGTAATAACATCTATCACAGTCACCGGTGCGTGGTTTTTAATATTTTTACGTGCCTGTTGTAAAAGTAATGAATTTTGAATCAAAGCGTCGCTATGGGCCAACGCGGGGCGCCATTGAATATGCCGTCGGCAGATCGTAGAATTGGGCAATGTCAAAGTAATTAAAATACACAAATCTAGCAGTATATTCGTCAGCAATTTGCCTTATTTGCCTAACAACATATGTTGCTTAACTGAATCTACCATAGAGGGCTTCTATGTGAGGGAGGGCCCCACTTAATACGAGAGTCTATCGTTATGTCTAAAAACTTAGTTTCTTAACTAAACCCTGTTTGGACTTCTGCAAAAGTCAACGTCTGCTTGAATAACATTTGCAAAGTCAATTTTATAAATTTCGTCTTTTTTACATTTACGAGTAGAACTAAATTATTTGCAGTGAATCAATCAACAACCAGTGATAGAGTTGCATTTTAAAGATTCTATTCACAAATAGGTGACGTATTGTCTGCAAAGAGTACTATCTCAGATAAGATTTTATGGTGTTCTGCGGGACACCCCCATTTTACTGACTAGCCATGACCCAAATGAATTTATTTCATTAATATTAAATTGATATGAATGAATGCGATCACTAAGATTTGACTTCAATAACGCCAAAGAATTACCCCTACTAACTCCACTAACATTAATGTGTTTCCGGATTAACGCAATCGGAAGATTTTGAGAAGTTACAAAATACACTGAACGCATCCTGTTTTTCTTCCTAAAACCTAAAGCCACTCTCGCATCTGTCGTTGACCTCTCTCTTGTTAATCCATATTGTTCACAGTAAAGCAAATTAGTTAAATTAAAATGACATGATATTTCAAAAATCATTTTTTTTACAATTTTATACTAGTAAAGATATACTTACTCAATACCGGTAAAACTGACACAGGTCTATAGTGAGAAGGGTCTTCATTGTCACCTGATTAAAAAGTAAGGTTTAATTTACCCAACTTAATTAATTTAAGAAAGACACAATCATCTTTACATTTATACATTTATGATAGATAGATCATTTGAGATCATTAAATATTTAAGATCATTTCAGATCTAACAGCAGCATAGGTCTATGAATAAATGCAAAAAAAAATGGATGTTGAAGCTTAGTAAGTAGCTATTAAATCAATAACGTAAATTATAACTTTAACAGACGGACCCCATACCTGTTAGGTTTCTTTTTAAGTTAAGAGATTTAAATGCTTTATTATTTATCAGTTAACAAGTTAATATTATGCTTAAAAGCAATAACAGAATGGCACTAAGGCAGGCAATCACTCAAAAGATCCTTCGCAAGTGCTGGGGTTGAATTTAAATCTTTAGATATTAGGAAGGAATGTCAGTAAAGAATTATTGAAAGTTTTTCGCAACTTCTTTAACTTAGTTATTTATTTTGTTTCTTACTGTTCCCAGTTTTCGTATTAATGATTTTCCATAGGTATGGCTTAATTCTTTTAGTTTATCATCGGGCATTATTATTATTTACTTACTTTTATTATTATTTACTTTTTGCTTTTATGGATTAATATGAAAAACCATGAGTATTTTTTCAAGAATTCAATAAATTCAGCAACGTTAATTTAGGATTTTATGTCGTATGATTCATTTAAATGCATCGCTGGTGTCACAGAAACTTTTATTAGAGATATTTATTATTTTAAACGTATTTTCAAATTATTTGGAGACTATGTCAAAGAACATACAGGTGGCCCAAAATAACGTTGAGAAGAGGTTTTACAAAATATTTTGTCAACTTTATACGTGAATTTAATAAGATTATTAATATATTAAATACATTTTTGATTGAAAACTTGTACTTGTCCACTTATTTATATTATTTCCCTCACCGGTTTCGATGTTATAGCATTATCAAAGGTTTTTTGGTTGTATACGTACATTACACAAGTACAAGTGTTTTTCAATCAAAAATCTATCAAAAGTTCCACCAAGTGCCAACAATCACAAGCATCAACTATTCTAAATACACTTTAATTTATACAAGAATTCCTTTTTATCTTCAAAATAACCTCCTTTAGCGCGAATATATAGAGACAAACGCTTGGTAAAATTTTCTACAATTTTCCGCACTTCCTCTACAGATATTTTGCCCCACTCCCGTGTAAGGGTGGTCTTCAGCTCATCAACACTTCTACGACGCGTAGCACAGGACCTTACATCTAAGATAGACCGTAAATTGGTAATAAGAATCCTTTGGATTCACATCAGGCGAGTAGGGAGGCCTTCAAGCTGATAAAACCAGGAAAATTGTCTTTGCACCACTGTTGAACACTTAATGCCCTGTGAGCTGAAGCGGAGTCTTACTGAAATATCCATGGACATAGACGATTACCAAAGTGCTGTAGACTCCAAAGAAGGAGCACATTTTCAAGAATGTCTCGTCGGTAGTTTTATTGGTTGATTTTGATACCCTTTTCTACAAAAACTAAGGGAGTTTGCCAGTGGCGCAAATCGCACCCCCAACCATACCTGTAAGCGTTTTGGTGATGTGGAACACATTTAGCAGCTCCAGGACGAATGAAAGACCAGATCCTGTCATTTTGGTGGTTATGGGCTTCTTCTATCGTAGTTAATTTTTTGTCAGAGAATATGATATTTTCCCAATTTGACGCTGCGGAGCGTTGCTAAACAAACGACATCTCTCAAGTCGAACTTTTTTGTCTTGTTCGGTAAGCAATTGCGCTTTTCTGAGTTTATATGGTACCAGGTACAGACCATTTTTTACTATGCTCTGTATGGTGGAGCGACTAATCCCCAAGTCTCGCGATATTTTTTTCACCTTTGTCTGTGGATTACGCACTAATCTTTGTTTGATAATCTGTCGGTTCCTAAAAGTTCTAGCAGTCCTCTTGCGTCCTCTTCCAGGACAGTCTCCGATGTTGCCAAGCTCGTTATAGCGTTTAATTGCTGCAGAAACTAACTGACGATTAACACCAAGAATCTTCACTATCTCACACTGCCATTTTTCACGGTCTTGCAATGAGATTTTGGCTCCACGTTGCACTGACATAGCCAAATAAATATATTTTTGACACTTTTTAACAAACAAACATGTTGAAAATGACGCCGATGAAAACACACATTTAACAAAAAACAAAAGAGATCGCAAAACAATCTATTTTTGAAATTTTAACTTTTTAATTTTGTCAACGTTATTTTGGGCCACGGTGTAAAGAGAGCATTAGGATCATCGTGGAGAAGATTAAAGTGTTCTAAGTTTGCTTTTAAAAAATATTCTACTCTAGAGAGTATTCTAACCTAGAGGTTGTAATAGGCTTGTAAAAGACTTTTTTGTTTACTTGTGTCACGCTTTGTATAAAAACTAAACTAGAGTTTTGTTATTGTGATCAGACTGCAAGCGGTTGATAACTTTATTGTCTGAATATTCAAAATCACGGAATATTTTGTCTAGGTATGTCACTATATCCTGAGTAATTCTGGTTGGTTCTAAGAAACCATTAGATGCATTAAATAATTTTAATAAATGTATTAATTTCGCAATCATAACCGACTTTTCTAGTAGAACTACGGCAGAATCTCCACTTAGTATCACTTTTTTTTCTACTTGTCAAATAATAGTTAAAAGCACTTCTACCATTGTATTTTTTATGTTGTAATCTTGTATCGAGGGTCGGTAGACACAAAGAATTATATTTACTTATTTCTGTACAAGCTAAATCTATTGTAGCAGCTAAGAACATTAAAATGATTAACATTAAGCTTTATTATTTTACTAAATGTTGTCAGTTATACACAAAATATCCATTTTTGTTCCTCTAAGAAAAACTCCAACGAAAGTATTTTGGAGAGGAAGCTGTCCTGTAGGTTTAAATGTGGGAGCTTAAGAGAATAGGTTCCGATTGCATTGATCGCTGTTACTCCATGCGGAAAAACCCGCAGTGCGAGAGGGACAAATTCTGGAAAAAAGTCAAAAGGACGACTTTTATCACGAATTTCATTGTATATATAAAAAAAACTAAATTTTGTATGAAATATCTGTTCGTTTAAGAGCTAAATAAAGTTAATACAGATTTTAATTCATAAATAATATACTATGATTTTACTCAAATGTTAAAACTTGACATGAAAAATTTTTTTGGAGTCATCTTTGATTTTTGTTGTTCATGTTGGAATGACGTGTGAAGATTCTTTTTCGATAAGAGCGTGCATTATATTCTTGACAGAATTCCAAATTTTTTATATAAATAGTGTTGCAACTAGTGTTGCTAGATTCTTCAAACACGGAAGAATAAATTATGGTTTTTCGGAGCCTATCCTCTTAAATACAGACGGCATTCCTGTTGTCCTTAATTCTAAAAAGAATTTGCAACACTTTTGTTTGTATTTGTACTAACCGTGTCAATAAGTGTCGGTGAATTGTGGAAATACGAGTTTCAACATTTTCTTATGAAAGATCATCCTTGGAAACACCTTTGACACCCCTTCGGGGATTCATGACGTGATAATATCTTGTTTTCATAAAGGTGAAATTGTTTGATAGATCAAATTCATATTGGAGACTTGGTTAGTGATTAGAACCCTATTTGTTAATAGAAAATTATTTATTTCCTAAATCTGACTCAAAAAAGAGCAGAAAGCTATTAAAATAAAAATTTCGTACTAGCCAGGTTCTTTAAATATAGTTTTCATACATTTACGTCGTTTTGTATTACGATAAAACGTTAAAAGTTTTATTACACATTTTCATAAAAATAAATGATATGCAGTTTATTTTTCAAACCTTCTTGTTCTGGATCGAAAATTTTATTTACAATAATGCTATTGCTGTAGGCATTCGGTTTCGATATGAAAATAATTCTTGCGATTTGTTTATTTTTTATTGTAATTTGTATTAATGTGCCCGCAAATGCAGACAGAGCATGGTACATTACTCAACCCAAAGTAAGAATTAGAACCACTCCTTATGCTCCGAGAGGTAAGTAAGTTTACGGTATCAAAATATTGTGTTTATGTGCAGATAACTTCTAAATTGACAAACTTGTTGATATATACGAGCAGAGTCACAAACTCTTTCATAATAAAAAAAATGTCAAATGCAAGTAGAACCCGTTCCCTGAGTATTCCGTATACTTTTTAAAACACAAAATTATTCCAAGAGCTGTAGTGAATGTGGATCCTAACTTGACACATACGATCTATAAGACACTATGTATTCAGAGGGTCTAATTAGGTTGGTGTAAATGTCGTATTAAATTTTTAAATATAGGTAATGTTCAGATTTTTCCTTAGAAGTCTGCTAACGGAATTTCAGGTTTCATGTCAACTAGAAGTACCATAGCATGGCCGAAGAAAACATGGTCTGCTCCTTAGGTTTGCATTCCAAAACAATTTGAATACTGATAACAAGATAGCATATATGCATTTTTGCATGAGTGCCATTGAGTAAGCAAGAGAGCTCATATATCTACACTCAGATTTATTATTCAATATTTAGAACGCACTTTGCACTAGGTGTCGTCGTTTTACGAGCTTGCCATTTTCGTTCAACACAATGATTTCAAAAGTTTGAGCCGAGTTGCGAGTTGTATAGAGGTCTGGAACCCTAAAGAAGCGGCGGGTTGTGTCAAAGATACAACCGTAAATTCTGTAAGTGGATACTTCTTATGCCGCCTCTTTACAAATCATAGAGGAAAGAATCAATGGTGGCCCATTTGCCCAAGAGGTAATTTAAAAAAAAACGGATGAAATTAACATTCACATATATTATCATAAAGAATAACAAATAATGAACGATAAAAAAACGAGGTAATCCAAAACCAGAAATCACATCTTTCGTTAAAAGATTTTGTTCCGGAATGTGACGTACGGTTACCTATAACTCCCCCCCATGCACGATGTGAACAAAGAACTATCCAAATATTACTATAAGAGTGCATTACAAATTAGAAAAGATTAATTAGAAAATGTAAAGACAAGAATTTGAATAAAATCCTCCGGCCAGGATTCGAACCTGCGACCTCTTGTAATCAAGACAAGCGCGCTATCAACAATTGCGCCACCGAGGCCTAACTTGACCTTTAAATTTTTCGGCCATACTTCTCCACAAAAGATCGCAGGTTCGAATCCTGGCCCGAGGAATTTTTTTCAAATTCTCATCTTTACTTTGTTTCTAATTTATCTTTTCTAATTTGTAATGCACTCTTACAATAATATTTAGAGTATTCCAAACCGATGGATTTCGCAATTAAAACATAAACAAAGAACTATCCACTTCAAGACTACATTATCGTCACTGTTGCGAGGGTTCGGCATCGCACTCACCAAACCACCTGCCTAGAATGTGTGAGTATGGGCACTGGCTATTTCTTACAGGAGGATCACCAAGAGTGGCAAAGTTTTAGGAAGGCCTATCTCCAGCAGCAGTGGATGAACTAGGCTGATGGAATTGAAAATTGTCGTATTGTTCAGAGCTCTAACAAAAAAAAAACAGTGAAATGGAGTTAAATGATAAAACCATTAACTGAACTGTTTTTGCATTGTTTTATTAGTTGAACAAAACATCTCCTAGAGTTATTACTAGTTTTGTCTTTAGCTTTGGAAAAAGTACCAAAATCTAGACAAAACTAATAAATGTCCAAAGACAATTAGATTATTCCATTTTAACTGTTTTCTATCAGTTGGGTCCATTTTAGCTGTTGTTAACATACTTTTTTCAGAGTGTGACCGCATTTAGATGTGCTTCTGATTAATGTTTATTCTGACCAATCCGGTCGAAGAGTCTGACATGTTTCTATAGTGACTAACCAAGATTTATTTCCATAGTGAGCCTTACACTTGATTTCAGGACAACAATATTGGTTTGAACACTTGACAGACTTTTCTTTTAGTTATCGACAACACCTGCCATCTTCTACCACAAGAAGGACCATGTAGAGCTAACCTAACAATGTATTTTTTCAATTCTACCGAAATGAACTGTTCTTCGACCTTCGCTTGGGGTGGCTGCATGGGCAATGGGAATCGCTTCGACACATATGAGGAGTGCTACGATCACTGCGTTAGCAAACCCGATGTAGGTTCATCAGTTGACAGACTTTTCTTTTAGTTATCGACAACACCTGCCATCTTCTACCACAAGAGGGACCATGTAGAGCTAACCTAACAATGTATTTTTTCAATTCTACCGAAATGAACTGTTCTTCGACCTTCGCTTGGGGTGGCTGCATGGGCAATGGGAATCGCTTCGATACATATGAGGAGTGCTACGATCACTGCGTTAGCAAACCCGATGAACCTAGTAAGTATTTAGTCAGTTTTACTTTAAATTTTATATCATTGCGGTATAGAAAATCAGAAAAGTAAATCTGGACGTGAGGAGCTCTGAACCGGGATTTGAACTCAGGACCTCTCGCTTACCGGGCGGTTGCTCTACCACTGAGCTATCCAGTTCTCAACACGACCTGCGAATTTACCCATGTGATTTTCTATACCGCAATGATATAAAATTTAATTTGTTATCTCCTTGCGATGGATAAATCGCCAAGTGTCTAAAATATAGTAATTTATTTCTATCATAGTAGAAAATTATGCGCAACCATAGATACTCGTATCGTATCGGATATGGAGTAACAAAGGAGATACTAAAAAGCTTGACTTGGGCAGATCGCTCTGTGTGGACTTCCACCGAAAATGGAATAAAATATATGTAAATATGATGTCGTTTAGGGAACTGTGTAATAAAAGAGCACACGATGATGATAATAATAATATAATATGTACTTCGTAATGCCATGCGAATTGAATGTTACGAACAGCTGAAATTCGCGTATTTGTTATATATTATCCATAATTTTAAATTGAATCAGTATAGCTGGTATTCAGAGCAAAATGTGATTAAATTCAATAAGTTTTCCCACCCATTAACGATTAAAACTTTTGTGTTTTTTTGCATTTAGATAGAAAATATTTCATTAATAGTTATATTTTTGTTATATGCGTGAGACTTGAAATAAGCTTTTATTTCATATATAGTTCGCTTGAGAAATTATTTATTGATTATCCGAAAATTAAATAAGTTTAAAATATCCCTAGGTAATGTTAAGGTGTGTATTATATAAATATAAAAAACGTAAATTTTCCGCAGTAAGTAAGTTGGATCCGAGACACGATCCTGACTCTCCTCTATAGTTTTACTATTTATTTTAGCGATATTCAGAATAAAGACGGTGTCATTTGAAACTAAAGAACCTGCATTCCAAAGGTTTATTCATAATGTAAAATGGACCAATGAACACTAGAGCTTTTTAACAAAACTATAAACTTTTCGATCTGTATTAAAATCCTTACTTTTCTGTACCTTTCAGTTTTCATTTTTACTTTTCTTAGTAGGGTGGAACACTAATGTCAAACTATTGACTAGTTTTTTTTTATTATTTCGCCCGTTAGATATACCACCAAGGTTCTGCGAGTTGAATTTCGACTATGGCTTCTGTTTTGGCATTGTCAATAGATGGTACTATGATAGAATTTGGAGAGTATGCAAGAAAACCATTTACTCTGGGTGTGGTGGGAACGGCAACAATTTCTACACTAAGGACCATGTAAATATTATTTTATATATTTTTTTGGGTTCAGTTAACGGCATTAATAAAGCCTTAGTGTCTGTCTATATGTCAAAGTCATAAATCAAAAACGGTTGGGCCATTTAGAGCTGGCATAAAAATGTTCCAGATATCTTAAACATTCCATCTTTTTCCTACTACCTATAATATAAAAATCCAAAAGTGTGTCTGTCTGTATGTTTGCTAATCCTCCACGCTGATACTACAGAACCGATTTCATTGATTGCCATGAGCTGAAGTAAAGAATAGAAAACAACATTGGATATTTTTCAAACTTTCATGTCACTTTTAAAGCCTACCACATAAGATCTGTCAATATTGACACATTTTCCATCACTTTTGACATTCTGTCGCTTTTGAAATGTAGTCAGTCATAAAAACTCTAGGCACGTGGGAGAAGTTGCGGGCAAAAGATCTGAAAATATAAATCTTTACAAAATATGTAACATTATCACAATCCATGAGAGACTGGTATTTTTTTTAGTGTACCAATGTATGTCAGTTTGGTTTACCGGCTTTTGAGAGAGATTCTACAACTGACTCTATGAATAGGACATTTATCGTAATTGACTCACCAGACGCTAAGAAAACCAAGAAAAAAAATAAAAAAGATAAATATGTACCTCCATCTCAATCAGGTAAAGATGGAAAAGATGGTAAGGATGGTAAAGATGGCAAAGATGGCAAAGATGGCAAAGATGGTAACGATGGTAAAGATGGAGAAGATGCTGAGGATGGTAAAGATGGCAAGGATGCTGAGAATGGTAAAGATGGCAAAGATGCTGAGGATGGTAAAGATGGCAAAGATGCTGAGGATGGTAAAGACGGCTCCTAACAAACTTTTCTTTACAAACTTTGGACTAAAAACGTTACTGAGACAGATTTTGTTTTTATTTAAACATAAATCTATGGTGTTTTTCACATTATGTGTGTACATTCAAAAGAATTTCATGTGTTTACAATAGAATAAATTAAATGACGAAAAAAATGTAACATTTAATTTATACTTGCGATGCCAACAGCACTTGGTGAAACTTGGAAAACATCATAATTAAATTTACTTGTACTTGAAATTAAAACCAGTGAAACAAGTACGAGTGAATTTAATTATGATGTAACATTTAGTAAATTCTAATGATCAACGATCTACCGGAAATTGTGAAGAATTCGACTTGTTTACTTTTTGCCGATGACCTCAAATTGGTGCACAAAAATAGGGATGTCTCGAACTGTTTTTGGTTGCTAGAGAACATTGATAGGATAGTGAGCTGGAATCATCGCAATCGCCTGCCTTTCAATGTTGCAAAGTGTTTGGTGCTGTTGTTCAGCCACGCGCACTCACCACTCCACCACCAGTACCACTGATTTAGAATGTTTATTTAGGGAATTCAAGTTTAAATCTTGTGGAATTGTATCTTTTGCACTTTACATATTTGTTTAAGTTTTATATTTAATAATAAAAATAATATACAATACACCAATTAAAAATAAAGATTAACAAAAAATAATAATAATGTAGAATAACACACAACACACAGATAATACACACAACAACCATAAAACCAAAGCAAAACCCCGATAAAGGTCAGACTTTAAAAAATACTTTATTCAAGTCATCGCTGTCGTCGGGTAGGGTACCCAAGACCCTGGCGGCATTGCCTCGTTGGATGGCAAGGCTGATGCGTTGCCCGAGGTAGGCTCCAGCCCTTGGATCTTGATATGATTTACCAACATTCATGAATGTGGCCTCGTTGTGCATCCCTACACACCTTGTTGCAGAGATTCCAAAGATGATGGTACCTTTCTTTGTTCCTATCGGTAGGACGAATTTGAAATTTTGTCTTGGCAAACACCGTTTTCCCATAGTGACTTTCTTTTCATCAGTCAGCCAGTGTTAGGACGATGTTTTATTTTAATAGCCCTAGCTGGAGCGTGGATATTGTAGAGTTGCTAAGAGTTAATAAAACAAGGGCTATTTGTTCATCCACGGTACTTCTTTTCAACCATAGACCAGTCCATACTATACGAGCATATTTCTTCAGGTCATCAAAATTCATTCAATTAACGTTACGCTGCAAAAGTATATTTTGGGGGAACGGATTTTAAATGAAAGGAATATAAGGTAATAGGAAAAAGCATCAGACGTGCACTGACCCTGTTTGACGACATATATTTTTTTATTATGCTTATTTTCTTCATTAATATCTTAATAAGTCGTAGTGTATTAATTTAAGTTCCAGTATCGTATTAGGGTAGCCTGCAAAGATACTTGACCTGTTTTATATAAGTACAATAATAATAATAAATAAATAAAAAATACTGACACTCGTAAAATTTTGTTAGTATTGTGATAGGAGTCAGTGATAGCCCGATGTTAAATTGTAAATTATATTTATTTATTGTTAAATTTAATTTAATTTATTATTAAATAATATTAAATTTATTTTAATAATAACAATAATTATTATTATTATGATAAGGCAATTACAACAGGCCCTTGATGATGATACGCTCCCCAACTTCGTAACTACCGGAGCTCCTAAAAGGTTTCATCTTCCATCATTGACCTCTCGTAAACTCACAATCTCGCTCAAAAAGTGACCGCGATGCATTTTGTCACCGCTACGGGGTGACAAAATCGAATGACGATTTAGTACAACTGACATTGCATCTTATGCTACCGACATAACGTCTTAATTTGGTTGAAGATTTTTGCTACTATTGCACGTCGCACGTTCGGACGAACTTTTCTTAGAGACTGTGTGTCTTGTTGTTTATGAGAGGTCAATGCCTCCCATGCAATCCTTTCCTCGCCATACATACTTTCGTTTAGCGGTACTTAGTACCACCTTGAGGCGCCATTCCTCGCTGGCTATGTAGAAAGGGGTGAGTTTTTTATCACATGCCATGACTTCACTAATAGGATCGGATCATCCGTTTTCGCCAGAAAATAATTCCTGAGACTGCATATCTCGCAGACCGCCACACTTCCGCAGGAGATACAGTCTCATTACTGACGATATCGGATAATGCATCCTATGAAGGGTCATGGTTGTGCGGACTTTTCTATCCAGCGCGTCTAGTTCAGTCTGAGACCATCTGAGCACCCAAAATGTGTCCATGAGAACAGGCATGACTAAAGCATTAAGCTCGGGCCCTCAAGCACTTTTGTCAGGCGAACATAAAATATCCCCAAAACGGCTTGTTTCATGTCTGCTTCATTCACACCGATTGTTTGGGACATGCCCAGATACCGGTATGTTTCAGTCACTCATTGGAGCCGACATCGACTCCATCGGAGCGAACAACATGTCCCTTCTCCACATGCAAGACGGCACACTTTTCAACGCCCAGCTCCATTCTGATGGAGGTTGCTGAAATGATCAGTAATCTTCGAATGAAACGTAAAAAGGTTTGCGAAAAAAACATTTTTTTTTTTGTTGCAAACATGTTTGTTTTTCGGCACTCCTGTATAGTTGCTTAGTATTTTAACTTACTACCTCATTCATTAGACAGGTAGACTAAGATGTATTTTTCCTCATGACATAGTTTCCTTCTGTCTTTTATATTTTTATCTTTTACTTATTAAAATTAAACACCTTGTTTAGTATAATAATTTTGATGTAAACAAAAAATTCTGTTATAGTATTAAGCCATTTGATGAGAAAGAAAAAGACATGATCTCGCAACGTTTCTTGCCCTTCTTCTTAGCAAGATGAAATGGGCAGATTTAGGCATTATATCTATTTATAGTTTATTTATCTATTAACTAATTTATTCATTGCATTATGTAGGTACATACAATAGTTTAATTATGTAAGTATATATTTGGTTAAGCATTATATTTATTTATGGTATACCATTCAGTTTATTTATCAACTTATTTATTAATTACATTATGTTTAATCATATTCATAACCCAATAAGTCTTTATTTTATGCATGTGTATAATTTTGCTCGCTCAACTAAAATATACTTTTTTATGTATATTTCCCGTATTATATTTGATTAATCATATAATATTGTTTTTACATTGATTAGATATGACCTGTAAAACGTATACTTTATGTATCTATTTTACAAATAAACATTTTGAATCTTTAGGTTTTTTGGGTTCAATCTTTTTTCACCGGAGGCACAGCACTGTATAGTAAATACCCTAATGTAGCCGTAATTTCAAATATAACAGATTTTTTTGTTCGTGGTAATTGATAAGAGAAAGTGATAAAGCAGGCAGGACTGAAGTTTAGCAATGTGGAGCCCCTTAAGGGGGGTTATCCCGATATTGTCTGTTTGCAAATTTATTTTAAACCATGAAATTATAATAGGTACATTAATATATACGTATATATCATATTTCACTCTCTGAAGTTAATATATCGGCCGTATGCAATTACTTACATTTTACTGCATCCAATAAAATCGCAAAGATAGGTCTAAACTATGACATGTATGCATGGTGAAATTAAATCAACCAACCAAATTCATACTGGAGACTCGGTTAGTAATCAAGAACTTAGTTCAGTTATCCTTTTGGCAAATTTTCGCTTACTGGTTGGACCTGTTTAAATACAATTCCTAGTGCAGGAACTATGGGACAAAAAAAAATTTTTTTCGGAATTTACCTGGAGGTTCATTAAACCTTATTCCTGATGACTAACCGAGTCTCCAGTATGAATTCGGTCGGTTGATTTAATTTCCCCTAGTATACTGTTTCATTTGAGTTATATTACGTTTTAGACAATAATACTTACATCAAAATAAACTTCGTAAGAAATGTGATTTATAATTCCAAGATAATAAATAAAAACACCTCGAAATTACAAACTTTCTGAGCGGCCCGCTCCCACTGAGCAGGATAGAAAAGTGTAAAATTAAAGCGTTGAAGCAGGACAGATTTCTCTAGATAACCTCGCCTTAAACGCCCGGACTGAGTAATGAGAAAATCGCTCCAGCGGCGACGACCAATGATGGCTCGGCACGCTAGTGGCGCCCCCCGACACACGTGTCGCCCCACCCTGCCAACCACGGGCACTCTTGCAGTCAGTTTCTTTTTGTGTTTAATGTAACTGTTTCTTTTGTAGACGCACCCTCTGCAATTGTATCAAAAAATTATTTAATTTTACAGGGATGCAGTGAAAAACAGCGCTGTTCGAATCATTGCTTATGATGCGACAGCATTGCTGAACGCATGACCTTTTGTCAAATTAGCTTAAGATTTTATCTATTATTATAATTATGTTATTTTTATTTTTTTTCTTGTTTGGCAATAAATGATATTTTTCTTTTTTTCTTTTCTTTCATCATTTCATTTTCCGACGCCTGCGTTCCTGACAAGAAACGCTCCCTCTACCGTTAAAAAGAGATGTAAGTATTCGACTTTATAATAAAAGGTATCTAATAAAATAGGTAATTTTTTTAAATAATACAAATATCTTCTTCTCTATACATGTAAAATACAACGTCTGTCTGTCTGTCTGTTTGTTCGTTCGCTTATAACTTGAGAACCACTCAATGGATTTTGATGCAGTTTTCACTGAAAGATAAAACATTTCTTCGGAAATGTTTAAGGCCATGTATCATCACGCTATGAAAAAGGGGAGCAGCGCAATAAGAATTTTAGTGAGACATATGGAAGGTTCGCCGCCGTAGGGTGGTCGATCGTCGCGGGTTCAAACCCCGACTGGTAAAATTTGTTTTCACTTTTCACTTTTTATTTGTTTTATTTTATTTTAAGAAATTTGTCTCCTTTTGTAAAAAAATATTAAAGCTGAAATTATATTTCTTGACTGAGCAAAGACCAATACCTAAAATATTCGAAAACGCCATCTCTGTGAAGCTATCTGGATAACGGCTCAGAGAGCTGGCGTTGAAATTGTTTTTATTTTAATACACTAGATGGATGGTGTTTCAAAATTTCACGCATCTGGTTCAAATCAACTCACGTTAAAGTTTGTCTATACTATTATATAAATAAGAAAGATTTGTTTATTTGTTTGTTTGTTTATACAGTCGTGGTCAACTAATTAGGGACAATCTCTAGTTAAGCCAAATTGTGAATTGGCGTTTGCACGTAAATATGGACATTGGACCTACTCCCAATATTCTCTGACAAGACCAAGGTTAATTTGATTTCTTCAGATGGAAGGCAATACGTACGGCGTCCAGTAAAAGCGGAAATGAATCCAAGATTCACAAAAAAACAGGCGAAACATGGCGGTGGAAACATTAAAATGTGGGGTTCATTTTCTGGACGTGGAGTGGGACCTGTGAGGAAAGTTCAGGGTTACTTAGACCAACATCAATACAAGGCAATATTGGAGGAAACGATGCTTCCCTATGCTGAGGAGCATCTCCCTATTATATAGACGTTTCAGCAAGATAACGACCCGAAACATACCGCCCGTTCAGTCAAGTCGTTTCTTACCAGTCAGTCAGTATCGGTGCTAGATTGGCCAGCAAATAGCCCGGACCTTAACCCAATCGAGCACCTTTGGCACGAAATCAATAAAAAGTTGCCACTTATCGTACCACAACTTTAGATGAACTTAATGAAGCTTTTTGTGAGGCATGTGCAAACATTCCTGTCGAAACATGCCAGAAACTGATAATGTCCATGCCACATCGGTGTCAAGCGGTAATTACTAACAAAGGTTTTGCTACTGGGTACTGATTTTACACGTAATAAAATGGAGCTGTTAAAGATATTATAATACTGCGGATTATTAGTATTGTTTAACTCTATTTTTCATTATAGTTTACTGTCCTTAATTAAATGTCCAGCTACATAATTATACCTTAAAATTGAATACACGTTCAACCTTTGATATTAAATACTTTTTTCTATTTATTTATTCTTTTATATACAGCCATTTAAAGCATAATATTCGGACCAAATTATGCAAATAATAGGTGCTGAGAAATCAATAGGGTTTTATATTTATATGTACATAACCGGTTATTGCTCTTCACTATCTTGAAAGTCCCTAATTAGTTGACCACGACTGTATATAATGGGTAATATCTAGAACTACTGTACTGACTATAAAAATTCTTTAAGCACTCAATAAGATTTTTAGTTAAGGCGAGGCATTGATAAACTTTTAATTTCAAATCGGCGCCTTAGGGGAGTGGAGTGAGGGGGACTTACTCCATACAAATATGCGCTTAAGAACTAGCTTATGCCGTAAGTTTGTTTGCGGCAAAACAGTATTTTTCATTTAAAATGACAACTATAAGTAATTTAATAAATCCAATCGGCCATATTGAACTGTATTTGTAGACTAATTTAAATAAAAAACTTAGAGGCTTCATTCGCTCCCGTTCGTCAGTAAAATATAAATCTCTGATTTAAAAGAGGTTTTCTAAATTTTTTTTCTCTGCTATGAAAATTAATCAATCAACTTAATCTTCGGGCAAAACGATGTCAATGAAATGCTTAATCTAAAATATAAATTAGTAATTACATATGTTTTTTTTATTGCTGAGAAAAATGGAGATCCATGTCGCCAAAATTTCATGGAATCGCCTTAATCATGTGGTATGTACTCGTACATACGCCTTGCGTAGTCGTATATAGTCTCATCGTCGGGGTTTCAATCATCCACTGGTAAATGTTTTTTTTAGGAGACCTCTCAAGTTTAAGTTTATTTGATCGGTATTGATGAGTATTTTTGTAGAAAATGGTGACCAATATCTAATGACGGGACTGGGAGGTGGGTACGGGATCTCCTCAACGGATAACAGCAGACCCTTCGAGTTTGGGCTTATTTTATTGGTCTTTATTAGCACTTTGGTAAAACATGGTGACCAGGGTCTGATGATGGGACTGGAAGGTAGGTACAGGATCTCCTCAACGGACAACAGCAGACCCTTCGAGTTTGGACTTATTCGATTGGTATTTATTAGCACTTTGGTAAAACCAGGTGACCAGGGTCTCATGATGGGACTGGAAGGTGGGTACGGGATTTCCTCAACGGACAACAGCAGACCCTTTGAGTTTGGGCTAATTTGATTGATATTTATTAGCACTTTGGTAAAACATGGTGACCAGGGTCTGATGATGGGACTGGAAGGTGGGCACGGGATCTCCTCAACGGACAATAGCAGACCCTTCGAGTTTAGGCTTATTTAGTTGGTATTTATTAGCACTTTGGTAAATCATGGTGGCCAGGGTCTGCTGATGGGACTGGAAGGTGGGTATGGGATCTCCTCAACGGACAACAGCACACCCTTTGAGTTTAGGCTTATTTGATTGGTATTTATTAGCACTTTGGTAAAACATGGTGACCAGGGTCTGATTATGGGACTGGAAGGTAGGCACGGGATCTCCTTAACGGACAACAGCAGACCCTTCGAGTTTGGACTTATTCGATTGGTATTTATTGGCACTTTGGTAAAACATGGTGACCGGGGTCTGATGATGGGACTGGAAGGTGGGTACGGGATCTCCTCAACGGACAACAGCAGACCCTTCGGGTTTGGGCTTATTTGATTGGTATTTATTAGCACTTTGGTAAAATATGGTGACCAGGGTCTGATGATGGGACTGGAAGGTAGGCACGGGATCTCCTCAACGGAGAACAGCAGACCCTTCGAGTTTGGACTTATTTGATTGGTATTTATTAGCACTTCGGTAAAACATGGTGACCGTTGCATATTGTCGTTCAAAAAATCATATTCTTTTGTTTTCCTTATTTCCACGAAAATCTCTTAGACGCGAGCGGAGCCGCGGGCTAAATCAAATCAAATCAAAATATTTATTATTGTAAAATAGATACATTAAGTATACTTTCTACGAGTCAAAGTTAATTTTAACAATATAATATATCTTTAGAATATAAAAAACTATATAATAATAAGGGAAATAAAATATACACAAATATAAATAAATGATATTCGTAAGTTTTTAAATAAATAAAAAATAAATAAAATAGAGGAATCTAGGAATAAAAATATTATATATACATAATGCAATGAAGAAATAAGTTCATAAATAAAAACGGGAAATACATACAAAAAATATTAAGGTTGGGCTACTAAAATGTAATAAAGTTATACACTTGCCTAAAATATAGAAATATAGGAATAAAATTATTATATATACATAATTCCTAACCATCCGCACCATTCGATTAGTATTGCTAAGAAGAAGGGCAAGAAACTTAGCAAACATTCCTTTTTTTCAAAATAAAACATATGATACAAAATCATATATGTACATACCTACTCAATTAAAGGCATAAAAAATATAAGACTGCAGGAATTAGTCACGAGAAAAAAATACATATCTTAGTCAACCCGTCTCATATTGTCTATTTCCTTTAACAAAGTAAGTTTACATTTAATTAATTTTAAGCCTTTAGAGGAATCATACAGTATTAAAATATGCTAATTAATTAATTACAATATTGAATCAGATTATTATTATTTATTACACCATGCTTCATTATCATCCAAATAATCATTGATTTTATGATAAGCTTTCTTAAGTAGTCCCTGCTTAATATGTAGTTTAAACTTATTTTCAGGCAAACTAAGGACCTCCTCTGGAAGCTTATTGTAAAATCTTATCCCATGTCCTACAAAAGAGGTACCTACTTTGGAAAGTCTTAATTTTGGAAAAACTAGTTTATGTTTGTTTGTCTGGTTTCAACAGAGTGGTGCACACCAAGCCTCAGGAAATTATCAATATTTTTTCTGACATATCTAATTACCTGATAAATAAATTCACATGGGACCGTAAATATATTAATTTCTTTAAACTTTTCTCTTAATGAATCTCGGTACTTCATGTTATAAATAGACCGAATTGCTCTCTTTTGCAAGACAAAGACTGCTTCTATATCCGCGGCTCTACCCCACAACATTATTCCATATGACATAATGCTGTGAAAATAACTGAAATATACTAATCTAGCAGTATTTTCATCGGTAATCTACCTTATGCGTCTAACAGCGTATGCGGCTGAACTAAGTCTACCACAGAGAGCTTCTATGTGGGGACCCCACTGAAGACGAGAGTCTATAGTAATACCTAAAAACTTAGTTTCGTTAACTAACTCCAGCTTGGACCCCTGCAAAAATAAACTGACATCTACTTGAATTACATTCGGTAAAGTAAACTTTATACATTTCCTCCTTTTTGCATTTAGAACTAAATTATTTGCAGTGAACGAATCAAGAATCAGATAGAGAGTTGAATTCGCGTCATCGAGAATATCGTTGTGTCGATTCACTTTAAAAATAAGTGACGTGTCATCTGCGAATAGAACTATTTCAGATAAGTCTCTAACTAAGTAAGGAAGGTCATTTATGTATATTAAAAACAATAGGGGCCCCAATATGAAGCCCTGCGGAACACCCATTTTGACTAATGCTCCAGATGACTTTACTCAATTAATGTCTACCTTTTGAATCCGGTCACTAAGGTATGACTTAAATAACCCCAAAGATTTACCCTTAACTTCATAGTGATCTAATTTACATAAAAGTGTTTCATGATTAACGCAATCAAAAGCTTTTGAGAGGTCACAAAATACACCGAACGCATCCTGCTTTGCTTCCCAAGCTAAAGCTAGTATTTTCATAAAATTCTATACAAGAACGCTTTTAACATCGCATGAATGGATATCCAAAAGATAAAATGCATAGCTGCTATGATTATGTTACCGAAGTCTGAAACTAGCCATAGTACTGGTCCATCTGAACAACATTTAGTATAGAATCAATAATCAAATCAAGAAAACTGTAAATCTGCTATTACATATAAAATTTACAAAAAAAAGTAGGCAAAAATGTTTCGCAGGTCCTGGAATGCAAAGGGTCCTGCTCGCGGGGAGGCTTGTAGGCGGCGAGCACGCGAAGTTCAGCTCCGTTGGCGCCATCGACAATACAGCCAAAGTCTATGGTCGGCACTGACGCGCACTCCGATGGATCGCATGCCTTCATACGCCGCCAGTAGGTCCAACTCCTCGTGCATGACGTCTCTCCGACTCTCCGTACGAGTACCGCTGTCTCCCGGTATGGGCGATAAAGTGGGTCAGGAGAAGTCTCGTCACGTTGGTACACGAAGTAGTTGGGTATACTCACAGACATATAATTCTTACTAAGTAGCAGAACAAACATAAGGATGGCAAGTTTCCATACAAAAAATAAGCTACATTTAGGCTTCATGGTACAAAGAAACGTATAAAAATGGGTTGTTTTGGCTGGCTTATGCTTGGAACATATATGTTAATTCCTAAACTAATCTGTAGTATATATTTTGTTTGGAAACAAGCAATATTTATACTTAAAAGAGCCCGAAGTTCACTGAGGCAAAATTGCCACGCGTCTTCTCTATGCGTTTATTGTTAATGTTAGGTCTGCTGCTTTATGATACGTCTGTGGGTATACTGAAGTTGCAGTGCAGCGCTAGCTTTGTCTCCCCGAGAAGTTGCAATATCATAAGTCAAGTTTAATACAAGAGACCAAGAAAATAAAAACAGCTATGACTCTAGGACCCGCCGAAAACTATCTAAATAAAAAATACTGTCAGATATTTGAAATAACTTTCATGAGAACCAAAATTTAAAGATCAAAAAATATTAACATATCTGATGTAGAACTACCTACACAAAACAAAACCAACGCGGGCAAAAGCTAATATTTAAAAGATGTAAAAATTATCTTCAAGCTTTTTTTATTACCTCTTCTTTTTGAAGTTGCTCAGAATAAACAGATCTTTTAAAACTTGTCAGATAAATTCAATAACTTTTTACTAAGAAAAATTATAGCTATGATAAGTCGTTATTGCCTTTTAGCAATCCATTTAGCGTAAGCCAAATTGATCGGAACATACTAGAAACAACTTAAAGCTTATGTAGGAAGATGATAAAAATGCTGTTAGACCAAGTAATAAAAACTCAATAACGATTTCGGAAATGGCTATTAGGATACAATAAATAAAATATCAGGCCTGTCAACATGAAATGTTACATTATTTGGACAAGAACTAATGATCCTGTTTACTACCAGTTTAATAGCAACGGGATCATTCCAAATCAACCAAGTGCAAAAGAAAAATACGTATAATATGCAATAATTATTACAGTTTTATCAATTTAAGAAATCCTCTTTGAAATAATCATTGGATGTCGATAACGAACTTGCGCTCTTGGTACGAAGAATGATTAAATGATTGAAAATGAAAGAATCTTACTAAGTACCAAATGTGACTCACAAACAACTTATGTGGAAAGAGTTTCTACTCTTTTTGGTGTGGGTAGGAAATTTTCTGGAAATACTAATTCCGACTTTATTCCGATTAAAATTCTAACCATTATAAAAAAACTGTTTAATTTGTCAAAGAGTAAATCCCTATTCAGTCGGTTAGGAAAAATGCTTCGATACCTGACTAGTATTTATGGATTGTATATCTTTTGTTATTGCTCTGCGATCTTTTCAGATGTTTATGTATCTGAAAATGCGTTTTTTATATCTATTTTACGAGTATTTTTAGAGCCATATATGAAGACACATATTTTGTTGTTGAAGAGGGCCTTAAATAAAAATACAAGTAGGATAACATTTAGTCTAAGGAATAACATTTTATGAAGTAATAATAAAGTTAAAATTATCCAGTTACGGAGTGAATATTTTTCACAATAGTTTTAACCAATAACCAACCATTTTGTCCAACACATTCCAAGTAAAACTTAAGATACACAATGCGGAGATATTGTGCAGGTAAATAATTCTCTATTTCTTATCATTCAAACTGCAAAAAAAAACTATTGTTTCTCTGTTTAAACATAGCTTGCGTACTGTCAGGATCTTCTATTTAATATGTACGTAACACAACTACGTAGATATAGCTTTTAACATTTATTCTTACAAACATAATTTATCACAAAAAGAACGAAGACCGCTAAGAGTGGCTGAATCGTGGAAAGGACTATTTTCAGCAGTGGAGAACACAGGATGATGGAAAGAAAATGAGGCTTGAGGGCTCAGGTTAACTTTCAGTATATTTTTTTGGTTGGTCGCTCCTTAAGAATTAAAAGTGCTCTTTTTTTTTAATTTGTTGCAAGGCGTGTCTTGAGATTTAATAAGTCATCCATCCATCCATCAGCCTGTTTCGTCCACTGCTGGACATAGGCCTTTCAAGGATTTCGCCACACTTGGCGGTCCCCCTGGAAGAAATGCCCATACTCACATACGCTGGGCAGGCGGGTTGGTGAGCGCGGTGCCAAAACCCTTGCACCAGTGACGCCGCCGCCCATCACCAGTTTGATTTACATAAGGCCCGGCAATTGGGGATGGAGATACCGCCATCCATCGGTCCCATCCAATGGTGGGCCCCCTGGATTTTTTGCCTGAGAGCTGTCCTCTTACTCTCCCCCGAATAACTTCGGGAGGATTTCCGAGTAAGATGGTGGTACCTCCACAGTCGAGCCCGGCATTAGCTCTACCACCTAATTAATAAGTAATAATTAATAAGTCAATGCCTCCATAATTTTTAGGGTTCCATACCTCAAAAGGAAAAAAACGGAACCCTTATAGGATCACTTTGTTGTCCGTCTGTCCGTCGGTCTGTCAAGACCCTTCATCTCGGGAACGCGTAGAGATATCGAGTTGAAATTAAAACCATATACTCAAATTTACAGTCCCTTAAAACTGTGAAAAAATCAAACTTCGTAGTAACTTAAAAAAAGATACGGCTGTTTATGTCGCAAAAAATTTAGTTCAACACTCTCAAGGGAATCAAAATTTATAGGGTATTTCCCGTTGACCTAGAACTATAAAATTTGGCAACTAATACCGTCTAACACTACAAGTATAGGAATAAAATCATAAAACTGTACATTTGTAATTAAATCATTAAAAAATCATCGAGGTTAAGCAACGGTACGCGCGGTCATAATTGTACGGGTGACCAAATTTTTTGTAAATTTTTTAAAACTTTTACTTATTTGTACGGAAGCCTTGGTGGGCGAGTCCGACTCGCTCTTGTGCGGTTTCTTTAATTTCTGTCAAAATCATCAACTAAATAAATATCAAACCTAGTCTAAAAGTGTAGTCTAAAACAAATATAGGGTTTCATTTATTAATTTTTCAGCGCGTTCGCAACTTGAGTCCCCGTCGAGCGACAGAGAGATCAATACGGGACAAGTCGTGCGAGTGAATGAGACGCACGCATCTGAGGTCAAAGATCGAAAAACGGTTCAAAGATCACGATGAGATATACTGCACACAGATGGTGGTCCCATATATAGCACATGACAAACAACCTGCTACCATTCTCATTACAGCAACCCAGCCAGCAGATACTTGTACTTCGCTTTAATTTATTAGTACATCAAACACCATATTTTGTCCCTACATAAACAGAATCTGTGCATAAGGTCGTCCTTGCCCCGTGAAATGTACCCCCGATTCGTCAATGTCACGCATCTTATTTATCACTGGACGTACAGTGGATGTTCCGTACAAGTCTTCTTAAGTTTAGCAGTAAATTGAAAATAATTCGGTCAGTGGTACGGCGTACGTAATAAAAGAATTGAAGAAATGTATGAACGTTTATTGGAATCAGCCTCATCCACAGACGTCACGATTACTATCTCCTTTTTCACCCAAATACGACCAAGCAAAGAGTATACCTATTATCTATGTATCTATACATATAGTAAAGTCTATATCTATACTAATAATAAAGTAGTAAAAAGTCATGTAAAATTCAAAAATGTTGAAATGGGTTATAGTATTGTACTGAAGCAAAAACTACCATTTTTAGGGTTCCGTACCCAAAGGCTAACCAACGGGACCTTAATACTAAGACTCCGCTGTCCGTCCGTCTGTCTGCCCATCTGTCCCAAGGCTGCATCTCATGAACCGTGATAGTTAGACAGTTGAATTTTCACAGATGATGTATTTCTGTTGCCGCTGTAACAACATTTTAATAAAAAACAGAATAAAATAAATATTAAATATAGGGCTCCCATACAACAGACATGATTTTTTTGCCGTTTTTATAGATAATAGTACAGAACTCTTCGTGCGCGAGTCCGACTCGCACTTAGCCGTTCTTTTTAATTTTTCTCCGTCTGTATGTATGTATGTTCCTTTTTAACTCGAGAACCACTCAACGGATTCGGATGCGGTTATTTATTAAAGTCATAATGACTTTGATCAATATAATGGCTTTAAGGGTTGTTAATAAAATAACAACTGGGCAGAGATTGAGTTAATGCTAGCGGAGCCACAGGCGAGAGGCTAGTATAGTTAAAAAAGAATACCCGATCTGATTGATTAACTGTCTGAGTGATCAATCAATCAACCCCACGACCAAACGGCTGGACTTCCTAAACATTAAATTTGGAATGTGAGTTCCTTTTGTGACGTAAACATTAGCTAAGAAAGATTTTTTTGAAATGACATCCTAAAATAGGTGGTGAGAGTTTGTTTATGATTTCGTTATTATTTTTGTAGTTTAAACCATGAAAATTTATATTTATCATCTGAGTATAAAATTAAAAATTCAGGTTCAGAGCTCCTCACGTCCAGATTTACTTTTCTGATTTTCTATACCGTAATAATATAAATTTAATTTAAAAATGAAGTATTCGAGCGTATTTGTAAAATCATTCCCTTGAGGTTAAAAGGTTTTTTCAATGCAAGTGCTCGTAAAGTTCTATTTTATATTCGAGCACATATGTACACATAAGAATAAAAAAATATAATTTCAAGATATATTTCGGACCCTACTGGGCCCGGCATCAGTTGATTTAATAATGACATTTACAATGAAATGACGGCACATAAAATGACATGGTGACAATTAGTATTAAAAAGAGATCTATCTATCTACCTACCTTTTTTGAGAGATGAGTATGTGAGTGGGGTAGGGAGAGAGGGTGTTTATGAGTGTGTGTGTGTTTGAGAGGGGATGTAAGAATGTTAGTATGAGTGTTAATATCAGAAAAATTTCGATGAGGTTGGTCTGTCTGTAAGTTAGTGCTGTTATAAAATCATTCCACCCACCATTGACTGATATTCAGCTCAGGACATGGGAGTCGTCTTACATCTGGTCGCTTGGTGCCCAGACCAACTAACTTACAGACAGACCAACCTCATCGAAATTTTTCTGATATTAACACTCATACTAACATTCTTACATCCCCTCTCAAACACACACACACTCATAAACACCCTCTCTCCCTACCCCACTCACATACTAATCTCTCAAAAAAGGTAGGTAGATAGCTAGATCTCTTTTTAATACTAATTGTCACCATGTCATTTTATGTGCCATCATTTCATTGTAAATGTCATTATTAAATCAACTGATGCCGGGCCCAGTAGGGTCCGAAATATATCTTGAAATTATATTTTTTTATTCTTATGTGTACATATGTGCTTTAATATAATAAAAAACAAAAATAAAATAACAAGCTGGTAAAGTTTATATACATTTATTTTATTTTATATTCGACTAATCCGTTGTCAAAGTCAACTTTACCGCACGAGTGTTTAAAGTTTTCATTTTTCTTTTTTTTTTCCCCTACATCGTGGGAAGGTAAATGGAACTTAGCTCATACAGCCATGTCTGAGGTATGTTTTATTTTTTTAATTTATCGAAAACAGTTGCCAGTCTTATCTTGTGTAACATAGAAATACTTGACACAAATGAGCTGGGTAGATAGCATACTAGACGATATCGAGCTTTGACAGCTCGATATAAACTGTCCATCCCTCTTTAGGTAGATCAAAATAGTGAGATATCAAGCGCCATCGAGCTCGATATGGTTTGCTATGCTATACTACTCGTAGTGTTTCGGTTTGATGCGTTCGTAGGCTGATGAAATGAAAACTGTTTAGACGACATTTTGCGTAGGTAGTAACTTTACAAATTGAAAATTCTGATGAAACTTAATCAACCATTTAGTGCCTGATTTTTAATTTTTAATTTCTTTTGGTAATATGTTTACGGTGACTTTAATTTATGCAGCCAAACTCTTATTAGAGGCTTGGTAAGTGATCAGTATCACGGATCGATAAAAGAATTTGCTAATTTCGCAAAAAAAAATCTTGATGTCTCATCGTAATTGACCTGAGGCTGGGCTTGCGTTTGTAAGGAACACGAAAAGAATAATTTACGAATTTCACAAAAAGGGTCATTGAATCTTGTTACAGTAACAATTTGGCTGAATAAATTAAAGTCACCTTATTTAGGTAACAAGAAGGATTTGCTTAAAATAAACATCTTGGTAGGTAACCTCATTTAATCGTAATATGAATAAGATCTTTTTGATTATAATGACAAAAGACAAAAAGTTTGAAGTTCGCAAAATGCCACCGGCCACTTACACTCTCTGTACAATATTTAAGAAAAATACGATGTTATCGATCGGTCTTCCTTGTTAACAACATTCTTTGTTTGTATCTAAAGAATAGACAATATTGGGCAGCCATTTTTGTTTACATTATTATGTAGAATAAGCTGGTGGGAGTCGAATTCATATTATGTATGACTGAAAGCAGCCTTCGAACGTATCAAACTGAAAGCAGCTTATTCCGACAAGTCGGCAACTTGCGTGCAAAGAAAAATAATGCCCGCCTAAAGTTCATTTGGAGTATGTACATACCTATTTATTGTTTCTTTGTTTATTTAATTTCAATTAATTTATTTACTCACACTGTGCATTGAAAAACGTAGTATGATACTCGTGCGTAAGGGCAATAACTTACTCGTAACGTTTACAACACTCGCTTATCGCTCGTGTTTCAAATCGTTCCTCGTACAAGCTATTGCCTCCTTTACGCTCTCGTAGCATAAACTACTATTATGTATCAGAATATGTAAATTTAAATTTAAACGGAAAAGTATTTTGCTTAGTTGGATATGTTATGACAGCGGAGTTATTAACGCAATCGATCAGAAATCAAGAGATTCTTGATTCAATTCTCTTACATAACTACTTTCCACTTCTTCGTCTTTCCAAACTTTTCATTACTACCTTCTGTTCTTTCCCCCGATTTTGATTTTTCAGAGACCTTGATTTTTAAAATTATCTGTTTATCATCGTCATGAAACCTTAAATTATTATTAATTAATTATTTGTTTTAATTGCATTATATATCTATGATGATTTCTGTGTATTAGGCATCGTTATGCATAAACATTTATTATTTTAATATATGTATTTTCTATTTGTTTTAATTGTATTCAATCATGATAATAATTTTGGATATTTATTTATGATTATTACTATTTTGATTATTAGTGAATGATTTCGATTTAAATCTTAATTATTTGTGTTTTTTTTTTCTTGTAAATTATATTCCTGGAGCCCTCTGTTTACATCTTTAAGACTTGTTTGTTTGTGCCACTGCTTTAATGGCGTCGATACAGTGTCTAGAACTGCTGGATATGCGAACCTTCACATTCCAGAACTTCATCCACCAGCAAATGGACAGAACCCCTCCAATTATGTCGAGGTGAACTGGATTCTGCGAATGTCTCACTTTATAAGCAATAAAGGTGACATTTGCATCGGTTCCCAAAGACTCGTATAGTGGCACCCGATGTTTGTACGGCGACGTGTGGCGGTCGCTTGGACTCATGAATATGCGGAGCGGATAATGTGGGCCCTGAGTTACCGCACGCCAATGATGAGGAGTTGGAGAACAGACGTAAGTAGACAGGTGACGATCTACTCTATGGGTTATAGAGAACAATCCTACCTCCTTCTCAGATTTTCGTCCCATATCCATCCTACCGATTCTCTCTAAAGTCCTTGAAACCCTTGTACACAACCAATTATCCTTGTACCTATCTGATAACAAACTTCTTAATAAATTTCAATCTGGCTTTCGCGCTGGTCACAGTACTGTCTCTGCTCTTTTAAAAGTAACTGATGACATACGGCTAGCAATGGACAATAAGGAACTTACTATATTGACACTTTTAGACTTTAGCAGTGCCTTTAATTGCGTAGACTTCGATGTCCTTCTTGGTATTCTCGACTCTCTTAACGTATCTCCTCTGGTTACTGAATGGTTTGATACTTATCTGAGGGATCGCCTACAGTGCATACGCTCGGACGAGGTTACCTCGGAGTGGTGCCAACTAACTGCAGGTGTACCTCAAGGCGGCGTCCTTTCTCCACTTCTCTTCTCCGTATTCATTAATTCCATTTCTGATGTTCTCTCTTCTAGCTACCATCTTTATGCAGACGATTTGCAAATCTACCGCCATTTTAACATAGCTGAAATTAACTCTGCCATTTCTTTTATGAACCATGATCTAAATAACATTAATGATTGGGCTAAATCTTACGGTCTTTTAGTCAATCCAAAGAAATCTCAAGCCATTATCATTGGAACTAGATACATGACCAATTCCCTTAGTTCATTTAGTGTACCACAGATTTCTTTTAATAACATCCCGATTGCCTACATGAAAACGGTGAAAAATCTAGGGGTTATCTTTGACTGCAATTTATCTTGGTCATCGCACGTTACTGAGATTAGCCGACGTGTCTTTGCTGCTTTCCATTCGCTCAAACGCCTCCAGAAATTCCTCCCCTTCGTAACTAAAGTCACTCTCGCACAGTCTCTTCTTCTACCCCTAATCGATTACGCTGACGTTTGTTTTATAGACGCGAATGAAGAGCTCTTGGGTAAATTGGAAAGGTTGCAGAATCTGGGCATCAGATTCGTGTATGGCTTGCGCAAATACGACCACGTTTCATACTACCGCGCGGAACTTAAATGGCTCCCTATTCGGAAGCGCAGAAATCTCCATACGTTGTGTTGCCTTTTCAATGTCCTCAAGAGTTCAACAGCTCCGGATTATCTTCGTGAGCGCTTCAACTTCCTGTTTAGCAGAGATATCAATAAACCACTCAGGTCGCACACAGTCACACTCCTTAAAACGCCTTCTCACAATACCGGAGCTTTCGCAAATTCGTTCACTGTTAGAGCCATCAGGCTGTGGAATTCTCTTCCGTACACAATCCGAGATTGTCGCACTATCTCCTCTTTTAAAAAGAAACTAAAGGAATACTATTCAGCAAATCCTTAAGCTATCCTAAATATGTTTAATTATTTATTGCTGTATTATCAATTATCATGTATCGTTATGTCATGTTTATATATAGTCAGTTTATATTAGAGTTAGTTATATTAGTATGTATGTTAGATATATTTATATATTTATATATATTTTATACACCTATGTAAGTATTTTAGTATGTAGTACGTACACATATGGTTACCTATTTATTTTTTAAAGCACTCCTATACTCATTCGGTTTGCTATAAAAAATCTCTTTGAGAGATAAGCTCGCCGCTGTACTCAAATTATTGTATCAAATATTTGTAATCTCCTTTTTTGTGTACAATAAAGAATAAGAATAAGAATAAGTTTCCAGCGCAAATATTGTGGTAGGCAGTTAAATTAATGAGAAAAAACCGGCCAAGTGCGTGTCATAGGCCACGCGCAGTGTAGGGTTTCGTAGTTGCCCAGTAAATTTTATAAGTTGGTCTTATATAAAACAGACTGGTGACGGGCAGCGGCGTCACTGGTGCAAGGGTTTCGGCACCACGCTCACCAACCCGCCTGCCCAGCGTGTGTGAGTATGGGCATTTCTTCTAGGAGAACCGCCAAGAGTGGCGAAATCCTGGAAAGGCCTATGTCCAGCAGTGGACGAAACAGGCTGATGGATGGATGGATGGATGGATGGATGGTCTACTAATACAGATCGCGCCATACTTCTAGTCCCATACATTGTCGTGTTTCTTTACTCGTAAACCTGAAAAGCCTACTTAGCAGTGATAGTTTTCCTTTTAACTTCATTATTTAAACTACTTTTGTGAATATTTTTCTTAGCCAGCAGGGGGTACACTTGACTGTAACAAAAATTTGCACTTTCAACATTGCCCTCTCATAAACAACTAGACACACATTCTCTAAGAAAAGTTCGTCAGAAAGTATACAAACGTGCGACGTGCATATTAGCAAAAATGCTTCAACCAAATTAAGACGATGTCGTTAACATAAGAGGCCATGTCAGTTGTACGAAATCGTCATTAGATTTTGTCACCCCATAGCGGTGACAAGATGCATCGCGGACACTTTTTGACCGATATTGTGAGTCTAGTTGTTTATGAGAGGTCAATGACTTTAAGGCTTAATATTTCGCCAACGGATCCCTAAATCGAAATATAGTTTTGACAAACCCATAATATTTTTGAGCGACCTATCCAACGATATCCCATCTATAGCGTTTTCATTTTGCCAAAATACAAAGTAAAAAAAGTATGGCGATTATTAAGTTTTCATGCCAACATTTGTATTTATCTTATACGTAGGTGATTTATGACCCGTTTTGGGTACCTTTCTTTGGTCAATAATTATAAAACAAGAGCCTCCTTATAGTTCTACAACAATGCTTCCAAGGTCCCATACCTTGACATAAAAAAAAAACTAATCCTATATTTATCGCCTGATTCCTGTCCGTCTAGATAAGAGAAGATAGATAGATAGATATTTCTCAAAATCAACCCAATTTCAACTAGCTCAATTTATGATCGCCTCTGTGACCGAGTGGTAGAGCGCTCGCCTGCCAACCCAGAGATCATGGATTTAATCCTCGCAGTGCATTGTAATCTATGTTTGGTTTTGTGGAAGGCACGTTAAGCTGTTGGTCAATTTGAGCTCAAAGTACGGCGATAGGGTTGAATGCACCCATCTCGTTTGCGACGTAATAATCGTCGGTGAAAAGCTTTCCCACTTGGGAACACCTCTGACACCCCTCTCGGTGATTCATATCGTGACAACATGGTTATAGATAAGCGTTCATTTATAAAAATACGGTAAGGAACCCTCACGCCGCGAACTTACTCGCACTTGTCAGTGTTTTTCTCACCATCAGTCTTGGAATTTATATTGTTTTATGATTTTATCAATACCTTTTAGGTTACGGACTTATACGGGTCTACTGTACCCTCTACTTTTATTATACCATACCCATTTGAACATTCTGGTTTAAGAATACATACCTATGTACGTACACACAATGTTTCACTATTAAGGCCAGCATTTATTCTAAATTAAACCATATCTCAATAGAATAGGGACATGGAATAGATATTATTGCCTTGATTGACCTAACAATACTACCTATATATACCTACATTATTGGCTTAGTAGGCCGCAATCTATCAAATCGTTATCGCTTCTGTCACCCAACCAATCTTTGTCAGCACTGAATAATGCCAGCGGTGAATATAGTTTGCGTCACAATGGATATTGCCAGTGTAACAATGATGTTTGCAACCAGTGATAATGCTACGTAAACTTACATCAAGACCCGTTTTGGACCCAAGATTGTTTGATTGGCACCCTCTGGATGTTATGAGAGATAACTTGTGAATTTCAGATGGCTCATGAGCGCTATGATAACAATAATAAATCGTGCCAGCACCTAGTAATACATTAGGTATCACTGGAGAATGTTCATCTGTTTTAGATACTCAATATGGCTGATTAGTGAAAGTGAAAGTAATAAATGATATTTTAAATAATACTTTTGAATTACTACATTAACGAAAAATAATATATATGAATTTAATATAATTTATACTATCAATATTTATAGAAGAATAACTTTCGCGAAAAAGCAGATAAAATCAGTAATTGATCAGGCTATGTAAAAAATATATGGATGCTTTCTTTCTGTGTATTTCATCAAGTATACGGAAAATTGTAATAACTTTTTGGTTTAAGCATTTTGACTTTTTTAATCTGGGGTTTTGTTTTTAAAAAACAAGTTTGAAATGAAATGAAATCTTCAAACGCCCTTTTTTTCCTCGTTTTATGACTGGGAAACAAGTACAGAACAAAAATATTTTATTAATTGGATTTTAACAATATCTATATATTTCATTTTGGAAATTTTCCTAGCTGGTTTAGTTTTTAACTTAAAAATCGTCCTTTTTTTTTCTTTTGCGCTGAATCCGCCCCTATCACACTGCGCGTTTTTTTGCTTGGAGTAAGAGTGACAAAAATAAAATTTACATAGCCTCGAGATCAAAATAATAACGAAAGTCAGCAAAAAGGCAAAAATAGGTAAGATGGCGAGCGAAATGGAGCATAAATATAAAGAGATATAAATGAAAACAACTAAAGTTTAAACGTTTTGAAGTTATATCATACGTACATTTAAATACTTCACTTTTAAAACGGGCCAAAATCTATACATAATATTCAGTAGCAAGAACCCTTACAAGCTTTCTTTTAAAACAAGTGAGGAACGATGTACATTATTCCAGTTACGACAGGAGGAACCTCCATAAACCTGGGCACCCAATGTGGTATTTATAACGTCTCAAAAAATTTAAAATATATTAAGTAATTTTCTGAATTTTTCCCTTGTGACGCTTTACCAACTTTAATTCCAAATTTTTAGTTCCTTGGCTTTTTCTGAGTCAGTCAATCAGTGATAAAAATAGTGATTTTGGGCGTGATTTTTATCTTAAGTACTTGCTGGGACCGTAACGAATTATGGGGGGGGGGTTGAAAGTAGCTCGAAATGGTTCGTGTAATATAAACACATGGCTGGTACGCCTTTTATTTTTAGAACTTAGACTCGGAAACGCTGCCGCTTGTCTAATTTACAGAAAATAATTTCATATGATTGCGTAATGGGACTGTGTTTACGTCATAATTCGGTTTTCACGAAAATCGTACGCCGATATGAGCAAAGTATGTAACAATACAGTGCACAATTACTTTAACCAAAATCTAATTTTAAATTAAATTTTCTATCAAAATTACAAAATTATTTTAAACAACCAATATCACCTGTACCCCAGTTTGAAGAGCTCAGCTAATATCATTGCAGGGGGTCTTATAAGTCGTGGAGCCCGATAATTTTCTTCCAGAGCGCGCAGGTTTGCTAGGTGAAAGCGAGGGAACATTTACAAGAAGCACTATCAATCTTGTGCCTGGCTGCACAGTGGTTAGCGTTTTATTTTGTGAAGTCATTTTTTTGTTAAATAATTACCAAATTATGTTATCACAAGCATGTCAACAAATAAAATTAAATTTCTAGGCGATTGAGTGATCATTTGGTATTACACATTTATTTTTCTAAAACCATAATTATGTGACTTTGATTTATGCAACTGAATTCATACTGGAGATTGATTGATTAAAACAAGGCGCATAAGCACCGCAATATAGAAAATAATAATTTTACATTTATGTTTAGAAGAGACATTTTTACAAAATATATGTTTAATATTTGGCAAAAACATATAATATATAAGGTTGTTTATGTAGCTAAATTCATACTGAAGACTCAGTAAGTGCTTAAGACCAAGGTTCAATGACCCGTAACCCTACGCAAAATAAAATTAAGATTTCCTATACTAAATAGTTTCAAGGTTTTTTTTAACAAGTGTAGAGGCACAGAAACATTTTTGTATTTTACAAACAGAGTCATTGAACCTTGGAACCATTGAATCACTTACTGAGTTGTTGGTTGAAGAAAACACTTGTACTGTGGTTAAATGTTTTCTTCAACCATGATGATGTTTCACCAAGTGCCGACAATCGCAATTATTAACACTTACTGAGTGTCCGGTATGAATTTGGAAATAAAAACTAAAGTCGCCAAATAATGTATCTCTTATAATTGGTCGACTTTTAAATAAATTTAGTTTTGTCCGACACGGTTTAACCTGAATCCTCGGTGCGTCGAGGTTGTGAATTTTCCCGGAGAGGCACTTGTGTTGCTTACGTGTTATTGTTATACGGAGCCTGCACATCGCTTAGAGACCGCGCCTTGAAGAACCTCCACAGCCATAGTACTTACTGACAAAGAATAATAGCGGAAATGCCTTGAACAACGGGTATTCTCTTTGGCGCAGTCTCTAACTTTACCTGGCTCTTGCTTTGGTAGTAAGGTTATTTAGTTAATTCCAGACCCCTGTGAACTAGTTATAGTTAAACATACATTCTTTTGTTGAAGTTGAAATACGTATTACCGGAATTAAAGAGACAACGGCTTTGTCTTTGTCTGATCTCATCGGTGCTTACCAACAGGCACATAGTGGCTTTTAATGAAAAAAACAAACTGAATACTTCCATTCATCCATCCATCAGCCTTTTTCGTCCACTGCTGGACATAGGCCTTTCTAGGATTTCGCCACTCTTGGCAGTCCTCCTGGAAGAATTGCCCATACTCACACACGCTGGGCAGGCGGGTTGGTGAGCGCGGTGCCAAAACCCTTGCACCAGTGACGCCGCTGCCCGTCAACGTGCAAATTTTATTTCTTAGGTGGTAGAGCTAGTGCCGGGCCCCACTGTGGAGACACTACCATCTTACTCGCAAACCTCCCCGAAGTTATTCGAAGGAGAGTAAGAAGACAGTTTTCAAACATGCACAAGCAGGTGGCCCTTTTGAGTGGGACCCATTGATGGGTAAATCCATCCCTAAATGCTACTCCTTATAATACAGACTGGTGACGGGCAGCGGTGTCACTGGTGCGAAGGCTTCGGCACCGCGATCATCAACCCACCCGCTCAGCGTGTGTGAATATGGGCATTTTTTTCACAAGGACCGCCAAGAGTGGTGAAATCTTTGAAAGGCCTATGCCCAGTAGTGGACAAAACAAGATGATGGATGGATGGATGATGGATGTATTCAGTTTGTTTTTTTCATTAAAAGCCACTATGTGCCTGTTGGTAAGCATCGACGAGATCAGACAAAGACAAAGCCGTTGTCTCTTTAATTCCGGTAATACGTATTTCAACTTCAACAAAAGAATGTATGCTTAACTATAACTAGTTCACAGGGGTCTGGAATTAACTAAATAACCTTACTACCAAAGCAAGAGCCAGGTAAAGTTTGAGACTGCGCCAAAGAGAATACCCGTTGTTGTTGATGTTATTATAAGGCGTCTGTACCAACCACGTCAGCTACGCGGACGACATGGTCTTATTAACACCATCAGCTGCCTCCATGCGTCTTCTACTCGCTATTTGTGAAAAGTACGCGATTGAGCACAATATGCAGTACAACGCCTCTAAATCCGTATACATGGTCTTCTCTTCAAGCAACTCACCATCTGAAACACCACCTTTACGGTTGAGTGGACAGAAGCTCGAAAGGGTCGAAGATGTAAAATACCTAGGCCATGTTATAAAGGCGAACTTACATGACGACTCTGATATTGAGCGACAGCGTAGAGCTATCAGTGTAAAAGGAAATATGCTGGCAAGACGCTTCAACCGCTGCAGTAAGGACGTCAAGCGACTTCTTTTCATGGCATATTGCACCAGCCTGTACACCGCAGAGTTATGGTGTAATTATACAAAATCTGCATACAACCAGATGCGAGTGCAGTACAATAACGCTTGGCGTGCACTGCACAGACTGCCGCGCTGGTGCAGCGCGTCGACGATGTTCGTGGAGGGGCGCGTGCCCGGCTGGGCCGGCCTCATGCGGCACAGAGCCGCCGCCGCCGCTGAGCGATTCCGAACCTCCACCAATACACTGATTCGCGCCGTGCACGAGTGGACCGGCAGTCCGCTCCACGCAGCGTGGCGCCGGCTACAGACTGATTAAACTGTGAGTGAATCAGACTGTAGAATAAATTATCTATTTTTAATTGTAAATGTTCTTATATGTATAATATAATTAATGTAATATGGACCTCGTCTGGAATAAATAAATTTATTATTATTATTTATTATTATACCTTCTATCATTGTATTTTAGGGTTCCTTACCCGAAGCGTGTCAAACGGGATCCTATTACTAAGCATCCTCTGTCTGTCTCTCTTTCTGTCCGTCACAGAGGTCTACACTTCAGCCGCAATAGGTGGACAGTTGGAATTTTCACAGAATACATGTTACTATGGCATCTATCACGGAAGGTAATGAAAATAAAATTGTTTAATTAAACAGTTTAATGAACTTTATGGTTTTAATTCAGAAACAGCATTTGAAAAAATAGTTTTGTGTTAAAATAAACACTTATAGTTTCACTACGTCGACAAGAATTGCTCTTAAATATAATGATGACGATTAGAGTTTAAGGCTTTACCTGAACATGAACAATGCCAAATTATTGGGGGTTCGTTTGAAGAAATGAGAAGAAATTAGAACAAACTTTATATTGAACAAATACATTTGATTTGTTGATCTTGTATTAAGGGGACGTACTATAAAAAAAATATTAAGATATATAATTTTGTCAACAAACATATACAGAGTGTCTCATTTAAATCGGTCAGTATGGGAAAGTCTGAAACTATAAGACATACGAAGATCTGTTCTTAGGAACCATGTCATCGATTTTAATAACAAGAAAAACTGCATTCATACATTAAAAAAAACCTGTTCGCAGCTCGGGAATCGAACCCGGTTGTTTCGAAAAAAATAAACTTACACTATTTCTATTTAGATATCGATTGTGTAGGTCTTAAGCAGTAAATGGCTCTATGAAACATGATGTCTCAGATGAACAAAATGCAATGTTTTCACATATTTTAATTTATTTTAGTAGGTGTTTTGTAAGATCGTTACCTAAACGTGTTGAATATTCTATTGAAAAATAACGGTGGTAACTTCGAACACCTACTAAATTAAATTAAAGTATGTGAAAACAATGCATTTTGTTCATCTGAGACATCATGTTTCATAGAGCCATTTATTGCTTAAGACCTACGCAATCGATATCTAAATAGAAATAGTGTAAGTTTATTTTTTTCAAAACAACCGGGTTCGATTCCCGAGCTGCGTAAAGGTTTTTTTTTAAATGTATGAATGCAGTGTTTTTTGTTATTAAAATCGATGATATGGTTCCTAAGAACAGATCTTCGTATGTCTTATTATTTCAGACTTTCCCATACTGACCGATTTAAATGAGACACTCTGTATAACAACCCTATAATTTATGATTTCAAAATTTTCCTTAGAAGAACGCGGTAATGGGATTTATTTGATTTTGGAATTGGTAATACAAATTTAAAGGGAAACTACTAAAATCCAAAAATTTCAGAAATTATTATATTTCCTGTTATCTTAGGACTGTCTTTCCTTTAAAGTAGTACGAGACACGATCGCGCTGGAAATCCATTGTAAAGGGAAAATTTTGTTTGTAGTTTTTGAAGATTGCTCGAAGTCTGTGCAAGCATAACTTAATATGAATTTTAAAATCAATTCTATCGGTATATACCTACAATTATATAAAATTACCCGTATATAACAGCAAGTAAAAAATAACAAAAAATAATTTTCGGTTTTTTCTTGGTACGAAATATTCGAGCAATTATATTTATTTTGCACATTATGGGAGCAATTTTCCTAATTTTGTAACTTTCAAGTCTTTAGCTAAAACAAGTCAAAAGTTATGATGACAAATTGAAAACTAGTTTTCACAATGGTTCTTATTTAACCCTTTGCGTACAGAATCCTAAAAACGACATTCTTTTCGGTGCCTGCTGGGTCGAAAGTATTAATATCATGATTGGACTGCATTACAAACTAGAAAAGACCAATTAGAAACACATGTAAAGACAAGAATTTTCTAACAATAATATTTAGAGTATTCCAAAGCGATGGATTTCGCAATATAAACATAATCTTAGTTAATGAGAACTGTGAATTTCTTAAATTTGTGAAGCAACACATATTGTAGCGACGACAGCGCCATCTGTTTCAGAAATCAAGAAAAAAGCGTGTAATCACATAACGCCCTCGTGAGCGGTCAGTATATGCCTTACAAGCTGGTTAGTTAAAATAGTCACAAAATATTTGGTGGGAAATTATAGTGGAAAAATTCAACGGTCTAGGTAAATACCTCGGTGGCGCAATTAGTAGCGCCATTGTCTTGATAACAAGAGGTCGCAGATTCGAATGGCCCCTTTTCCACTTACCGGTAATCCACCGGCACCGGCAACGGCGACGGCGACGGCACGGCCAAGATGGTAAAAATGTATGAATTTACAGTACAATCCTGGCCCGAGGAATTTTTTCAAACTCTTGTCTTTACATTTGTTTCTATTTGGTCTTTTCTAGTTTGTAATGCAGTCTAATAATAATATTAAGAGTATTCCAAAGCGATGGATTTCGGAATAAAAAAAAGATACACCGAAAGTCTTAACTTGCAGATAACTTCAGGCTGCTTATCTATAAGTTTTTGAGGGTACCCCAAAAATTTGCAACACTTTATACATCCAGCGGCACCTAAAACCGCATATAACCTCAAGAATGCTCAACTTCAGGCATACTCTTGGTGCAGAAACACAACCGCAACTTACGAACACAAACACATTCGGCAGACTGTTTTCAGTTTCCAGCTGAAACTCCCAGACTGGAGAGACAGTTTTACTGCTGAAACACATCTTAAACGAAATACTGTTGCCGTTTATGAGACACGATAACGCGTTTCCTGACTATTTTGAGGGACAATTGTTTTTAGGGTTCCGTACCTACCTCAAAAGAAACAAAATGGAAACCCTGTCCGTCTGTCTGTCAAGACCCTTTATCTCGGAAAAACGTGGAGGTATCGAGTTGAAATTAAAACCATATACTCAAATCTACAGTCCCTTGAAGCTGTGAAAAAATAAAACTTCTAAGCTAACGTAAGAAAAGATACGGCCGTTAATGCCGCAAAAAACGTATATTTATTTCGACACTCTCAAGGGAATCAAAATTTACAAGGTGTTTCCCGTTGACCTAGAACTATGAAATCTGGTAAGTAATACGGTCTTATAATACAAATACAGGAAAAAATCTTAAAATTAAATTTAAATTAATCATACAAAAATCATCGAGGTTAAGCAACGGTATGCATGGTCATAATTTATTTAATGTTTTTCATGATGTATTTTTAGTTATAAGCATTAATTTATTTATGTGTGTTTCTCTAGTGTTTTTCACTTTCTATCAAATAAATATCTTTTTTTCTTTCATAATTGTACGGCTGACCAAATCTTTTTGTAGATTTTTTAAAACTTATACTAATTTGTGGTCGAGTCCGGCTCGCATTTGTCCAGTTTTTTTAGCTTGGCTAAGGTGATGCTTGTCAGTAAGGTAGAGACTAGGGAATACCATGAAAATGTTATTAAAATACCATTAGAAATATTTATTTATACCCAACGGTTTGCCGATCGTTGGCGAATGAAGGCCAACGGGAAATGCTATTAGAGAACCCGCTATGGATGATATTCTGTGTGTTAATTATGCTTTACTAGGTTTTCTCCCACGGTGCTGCTGGCACTGAAGTGTTACAACCTTTTAATTATAATTTCAACAAATCCCTAGAGCAATTACTGAATCCAGCGGTAGCTTGCGTCAAAGTAAAAACCTGACGGTGAAATTTTTAATTTGTGGGTGGCATAATATGTTTGTGAAGTGGCAGTGGGCGGGCCATATCTGTCGGCAACGTGATGGCCGTTGGATCCCAAAGGCGTTACAATGGAGACCACGTACAGCAAAGCATAACGTAGGCCGACCTCGTGCCCGCTGGACCGACGATCTGCGGGCCTATTACGTATTTTTTAATCGGTGGCCAACAATGGTTGCTATTCACCAAAAACAGCTAAAAAATTTACTTCCACCTTTAATGGGTATTGATCTATTTACGAACTTTGTCGTAATTTCAAGTGCGAACGTATCATCCTAGAATGGTAACACATATTTAACATACGTAGTTGGTAACAGGGCTGATAGATCACCCCACTTATTAAATAAAGAAATTAAAATACAAATACTACGATAAAGGCTCTTTTTATTAATTCAACAAAGAAAATGAACAATTTTCTTGAGATCAATCTGTTTTTAAACGTAATTAACACAAAAATAAAAAATAAATATGTACTTTAGACACATTTGATGAAAATTTCCCTGCGATATTCAGGAAAAGCTGGTCTTCTGCATTTAGTGTAAAAAATCTTGACTTTTTTGTAATTTTTTCCGGGGCACAAGCTACACCTGGCCTGCTTCCGCAATTTAGCTGGTGGTTCACCATCGACAATCTCTTCTAACATTCTTAGAATGGCACGTATATTACACGATAAAACATGAGGTAAATTTGACTGAGTATTTTCTACGTTTCATATTACGTTGAGGTGTTCAACTTGATGATGGCAAAAAAGAAGACCAGAGATGACCATTCTTACCTTTCAAAACATTTCCTCGTAATTGAGGGAGTGGTAAGTCATCATCTTCAGACCCACAAATGACATCCTGTTCCACAGAATGAATCGAGACGTCATTTTCAAATTTTTAAGTTTCTTTAGCTTCAAGCACTTCAATTTCATCTTCACTATCTTCAGAAACACTACTCAAGTAACGGTCAATCTCACTATCACTAAGAAAAGCCATTGCAAACTGAAAACAGCGAGACAACGTTTACAATATGCAAAATAAATACACACGTTAATAGTAACAGAGGTGACGCGTCACTCCAAACATACCTGTATCTTTGGAATGACGTTATTCCACTGCCAATGCGCAACAGCCACTAATCGCGTTCAGAAAGACAGGAGAATACCCGAAATGCTAGTGTGTGACAACAAATCGCTAACGAGATATCGGCGCATGATTGGTCGTCTGGGGTGATGGGTCACCCCTGTTACCATCCTAGGGTTAAATAAGCGTAATTTGATAGTATTTGTATGTTTTCGACGATAGGCACTCGGTTGGCAACTGATTTTACGAGACAGAATCACGGGGATTATGATAATTGATGAGTAGGTTGTGGTCTGAGATTAAATCTGTATTTGGTAATGTTTTGCAATTGATGACATCTTGACTATTTTTAAACTTTACTAAAGTAAAATCTATTTAGTATTTTCCAATATCTCCGGACATTTTCCATGTAAACAGTCTTCTTTTTGGTTGTTGAAATAATGTGTTACCTAAGACTAGATTGTTTTCTTCACAAAATTGCATTAGTCTGTCTCCTCTTTTATTTTTCCTGCCTAATCCAAATTTGTCGACTATATGATCTTCTGTTTTCCTCTCGAACTACAGCCTTAAAATCCCTTATTACTATTAAATAAAATCTTTATTTGGTATTAAATCTAAAACTGTATCTAGTATATGGTTATAGATTTCTTCCTTTTCATCATCCGAATGAGGTGACTTTAATTTATGCAGCCAAATTCTTACTGAAGACTCGGTAAGTGCGCAGTAACAAGGTTCGATGACCCTTTTTGTGAAATTCGTAAATTATTCTTTTCGTGTTCCTTACAAACGCAAGCCCAGCCCCAAGTCGATTATTGTGGGACGTCAAGATTTTATTTTGCGAAATTATCAAAAAGTACTATCGATCCGTGTTATTTATCCATATCCATATTATTTCAGAGCTCCTCACGTCCAGATTTACTTTTCTGATTTTCTATACCGCAATGATATAAATTTAATTTACATAAGGTGATGTGATGACTTTCGTTAATATAGGCAAATTCATATTGGAGACTCGGTAAGTGGTCAGGACCAAGGGAATCGGCAAGCCTTGGCCGGTTACCTCAACTCGTCAGGCAATACCCTTCTTTTCACCCCTCGGATATAATTAGGTATTAAGGTTTTAGGCATTCTGGGAATACTATACTTATAGAATACCAGATGAGACAAATTTCCGATACCATAGTACATTTCATAACATAGTTACTGAAAACACTGAATGCAATCGACGTCAATTGCTTTTTTTTTTCATTGTAATTTAAGAAGACTCAACTTGAGTGCTCACTTAAGGGGTAAGGTATCCGTTACAGATGGATTGGGTTCGTTCTACCTGTACCTCAGAAAACTTCCTTAAAATTAATTACGAATACTCAGATAACTTATGTTATACCGAGTGTAAATAGCCTGAGTTCCAAACTAAGGGTGTCCGCGGGTATGATTCTTGGGAAAAGTGGTTTAGTAGGCTCGGTAGAATATGTGGTTTCATTTAATGGTAGCAGTCTATTAACACCCGGTATAGTATCTTTGTTAAATAAGACTCTTTTACTTGTCCACAGAATTATTTTATTAATTTTTTATTTAACAAAGATGTGTAATAGGTTCCACCAAGTGTCGACAATCACAACCATCGACATTTTTTTTATATGCATAGTGTTTTATCATTTTCGCAGCCGTTATAACTACCAAATAAATAAATTAATTAAATAATTAATTAATTTAGAGCGCTTTTAATAGTCAGATCGCAAGGTATGATATCTCTTACGAATTTAGAAAAACAGAATAAGTTATTCTATGATTGTAATTGGCTGTTATATTTTCACAAGCAATAAAATAATTTTAATTGCCAACAATCACCCCAGAAGCCCAAACTCGAAGACCCAAATTAGAGTTAGGCACACAGGTTGGGTAAATATGAAAAGTTTCCCACAGTGCTAATGGCACGGTCTGACCTCACCTCTTCCCAGCCATTTCAACTAAACACATCAACTGTGTCTGGGGGTTTCCAGGAGACACTAAAATCAGAATTGGACTTATGTAAGTTTACCCTTACAAGTAACAATGTTGTTAAGTTGTGTTAGTGCTTCACCTCGTGTTGGTATCTGAAGTGTCCACTATACCGGGTGTTAACAGAGTGCTACCATTAAAGCCTATGCACTCGGCGTCTTTTTTACGCGCCGGTGACGCGCGATTCACGAACGCGCGTTGTCTGCGCGTTTTCAGTCCAAAAAGCAGATTGTTGCATTTATATCGATACAAACGCAGGTCGCCTGCGCGTATGTATAGATTCAAAAGCGCGTAAGCATTGCGTTGCAAAAAAGCGGAGGAGGCTTTTATTTTACTTTTTTTTAAAGCAGCAATACATAAGAAATGTTGTGTGTGCCGACGCCATCATCATACTACTGTTGCGTCGTACTACTGAAAAATTGGATATACAAATGCGCGTCCACAGCGCGTCTGTATCGAGACATCTGCGCGTTTGTATCGATACATACGCTTGACTGTGATTTGAACGTCTGCAAAGGTTTCTGGCTACGGCTGACGCGCGTTTAGTTTGTGTAAGAATCGCGTTTGTATCGCATCACCTGCACGTAAAAGACGCCGTGTGCATAGGCTCTAAATGAAACCACATATTCTACCGACCCTACTGAACCACTTTTTTGAAGAATCATACCCGCGGACACCCTTAGTTTGGGAAATAATTGAGTTCCAAACAAAAATGCGTGAACTCTAACGCACCGACTTATCAGCGTTATTTGAAACAGCGTCTTTCGTAAAACAGCTGTTACGGCGCAGCGTTCTAAAATAGACCTTCTTCCTACGAAATAAAGTCTTTAAGTTACAGTTGAATATCTTCTTCTCTGAAGATTTGCGCAGGTATTTTTCTTCAGAAAGTTGTTAAGTATGATCGGTATAGTATGTTGTTTTATTTAAAGGTCGAACTCTATTTACACCCGGTATAGGTAAACTTTGACGAATTTCTTCACCACCCAAAGGTAGACTGGAAGAAATCTCTTTAAGTGATAAGTCTAACAAAACTCTGTTCTTCTTTCTTTTTAATGTATTTTATTTTGTGTACAATAAAGTGTCCATTCATTCATTCATTCATTCATCCATTATAACCTTAGGAGACGTCTAAGTTCATTAGAGTAAAAACACGTTTCACCCACTTTAGGTCATAGCTATTGGAACTCTTTGTTAGCGAAATAAGAGTTATCTAAGAAGGTACTGTCGTGTTCGTTGTTAGTGAAAACGGGTACATAAGACATTAGTCTTAAAAATTAAAAAAGAATTATACATAAAACACTTTTAAGAAGCTTTTACTCTGCTTAAGCCGTTACTCTAATGATTTTCAAGTACATACACAAGATCTTGCATAGTCCGTCAATAAAGTCAATTCTGAAGGCTTTAATTTTATTTTAGTGCTGTAAAATTTATTTTTTTCCAAAATAATATAGGCTGAAATTAAATTAACCGACCAAATTCATACTCGAGACTCGGTAAGTGATCAGGAACTAGGTTCAGTAATCCTTTTGGCCAAATTCGAAAAATATATATTTTCTTGCTTCCTTACTCGTTGGACTTGTTTAAGTACAATTTCTATTCTAGTTTAGGCAGTAAGGAAACAATTTTTTTTTTGTCGAATTTCACCAAAAGCGTAATTGAAGCTTGTTTTTGATCACTAACCGAGTCTCCAGTATGAATTTGGTTTGTTGATTTAATTTCACCCTATATACTTTCTGTTGTTAACACTAAAGAATTATGTTGGAATGAAAAAAAAACAGTGTTTTGACAGTACTAAAACTAAAGTTGAATTCTTCAGAATCGGGTTTTAATATTCTTCTAATAACTCCCTGCTAAAATGTAATAGAAGTTTATGAAACTGGTACACAGTAAACGGTCTACAGTATGGTACACGGGAGTGATTATGGTATATCCCCACAAAACCCTTGGTTTTCAAAAAATCTAATAGTACATTGTTCACCGAGGAAAGAATGGGGCTGGTTGGGAATCACACTCTCTCCCAAATGATAAATAGTGCTTTAAACTACACGTGCGAGGAAAATTAAAGACAAAGGTTGGCGTCATCAATTCTTATATATTAGGTACTATAATTACGTGTACGTATTAAGTACGTGGCTAGAATAATGTTCCTGTTAAATAAGATACCACAAAAGAATCCGATTGAATCACGTGTGATTTTCACTTTTTAATTTCTTTTTTTCATAATGTACAAGTAGCAAGTGGCCAGTATCATTATGCAAACTTCGACATACAAACTTTTTATGTTTTGGCATTATCAATGTGGTACGTAACCACTAAGAAGTTTATAACCTTTATAATCAAACCTTTCTGTTTATCGTACGGATGTTATCATTAAATAAAAAAACAGCACGTTATCTATTTTCAAACACCTTTTCTGCCCGCTCAGCACGATAAAAATGGCCCGCATATTAGTGTGACAGTAATGACGTATATTTTCCTACGTTTTCAAAAAAGTAAGAAGTTACTTTCCAAGCTAGTGTAGTATAAAATAAATTAAATTTTATATCAAAGTGGTATAGTAAATCAGAAAAGTAAATCTGGACGTGAGGAGCTCTGAACCAGGACTCTGCTTTTCCACTGAGCTATCCAGTTCTTTAATTTGTTATCTCCTTGCGATGGATAAATCGACAAGTGTTTAAAATATAGAAATTTATTTCTATCATAGTTTAGTATAAAATAGTTTTACTCTGAGTTCACATTTGGAAACACCTATGAAACCCCCTCGGAGAATATGTCGTGACGATATCTGTTGTGTTTAAAAATGCTTCCTAGCAATAAAATCGCTAAGCGTTACAGGAGCGTTGCTCATCGACTCCGCCAATGATTCATCACGATCCATCTTGCAGGAAAGCGGTTTGCTACTTAGTTTAATGGCCTGATACATCATTCTGCTGCGATGTATATAGCCGCTTTAGCAACGCGAAAAATAGCTAACACTTTCATGAGTTTCAGAGAGAAATCGCTCTAATTGAAGACTGCTATATATTTTAAAAGGTTCGGTAGTATGTCAAGTGAAAATTTAACACATAATTCGAACGGGCGTGGATTGCCAAATCCAAAACTAGAAAGAATAACGAAAAATGCTCAAAATGAAAACCAAAACTACATTTTTTTTTGTAAAAACTAATGGAAATATGTACCTAAAAATCTATCATGGTTTTAAACAGCACTGTCTTTTGATACAAATTTGAAAGAAAAAAATAATGTTGAGAAACAAGCGATCAGCTTCACTGTACGGCATTTTTCATTGGTCTCTATTTAAAAAAAAATGTCGTTTTCATATATTTATTTTTTTTCTTGGGGCAAAAAAGAAGCTCTTCGCATTTTTTTTTCAAAATAAAAGGGCTTATTGTCAAGCATGATTGAGAAAAATAATATATATAGTAATAAAGTCGTGTCTGTACATTGAAATGGGTTATTATAGTTTTACTGAGGCCAAAATCTAATTTTATTTTATTTTTGTCTGTCATTATGTATATAATATATTCCGTTTAACTCAATCACCACACAACAAATATTGATGCGTTTTTTTTATTTTCATCGTGGTGGCCCTGCGCACGATAACGTGAAACTTCATTTATTGTGTTTTTTACCGCAGACATTTGTAGAAATAAGCGATATAAATCCCACCTTGGTCGTCATAACAAACGTCAAGAAACATAAAGAGCATGCCACGGCTACGGCCAACATATAGACTATAAGGGGTGTTGATAAAATAACCGCCATGCCTAATACTGTCAATAAAAGTACCAAAAAAATAAATTTATTGAAAGAAGCCGCAGGTTTTTGCTAGTATTTTATATTTTTCACAATCAACATCTTAGATAAATTACATATTAATAACAGTAGTAATTATTCCAGAGAAACACGTTCCGTTTGGGAGTAAAAGCGTCTAAGGTAACCTATAAGCAATATCGTTTCCTCAGAGATTCTTTGCTCCTTAGGATACATTTTTCTAATACTGTTCCGCACGCCATTAGGTAATGTGTTAATGTCCCTTCCCTTTATACGGGGTTCTTTTGAGGGCGTCTGCCTCCGCCATCTTGGAAATGCGATTTCGTGTACAAAGCAGATGCTTTCATGTTCTCGTTAGGTGGTATATTTTTATGTCCTTATTTAGGGTTCAGTCCGAGAAAGATAACACATTTTGTTGAGGCCTCCGTGTCCTTCTATTTGACCGTTCACGCCATTATAGTTGTGGCTTAGGTGATTGGTCGAGTTTTTTCTGATCCTGACACGTCAAAATTTGACAAATACATAATTCTATTGGATTTATATTTACAAATAGAAGGAGAACTAACGCTTCATTCTTGTGTCTACAACTGATGAAGGTGACTGTGTTTGTACTGAGATTTTGTAAATATTATTATGTAGCTGCATTTTGATATTGTTCACTCTAATAAAATACGCGTGGTTCAAATGACCCGGCGCCATCTTTGTAGGTAAACATTATGATTATTTATTATTTATTGGTGACTTTACCATAAACTTACTCTTATATTGGAACTATTATTATAAGTCACGAGAAGATTTGGTAAAAAATAAATAGTTTTGGAATTATTAAACGCTAAACCTCTAAATGGGTCCCGCACCCGTCTTTCTAGTGTTAAAAGTTGAGCATGTTAGTTTGGCATTAGGATCCTCCAAAACATTTTGAAATATTCACTCATGAAAAAGTACAAAGATTTAGTTTCATATTTTTTGCGTATTTCGAAGCAGATTAAAGCTGCATCAACGGAACCCATTTGATTGTAAGTATTATTTTAAATAAAGTTCATTTTTATATTTTAAGACTAGTGGACGACCCCGAATTCGTTTGTGTGGTTTTGGAATGTAGAATGGGATATACAGGGTGCAAATAGAGTGCGACCATTAAATAAAACCACATACTCTACTGACTATACTGAACAACTCCATGAAGAAAAAAACCCGCGTAAATCTGCAGAGACCAAGATAGTCAACTGTGTAACTCAAAGACTTTATCTCGTAGGAGGAAGTTCTATTTTATAACGCTGCACCGTAACAGCTGTTTTACACTGAAAAAACTGGTCATCATAAAATAAAGTGAATTCAGCTGCAATTATGATGATTCACGTAAAGTAGGGAGCATACGGATATCACAGCAAAATACTATGAAACTACTGTTGCTGCTGCTAGGTTATAATATGAAGCAGATAGAATGACGCGCTCCGTCACAGTTTTTATGGTGACGGTAAGCATACCGTAGTGTGATGGACCTCTTTTATGGGGAAGGCATGCGATGTAATACGAAAATGATAATCTTATTTTCTGTGACCAATTTCACGATGATCTGTAATAATAATATTGCGTTACTTACCTTTTCAAAACTCGATTATTTCCTCAAGCGTTTTAATTACAGCATAATAATTTCTAATTATCACCAAATTTAAAAACAATTCACCGTATTTTAAACTTAGGTAATTCTATTTTATAATAAAGCCAAAAAGACATTGTTCTCAGTGTACAGACGACGCTGTTTCAAAAAAACGCCCATATGACGGTGCGTTAGAGTTCACGCATTTTTGCTTGAAACTCAAATATTTCCTAAGCTAATAGTTAGCGCGGGTATGTTTCTTGGGAAAAGTGGTTCAGTATGATCCGTAGAATATGTGGTTTCATTTAATGGTAGCACTCAATTTACACCCGGTATATAGTACATAACCGTTGGAAAGGCATTTTCAATACAAACGTTTTCAGCCAGTTTACCTACTTATGGGGTGAATATACAATCATACATAACATACAATCTTTATGTTTGCCGAAGAACATACTCGCAATAACAAACTGTTGATAGTCTTTTTTTAATTTAATTTTAATAGTATTTTTTACCAATACTCTATCTCTAAACTGCATAAATAAAACGTGGCAAACATAATGTATCACAAGGAATTCATTTTACATCGTTATTATCACTGAGGCACCGACGTATTTCGGATAAGCATGAGACTGCAGAAAAATGCCTTTGACTGAGTAACGCGAGAAATGCCTTTGTTTCAACCTTCAGGACATTCAAATGAAAGGATTTTTTTTTTCAGTTTTTCTTGTTGGTATATTTCCAACGCAGATGGGCGTAATAAGAAGTAACAAATGAACGGAGAGTGACTGTGAAACTAAAGAATTTCGGGAAAAAATGGTGGTAAAAAAAAGCTGCTGATTAATTTTTGTCTTGAGGATATAAAATATTTATAATATTATGTTAACCAGTAAAAGTGGTAGGAGAAACGATCATGCTGGAAGGCTATTTTAAATCAATTGTTAATGATAATTAAAAATTCTCCTGGTTTATAATAATAAAAACTTTTATTTTCAAAGAACAATTTTATACAAAGTACAGTGCACCCCAAACAACATAGTTGTTTGTCGGGGTAAATACGTTCAAAAAAACTGTAAGGTATATTCACAGTGCAGCTTACGCTTGGTATACATTAACAGATGTATAATTCTATTCCTTTTTGCAATGGAATCTCACATAGTAGAATCAAGTTACACATGCCAAAATTAGAAATAGGTATTCACAAAAAAAATACTATCTTATGAAGAGATGCAGAGAAATATAGGTATTTTTGGGTCGTCGTTATTCACATTGAAAACACAGTCTACTCACCTTTTTAAGTCAATATCGCCTTGTAAAATGGAATTTCAAATTGGGCTATTTCGGTACTAAATTTCAACTTTAAGGTGAACTGAAAAGTATTTTTTTAGACCTGATCATGAGAAATCGGTGTGGTTATTTAATGTGTTTGTAAGCATACATTTTACTTTTTAAAGAAAAATGTTCCTTCTTATAGCTTAAAGGCGAAACTAATCTGGATGACTGTTTTAAATATATGTTTAAAACGATAAAACTTGATACAACTTGATGTATAGGTGTTCTTCAGGAATCTGGAAGTTTTTTTCAGTGAGCATATTGGATTTTCCGGCCAAATTTTTGTATATTTGACTCCAGTAGTATTTAGTAGTAATTATATAGTTATAAGAACATGAAAGCAGGAAACAAATCCAGACCCCTTAATTTAAGAATTGTTGTCCTACCTAAACTATTGCTTCTATTACCAGTTCCTATCAATATCTGTCGCCAGCACACTAGAACGGACAGGTTCTGGATCTAGGCAAGTAATAATATTGATTGATCACCATCTTTCAAACTTAACTGTACACCGTTATTGCGGGTGCACGAATACAACCCGTAGAATAGTGCACTCGCTGTCATTTCTCTTACAGAAGCCCTAATACAATAGTCCAACCTTGACGTGCATGAAAGGAGTGCCGTGAAGTGCATGAAAGGAGTGCCGTGAAGTGCATGAAAGGAGTGCCGTGACGTAAACTAAGAACGACCACTACTTACTCCAAATATCCTTGGCACATCCTGGACAGTAGACTATAAGACCTAGTAACTGACGTTGACTCTCACTTCAACTGGTGGTTCAGCCGTGCTTGCCACCACTCTCATGACGGAAGTGAAGAAACCGTGCCGCGAAGTGACCGGTCGTAAATGAAACACAAAAGGCAAGGTATTATGAAATAAAAGTGTTCGCATTTACCTCAAATTCTTTACTTGAAGTACTTAATTTAAAGATGAGGTTCAAAATTAAAAAAATTGCCAGCGCACATTAGCAGACTAGGCTTGAAAAAAACAATGCAAGCTGCTAACTTCTTATTTTTAATTCACTTTTAGGCTATACATTAGGCTATAAAATAGATCAAATTTAATAAACCGCATCAACATTTCGTAAAAAAAAACTGGTGTATTTTCAAGAAACAGTATAACGATAAGCTTAAAACCACAATATTAGCAGCGTAACCTAGTTAAGCATTGTGACCTATTCTCGTGCAGCAAACCCTAAATTTAGAGTTGAAAAACCGAAAATAATACAACCTTATTTAACTTTTATCCATCTGCGTTAAAGCCTATTTTGCATTGAAAAGTTTTAGGTTACGGCAGCTCTAAATCTAATATTTGCTACACGAGAATAGGTGTCATTAAATAATACATGTATAAATTGTACCTACAAGTGCGTGCAAAAGATCCGAGAAATCTTTAAAATGTAAAATGTTAGTTTATAGTCAAATAATATTACTGTTGTTGATAATTTATTACAATTATATTTCTCGATTTTTTAACACACTAGAAGAGAGCGGGGAATGATACGAGGGTCAGGCAAATTACAAACAACAAATAAGAATTTCTAAAAATTCCTAGCAGCTCACTGGCGGTCCTATGTATCATTTTTTGGAAATTCATTTAATTTAAAATTAATAAAAACACACTATTTTCACACAGGTTTTTGATACACCTATATATTATTCTAACGTATGTTTTCTATTTTGAAATTAATAAAATAAATAAATAATTTGAATTTTTATTCATACGGTTTTGTTCGAAATTTCAACCATCACCCTTTGAGTTGCAAATTGTTCAGACGAACTAACCTAGAGCGATGCTTAACTATCAAATGCGTGCTTATGTTTTTTTCTTAATTTATTTAATATAACTTACATACTAGTTAACATTTTATGAGCTATCCACGAAAACTCGCAGGCGTTCAATAGGTTTTTTATATGTTGTAATGTATGTAGCGACGCGATGCTTAATGTAGCGCTGTGATACAACAGAATCTGTTTCTAAAAATAAGGTGGGGAAAGTGGGAGAAAAATTGGAATTCCCAGATGAACTAAAACCGCGGGAAAAATGTACTATCGTTTTCAACGCAGCTGAGGCAATCCGTTTCTTTGACAATGTAGCCTACCAAATAGAAAAACCTTTTTGTGTAAAAATATTTTTCATCCGGCGATCCTCAGTTATTTGTTTTCACTTGGCTATGACGTCAGAAAGCTGATAAAAAAGAACGTACAATACCGAATTGGCTTCGCCCTTATCCTATTTGTCAGTGTCAGTGTGGCAGTTTTATTGAGATAATAATCTGACCATTCAGGGTGTTGTGGTTAGCTCATACCGAGGTAAAACGAAAAAAAGTGTCAGACCTCATATTTACCAAATAAAAACTGTGTTGTGCAGTAATGTGTTACCCGTGTAAAGTGAATCAACATTCTTTACAACATGAATCCCCAAATGGGTGTCAGAGCTGTGAAATGCAAGTCACAGGCCACACTTGGTACACCCGCTTTTCACTGACGATTATTACGTCCTAAGCCTGAGCCCTATCGTCGTACTTCGGGTAATTTGTACCAACAGCTTAATGTTCCTTCCGAGGCACGCAGACCGGACACAACCAAGTGCACCCATGACCTCCGGGCTAGCAGGCGAGCGCTCTTCTACTTGGCCACATAATCAGTCAAAAAACCGGCCAAGTACGAGTCGGACTCGTGCACGAAGGGTTCCGTACCATTATCTATAAAAACGTCAAAAAAATCACGTTTGTTGTATGGGAGCCATCTTTAATGTTGATTTTATTCTGTTTTTAGTATTTTTTGTTACAGCGGCAACAGAAATACATCATCTGTGAAAATTTCAACTGTCTAACTATCACGGTTCATGAGATACAGCCTGGTGACAGACGGACAGACAGACGGACAGCGGAGTCATAGGGTCTCGTTGGTTACCCTTTGGGTACGGAACCCTAAAAAGGTGTTAAAATATGGTGTTGCCGCCGGATGCTAGGGCTGGTTCACCCTATATCCCACCGTGTAACTACCTATAGATTAGGCGGTACGTTGGAATTACTTGAAACATAAGCACTGCCCCACTAGAAGCTAAAATTCGTACTAAATCCCTTTGATTGAGAAGTTAGCGTTTTTTGCCAATTCAACTACCTACTTCTGCTAACGTTTTATTAGTCAAAAATAATCAAAATATTAAGCTACATAAACCCGGTTTCAGATGAAAGGCACAATTTTCTGCGAGTAAATAGGATTGACAAAAGTAAAAGAACGTAAATTCTCTCACGGTCTACGTTTTTAAGGCCCATTTTCAAGAATAATCTAGCTCAATACTATCAAAACAGAACACATTGATATTGAGTGAAAAGTGAAAGATTATGATACAAAAATAAAGAAAGTGACAGCGATAAGCTTATTATATAATGAAGTCAAAACTTTTGCATTGGTTCGAGTAAAGCACTCAACTTCTCCATTAATACAAGCTTCATTCACTAGACACGATAATTTATATTCAGTCGGATGAACAATTAATAATGAGTTATATCTTTTCATATCATGTCATTATTGGACGTGCCTGTGAAGAATGATTGATATGAGTTTGTTACACAATCAGTTGGGACATCATTATGATTGGGAAGTGAAATGGTAACCGATGTGAAAGAGCTTTTGTGTTTTAATGGTAATATTCTGCATATTTGCATACATACATGTAACTTTAGACCCGTCTTCCAGAGGGTAGGTAGAGACTACAGATTCCCATCTGCTACGATCCTGACACACCCCTTTCGCTTATTCCACACATATCAATCTATAGTGATACAAACTCTTCTATTCCGGGTACTTTTTACCTTTTTACTCTTCTCCCTTCTTTAGAATGTTGATAATTTGACCGGCATACGTCCGCTAACATAAGTAATTTTCTGCAGTTAAAATTTTTTGAGGCAAGCTCACCAAATACCGCAACCACCCCTATATCCGTTACATATGTTTTTTTTTAAACAGACAGTGCCATTTGGAATCCAGTTTTGGAACTAATTAATAGGTCATAGGCCATTTTGACTTGTAAAGTAAGGATGTACTGAAATTGTCGGATGCAAAAAATATTTTTTTATAGAGAATGTAATTTTTTTTCCAAAATCTTCGCAGTAACGCATAAGGAATTGTCTATAATACTACAAAATATAGTTATCTTCATTTTTTTACTTATACTGTCAGATATCTAGAGGATTCCTAAATATTTTCACACACTATTTAATTTTGGTAATTTTTATATGAGGTATTGAGTCAAGGAAAAATATAAAACAGCCTGCGCGGGGGCGATATTAACAATTACACAATTATAAATTTGAGAAAACTATTTAAATTTTTACGTTTTATTTTAATTTCATAAGGAAGTATGGAAAAGGTACGATAAAAAGAAAAGTGGGGTACTATTTGTCAATACCAGGATAAGAGTGCATGAATTAATTCGAGAGGGGTCTGTCTAAATTAACATACAGACATATTTGTGTCAAAGCTCTGTTGTCGTTTATCAAATCAAATCAAGTTAGATAAGTTTATTTTCAGGCATCTATGGATCATAGATAAACATAGTACCTTACAAGCTAACATAATTAGTATATTGGTACAAAATTGAGTGAGTAAATAAAGCTTATATATTTATTAAAGTGTACGCCACGAAAGACGAAATCGTCCTCCTGTCATAGAACTTACAGTCGGGGATTTAATACGAAAATGCTTAATCCACGGGACTCCTTTTGTGGCGTCCCTTTTACATTTCTACTTTCAGCTGTAGTCATTTCACGTTCAATAAGATCCTTGTCACCATGTTTATGCCGTTGACATATCGTAGAATTCGGCATAATTATAATCTGCCTAGGCAGGCTATAACTGCATAGTTAATTACATAGAGGCTATGCCTGCATAGTTACTTACATACAGGCTATGCCTGCCTAGGCTCCGATCCGCTTTCCTCGGCCCCCCAAATTTATTTACGCATAAACATGACCCGCTCCTCCACCTATTTATAAGTTTTGGTGAAAGATTTTAGATTTCATACTTTACGATTTGCTGAGGAAAATTATAGTATGCCGAATTCATCCCTTTGCCGACGACATCTTCTTTAGTAATAAGAAATTTGTAAAGTTGGTCAACATTTTAGGCTATTAGGAGTGTTGATATAATAGATGTTTAAAAGACGGTAGGTGGCGGCGGCGCGGCGGCTGGATAGACACGGTTGAGTCTATCAAACGGGTACATAAGTTTGTCTGCATCCTGCCAGTTTTAGAAGTAATAGGGCAATTCCGAAATTTGTGGATTTCTAACCTATGTACGTTATAAAAACAAGTGGTTTTCTTAATATACAAAAACTCATGACCTTCTGTGAAGTATTTACGACGTACTAAGGGTTTATATTGTTTTTAAGAAACAAATTTGGTTTTTATTTTTATAGAGGAAACAACAAGTAATCGTGTTTCTAAAGTGTATAATTTATGGAATGAATCCCTAAATATCTTACATATTAATTGCATAACTAAAGCATAACTTATATCAATACAGCAATGGATCAAACGAACGCAATTTTTTAGAAAAAAGGTTGATGTTCCAATAAGTTCACTGTCGGTTTTGATTCTGCCCGTTAAAAGAAATGTTTCACGAAAGTTAACTATGATATTTTCACTTTGCAGTTTGCAGTTTGACCACTAAAATACTCTTGTCCAAACGCTGCCTTTATTTACAACCTCTATTTGCGCGGAAATCCTTCATAAATTCAAATTGAATTCCTGAAAGGACCTCCGCACATTTCTAAATCTAGGCCACAATGTACACAGAATTTACGAGCCGTGTCATTATTTCATATTGCTGACAAAATGCTAGACACCGGCACGTTTTGGCGCTGCGGTTAAAAGCAGTTACTAGTCATACATCCTCGTTTGTACCGCTGCATAACGGATACCTGTAATTTCTCACGGTACCTAATAGTTCCCGGACAGTGGCGCCTCGAAAACGCGGCGTTTAACGCTATTTGTTTTGTGTGCTTGCATATTTCTGCGATAAAGGAATATGAAAATGAAAATTATGAACAAAAAAATTCTCAACTAATATTTGGTATTTTATCGTAGCCATACAAATTTGGCAGTATTATTCGGATATAAGTAGTTAGGCAATGTTAAAATTAACTCTTTTAAATAAAATCCTGAACCAAACCTGGTGAAACAAAATACAGATATTTAAAATTCGCATAACATCTGGACCTTAACTCTATACCATCGAAGATTGTCTCAGTTTGTTTTTTGTTTTATGAAATTTTCTACAAATAAAATCTGTAGTCTAAATCGTGTCAAATGTGTAAATGTTACTTTTTTGCATTTTTGAACAACACATGTTAGGAAAACGTAGCGTTTGCCCGTGAAAGCCTACAGTACGCAGCAAACCTCTCAAAATATACCTTACGTTTCGCTAAAATGTTGCGTCCGTTTTGACGTACGCCCAAACGCCGACCGCTCATAAAATATGCGGGTGAAATATGAACGAGCAAAACGCTCACAAAATACCGCTGAAAATTAAATAGGGCCAACCAATTTTGAAACGTAAATATTAATGATTTACAGTCGGGTTTTACATGTTTATGACGAAGATGTAATTTGCGAGGTCGTCGGAAAGGTAAATAATATGAATGTGATTATTTAGTGCCAAAATCTGTTTCTATTCGGTTGTAAGACTGCTTTTTTGTGATTTTTAGTTGCTAGCTGATGCGTAGTAGTATATAACGTTTATGACCAGCAGTGGACGAACACGGGTTGGTGGATGGATGGATGGTAGTTCTAGGGTCGGGTAAAATTATCCGTAAACTTTGTAAAAATAACCTTCACACATTCAACAATGAAAAACATATTTTAATATTTTCTCTAAACGCATTTTATTTGGTATCTACTGGATTAGGGCTTCGATATAGAATTCATGTTTAGAGTTCCGTATCAAGAGGGAGACAAACGGGACCCTATTACTAAGCCTCAGCTATCCGATTGTCTTTGGGGCATTGGCATTATACAAGTAGTATTCTTTCAACAATATTTGTTTCAGCTCTCTTTTAATAAATCTGCAGTAATAAAAACGAGTTTCAAATTTGGTTAGATTGTTATTTACCTACATGTATATAACAAAATGTCATGAAAATTAGGGTCCCGTACTCATACGGTGCCGAATTGTTTGCCAGGCATTACCACTTAGCGCTTTTTTTGACAACTTGATGTTGCTTTTAGCATAACGTTTAAAGGTTCTGTACCTGTATTTTTTGGTAGTATGGAAGCCTTTATCCAACTTGCACTTGGTTGGTATTTTATTATTAAAGAAGTGGCGATAAGTTTTGGCCGATTTTTCTTTTATATTTTTTTGTTTAAATTCTAAATTAAAGTCTAAGTGTAATTCGAAAAAATCGGATTGTCAACTGATGCACAGGTAAACACATCAAATGTATAAATAACAGGAGAAATAACACTATGAAAATAGTACAAAGTAAGACTTTTCATTGCGATAATGGAGTTCCATCAGGAAACATTAATCAAATCTATTAATTATATTATCTGATGACAATTATTGACGTATTAATAATATAATTACTTTTGAGTTCACAATTTTTGATTATTTTTGTAAAAGCTTGTTCTAAAAGTGCTCGTAATTTCAGTCGTTAGTTCCAGAATGTCAGGTGGAGTCAAATATCATTCATCACCATCCCTTTTGTCAGTAATTTTAGGGCAAAATAATTATTTTGACCCATAAAACCACTGTAAGTAATAAATACATTTCCTCGAAAACTATGGCGCACCAAACAGTTCATCCATTGGCAGACCGAGTCCAACGCGCCGTTAGCCATAGACAATACCTGGCCGAAAATATTTTTTAACTGTAACCTCGTTACTATTTTGTACGTATTGGAGAACATTTTATAAAAACCTCATTGGTATTTGATATTAAACCATGGCTGTTTGGGCTAGGTTCCCTTTGCCTTCCTAGTCAGTATCACATGTACTGTAATCAAAGAAAAAGTTTTTTTATAGCATTATGTTGTTTGGAGACCTATACTATAATTTAACATTTTAATTTTCTTAGAGACATTCATGAAAATATTTTTCATTATGCCTGTAGTTTTGAGTTCGTAATGAGGATTTTACGATATCAGGTTAGATAAACTAAATTATTGAACACTTCGATTTTTAATCATGTATAAAACAATAATAAAGTTATCATTTTGACTGTGTTGTATTATTGTACAATTCAGGTTCATGGAGACATACGTATACAGTATTCTATTTAATGATGTTTACAAAGCGTCACTGAGATCAGACTTATCAAGACGTTACAAATACTTTTTTAAATATTATTTCTTAAATTTTACAAGTGTTATATTATTTGTTAGATTAGAAATAGAAACGAGTTTATTTTGCAATATAAACACATTATATAAAAGTCATGATTTTAATGATAAAATAAACAATGTAAATTCTCTAAAAGAAAATGTAAGATGAAACCATAAAATACAATATAAAAATAGAATACAAATATGTCTTACTTAAATAAAATGAAATATACCTAAAAATATTAAAGATTTATGTATTATGCAATATTTATGAAAAATATATTATTTTAGCACATTAACATTAAGTACAAATACGTTAGTTTATAAAATAGAATTACGATTAACTCCTCCAATTCGATTATTTATTTATAATTCAATATTTATGATAAATGTATTACATACTTAGCAAATTAACAATAAGTACAAATACGTTAGTTAATAAAATACTCAATACTCAATATTTATTGCATTTATGTTGTACATAAAGGTCTTTATATAAATTACAGTTTCAACATAAACCCGGATTGGGCACAGCAATTTTAAACTTAAAACTAAATAAAAACTACTTTTAAACTCAAGAGATAAAAAAAATTTAAAGATACATAGTAAGTTATACAATTTATATTAAAATCATCTTATAATTTTTCTTCTAAGAATTCTTTAATCGTATAATAGCATTTTTTAATTAGATAATTCTTTAGAACTAATTTAAATTTTTGCGGATTCTTTTCATCTCTTATATATTTAGGGATCTTGTTATACTCGTATATCTTAAATATAACATGCTTAACTCCGCCAATTCGATTAATTTAGCTGGGAAAAAATAGGCAAGAAACTTACCATGACATGTGTTTTCTCTTTATTTTATGCTAAGTTTTAGCCGCATACTTTTAGGCGTATATATTTTTTTTTGTTACCGCCTGTTCCCGAGTTTTGCTTTTCAGAATCCTCCACAAAGTCCCAATCGGGTTGACGTCTGTAAATTGCGATGGCAACTTTAGGAGATCCACACCGTTTCCCTGGAAGTATTTCTTCGTCACAGCCCAGGGACATTTTATTCAAAGGCCCAGGTGTGAAAAAAAAGTGTTGCCTTGCCATTTTGGAATTTGTCTCTGTCAATATTATTTCGCCAAATATTTCTCAATGAGTCATACAAAGCCGTTTTAAGGAAATCGATAGACTTTTTCGTGTGCATACGACCTTCGCATACATTCATTTTCTCTAACCTTACAGCTGTCACACATCCCCAGATAATGCCGCTGCCTTCACCGTGCTTAACAAGGACAAGCATAAAATGCGATTTACATATCAAACTTATGATTAATTTAATTTAGCGCTTTTATTTTCTGTACCTCGAAATTTGATTAATCAGATTCGGTAAAATGTAGAGCAGTTCCATTCAGGTAACCTTTTTTTGGCAAACATGGCTTTTCCCAATTTTACATCTTCTCAGACCTTTTAGGCTCTTTGTAGCCGTTCGAGCATAGACTTTCCTCCTTATATGCTCACACAAGGCAGCAGGCACCTCAAAAGATGCTTTTTTCTGATTTTCGGGAACTCTCTGAACAACTATCGGTCTTCTTGCCCGGAATGAGTCGTTTCCTACCTACTCTGGGTCTGTTATTGCGTCTAATAGTCTAACTAGATACAACGTTTTTTAGCAGTTAGGGTACAACACCGCAAAAATGTTTTTGCCAGTTTCATTAAGTCTTTCCTTTCTGGTGTTAAATTTCAATTTTAAGCGGTTCTTGAAGACTTAGTTCACGTTTTTTGGGCGTTTGTCACAGAACAGTAATCTTTATGAAACACAACCACTAGGCAAAATCGAATGTCAGCACTTGCACTACGAACATTCACACTAATATTATAAATGCGAAAGTTTGTGTGTGTGTGTGTGTGTGTGTGCGTGTGTATTTTTGTTACTCTTTCACGCTGAAACGGCTGGACGGATTTGGATGAAATTTAGAATTGATATTGCTTATAACCTAACTTAACACATAGGTTACTTTTTATCCCGGAAAAAAACATGTCGTAAAACCGAATAACACGCGGGCGGAGCCACGGGCAAAAGCTAGTGATAGCATAAATTTCGTGTCTGAGAAAATCATGTGTAATTGTGTAATTGCATGCATAAAACTAATTCAATTGCCTTCTTCTTTATTGACAAAGTACTGTCAAATTAACCACAACAAAAGAATGGATATGTTGCGCGCAAATTTTAGAGTTAATTGAAATTATACATAAATAACTTATAGTTTTAACCAATGTTCGCTCAAAATAACAACTCATTAACAGCATATTATATATTCTCGTGTTCCACGGATTCGGATACTATTTATACTGTTTACAAGGTCTTGGTCTGAGCGAAGCCGCGGGCAAAGACGAAAATCATGACTTTGTTCATCGATGATTATTTGACAAATAAGCAACATACAGATCAATTTAAATGTGAAAAATCGATTGATAATTAAATAAAATTTAAGCCATCTCTCCAACGACGTCTCTCTCAAAAGAGCATTTTCGGTGCGATTGCGCATCCCGGGAAACATAAATTGGCCAATACAGGATGAAACGAGAGCAGAACTATGAAAAGAAGAATTATATCAAGTCTTTTGCTATGTTCGACATTCTTTAAGCTTTAATTCATATTGTACCGTGCTCTGCCAATGTTGCTTACCTTAGAATTTAGAGTAGCGGAAAACATGCCCGGGCTTTATTTCGCGGAAGAATTTAGTGCTCTTTACAAAATGGCAGGTAATTCCGAGGTAAGGATTTTTTAACGTCGGGTGAGTGCTTTTCAAGGTTTTTGTAATAAGTAAAATCTTGCTTTGTGTTTTCTTTGCGTAAGATGACAGTAATATTAATGAAAAGGTATTTACCGTCATGCAGCCTTCTTCATGGACAACGCCATCTAGAGGAACGCTAAGATATAAGAAAAAAAAAACTTTAAACTTTACGTATTCAATGGTTTAAAAATATCCATAAAATCAATTAAATTATGTATTTTTGTTATTATTATTGCAATTATAAAATATAGCAAACATTTCTACATTCTTATCATGAAATTGTAACTCATTTTATTTTTCTTTGTAAATTGGCCGCTTAAAACCTTATGATCGCCAAACTCCTTAGTCTCTTAAAAACATAGACACGGATAGTTTTAAGAAGAAAACATATGAAATGTACTCTGTGACATATGGTATGTAATGGATTTTCATACGAATTTCTTGGACAGCTATTCAGATTTCCTGGACACTTTTAAATAGCTCGTCAGGATGAGGTATTTTCTGATCGGTCTTTACAGTATGTAATGGTAATATTACAATGTATTTTTGAGAAAAATATATTAAATAAAATTTACGTTACATTTGATACAAAAAATATATATATTAGAATTCATAAAGTGAAGACTAATTCCAATATCCTACTTGCTGATAAAAAAAATTACAAATTCATTACTTTAAATAAGAATAAAATACAATGTGAGCTTTATATACCTAAATTTTAGATCGGTTGCTTTAAGGTAGAGAAATGAGAAATGAAATGATGTAAATGACCGCCAAACAGTCGGACAGAAATGCACGGGGGTCCCTGTTAATTTTTTTAATACATCACCCTAACACGAAGGGACTTGTGTTTTACAATTTTCGCCGTAAGTATTAAAATTAGTTGGAAAAAGATTTTTCCATGTTTCGCAGTATGGTTTTGTAGAGATATGTCTTAAAAATATACTTATACTGTTTCAGTTCAATTTCCTTTATTACACTACCGGTTTCGCCTTACGGCATCATCAGGTCACAATAACTTAATAACTATAAAACTAACAACTATGTAGACCGTGCATGTAGCAGTTTTTATTGAAGATGGTAAATAAAAAATAAAAAAATAGTATAGTGTAATAAAGAAATTTGAAGTGAAACAGTATAAGTGTATTTTTAAGATGTTGATGATATTTCACCAAGTGCCGACAATCGCAAGTATTAATCATCGTAGAGATATGTGGTTTGATTGGCTATTTATCCATTTATAAGTCAACTCAGTATAAAAAACAACGAATTTCTTTTGTCAAGATACAATTAATTTAAGTAAAACTTAAAATCATCTACCGGCCTTAATAATTATTTAGTGTGTCAGCTTACGTTGTACTTTAATATTCTAAAGTACACCTCAATTTCAATATTATGGTACTTACAAAAAACCCTCTTAACCTTCTGCTATTGAAGAAAAAGATATAAAAAATCAACGGAAATGAAGAAGTGCCTTGAAAAATGGAACAAACAGCGTGATTCGGACAAAAGGGACTGAACACTCAAAATAATAAGAAGCTCGGAATGAGATGCCCTCTTTTAATGAGTCATGAATGAACATTCATCTACTGACACTGCTTTTTATTGGTGACTGTCCTTCTACGGATAAGACCATCAATTTCATTTATATTATTTTGACCAAACTGTTATTCATAATTCATAAATATATTATGTATATAAAAAGGCTTTGTCCTTGGCAACCGACTGACTGGCAGCCAAGGTACAGCCACAACACTGAACATAGAGACTTGATATTTAAGAGTATTGTTTATAGAGTGGTGAAGACGCACATTAAGTTAGGATTTTGGTAAATTTGCATCGCAAGGGGATTGAAAAGGGGGTCGAAGTTTTAAGAAAAAATCTCCATTGCCACCGTTAAAAAATACAAAAATAAGGCATTTCCATTGATTGGACACATAATGTTTCTTGGCCAGACTGGTCCTTACTAGTAACTTGTAATACAAATACAGGATGTTACTATGTTTGCAAAATCAGCAGGTTCGATTCCCTGTTAAGGAAAATCATTTTTAAAAAGCTTTGAATGCAATTCGTATTTTCTCAAAAACCTATGAAAAGAGTCCCTAGAGCATATTATTCTTATATTCTTAAAGTTTAGATTTTCTCCATATTGCCCTTTCACAACGCACTATCCTGTACGCGTACAGTCAGTGGAATTTTTTGTATGTAACAGAAACTTAAATTTCCCACACCAGAATGAAGCTATAGACTTTAACCCACCATCCCTTCCGATTGGAAGTAAAGTGCATTGACTTTTTGGTCCCTCGATCAGGGGTAGCAAACCTTTTATAAGGAATTACATTGATTTAAGTACATAAATATATAACAAAATATTTAAATATAATTTATTAAGTAAACAATTAGTTTCACTAATTCATAATTGCCACTTGAATCTTCACTGTTTGTGGAGTTTTTAGATTCAGACAAGTTGTGTGTGACATTTGTTATAAATCTGTCAGTTTTTCTTCTATTTTAAGTATATGCTGGACACCGTTTTCCCGTTTCTCTCTTATTAATTGAGTTAAAATGAATAATCCACAAAATATCTGGCATCTGTCGTAAAAAATGTTTTGCATTAAGTTGCTTAACTCGCGTTTTGTTTATTTTTCAGTAAGGATTTCTTAGGCAATTATGTAAGTGTAACAACAATTTTTTAATGCTTCAAACTCAAACTCAAACTCAAATCATTTATTGCAATGTCACAAGCTTAGGGGATCTTACATATTTATAAAAGTACAGGTGACGCCCTGTTGGGGCATAGCAATCATGAGAGGGCAACTGGTTGCTTTTTAAGTACATAATATTAAAGATTATTCCTAGGTCAAGTAAGTTAGTACTAGTTAGCATAATCATTTAGTTAAATCTATGGTAAATTTGTTAGTATTGTTATATTTTATTCAATTTTAATTAATTATTCACAATAATATTACAATTTATTACAAATTTATTCAGTCATTTAGAAGAGCTATTGAAGTATTGATTTTGTATCGTCATTAAAATATTCAGTTAAATTGTAATAGCATTTCTTTATGAGGAATTTTTTTAGGTTACTAATAAACAAAGTGTTTTTTTCTATATTTTTTAGGTAGTTTGGCAGATGATTGTATATTTTACTCAGCATGTGATGGGGACTGGTTGACACTAGTTTCATGGTTGTTAGTGGTATATCTATTTGATTTTTATTTCGATTGTTTCGTTTATTGTTCACCTATTTATTTATTTATATTTATTTGAAAGATGATTTATTGCTGATCAAGAAATAAAATATAAAAATAAATACTTTTAGCGTGATGAACGACATTTTTATAAGTACCACAGTCATTACTGGAGACCAGCAAAATGAGTCAAATAAATAAATCATACGTGTTTAGAGTATAAAGTAGAATTGTCATTATTCATTAATAAGGATGAAAAATGTTTGTTTTCCTCAATTTAAAAAATAACAGCATTTGGTTTTTAGCGGTTGATGAACTTTACTGGCAATCTTTCTGGCTAAGACTATAAGTATTCGATATTAATTTCAACTTGATACCTCAAGCCGTGTCTGAGTAAAAGGGCCTTGAAACACAGACAGACGGACATACATATAGACAACAGTGTGATCCTATAAGGTTTCCGTTTTTCTATGATTGATTAGGTATGTATGAGATACTTCAATGTCTTTTGAAAGACTTTGTCAACAATATCACCACCACATGACAGAATTAAAAAAAAAACATGTATTTCGTTTAAATAAATCAAGGTACTTTAATGAAATTACACTTTTAGAAAAACTGCAACCTGAAACCCTAAAAATAATCGTTTATTTTAATGAGAAAAACTGAGCACTCTAAAAAATATTGGAAAAAAATTGGGGAAAGGGAGTGACTTCAACCTCTAGCAGCTTTTAATGAAATTAAGATATTTTTAAAACAATTAATGAATGAATATCTCATGCCAATTTAGCATCCCATATGATAGTAACGACACAGGATACCAACCTGTATCGACCATCGACGGAAGCAATCGGGGGAGAACTGAGAAAACACACTCTCACTGTACACAATAAAATGTGGGTAGAACGGAAGACTGCCGATTGTAAAGACCGAGACCGCAGCAGTCTAGTGGTAAGTTAACACGATACTTATTAAAACTACAACGGTCTGACCTACGTGATATGGTAGGTATCATAACTGGACACTGTAACCTAAATAAGCACCTAATTCACCACAGGTAGCACCGATAGCCGTCTATGCAGAGCGTGCCATATAGAGGACGAGACAGTGGAGCATGTGCTACTCCATTACTCTGCAACCGAAGACATGAGACGAAAAGCATGGATCGCGACGAGCTCCACCTTCCCTTCACTGGGCCAATTTTGTGTCAACATACTGAAGCTATTCGGCTCTTTTCAAGATTCAAAGATACAAAATGTTTATTTGTAAAATAGATACATTTTAGAGTATTCGTTTTACAGGTCCAATCTAATCTTTATAAAAATAATATTAAATGAATAAACTAATATAATACGGGAAATATTTAAAAAACTGGGCTTAAGTTGAGCTAATAAAGTTATACATATGCATAAAATAAAGACTTATTATAATAAGAATATTATTAAAAATAATGCAATTAATAAATAATTTGATAAATAAACTGAATAGACCATAAATAAATATAACGCCTAAGCAAATATATAAGTAAAAAAAATCAAATATTGTATGTACCTACATTAATGAAATGAACAAATAAATTAATAGATACATAAACTATAAATAGATATAATGCCTAAATCCGCCAATTCGATTAATCTTGCTAAAAAGAAGGGCAAGAAACTTAGCAAGATCATTTCTTTTCTTGCTCTAGTTCAAAGAGGTGTCCTGGTTGGGCTAACTGACTGGGGGTAAGTCACAATACTCACGATTGCGGATAGTCAGTGCAGGACTCATCGCCCACGCAACGTTTTTAGAATTTTAGACCAATGAAATAACTTCACTGTCTTTAGAACCAATTTTTTTTTGTTTGTTCGAAAAAACAATTTGTCATTCCTGTCGTATGCGATGATTTTGTAAATCGCAAAGTAACTAAAGTCTACGACAGAAGAACATCCACATTTTACTTTCGTCTTACAGTTGAATTCTAAAGAATGCGCACTTTTACGTCGAGCCAAAGGACGCTCTTCGTTTACAAGACAATGCTAATGATAACAATTTTTACATCTTTCTTCCCCCTCCCCCTAAAGCCGAGGCCTGACCCGATCTTCCCACCTCTTGACATCCATATTTTAGGGTTCCCTCTATATACTTGACTTGTATCAACCATTTTTTTAAATAAATTATTTGGAGGCACTTTCTTATTTAGAATGGATGTAAGAAACTTCTAAAATTAAGTAAAATCACAAATTCAACAGAGCACACCGAAAAACTTTCATCTTATCTCATCATAACCATTATGTTATTATCATCTCATGGTTAGGCATTATTTTTATTTATGGTTAATTTGTTTATTTATCAACTTATTTGTTCATTGCATTATGTATATATGTATATAATATTTTTATACCTATATTTCTTTATTTTATTGTATGTATTTCTCGTTTTATTATTTTTTCATGCCCTTTTGTTTTTGTAAAGATTAATTTTGACCTGTAAAAATTATACTTTATGTATTTCTTTACCGAGGTAAATATTTGGAATAATATGCACTTGTTTGAATAAAACTAAAATCTCTTTCTACCTTTGTGAATATTCAAATGTGTCCTGTTTTGTATGAAAATTGCTTTTTAAAATTGCACGATAATTGTTTTGACATGTTTTTGGCAAAAAAGAGGCATGAACTTTTGAAACCTACAAAAAAAGATACTTTGAGAATTAAATAAATTAAATTAAACTTTATTTCAGGGAAAATGTACAAAAGACCACGTACTTTGCTGATTTCCTAAAGGAAAATTGAGTTTTAGTTTCAAGATATTGATTTTTGATGAGTAGGCTCGTTAGTTAGTCTGTTTTGCTAAGGAAGGCTTTTAAATTGGTGCTGATGCCTTTTGTTCGGACAGGATTACAAAGTTGAGGAAAAATAAGTAAAGGAAATTGTAAATTTTGATGTTGTATTTTTAAGGGGCTAAAATAAGACGTTATTGAATTACTTTAAACTTGATTTTTTATTTGATATTCGTATAGAATATTTAAAAAAATTAAAATATATGATATTGGTTGACTTCCGTCTCGTGATAGAGGAGTTTAAAACTCTTAAATGGTTTTACTTCAATAAGTTAATAACATTTGTTCGCTTACGGCCAACTTAGTAACCACTAAAATTTTCTGTAGGGGATGAGCAATCGGTCTCTTTTGTATATAGTCAACTTCGCAATCGGGCCGCTTCTTAAACCATCCACTTCTCAATAAATATATTTAAAATGATTTAAAAACGAACTGACGCTTAAGATTGGTTAATTCATTCATTAAAATAAAAAAAACGTTATATAATACCCCTTAATTCGGTCGAAATCTATTTTTTTTGCAGCGGGCGCAATTAAAATTTAGTGGATGAATATAAGTGCTTTAGGGGCGCTTAACTTGTTTTTTTTGTTTTTGCCACATTCTCCTGTAAAACTCACGTTAGGTGCCTGAAAATAGGGGAAAGTCCTCTTTTTTGGAAGGGGAGTTTTTTTTCCTACGATAACCTGTGTTCAACACAGTTTACTATGACGACAGCTCCAATAGATTCACTGTGTGTCTAAGAGTCGCCCAATCACGGCTGGCCGAGTGTCGTGTGGCAGTGTACGAATCAATCATAGGCCTTTTGCCCTTTCCAGCCTCTGGTGCCATTTTCGAATGAAACTTTTTAGAAAAGCGTCTTCCATATTTTGTTTTAATTCGCCGGTCTTATATAGTTAATGAAAGCCTTCTTATTATTTTACAGAAATGAAAAGGACTTTATTTTACCTAAAGTAAAGTAATAAATAAAACTTATATAAATATTCTGAAACATAAATGAAACGATATTTTATGAAACCCCTCTTAACTAATTTTAGTTATAGGGCCTGTTTCACCACTAGCTGTTAAAGCGCTTGATAGTTTGTGTGTCACATAACGCATAGGTACATAACCTGTTCCATTTTTAAACTTATGTTCAGGATATCGCTTATCAGCAGATGGTGAAACAGACCCTTAGTATTATATCCATACACAACCAAGAAATATAAAAGAAAACGAGATATATTTCAGAACCCACTGAGCCTGGCATCAGTTGAGATAATAATGACATAAAAGCAACAAAATATGATGACAGCATGATAATAAATATTAAAAAAACGGCCAAGTGCGTGTCGGGCGACGCGCAATGTAGGGTTCCGTAGTTGGCCAGTACATTTTATAAGTTGGTCTACGCGCCAAACTTCTAGTCCGCTCGAAAGTTACTCCCCCGAAGAACGGTCCATACATTGTCGTGTTTAGAGGGGGTGAAAAGATTGGCGCGACCTGTACTCGTAAACTTGTAAGGCCTGCTTAGCTGTGATAGTTTTCCTGTTAATTTTATTATATATAGGTATACTACTTCTGTGAATTTTTCCACATATTCATAAGCAACCGTTTAGCCGACAGGGGGAGGACATTTGACTGTTACAAAAATAAGCACTATAAAGCTTAATATTTCGTCAACGGATCCCTAAATCAAAAAACCGGCCAAGTGCGTGTCGGACCACGCGCAATGTAGGGTTCCGTAGTTGTCCGGTACATATAAGTTGGTCTATTAATACACTGACAGAAAAAAATACCGACAACGTACAAAATAAGCGTTGCCGTTTATTTGTTGTCTAGGAGAAAATATTTGCGTGGTTATAATCCCAATGCCAATGTTGTCGGACTCCCTTTGAGCCACAAACAACTTGAATGTTGTCAATTTCAAGAGATATTTACCATATTGCCGGCGAACAACAAAACCTGGTTAATTCGTAAATGTTTAACGTTGTGTCGGAGAAAAACAACTTAACTAAGTTAACATAAAGAAATTAACAAAAGAAGAAATTTTACTTTTAAGCAACATTAGTAGATTGACAAAATTCATTCCTGAACATTAGTAGACGCACAATGTGCGGGGTATGAAGCGCCTGAGGGGGGAGGTGTCTTTGATCAGAATTATTGTCTATCGCGTTCATTCCTGTGAAGTTTAGTGGTGACGAGTGCACGTGTGAGAAATGGAAGAATTTTTATACAACGCCAGATTGTCCCATCTTGTCTAGAAACTTCACTTGCTAATTTTAAGTAGAAAACCTTAGTTTATAAGTGTTAATAATTTATGACAATAGGTGATTAAGTTAGTCCCTTATTATATAATACTAGCGACCAGCTTTCTTTTCGTTTTTGAAATATAAAATAAATAATTGTTAATAATCACAGCTTTCAAGTGTATAGCCTGCAGTTGAGTCACAATTATGATCGGTATCCACTGGTAAATTTAATAAAAATAAATAATTTACTGAATAAATATATATTTATTAATTTCATCAAGTGTTTTATTTCATATGTTATAACCCCTTATCTAATGGTTATCTTTATTGATTTCAAACACATAGACAAAAGCAAATAACATTATAATAATGTGGTTAATGTATTGTTGTCAAATTGACAATAATTTTGGCTCAGTGTACAGACCGCGCCAAACTTCTGGTCCCATACATTATAGGGGCCAAAAGTTTGGCGCGACCTGTACTCGTAAACCTGTAAAGCCTTCTTAGCTGTGATAGTTTTCCTTTTACATTCAATTTATAAGCCACTTCTGTGAATTTTTTCACATTTCTATAAAATCCAGCACATTTATATAAAAGCTCCACTCTAAATAAAATTTTTACTTTAAAGCTTAGTATTTCACCAACGGGTCCCTTAATCTAAAAATGGTTTTCACCAACTCACAATGTTTATGAACGGCCTATCCAACGATACCCCACACTAAGGGATAGACGAGAAAAAAAAATTCATCCCCAGTTTACTTTTATGAGAGGTAAGTTACCCTTAAAAAGAATTTCTTTCAAGATTTTACTTTACCGTTTTGTTGACGTGATTGATATTTATATACATGCCAAATTACAGCTTTTTAGTACTAATAGTCTCTGAGCTAAGCCGCGGACAGACGGGCAGATCGACAGACGGACATGGCGAAACTATAAGGGTTCCTTGTCGGACTACGGAACGCTAAAAATGGTTTTCACACTCCTATAATGTTTTTTAATGACTTATCCAGCGATACTCCACACGATGGGATAGACGAGAAAAAAAAAATCACCCCCAATTTACATGTATAGTATAAAAAAAAACGGACAGACGGACATGGCGAAATTATAAGGGTCCCTTGTCGGACTACGGAACCCTAAAAAGGGAATATTGAAAGTAAAAAACTTATCTATGTACGATAAAAATATTATACAAGAACATAAAAACAACGCAAGAACAACAATAAACTCAAATCTTCTAAAACCAATTTCTTATCCTCTAAGAACATACGAGTAATTCCATGAAAACATAGCGAATTTTCTAGGAAGCAACTGCATATTTACATTGCCGCACAGTCATATCTTGTGTACGAAATACGTACAAACACTTAGCTCGAAATTAAAATTGGCTTCTGGCCAAAATAATCTCATGCAGGGTGTGTTTATCTCATCGGATAAAAGATAAGAGGAAATGGCTTGTGGAATCAAGCTTTTTAAAGAGAATACGCGTTTTGGCGATAGATTGCGCGGCGTTACATTTGGTAGTCGAGAACTTGCTCGTATATATAGGTACATACACCGGCATATTTAGCGGAACATAAAAATAATTTAACCAAGTGTGAGTCAGACTCGCACACAAACGTAAACGGTTCCATGCCACAGCCGATACAGGTATAGATCCCGAAAAACATGCCAATACGCATGAAGGTGACAAACAAACAAGGTGCTTAAATGGGAACGCCCGGCAAACAATTCGGCTCTCTCTGAGTACGGAACCCAAATTGTTATTATTTATTGATAAACTATAGAGCATGTACAATCTTACCTTTGAAACTTGTATGTATTACGGTATTTAAGACAAAGCTGAAACAATAACTTTTAGTAACGTTTTTGTAAAGGGTAATGTCCATTTCTTTTGCCTTAAAAAAATAGCTGGCTTTCTATTACGGTTAAAGATGTAAGCCCCTTTGACAGTCAGACGGACAGACAGACAGGCAGCGGAAGCTAAGTAATAAGGTCTAATTTCCATTTCGCACCCCTAAAAAGGTCAAAAAACTTGTTTCTGTAACATTGCTGGCTGGTTTTATTTTAGAACTAATTATTTTAAATTGAGAAAACAATTGAACGTCAATACGGTTAACCAAAGAGAATATAATGTATACAACGTAACAAGAGTCGGGACTTCCCTATAACTGATTAATGCGTATTTGCCACGGAATGCCCCGCAACTAGTACAAAACTACAATAAGAAATGACAAATCACAAACAAAGCTGCCAACATAAGTGTGTAGAGATGTACTACAGAAGCCATACATTTTATCGATATCGTTTTTTTTTACTATGGGAATTTCATGTGTATTGAAAAAGGCCAACCACGAAGACTTCAGTTTTATCAAGGCTTTCAATAATTTGTATGTGACAGTTTTGCAATAATACGTTTCTAGTTTTAACAGCTCTATATAAAACTGAAGTCTTCGGACTTTTTATGCAAGAAAAGGAAATAAAAAGCTTCCTGTTCAGTTCATTTAATTCTTATTACTTGAAAAATATGGGCAATGATGTTGACTTGGACTTGGCCCTGAAGTAGATGGCTCTACAAGCTTTAAATAATAATATTTAAAAAGTACATTTTTGCAACTTCAATCTGGCTGGCACATAAATAAAAAAACCGGACAAGTGCAAGTCGGACTTGCCCACCGAGGGTTCCGTACAAATTTGTACGTACAAATTATAAATATTTAATAAAATTTATAATTAATTATACTTGTAGTTTAAGACGGTACTGTTTGCCAAATTTCATAGTTCTAGATCAACGGGAAATACCCAATTAATTTTGATTACCTTGAGAGTGTCGAAATATACGTTTTTTGCGGCATAAATAGACATATCTTTTCTTACGTTACCTTAGAAATTTGATTTTTTCACAGCTACAAGAGATTGTAAACTTGAGTATATGGTTCTAATTTCAACTCTATACCTTCTCGCGTTCTCGAGACAAAGGGTCTTGACAGACAGACGGATGGACGGACGGACGGACAGACGGATAGATGGACAACAAAGTGATTCTATAAGGGTTTCGTTTTTTCCTTTTGAGGTACGGAACCCTAATAATATTTTTAATAAAATGACATATGTATGTACGTACCCTTATCTAAATACTCGTCACAAGTAAACTCATGCAAAATCGTATCAGGAGGTGATGCTTCTTTGAGTTGATTTGAAGGTATGGTTGACTTTTTGAACCGAGTTTTCTTATTGAAATGTTTGTCATCAAAGTGTTTTCCATAGGAAAATTTTATATTGGTAGATAAATAAGGTCTTCACTGCCAGTGACATTTACTTACTGCTGTCACCTGTCATAATAGTATTATTTTAAAAAGCAGCTTCACAATATCGTAATTCTAAAAAAAAGCAAGACCGCATTTTTGGAAAGTGATTTAACTATTTTGTCGGTTTAATCTTTCTCTATAAGTTATGTTGATTAACTAATCAATAGAAAATAAATAATACAAAACATTTTCTATATTTTACGCAAAATTTATTTTATCCTATAATTTAATTAAGGACTGTCAGCGAAAAAGAAGCACATTTTTCACCTTAAAAATATATTGCACTATAATATTAGGATGAAATTATGACACTCTAACTTTAGTGGAAATGTTATGATTTATCGACACAATCCCATCACTATTCAATTTACAAATAAATGTTATGAAAATGTTTTCACTTTTAAATTTCTTTATAACACAAAACAGGTCGCAAGATGAGTACAGAGGTACTTACCATGTCTCTTTTAAAAGAAATTTGACTTGAATATAATGTTTTCACCATCAGTTCGACCGCTTCGCACCTCACATATTTCACGCTTTTTATAGTTAATTGCGTGATGCAGATATACGTCCTATTTACTTCTCTATTAATAAAACACAATAGTATGAAACATAAAGCACTACATAAATGTAACACAGTTAAATCCCATTATAATCAGATAAATTAAGTTTTACAAATAAACAAACAACGGCCATATTGACTTGACACAACGTTAGGCAGAGACAAGCTAAGTGAGCGAAAGAGTAAGAACATAATCACCATTCGTCCAAGCACAATTTTCATACATAACTCCATTTGTACTGAGTTTCGTTAGGCTGCGGTTAGCTTTCCAAGTGGGGGTGAATGGTGATGGAACACTATAGGAAATAGCGAAAAATGGTCAAAGGAGGATCAGAGCCAAATAATATGTCTTCTAGTTGAGGCCGATTTTGATGAGAACCAAAACTGCATCATTAGATTATTATCAAAAATGATTCCCCGAACCTGGAATCGATACTGCCGATTTTTAAAAATGCACTGTTTACTTACAGCACCATGTGATAGTGTCGCTCAAAAGTATTGATTTAAAAATATAAAGCGCATCCTCTATGTCTATGCTGAAAAGGATCAAATTCTGGGAAGTAATGTGAACGGCTAACTACGGAAAAGTGCTCATTTTTAATAAACTGATTACTGATCAATATTTTCAAATTTTTATACAAGTGAATTGCGAACGGCCCCTTTTCCACTTACCGGCAATCCACCGGCACCGGCAAAGGCGACGGCGACGACGGCAACGACACGGCTAAGGTGGTAAAAATGTAAAATTACTGGTAAGTGGAAAAGGGGCCAATCACGTAGTTGAGGAATGGTAGAGACTATCACAGGAGACAATACGATAATATTATTCTCAGCATGTCTAGGCGCAATTTTTTTTTTCTATTTTCAGCTGCTTTTGTCAACTTTCCTTGGTTGCCTTAAAAATACAAGAAAGTAAATTTTTCACAAAAAGTAATATTACTCACAAAATTATATAAATTGTGATACAAGTTGTGATTGTATCAGTTTATTTTAAAGTAGCCTTTGCTCGCGGCTCCATCAAATTTATATGTCTGTAATTTGGCAAATTATTTCAGCAAATTTATTGAAAATGAATGAAAGATAATGAAATAGCTCTTTGAAGTTGACAATGCGATTCTTTCTCTGTAAACAAAATATAAAGTAGTATTTACAAATGTAATCAATCAATATCAATCATCAACCAATCAATCATATCAATCATCATCAATACTTATTATAAAACAGTAGAAACCACTGTGTCTGTACATTGAAGAAAAGTAATAGAAATAGAAAGGGGGTGACTAAAGAAGAGTAATAGAACACAAGTAAACGATTTTTAGAATTCTTTTCTGTCTGTCTGTCTGTTTGTTCACGCACATCTCTAAAACTACTGAACGGATTTTCATTTAGTTCTCACAGCTGTACATAACTTAATTTGTATAGAATAATAGCTTTATTTCATTGAAATCGGATCTCGGAAAAAAAGTTATCGTCATTTAAAGATTTTTGGAATTTACTTTTCTACTGGTAGTAATTAAAAGTTATGGTCCGGAATCTCCTCAACTGATACAGAGTTCGAGTTTGGGCTTATATGATTGGTCTTTATTAGCACTTTGGTAAAACATGGTGACCAGGGTCTGATGATGGGACTGGAAGGTAGGAACTTGTTTTTCTCCTCTCGTTGGTCCTAGCGTGATTATACATATAGGTAGCATAAAAGCTTCCCATTCATCCATCCATCGGCCCGTGTTCGTCCACTGCTGGACATAGGTCTTTCCCAAATTTCGCCACTCATGACGATCCTCCGTCCTCCTGATCTAGCCGCCACCCACAACGTCCCCAGCGGCCATCATGTCGGCGACAAATATGGCCTGTCCACTGCCACTTCAACTTACTGATTCTGCAGGCTATGTCAGTTACTTTAGGTTAGCTTCCCAAAAAAATACACTACGTTAAATCACAGTCAAAACTGCATCAAAATCTATTGAGTGGTTCCCAAGTAATAAACGAACGAACAAATAGACGTTGCATTTTATATGTATAAAATCAATGACATTTTGTATAAAATACAGAAGGTGTAATTTTTAATAAGAAAAGAAGTAAGTAAACATACTTCACCTTAAAAGGCCTTGTAGAGTTAGGCCTTATAGAGTTAGGCCTTGAAGAGTTAAGGGCTTGGCTCTATGTGATCTGATAACTTTTTAACCGTATAAACGTTATGAGCTTCTGAGTCTTGGCGACCTAGTTTACATGAAAAGTTTTTGATGGGATAATACTGTCACAAAATAGATAGGTAGTGCGATACATGTGATGAGTAGGTATTTAAAATCAAGGCAAGCCGTAGCTGGTCTTCTGTAGCTATATATTTTGTGATACTGTCAAAGATTTCCTTATTTTTCTTAGGTTACTGGCAACCCTAGCACTCAATATAAGCAGATAGATTAACTACTAGCATCAGCGTACCCGCACATATTTGTGTGTGCGTTTATTATTTTACGCCGACCAGCAACTGCAAGCGCAGCCGATCGGGAGAGATAATGTTATACGTCATCTTGCTTCTCATAATTTAGTAACGATCGTTCTAGCGCACTAACTAACGATTACGTGATTCTATACTGAAATGAACTTATACGTAGTCACGTCCATAGAGTACTTTATTATGTCACGTCACGACGCTGCGAACAAGCGGTATTCAAAAATTGCCCTATCACTAACATGCTTCCAATTTGCAAATGATGATATACTGGCGGGGCAGTTTTAATTTCTTTACGAAGTAATCATTATATATATTTAGAGAAATCCTCACTCACTCACTCATTGACTGACTCATCAACGCACAGCCCAAACTCTTAGACCTAGAAAGTTGAAATTATGCACAGAGGATTTTTTATAATGTAGACAAGGAATAACGCCGGATTTTTCGAAATTCCCACGGGATCGAAAGAAACGAGATTCGATGGTCGCGGGGCTACCGCTAGTAGTTTAATATTTTTTGATACAAGTGTACTTTTGCACCAACTAGATACAGACTTGATCGAAATAAGTTGATTTGCTTCAAACAACTGTGGACCAAATTTTAAAAGTACGGAGTATTTTCATATGAACCGGCTATGTGATTATATATTTTACTGTTTATACATTAATAACTTTTTCTGTCAAAATAGCGTGAAGAAATGTGTAATTACAAAACCGGTCGAGTGATTCCGATACATTTACATAAGTAAATAGATTTAAATAATTTGAATAAAAATTACAAACTTATCAGATATGAAACAAAACTGCAAAAATTAAGTTAGCCGTGTAAGTATTCGTATACGTAACCCTAAATCAATGTTAAAAATTGGCGTTTTCAGTATTTTTTGTTTAATAACGTATATGGCAAATAATATAGAGACAATTTTAAATTATTAATTAGTTTAGTTTTCAAGATAGAACCCGTGATCAAAATAGTCCAAAATTACAACTTTGATGAGCACCCATTTCTTTATTTTTAGAGATGAAAGTTGAATAGCATGTCTAGTACTGAACTTGGCCCGGTGTTATTTCCATGAATCCGTGATAGATAAAGGATATTGCTGAAATAAAAGCTGTATCAAAACCATTAATATCTAAAAGTATGAAGAAACGAGATATTTGCGTTTTTGTGACATGCTCTATACTATCCATGTAATTTGTATAAAGTAACTCAGCTTGTACAAAGTTACACAGATGAACTGCATGTAAAGTACGTAAAAATTATCAGCATGAATCGGAACGTTAAAGTAAAAATGACTCAACTCATTGGTCAATCATAGAGTCCTCACCACCACTGAAATCCGATGGATTAAGGCATTTAGGTTCATATTTCAAAGCTGATAAAGACTTCGTCGCAGGACTTCAATGGTGGCGCGGACACTAGCCATCGACAGTTCTCAAGATGGCAGTCACTCGTACGTTCAAAACCATTTATTTGGGTTAATTTTTCAGAAAAACTTACTTTGCCCCCCGGACTTTAAAAATTCCCACGGGATCGAAAGAAAAAAGGGACGCTTTGCCCTAGCTGGTAATCAAAATGGAGTAATTATGAATATTTGTCTGTTTAGAGGAAATTCAAGAGGAATATTCTTTTTGGGGTTCCTTACCTCAAAATGAAAAGAACTGAATCCTCACTTTGTTGTCCGTTTATCTGTCCGTGTCTCAAGACCCTTTTTCTCGGAGACAGTTAGAAATAAAGGTTGAAACTATGTACTAATCTGTGAAGTCAACGGTTCAAAAATCAGGATTCTAACTCAACGCGAAAGAAAGTAATTTCCTTTAACGTAACAGATTTCATACAAATTAGCTCACCATGAAAACCTGGGTACTTCCAGTGGATTTAGAAACCTAAAATTTCGTTTACAATTATTTACAATATCCAGGAAAAAATCTTAAAAAATTCTTTTAGTAAACTTTTCAAGAAGAATTAACATCCACCTTAATTAGACTATTTGGAGGCATAGAATTCAATAGATCGTAAGTTTCCCAATAAGTTAGTCAACTATAATTGCTAATGGAATAAGTTTTTTTTAAACGGTTACATACGTTACGTAACCCTCAGGGCACGAGTCTTTCTCGCACTTGACCAGTTTTTTTGTAAAAAAACATTTCATCAATCATCTGACTTCATTTCTGTAAAGAAGCACTTTAAAATTATTCATTTTTCGCACACCGATAGAGTTTGACATAATCGCTCCTGAACCGTCGAGTATAAGCCAAGAAAGAAAGTTCTATTGTGGTCACTAAATAGACGTTTAAAAACCATTTTGAATATTTACTCTTACGTAGAAAATTTTAGACACAAACCCTTGATTTGCAAACCGAATTTAACTCAATTATATTATTGAGGTTATATTATAAGAAAAATTTTGTTTACATAACCAAATTCATGCTGGAGACTAAGTAAGTGGTCAGGACCAAGGTTCGGTGACACTGTTTGCGAAATACGAAAAATGTTTTTTTTGTTCTATATACTTGTTCAAGAACAACCTTGACTCAATTAGTATGGAAAGTCTAAATTTTATTATTCGTATTTTATAAAAATAGTTGTTGTACCTTAGTCTTGACCACTTACAGAGTCTCTAGTATTAATTTGGTCATATAAACAAAAGTCATCTCATATAATCCTATCCTATCTTATGTTGAAAACACCTCCCGCAAACATTCCCTAATCAATTGTCATTAGGCAATATAACTTCGGCACACCAAGCAGCGTCATCATCACAAATTAGCGAACCGTACACTAACAAAGAACACCAAAACTGATTTTGACAAGGTTCTATTGAAAATGGAATTGTTGACGGTCTATCTTTCCATTCAAGAGAACATTCAAGAAAACAGTCAATGAAAAAAAATTTTGTTCGAAAAAACGGTTTATTATTCCACCCCGTATAAGGTGTGATGTTATCAAAAATGTACCTCTCTATGCCATAGCTCGAGTTGTTCTCAATACCACGTATGTATGAAAAGAGAGACCGCCATTGAGGCTATAATTAATAAATAAAAAAAATTGCTGAAACTAATTCACTGGAAGCTGAGCTCATGCTTAAGGTTCATTCTAACTAAAGAGGTTCATAAAATAACGCCCGAGCCGGAAACGGGGCAAAGATTGAATAAACGCTTTTATAACTCGAGAACCAATCAACAGATTTGAATGCGGTTTTCTTGTTATAATTGTAGTTACCCTGGTCAACACATTAACTAAAAGGGGTTTTCATAGAATAACGCCCAAGCCAAAAACGGGGCAAAGATTCACTGAACGCGGGCGAAGCTGCGGGCAAAGGCTAGTATTAAAATAAAATCCGGCACTGGGGTCTTAGGCTATGATAGAACAATAATTTACCTGAAACTACTAAACTGGAAACTGAGCTAACGCATTCGTATATGCCTTACTCTAACTATCGATGTGTGATACGATACGCCAGTTGAGGCTAAATAAACACGCGATGCGTCTGTTATGTTAGATCAGATCCTGGTATTACGCGTGGCTTAGCTTCCACACCATTGGTGAATAAGGGGTCTAAAACAAACCGTTTACTGTTGTAAAAAATTCAGTACATAATAAAGTATAATTATTTAATAATAAAGTTATGATATATCAAAACCAGTAGTCTATTAAGTTAGGCTATGGACTGTTCAATAGTTTTTTTGTAGATGGCAATGATTTGGCTTCTTTAATATCTTTTAGTTACTTGATATACATTCTTACTTCTTCAGCCACTTTGCTACTATTACCGTAGTTCTATAAATTTTATAATTTTATTTCATGCGTATTATTCCTAAATTAACGTTATTTATAGCGATATTTTAGGGTCTGGATTAAAAGAAATATTTTCGCTCTTGCCAAGGCCCCAATCTCTTATTCGTAGATGCAGAACGATTTCAGTATCATCCCGCTAACATGCGACAATAAAAATAATATACGCTCCCATTTAGCGGAGAAACCGAGAGGCCTGGATACCAGCCAATGCAATTATAATGCCAGTAAGTGGTTTGTGATGGATATAATGTGGCACCTTTACGCTAGATTACCTCTTCTGAAGCAACGGAAGTTTAGTCATATTTTTGAAACTTGGGTTGGAATCCTGCTAGGCTAGCATGCACCAATGAATTTTTCCCATTGCCTTATAAGTATTAGACCTGCCCTTCCCATTAGTAAGACCATGAGGGTATAGTCGGTAACCTTAACGCATCGAGTACACCAGTATGACACAGTTACTGTTAAAAACAAGAAAAAAGTAACTCTTAAAAAAAGTTGGTTGACCTTGGCGAAACCTTGCTTAAACTGAAACTTTAGCTTATATCAAAATAGGTGTATAACTAGAAAAACATTTTCAGTCGAGAGTCGAATCGGCTTGGCAGTTTAGTCTGTCCGACTGATTTTATGGTCGCCTTCTGGGGTAGATTCTAACTCATCGAGTACCAGAATGCAACCAACGTTATATTGTAGCGTTGATCATTTAGGAAATCCTTTAGTCTGACATAATTCGGTCAAGCCGTTTTTTCTGTAGCAACAATTTTTTTTAATGGCCTTATTCAACCTGCCAGGTTTTGCCAAGGTCGGCCAGCTTTTTTGAGAGTTAATTTTTGTTCTGCTTTCAGTGAAATGCATAACTCGATGAGTTAGGTTACCGAACTAGGCTATTTGAGCAAAAGTATGGCAATGCTGAAATGAGAGTACAAGCTCGTCATGCTTTAGTCGCTTACTGACTATGAAAGAGTGATCTTTTGCTGTTTCAACAAATGCTCCAAAATGCCGATTTGTATATACCTTAAATGTAAAAATATGTACATCCACTCCTGTTTTCGGAAAAGTAAAGTTCCATTTTTCGTTCTTACGATTGTAATAAATGGTTTTGCGCAATTTTCTCCGATGATCCTTGTCTGTATCATGGCAACAACGATATCGATTTATTAATTTAACTGTCTATATGCCCGAGATATTCTTGTTGATTTTGTGACACGATTATTTGGTTGTCTAATGTCTGAAATAAATGTTTTTGATTTTTGAAACTGATATTTTTAAACTTCATTATAATGTTCCTATAAATAAAAAAATGTTGTTGTGCTATAGAGTAGAAAGACAAATAATGTTTTCTTTTTGTTGAAAAAAAGTGAGAAAACACCAAACTATAGTATTATAATTGATCGTATGTTAATATTACCTATAAAGCTACATACATGGTTTTATATTTTACACCTCCTTATAAATTTTGCAGAAGTCCGAATCAAAATTAAATCAATTTTTATTTCCTCTCTTACCTTTTCCATATTTCAAATCCATTTAATATTGTTAATTTTATATCTACCTATTCATTAATATAACGTATTATTGACCGTAGATGATTAAAAATAGATTATCGATTGATATTTCTTTATCGGTGTTGTTCATTATTTATAAATAAACTCTAAAGAGTAAGGACGTAGATTCATAATACGGCAAACAGTGTATCGGAAAAGTAACAGGTGAAATAGATAACTAAAGTCAGTGCGGTTTTGAAAATAAGTCGGCTTAGTCCTCAGAGCATTGTTCTAGGGTTTAGTCGTAGTGTTCGTGTCTTTTACCGTGGATTTGGACTTTCAGGTAAAGGTACTGAACATATTTTTTATTTACCAAATTAATAATCTAGATACATTGTTACGACTAAAATATCAGACGGGGTGAAATATAAGTCAGAGTCACCACTCGTACACCCATGTTTCACTAACGATTATTGCATGATGGCTAGCCCTATCGCCGTACTTCTAGCACAAAGTGGACCCACTGCTTAAGACTGCATATAAGGTCAGATTGAGCACCCCATTTTGCATCAATCAGAACTGAACTCTACAACGTTTCATTTTAGTTTAAAATAGCGCGCTGTCAGCCGTGGCTGTTACGACCACCAAGAAACACGCGCCCACAAAAATCTGCGCTTCTAGATGCAATTTTAAAAATATTCAAAGACGAGGTGATGATTTCATTTAATACATTATTTTTCATACAAATTCCAAGGCTGTGTGATTTAAAAAAGACCATTTAACACTCGATAAAGATGAAATTTAGAGGTAACTTCGTAATTTTTTTAAGTTAAAGATTTTGCATTTTTTCTTAGATGAATCTATACATTTATTATACCAATGTTACACAATATGATATGCTAATTTGAAATTGTCCATCTTGCCTTATACGGATCCCTAATTTGCCTTACGAAATAGCAGACTGAAAACAAGCAGGCGCCCTTGAATATTCAAACTCGTAACCTTCGGATTAGTAGGTTCAAATGTTCAAACCACTAGACCATAGAGGCGATCGATAAGCCATAACTATTAATAATCTATAAATAATGTTAAAATTTTATTCGTTTTTTGTGTTGTGTTATTATGTTAACAATTCGTTGTCTAAATTATTAGGTACCTACTGGTAATCCATAACATTTCAAAATATTAACCTGCTAATTTCATTAGCTATTTAGAAAGTAGGTAAAAAAAGCTAAGGGACTTGTAAAGATCTCTTTTCCAAAATTTTAAATTTTACATACTTATATGATTTTTTTAAGCTTTGACTTTTCAACAAAAGCCTTGTAGGCATAATGACTTTCGTACCAATGCCAGTACCTAACTACTTTGGTTGTATTAAAAAAAAACGAAATGGCATGAGCTTTTTTTTCTGGCTACTTTAGCCACAGATCCTACAGAGCTTAATATATCAAACGTCATTGACACTTGAAATTGAAAGCTAGTATTTTTATTTTTTACTAGACAAATGTATTTTAGCTGTTCAGCCCATATCCTTAAAATTTGTTTTTTTTTTAAATATATCTCTAGATTTAAACAATAAAAAAAAACTTAAAGCTTTTCGTAATAAGAATAAAAGGATATCTCCATAGATTTTTCATTTTTTTACCTTAACAGAAATGAAAACTTGTGGATTCTTATAGCAAACTTTTCTATCGTGAGATTTTTTTCTTCTATCTATTTTGCTTTTAGGGTTCCGTATCCTTTAATGCAAAACAAATCCCCAATAAGATCAAGTGATTGATGTTCGAAATAAGATTACCTTCTTATCCGTCTGTCTGTCTTTGTATTAAGGCCCCTTTTTAACAGACTTCTTAACCGACTTCAAAAAAGGAGGAGGTTCTCGGTTCGACTGTATTTTTTTGGGTACGTTACTTTATAGCTCTGATATATATCTTAGCCGATTTTAAAGTATTTTTTTATTGGAAGAGTTGAGTTTTGTTAGAGTGCTTCCAGGTAGGTCCCATTTTAGTTTGGTCGTAATCTGATGGTGGTCTTCAGAGATAGGCAGTGGAACTCTTCAATGGATGACAGCATATTACTCAATATTGCTGCCAACGTTTTGTACCAGGATGCTGATTGCAGGGTGTTACTTGAAAATTGACATTTTGCTACCTGACCTTTGGCCCTAGCCTCGTCACCATAAAACTCCTCAACGGGTGACAGCACATAACTTTAAATTGCAGAAATCGCTTTGTGTTAGTGTGCTCATTGCAGGATACTAATCGAATTTGAAACTCTTCAAATGAGGCAATCAGAGTGCTCACTGTAGTCTACCCATTTTTCTCAATTTAACCCTTCAACACTAAAAAGTGTGAAATAAATAAAATTTTAACAAAAAAATAATAACCGAGTTAAAAATTTATAGCAGACCTTCACTAAAATTTTTAAAATAATTACATACTGCCGATGGTACCAAAATAACACTTTTGCTGACTTCTTTCTTCCTGAAACATATGCTATTTAGAAGTCGGCGCATTCTCCATGGTATAGAACATAAAAACCATCATGAGAGCGCTGAGATAAGGCAGAACAGATATTTTTGATTGTCATTTATCTAGACGAGTGACTTCTTTCTCGTTCCTAGGTTTGTAAATCGAATTTACCTCCCGCATTTCGAGTTAATACAACATACTTTCAGAACATAAGTGATGAAAAAATATGTATGTATATTTTTATCTTTGATCACCAAAACCTAAGGTACTTCCCGGGGACCTACAATCTTGAAATTTGCTACAAAGGTAGTAGGCGTTTTGGCACAATAAATTTAAAAAATCTCAATTTTTTATTCCAGTACTCCACTTGACCAACTTAAATTTGCAGTTGCTTTTATACTTTTTGTACGCAATGATAAGTATAATAAAATTATTCAGGTCTACTTATTCGATATAACAGTACAGAACCTTAAGGGAAGGTCCTACTCGTATTTGATTGTTTTGTAAGATTTAATAGAATTTATTAGAAGTAATAATGTCCGTTTAGAAACGTTTTCTTTAAACTTTTCAATTACTCGTACTAAAAACGCTCGACCTCCATCCATCTATCCATCAGCCTGTCATCGTCCACTGCTGGACATAGGTCCTCCTCATCCAGCCGTCACCTGCAACGTCCTTCAGGTTGTCGGTCCAGCAGTACAATATCACAATGAACTATCGACGGAAGATTCATTAATCCACTTTTCTGATTAGGGCAATATTAGAAAAAAAATTGGTCACCAAAACCATAGTATAAAGTGGCAAAACTTTCTCCGTTATAGTACTAATATCTTCTTGGTCTTTGATCAGCGATGGTTTTGAAGACAGCACTATTTAAATGTCTGGGCACCATTGTTATTCCTCAACAACCTCATTTTCAGTTAATTGAAGATCATTACGACCTATTTTTGTAATTACGCCATCCTTTGTTTTCCATACTTGTTATAGCTTTGCACTTATTTTGACGATTATTTCTAACGATTTTTTAAATCGTAGTTTAGGGTTTGCGTTCCATCCATCCATCAGCCTGTTTCGTCCACTGCTGGACATGCCTTTCCAGGATTTCTCCGATCTTGGCGGTCCTCCTGGAAGAAATGCCCACACGCTGGGCAGGCGGGTTGGTGCGCGCGGTGCCGAAACCCTTGCACCAGTGACGCCGCTGTCCGTCACCAGTCTGTTTTATATAAGGCCTGGCAGTTGGGTCATCCGCCATGCATCGGTCCCAGGTAATGGTGGGCCGCCTGGTTTTGCCTGAGAGCTGTACTCCTACTCTCCCCGAATAACTTCGCGAGGATTTGCGAGTAAAATGGTGGTACCTCTACAGTCGTGCCTGGCATCAGTTCTACCACCTATAGGGTTTGTGTTAGTTTACTTTTTTGGATTCCGCGCCCAAAGGGTATTACGGAGCCCTATTAATGTCGCTCTGCTGTCTGTGGTATGTCACGAGTCTGTAGGTTGCAGACGGAATGAGATTTAGATCTAAAATTTGAACATGTCATTTGAAATATTGACCCGAATCCGAAATTGAATTAGGAATTAAATTAATACTCAGACGGGGTACCATACCTGAAAAATAAAGCCATTTTTTTCTTATGGCTGGACTATGACTATGATATATATGGCTATGACTATGACTGGTGTTCAGTGTCTTTATCTAGAACTCATTAAGTAGAGAACATTTTTTATCTCTGTACAAATGTACAATGTAAAATTTTATATTTGAGGCCAAAAAATTGGGGCTATGAAAGTTGTCAGTTATAAAATCTCTAAAACTAAACAAGTTAGGCATTTGGAATTTTCTGTATAATATGTACCAATACTGTATTAAACAAAAGAAAACCGGACAAGTGCGAGTCAGACTCGCCCACCGAGGGTTCCGTTAAGGACTATATTCCTTATGATTTAATTACAAATATATTTTTTTTTTTTCCCTATACTTGTAGTATGAGACGGTATTACTTGCCCAATTTCATAGTTCTAGGTCAGCAGAAAATATACCCTATAAATTTTGATTCCCTAGAGAGTGTCAAAATATACGTTTTTTGCGGCATAGACGGTCGTGTCTTTTTTTTACGCAAACTTGGAAGTTTTATTTTTTCACAGCTTTATAGGACTGTAGACTTGAGTATTTGGTTTTAATTTGAAGTCGATACCTTTACGCGTTTCCGAGATAAAGGGTCTTGATTGACAGGTGGACGGACGGACAGATGGACAACAAAGTGATCCTATAATGGCTCCGTTTTTTCCTCTTGAGGAAACCCTAAAAATACTAAAAACGCCGATTTTTAATACAGGTTTAGGGTTACGTACCCGAATAGTCGACCAACTTAATTTTGCAGTTTTGTTTCATACATTTTCTATGTACTGATAAGTTGGAAATTTTTATTCAAATCAAAAGTCTATTATTCATTTAAATGGTGCGGAATCCTCAGGGTGAAAAAGAAACAGCAAGTATACAAGAATAAAAAAATTAAAACTGATATACCTAACTAGGTAACACAATACTTATAACAACAAAAAATAATTAAAATACTTACATGCTTGTAAATATGAAACAAATGCGAATTTATGTTAAAAATCATATTTATCGTTTGAAAAAACACATTTATATTCTATATATTTGAATTTATTTTTAAATTCTTCCTTCTACAGAAAACGAGTAATTAAATGATACCACTTAGAGATTTTTTCTTGATAGTAATGATAAATTACCTCATTATCTATAAACCACAAGTGTAGTAATAATTCAGGATTAGCATAAAGCTTGCACAATCTGTCCTACGACATTTTCGTAGATTATACTGACTGGTTGTTATCTAGATCTTAGTGAGGTACAGCTTGATAAACTTAAGCGTCCTCAAAAATTTCCTCTAAGTATTTTTTTTGGATTACGCACATACTATGACCATTTCTCACGATTGCGTTCTCAGCTTGAGCGGCTCCCTATCTGTCTTCGTCGACATTCTCATATTCTCTTTCTTCTTTACTTTGTTTTGTTCAACCCTTTCACTCATTCTTACTTGAAAGATCGCTTTGTTTTTCTTCTTTAAAAATAAAACCGGTCAAGTGCGAGTCAGACTCGCATACCTAGGGTTCCGTAATTCGACAGTTTTGGGAACAGTGAGGAAGAAGATATTTAAAATCTTGCCCATAACTGAGAATTTAAAATAACTCGTAGGTGAAAAATTTGATTTTGTCATTTTACTATCGTGAATTTCTCAACCGCTATATTTTTCCTGTAATCTTTAGTTAATCCCAAATTACCATGATTGTTTTAATTTTTTTCGGTCCACCAGATCCGGAAATAAGGCGGAGGGACATGCATTTTTTGTGGTTTTTCAAAGATTTCTCGAAATCAGTGGCAGTAAATATGGAAAAAGTATAAATTTTTACAATCAGCTCTTTAATATCTACAATTTGATAGCCAAATTGTATTTTTAAGAATTTATTTTATATTTTTCTCACTTTTGTATTGGAAATATTTTCTACAATTTAGAATTTTTCAATATTTTTTTATATCATAGTATGTAAGCAAGTGAATGCTATTTTTGTAGAAAATTTCAAGTCTTTATCTTTAAAGATGCTAAAGTTATGAGGCTGTGACATACGAACGGACGGACGGACGGACAACGGAGTCTCACCATTAAGATTTCTTTTACCTTTTAGGTACTACGGAACCCTAAAAATCATCGTTTAGCATAGCTAGTTCACACCACGTGCTTTTGTGGTTACTCGTTTACGGTAGAAGCTGTATGTCTATGGTAAGGAATGCCATTCCTCTCAAAATAAGACAAGCTCCATCCTTAAAACTTTACAAGTGTGCAAAACTCTAAAATTTAAAATATATATATATATACAGGATGTCTCATTTAAATCGGTCAGTATGGGAAAGTCCGAAACTATAAGACATACGAAGATCTGTTCTTAGGAACCATGTCATCGATTTTAATAACAAGAAAGACAGCATTCATACATTTAAAAAAAACCTGTACTCAGCTCGGGATTCGAACCCGGTTGTTTTGAAAAAAATAAACTTACACTATTTCTATTTAGATATCGATTGCGTAGGTCTTAAGCAGTAAATGGCTCTATGAAACATGATGTCTCAAATGAATAAAATGCACTGTTTTCACACACTTTTTTTCCTCCCTCACAAACACACACCTTTGTAAAACTGGCCTATTGAAAGGCTTTCGTATTTTAGGAACTAATTGTTACCTATTTCTTTGTGTTCTTTTTTAATTATATAAAAATGTTTTACTTAAGTTAAATTTACATTACATAATTTCTTAATACATGTTTCGGGATAGCGCCTAGTTATCCACGCTTCAAGACAACTTATAGTGGTAACTAGTGTCTAAATTATGTTTGTTACATATATATCTTAAATAAAGAAATTATTCTATTCTATTCTATTATAATTTATTTTAGTAGGTGGTCGAAGTGACCACCGCTACAATATTCAACAAGTTCTGGCATGTAAAATTGTCTCTATGGTTGTTTGCACCTCTTTGCGGAATGGTTTAATGCAATGCCAATGATATGTAGAGCGGTGTATGTAACAAGTTGCGACACCAGCAAAGAGGTGCAAACAACCATAGAGACAATTTTACATGCCTGAACTTGTTGAATATTGTAACGGTGGTCAGGCCACTGCGAACACCTACTAAAATAAATATAAGTATGTAAAAACAATGCATTTTGTTCATTTGAGACATCATGTTTCATAGAGCCATTTACTGCTTAAGACCTACACAATCGATATCTAAATGGAAATAGTGTAAGTTTATTTTTTTCAAAACAACCGGGTTCGATTCCCGAGCTCGGTACAGTTTTTTTTTTAGTGTATGAATGCAGTTTTACTTGTTATTAAAATCGATGACATGATTCCTAAGAACAGATCTTCGTATGTCTTAAAGTTTCAGACTTTCCCATACTGACCGATTTAAATGAGAAAACCTGTATATATATATTTTCAAAATTTTAGAGTTTTGAACACTTGTAAGGATGGAGCTTGTCTTATTTTGAGAGTTCATTTAAGAGTTCCTCCATCCAAAAGTTGTCTGGAAGAGATCTCTTTTTAGTGATAAGACCGCCAACTGTACCCTGCTCTTGCTTTTATAATTATTTTTTTGTTCTGTTCTATTGGTGTACAATAAAGAATATAGTATTGTGGAAAATCACCATCGCGACCTACTTATGACTTGTACTTAGAATACTTTCTTTTTTTATGACAATTAAATTTCACTATTATCTTCAACGATATTCGAACACCGTTGATTAGCTTCGTTGACGTATAGTTCATCGACGTTGTAACGGAGGATCTCGGTGCAAAAGGCACATCATAATATTGTTTTCCTTACTTTTGAATAAAAAGTTTGCAATAAATGCGTTTTATAGCCTTTTTCAAATTCTTGTCTTTACATTTGTTTCTAATTTATCTTTTCTAGTTTGTAATGCACTCTAATAATAATATTTAGAGTATTCCAAAGCGATGGATTTCGCAATAAAAACATAATCTTAGTCAATGAGAACTGTGAATTTCTTAACTGTCTGAAGCAAAACATATTGTAGCGACGACAGCGCCATCTGTTCCTAAGAACAAGGCGTGAAATCATATAACGCCCTCGTGAGCGTTCAGTATGTGCATTACAAGCTGGTTAGATCAAATAGTTACAAAAATATTCGGTGGACAAGTATGGTGGAAAAATTCAACGGTCTAGGTAAGTACCTCGGTGGCGCAGTCGGTAGCGCGCTTGTCTTGATAACAAAAGGTCGAGGTTCGAATCCTGGACCGAGGAATTTTTTCAAATTCTTGTCTTTACATTTGTTTCTAATTTATCTTTTCTAGTTTGTAATGCACTATAATAATAATATTTAAAACAATATTATGACGTGCACTTTGTACCAAGGTAAAAAGTTACCCACTTAAACAGAGGACAATGACAAAACTTACCTCTTTTCCTATATAAATGCAACTTTCTTGAGTTAGGTTATAGGTTTTTCGTAACATTATAGCCATAATGTTGATATATACGACAATCGTATTTATTATAGGAAAAAATAAAAATTGGTTTGTATATACATATGTCCGGATAAACGGACACTGTGCGGATTTTAACCAAGACTTGACGTTGCGTTCGAATAAACGGAACAGGTATAAGGGTAAAATTTTGCTGCGCTAGTCGGCGGTGTTAGGATGGGGTTGGAGAGTTAGACTGCGTAGTTCCTGATTTTCAGCTTTGTATTAAAAATAAACAAGTTTTCGAAAATAAAGTCTTTAAGTGCCTTTTTAATGAGTAAAAATCAACCTAAATAATGTAAATTATCCATCCATCCATCAGCCTGTTTCGTCCACTGCTGGACATAGGCCTTTCCAGGATTTTACCACTCTTGGCGGTCCCCCTGGAAGAAATGCCCATACTCACACACGCTGGGCAGGCGGGTTGGTGAGCGCGGTGCCGAAACCCTTGCACCAGTGACGCCGCTGCCCGTCACTAGTCTGTTTTAAGGCCGGGCAATTAGGGATGGATATACCGCCATCCATCGATCCCAGGCAATGGTGGGCCGCCTGGTTTTGCCTGAGAGCTGTTCTCTTACTCTCCCCCGAATAACTTCGGGAGGATTTGCGAGTAAGATGGTGGTACCTCCACAGTCGAGCTCGGCATCAGCTCTACCACCTAACATGTAAATTATATTTGACGTTTTTTGTGCTAGTATATAAAAAAATATACATATTTGTTAATGACTTGTTAAGCATTGGCAATATCTTTATTGTCTTTATTTTACTACCATTATCCGAAATACTTTAAGTGTTACAAAGTTTTTGTATGGACTCACTTAACACAAACATTCATGTCAATATAATATGCGCATATTTTGTGTAGTGAACAAGGTAAGTAATGCAAAGTATTGATGTTTAAAATGATTTAAAATATTTGCTACTGATGCCGAGCGCGAAAGGGCTCGAAGTTTATCTTGCTTTAATTTATTTATTATGTGTATGGTATAATTAATATCGCTATATCTGTCATTATTTATAAAACATACAGCATAACGTATTGTGTGGGGATCCGGACACTAGAAATTTAGAAACATTCAAATCTGCTGCTAATTTTCGAACTGAACGATGCTTTCCGTCGAATTTACTTCCTCCCCTACACAACTCAGCTGACAAGATCTCTTTCGATCCTACAATGAGAAGGTCTCCATGTAAAATTTTCTGTCCATCCATTCATCAGACTTTTTCAAGATTTCGCCACGCTTTGCGGTCCTCCTGGAAGAAATGCCCAAACACACACGCTGGGCAGGTGGGTGAGCACTTTGCCGAATGCAAAATTCGTTCACTCATGACGGGCAATAGTGGTCGGAGGCTCGTTGCGTTGCAGTAAATGTTGCACATCGTATCGTATCGTCATCTCTGTCGCACAATGCACCAATACTCCAGTGACAGAGACGACACTCTACGAAGCCGAAGCTACATAGCCTGTGTGCATTATTTACCGCCGGGATTTGTACTACAGCCTATTCTCAGTCACATGTCGCGTTGGTAGGCTGGCCATTCTTTCGAAAAATGGGAACTAGTACCGATTAAAAAAAACGTTTTTTTTTGATTCCGTGTTCTATTAATGATTCTGATTCAAATATTATTATCATTATATTATTATCAACCTGATTGTAATTCATGTGTTTACTTAACGTATTATTAAAGGCAAAATTCATATGTAAGAAAATGTGTGTACAAACATTTTGCACAGGGTGTAATATAAAATGAAATATTATCAATACCCGGCTTTAACAATCGCGTATTATTATTGTTGACTATACGCCAACTGTTTCACCGAGACTACCCCGCATTTTCAAGGTGAGTGTCGTTCTTAGGACAACTACGCCGCCGCGTTAATCGACGTTGTCACACGGTCACTGGCAGCCCCTGCCAATCGGCGAGATGCGCGCGCGTCCCTTGCGCTGAGAGTCGATTGCGTCATCGATAGAGGCGGAGTTGTCGATGCTCATGGTTTAAATTGTTCATTATTAGATTCGTTAATTAAACAGACTGAGCTCACCACGTCATCACTGTCATTGGGCACTGTCCTAAAGTTTCTCAATCCATCGAGAACCAGTTTCCAAGACGGAGTTGAACGGATCCCTGCTGAAGTTGGGATGACGACTTATCTCGATGTCTTCGTGTATTTTGCGAGGAATTGTGAATTTATATAAATACGGAAACTTTGTCGAAAGGGTTCTCGATGGATCTAAAAACTTTAGGACTCTGCTCAATGACAGTGATGGCGTTGTAAGCTCGGTCTGTTTAATAAATGACTCTAATAATAAACAATTAAATCGCGTGTATCTTCAACTCCACCTCTAGCTATGACGCAGCGATCTCTCAGCAGCGCAAGGGCCGCGCTCGCAACTCGCCGATCGACGACTGCTAGTGGCCGTGTGACAACGTCGGTGAACGCCGCGTCGTCGTCCTAAGAACGACACTCGCCTTGTAAATTCCGAAATTGTCTCGGTTAACAGTTGGCATAGAGTCAACAATAATAATACGTGAGTGTTAAAAACTGGCATTTAATAATACTTTAGTTATATCAACTCACGTGAGTTTAAAAAAAAATTACGGTGTAATATAAATGTATCATTTACAAAGTAATGCATAAAATAGCACAACTTTGCTAAAAAAGGCGTTTTACCATAAACCACACTTATTTAATTAATACTTGCGATTATCGGCACTTGGTGAAAAAACAACTTGAGAAAAACAACTGATAATTACCTATAAACTTTAGTAACCCTAACCGGTATTAGCGGCGGTGAATTATTTCTTTCGCGTCCATCACCATAGTGTTGGGGTGTCATTGGATAGGTCGTTCAAAAATATTGCGAGTGTGTGAAAACCATTTTTCGACTCAGGGATCCGTTTGCGAAATATTAAAGTGCTAATTGTTTTTGGTAATGTGAAAAAAATTCATGGCTGTAGAATATATAACGAAATTAAAAGGAAAACTATCACAGCTAATGCTTCACACGTTAACGAGTAATAGTCAACCAAATTAATTTTACAGTTCTTTCATACATTTCATAATTTTGTAATTTTCATTCGAGTCATTAAAATCTATTTTAACTTATTTGGATGCTACGGAACCCTCAAGCCCAAGTCCTACTCGCATTTGACCGGTTTTTTAATGTTTACAGGTAAATTAATGACTCAACTATAACCTTAGTTTCGATATGTGCAGTGCAACGAATACTACAAATTTCAAATTTCAAACAAAAAATTATGAACATGCGTTTGTCTGTTGTTTAGCACTTTCAATTAGCGGGTAACTACCTTATTTAGAAACAAAATGAATACTACTTAACCGGCTTTTAAGACTCCTATAGAACTAGAGGGAGTAAAGAAGGTTGTACTTACTTTTTCAAGCCTATATATCATTGATATAAAAAAATAAAAGGCTTTGTCCTGATTGGCTGACAGACAGACAACGTACAGCCCTAACTTTGAATATTTGAAGGGTGTGTTTAAAGAGGGCTGAAAACGTACAATCAGAAAGGATTTTGTAATATTCGCAGGGTTTTAAAAAAAAACTCAATATTGCTGACAGCGTTCAAGCCTCGAGCAAGGTAGTCAAAATTTGAGTCTCGACTCCCGAGATAAAATAAAAACAAACAAATTACAAGATTTTCCGATATTTTTAAAACTGAACGGTTCGAGTAAAAAATGAGGAAAATAGAGATATTGTTTAGATAATAGCTGTAAAAGGGTAACATTTTTTGAAACTATTTTCAATTCATGGCAACTAAAATCTGATGATGAGGTCCGGAGAGAACTCCTCATTGGGCGTCGATAACGTGATCGTGTTTTGGTTCTTTAAAATATTTGATGTAATTTGCTGGCATTTTGCGATGTGTGGGCTGTTTGAAGTCATCTCTGCGACATGGTTGATGAAACATGCCAACCGGGTCTGATGATGGAATAGAAACTGAATTGTTTTATGAATTCTTGGAAAAATTATAAAACATGATTTTTCGAAAATTGATCCCAAAAGGGTGTTTATGGACTTCTGTTAGAAAAAAACGTTTTGCCTGACGAGATGTTGAAGTTCTATAGGGAAATCTGATTCTAATTTCAATCCAAAACCCACACGGGCGAATCGAGGACAAAAGCTGTGTATAACAACAAATACCTACTCGAAGTTTACATAAAATAGTTCATATTTTGAATAAAATAATAAATTTTGCCATTTAATCTAAAGATCTCATATATTTTAGGATAACAGATATAATATCACATATCAAAACTTAATGAGATCTTAGGAAATAATAAAAAATAAAACGATGAGATAAATTATATTTTAATTTAAAACAATTACCAATTAACGTCAACCGCATTGTTGTACGTTTCATTCCAACAAAAACGTAATGAGGCTCTCACTGTTTTTTTGTAACATAACCTTTATCTTACTTCACATAACCTTGATTAATTACTATTTGAACAAATCTTGACCAAATCCAGTCATATTAAAAATTCATCAAACTATTTATTAAATCCAACTGAAAGCCTCTATCTTTTCTGTAAGTCTATGCATGACGCTACGTTCAAAGTGCGCTTGAGTGCAAGTTTACTTTTCATAAACATAAGCTACGGATAATCAACTTTATTTATTAGGCAGTTAGAGTTCAGATCCATTGATATTATTACCAGCGCTTATTACCTACTCACTTTAAGAGTAATAGTTGAGTTTAGTCTATTGAAGCTAGGATAGAACACTACTCACAGTATTTCGTGCAACTCCTGCAAGTGATTTTAAATTATTGATAATGTAAGAGAGATGAAACGATAAGTTTAATGTGATAGTAAAAAAATATTTTAAATATATAAATCTGCGACTTTAAAAAGTGACACGTGTTTTTCGTAGCTCCGCATTAATTGAATGTAAGTTTATATTTTTTATTTCGGCATAAAATGTATCTTCTTGTTTTATTTTTATTTTATATATTGCACATGTGACATCATCAGAAAATATTTGTCATTTTTGGATACCCGCTGTTCATCTTAAATCTTAGCTTTCATTTTCGACAGATAACAAATGAGCTTTGTATATAAAAGATACGAAAGTGTTGTAGAAAAAATACTTCAAATTAATATAAAATATATACTAAACAGATACTACCCAAATAATTTTCTGCAAAACACATACACCACAGACCAAGATTCCACAGAAACAGACATACAAATGCCTTCAAAAACCAAACCCGACTTGTCACAACATACTTTCATGGCAGCCACAAACCAATGACAATTTACCCATTCTCAGACAAAACAATGAAACTCGACACCTACTACCCACAGACAAAATAGAAACCTCAGATGCACACTCAACAAAACACAACAACGTTCTCACATCCCAAACTCAAACCCATAGACCAGTGGCACCTCCCCATGCCGACGGCTACGCTGTTAAACATGCATTTTAATCAATACAGATACACATATCAACAAATACCACACAACAAACACACATAACACAATCTAACACAAATTGCAAAACTGATAACTGCATTTACCTATTAGAATGCCGACATTGCCCGGAATTTTACATAGGTGAAACTAAAAACGCATTACACGAACCAACACAGACACACGTCAGACATTACATAGAACAACATCCTGCCCATCCCCACTCACACTCATTTACTCCACCATTGACCGACATAGAACTGAGGACCATCATCATCATCATCATCACACATTAATTCTGTAATAATATTTTTTTTTTCTTTCTCTGTAAATAGTGCGTAGCAGTACTTTTTTGTATTAATTGTCTATAAATTAATCTTAATTGTCATCTATTCGACTGATGACGGCCTCTTAGTAGGGGCCGAAATTTAATGAAAAATCTGTTTTTGTTTTATTTATATTTTATTTCCAATATTTAAAGGATACAAAATAATATCATACAAAATAATAATATTATTTGTTAAAATTATACAGAAAATTTATGTATAAGTTTTTATCTTGTAATACAATGATTTATTAATATTCTAACAATGAATTAATTAATTAAATTTCTATCACTGCGGTATATAAAATCATAAAAGTATGTATATCTGGACGTGAGTAGCACTAAACCGAGATCTCAACAAAATGTCAAGGTGCAACGACGAGCGAAGCGACGAGGAGCATTTTATTTTGCTGATCATTGGGATTGGGAGCCAAGTGAATTGGAGCGGAGTGAAGCGACCTTTTTTGTTTTAACATATTTCATATGGCCGGTCAGATAATGAAATGGTCAGTTCTTCGATATACATACGACATAGGTATCAATATACTCGTATATAACTTGCTTTCGCCCGCGGCTTCGCTCGCCCTGCATTAGTTTTTGTGTACTCCCATAAAATCTGACAATAATTTTTGGAATGTTAACTACAGTAAACATAGCTGGTGAAATGTATGTGTAATGCGCCTCTGTGTATCCCATTTTGTATGTCTCTTTTATAGGTTTTCCATGAGAACTGATTAATAGGATAAAAAGTAGTTTTTGTCCTATTCTAGATCGAAGACATTATTTGTGCAAAGTTTCAGTCATATCGGTTGAATAGGTACGGCGTGAAAGGGTACACATCACTTTTCTATAGAAATTTGAAACCTCATTTCCATCCCAAGGGATGGGATAAAACGTAGCCTATGTCCTAGAACTAAATTCATGCAAAATTTCAGCCAATCACTTCAGTAATTACGGCGTGAAAGAGTAACAAACATCCATCCATCAAACTTTCTCATTTATAATATTAGTGGGAAGTGGGATTAGTGGGATGGGACGTATAAATACAGTAACATTTATTTTATTTTATAATGTTACAGACGTTATACAATAACTTTTAACTACATATTATTATTATGTTCAGGTTCTGGTTAGCAGCGGTGGTTCTGAATAGAGTTGATGGTAACACAGCAAACCCCAAATGTTTCAGCCTTTTATTAGTTTGAAATTCACTATATTATGCTCAATACAGCCGCCTCAGGCATAATACAGCAGACTATTCGACCGATTTCAGTTGCATGCTGTGGATGATTGCTAACATGGTCTATAGCTATTGCGTCTTCAGAAAACTTTTCACAAAATATTCTATAGTAATAATCAAGTAGATAGTAAAAAAGTCGTATCTGCGCATTCAGTTTTTTTTTTAAATCAATCAAACATCAATACCTTATATAATATAATAAAACAGTAACGAGTCCATGTCTGTACATTTTTTGGAGATTGTTATCGAATTAGTTTTTTTTTGTCTGCCACTAAAGAGATTTTGATGAAATTTTGTGTAGTGATAGTATCTGGGTCAAAATATAGGATACTTTTTACTTCGGAATATTGTCTGTCTGTTTGTTTGTCCGGGCTAATACTTATTGTTAGAAACGAACATGTAATTTTTTTTTTGATACCATGTCATATTTTATACCCCTCTCAATATTTATTTTCACATAATTTTCAAAAAATCCCTTGAAAATCCGATACATTAACCTACCTAACCTATAAAATCAAAATTAGTAATGTTCTGCGACCACCAAAATCCCTTGAAAATGGTGTAATATCCGAAACAAGTTGGTAAATAAATATGTGAACATAAATAGAGACAATAGTAAAAGTATCTACATTTAATTCAAGATAACAAAATAGTCCAGTCGCATTCAAGTCTACAAACTACCACAAATTGGACCGACCTCGTTTATTTATTTTAACTTCGTTGATATACATTTATCAATTTGTGATACTGTGTCAGTGGATCTTTGCAAATTTTTGTCTTCATGTATGATGTATATCTAGTAATGTAGGACCAATACTAATTGCTGAAATAAAGCATTCGACTTGTCCTAAATAACCATAATTATTTTTTGTTTGATAAACACTTGTACTTGTCCACTTATTTGTATTAATTTCCCTTACCGGTTTCGCTGTTATAGCATTATCAAAGGTTTGTTTGGTTGTTTACGTACAATATAGGATTCATATATTGTACATATACGTAAATAACCAAACAAACCTTTGATAATGCTATAACAGCGAAACCGGTAAGGGAAATTAATATAAATAAGTGGACAAGTACAAGTGTTTATCAAACAAAAAATGTTTCAAAAGTTCCACCAAGTGCCAACAATCACGAGCATCAACTCTAACCATAATTACTTGATTAAACTTTAATGTACTATTTTACTAGAAGTACGTACCATATATATTTTTTATCATTATTAAGTTTATTTGTTGTACAATATATTATCCGCGGTCAATTTGACATTGGAAGTTGTAGCAAAAAACGAAAAATATACCACAATAAACATTTATTTATTGATCAAGGAGTAGAAACAGAAAGAGGTAGTTCTTTGATTTGTAGACATAGATTAAGTAAACACTGTACCAAAATCATTGCCCACATAATTCTATTTGTTCAACGCTAAAATTGAGTACCCTAACTTCATTAATAAAAGGTTGTGTCCTTGAGTTTTTTTACAGTCGTAATATTTAGAGCACAAGGTCTAATTCATACACACATATTGGGCTTACGCAACCGGCAAGCTGGTAAATAGGCACCGGGTACCTGTTTCCTAAGTGAAAGCACCCTAAGAGATATATAGGGTGAAATTTAATCAACCGACCAAATTCATACTAGAGACTCGGTTAGTGATCAAGAACTAGGTTCAGTAATCCTTTTGGCCAATTTCGAAAAATATTTTTTTTTGCTCCCGTACAGGTTGGACTAGTTTAAGTACAATTCCTAGTACAGGTTCTACGGGGAAAAAAAATGTTTTTTTCGAATTTCACCCGGAGGTTCATTAAACCTTGTTTCTGATGACTAACCGAGTCTCCAGTATGAATTTGGTCAGTTGATTTAATTTCACCTAGTATGTATATGACCGAAGTGACAATTTTATGTATTTTTGGGAGACAATAAAATACTCTATTTCGAAAAGACCTTCACAATGGCCTCTTACCAACCGAAGATCGTAAAAAATAAGACTAGCTGTTGGCCTCGATTTGGCTCGCGGATTTAAACATTTTCTCAAGGAAAATAATGAAAATACGTCAATCAATTCCAGCAGATGTGACGTTTATAATTCATTTTTTTTTTCTTTATCTATGTCATTTATTTTCATTTTACTGATGACTGATGACGACTCCATTGAAGGAGTCGAAATCGTGTATAATGTTTTTCTTTTTTAGTTTCTTTATTATTCATATTTTAACTACAACAGTCTATACTCCGAAGCAACTCATTTACAAAATATTATAGAAATAATTATTCCGGCAAATTTTATTTTTATTTGAGGCAAATAATTGTTTAATTTTATTTTCATTCGACTGATGACGACTCCATTGAAAAAGTTAAAATATATCGTACAATTTTTTATTTTCTTTATTGTTCATATTATAACTACAACAATATCTGGAAAAATAAAAAATTCAGATTTACTTTTCTGACTTTCTATACCGCAATGGCATAAAATTTAAAAAATACTACTATATATTTATTTACATCGAGTATATACTGTGAAATACAAATCATAGTCCACACTCGTACATCCACGTTTCATCGACGGTTATTACGTCCCAGGGCGATGGATGGTGAGATCTGCCCTCTGATTCTGTATCGTAAAATCAGTTGCCAACCGAGTGCCTATCATCGAAAACATACTTAACTATCGAATTCCGCTTATCTAAGGATACGTTCGCACTTGAAATGACGTCACAATTCGTAAATAGTTCAACACCCATTGAAGGTTATTTTGTTATTTCATTTTTATCTTTTTTGGTGAATAGCAACCATAGTTGGCAACAGATACAAAGATACGTCATAGCCCGGCTGTACTATAGCTTTACTTCGCATATAATTATGGACCCATAGCCATATGGCCCCACAAGATTTGAACCCTCATGTCATCGAGACGTTTGGAGGCAGTCATTTTTTGATAATATGGTCATATTTTATATACCTTTTCAAAACTATCTTAACTGGCTATAAAATAAAGAAATTATTTGAGGCAAATATTCAACAGGTTTATCTCGTAATAATAAATAACAGTTTAAAAGCAATCGTGTTATGAACCATCGTTTATTTCAAGCAACTGAGCTTCCTGTTGTAAACAATACCAATCAACAAGTGTCTTCTTCGAGAAAACCACCTCACAAGGATTTTTAGGCGCTTTTACACCACATTTTTGTAAAAACTTGGTAGCAACTAATTGCTGAGACTGTACGTATATGAAACGAAATTTTATAAGCTTCGGTGAGCGCAGAACTGAGCTGTTATTTATTAGGTTATATTACAAACTACAGACTAATGATAAAGGTAGCGTCAAAATATCTGATTAGGTATGTACTGGGTAGCCGATACACTTTTCCGACGTTTTATTTTGAATGAATACAAAAAATTGCCGTTAGTGTTTTAGTAAAAATTGCCAATGTAAAATCTCTTCTACGCCCACGTTCGCAATTCACAGTAATTTACCCATTTACGAACAATGTGCGTTCATTAATTTGTTATTTACACAAGGAGCGTTTTGTTTTATTTGACTCTTGTGGAAGTAAATCATTACAATTTTGAGAGATATAAGTGTTTCGCCGAATAATGAGATGTAACAGTTATGTTTAATAAACCGATTTTTGCCACCCTTTTAAACAAATTTTATCTGTATGCATATAAGGTGACTTTTGTTCATGTAGCCAAATTCATACTGGTGACTCGGTAAGTGGTCAGGACCAATGGACCCTATTTGCAAAATACGAAAAATGTTTTTTGTGCCTCTACTCGTATACTCGTACTTGTTCAAGAACAACCTCGAATCAATTAGTATAGGAAAACTAAATTTTATTTTGCGTATTTCACATAAAAAGTTGAACCGTGCTCCTGACCACTTCCCGAGTCCCCAGTATGAATTTGGCTATATAAACAAAAGCCACCTTATTTATACATCAATGTATAGATACTGTAGATGCAACAATAAAGCAGTGAAAATATGAATATATTAAATTTTTGTGTTACAGAAATCAGTGTGCTTCTGAATATAACCAGGACTTCATCAAAATGGTGGAAGTCAGCAAACACCTCTTCGAAAAGGCCTGCTCAAACTTGGAATGCCACTACATAATGCATCCGTGGCACCAGTCTTGCTGGAAAGCCAACTGGACGACCAGCAAAGCATCTTTAATAGGCAGCTCCAAGTTCTATGCTATTGTTTATTTGGTGAGTTTTATAACTAAAACTATATTTTTGTTTATTATTTTTTGGCAAACTAAAGGCACGTTTATTCTGTCCCGGGAAAGTGCCACCGATTTAAAAGTTAAAAAAAATTAAGCACTAGGTATTTAAATGTTTATCCGATGATTTGGAAATCAAACCTAAGTATAAAACATTTCATTTTCTTATTTTATTCTCGATAACTTTTGTTTCAAAATGGTCTTCAGACTCGAACGCGGCTGAAAAATTCAAAAGTTATGTATTTAACGCTTATTAATATCAATGGTTTGTTCCAGGCTCAAATAGCAATGAGAGGAAAGAAAATGCTTAGAAGTAAAGAGGAGTGGTATAAAATGGGCGAATATTACGCACGGTCCACCTTATTAGGTTATATAATCTGTGGTAGTGCCCCTCCACTTGCATGTATGTTAAGGTAAGGTTGTTGTAATAAAAAATTTAAATTACTCTCTTTGCAAACAATTCTTGTCCAGCTCACTTCATTTTAGCAAACAGAAATATGATTTAAATAAATAACCTTTTAATCAAAAAATAATAAACCAATTCAAATGTTACAGGAGATATTCACAAAAAAATTATTTAATAATTGATGATGGTACCGAAATAGGTAACACCTTTGCCAACTTCTTTTTTCCTAAAACATGATTTTCTCTTGAAGTGGGGGCTCTCATATTAGTTTTTATGTTGATATACCATAGGGAATGCACCGACTTCTAGTTAGGTTTTTATTTGAGGTCCTCCTAAGTGAAGTTTCTTAAAGTTATGTAAGTGTTATGTCTAAATTAAAACTAAATTTATAAATATACGTACATTTTAGGACTTGCTTTTATAGACGCACATGACTGACACCTATACTTATTTTTTTATATACGCGTCGTAGGCATAGTTTAAAAATCAATTAAAATTTCTGAATACCGTATAATTTCAATTGCAGACAAATATTTACTAGATTTCATTTTAATTAGTCTAGTAAGAGCTAATGAACATAAGTGCAGCCAGGGATATTGTTTAAAAAGATTTTAAGCCGAATCATTTGTAAAGTTACTTTAGAAAAAGTAAAATATTTAATGTTTTTTTTAAAAGTAAGATGCAAAAACAGTCGCGAGCTTTTCGTTAGCGTTATGGATGTTACGCAAATTATTTTACTTTTGTATCAATTCAAATAATTTTATAGAATTATTTTTTAGGGTTCTGTACCCAAAGAGTAACCAACGGGACCCTATTACTAAGACTCCGATGTCCGTCCGTCTGTCACTAGGCCGTATCTCATGAACCGTGATAGTTAGACAGTTGAAATTTTCACAGATGATGTATTTCTGTTGCCGCCTTAACAACAAATACTAAAAAACAGAATAAAATAAATATTAAAGGGGGCTCCCATACAACAAGCGTGATTTTTTTGCCGTTTTTATAGATGATGGTACGGAACCCTTCGTGCGCGAGTCCAACTCGCACTAGGCTGGTTTCTTACTATTCAATCCTACCCTTTCCAATACAACTTTTAATATTATTCAAATGCTCAAAGATGTCTATTTGCCTGTAATTTTATTAAGTGACTATAAACGTGTGCAGTCTACCATCTGCTGCCTGCAAAATTATTACAAGATACATTAGGTTTAATTAAATTAACTCTAAAAGCTAGCCATTCCCATAGTTTATTGACATTAAATATTGTTAGTGTTCAGTATTTGACATTATGTCAAGCTGTGCACATAACAAATGACCGATCAATTTAGACATACAACTTATAAGCTTTTGAGCTATTCAGGACAAAAATTAAAGCGAAATTAAAAGAAAAAATTCAAGTTTTTGTCAGGTTTTATGTGTAGGTAGGTATTAGGTTAATACTTGCGATTGTCGGAACTTGGTGAATCATCGTCAATATCTTAATAAACGATGAAATCTTAATAAATACACTGGTACAGTTTCACTGATTTTTAAGCTTTATTTAAGCTCCAACCTGTTTTACCTTACGGCATCATCAAGGAATGTTTATTAACAAAAAGTAGGTCTGTAGGTATAGTATGTGCAAAGTAAATCATGTAATATTTTTTATTATGTTCCAGAAAGCTATTGGGTAACAAATTCAGCTACTACACTTACTTATTTATACCTAACGTTATAAATGGTCTCTCTATCTACTTAGAGCCTCCATCTAGAAGAGGTCTAGTTATCAATTTATTTTGTAACTTGGTAAGTTGCTATAATTTAAATTTTGCATTGTTACACTGATTCATGAAAAAGCAGACAAAGAGTTTGTTTGTCTGTCCATATTTAAACAATGCTTGTCTACGATATATGTGTAGGCATACAATCTATTATGCTGGTGATGCTAACCTGCGATATATGTATTTATAGGTGCAAAATAATGCGTAAACTGGGACGCCGGAAAAATTGAAAAATATTTATATTGTAAAAAAACTTTAAAATCGGTATGGATCGAGCTTTCGAAGAGATTATAACTCACATAATCAGGCAGGGCTCGCTAAATGACAGGCGCGTGCTACATCCAGACGAGAACCAAAGACCTATTAATGTTACTCTACTGTCTGTCCGTCTGTCTGTCCATCTCTCTGACTATCCCTCCGTATTTCACTCGTGACTCATAGACATAATGATTCACAAATCTGAAATTTGGATATTTTGTGTCGAATGTTGACACAAAAGCGAAAATTAGATTACTTTCTTTTCAAGGGGTGTCGTATATCAATATATAAAAAGGAGCCGAAATAAAAATTGTCTTACCCTGGCATGTTTGGGGGTAGTCATTGTCTACAGTCCGTAAAATATAACTCGAGCCCTGTGACAGCTGTCAGCGCTATACATATGTATTTGAGCATGAGAAAGAGAGTTAGAAATACAAATTGCATAGCGCTGTCCTGCTGTCACAGGGCTCAAGCTTTATTTTACATTTTACGGACCGAAGAGCTGATTGAGTAGGAGTACGAATATGTTTTTACTAGTTAGGAATTATATTGTGCACCATATACTGTATTTAAACAAGAAATACTGAAATTGATGATTCCTTATGTAGTTTTTAGGGTTCTGAAACCGAATACTCGAGCAACTTATTTTTGTAGTTTTCTTTAATATATTTTGTACGCAATGATTGGTTTGTAAGTTCTGTTAAAAATTTAAGTATCTTAACTTGACGGGTACTCGTACTTGAGCGAATTTTTAAATACGTGTTATGTATACTATGTATAATCACACTATCACAATATCACACTAATATTATAAATTCGACAGTTTGTGTATGTTTATGTTTGTTACTCTTTCACGTTGAAACGGCTGAACGGATTTGGGTAAAATTTTGAATAAATATAGCTTAACCCTAACTTAACACATAAGCAACTCTTATCCTGGAAAAAAGCATGTCATTAAAGCAAATAATACGCGGGTGGAGCCGCGGGCAGTAGCTAGTATATTATTATATGTTATTAAGGTGAAATAATTCCGTTCCCTACCCTGATTGTTTTTATTTAGCGCATCTAAAATAAATTAAAATATGTTTTTTGTAGGTATAGTTACCACAATCTGTAAAAGTTGATAGGTGTGTGCCAATAATCTTTTTAAATTCTTCAAACTAAACTATAATCTACATCTAAACATTGCCTCCAATTCCACATTTTAGAATTTTCAAGTTGAATGGTGATGAAATATGAAATGCAGCACTATAAGTGGCTGATTCGTTGCCTAATGCTGATATTCAGAGTGCATTTTGAGTCCGAACTTAATCTTACAAACGTCAAAAAGTGACGTGATTTCATACTAGACTGACGTTTGTAAGATTGAGTTCGGACTCAAAATGCACTCTGAATCTCAGCTTAAGATTCGCTTAGCGAGAGAGTTTTACAAATCAGAAACTGTACCGTACACAGTTATTATGGAATAATTTTATTACATAAAATTTTATATTTTTCAGATGATCGAGTACTGGCTTCGAACGTTAGAGAAAGCTGGTCACATAGTAATGAACGAGTCCAAGCAAACCTTCATGTTTATGCTTGGAAGTGCTGCACTTTTCTACCTCATGAGAATAGAAGGTGATAAAGAAAAGAGGACACCGTTGTTTTGGTAAATTTGTTTGATTTTTATTTGCTTCTTTTAAAATCTATATATATTATAATTTAGTTAGACCAACGCAGCGGTAGCTGGATGGCAGGAAGCTAGATTCTCAATTTTAAGACCTGGACCTCGTAAGACTTCCTAGCAGTCAAGAATGCACCAATGAGTTTTTTTGAATTCGTGCATACTCTGATATAGTATTTGTCTTTGTAAGCCACTTGCTGACGGTAAAAGAAAACACTGAAGTAAACCTGTGTATATTCGTCCCCGAAGTAAGCTGGGATGTTAAAATCGTCGCTGAAAAGAGTGTATTAGAAGTGTTGAATGTTCTAGTCACTATCCACACTTGGAAACATCTCCAACAACCCCTCAGCGACATATGTCGTAAAGGTGTATAATTTTTAATCCTAATATTTAAGCTCTTGCCTGCTAATACTATTTAAGCATATTTAAGGTAATAACATAGATACTCACTTAACCGTTTTGTAGTATAGATATCTACAAGCAAATAATAAAGCTCTTGATATGTTATCAGACGAGATGTTATTTCTGAGTCATTTACTCGTAGTTATAGAAGAACAGCCACTAGCTACGCCACTAATACTTAGTGTAAGTTATAGTGTACCGCTTATACCAACTCAAAGTTATGAAAGGAGGTCCTCTGTTACTCGAACACAAACTGGAGTAAGTTCGAGTTCAAGTAATTACTTTCCCACTAAGGGCAGCAATTCCCTTGCTGAATTTATTGACAAACGTCAACTAACGACAGTATCTGCGATCGTTACGTTTTACCGTAACAGGCACAAGTGGCCCGTGATTGCTCTCACCTCATACGTACTTTGCTTAACTGTGTAAGGGCCAAGCGGGATAGCCCCGGGCAGAATCAAGCGCCGCTCCTCCGCCGTCAAACAATATACAACAACATGATTTACTCAACTAAGTGTTGTTGGAGTCGTCAGAGAAGCTGACTCACTCAATCTTCAAGGTCATACTTGGAATTTATACACGCGTTCTTACCGCAGAATGAAAATGCACGTATAAAAATCACGCCATGCCCTGTTCCAATGTTATCTAATCACCTTGTGACTTTTGACAACGTTGACGCGGATGGGTGACCAAGACGATACCATCTAGCATCAGGTCATCTACTCCACTATCCAGATGGAGTGCCGGCGATGAAGTCCTTCAATTGAGAGCGCGTATGGTCGCGTGAACGTGTGTATGCAAGCAGTGTTCATCGGACAATTTGAGGGCAACTCACGTGTCCTGCATAACACGTTCATATTGGTGGTCGCCCAAGGCACTACTAGGAAATGCTTCAGTTATAGAACGATAAAATCCCATGGAAATTCGTTCACTAGTAATGGGTATTCTGAAAACTATGATAGAAATAAATTTCTTTGTTTTTAACACTTTGTGATAATCCATCGCAAATATTAATAAAAATCGCGGTATGAAAACGCAGAAGAAAAGTAATCTGGATATGAGGACCTCGGAACTAGGATCCAGATCACATCCAGATATACTTTTCTTCTACGTTTCTAAACCTCGATGATATTATATTAAGTGCATACACTTATTTAAACGTATATACTCGCGCCTGTCTCCTACAGAGGTTGGCAGAGACATCCGATAATGATCTTGCCACACCTCTAGCATACTTCATATACATTAACTGAGTCACACAAACTCTTCTATTATGAGTGATTTGGACTTGACCCTTCTTTAGTGCGTGCCCAATTTGGTTGGCGTACCACCCGTAAGTCTTTCTAGTTACTATAACCTATATTTCTATTGTATAATATAGGAGCGAGAGATAGTGAAAATATAATTTGCCGTTCTGAACTTTGTAATAATCGTGCGAAAAACGTAAAAAAACTCCATAAGTCTGTGTTGGTCCTCAGCTGGAGAAATGCTTTTCCCTAATTCCGCCACTCTTGGCGTTCCTTCGTCCTCTTCAGCCGCCACTTCAGAACGTCGGTCCAGCGGGCACAAGGTTGTCCTACACTACCCTTAGCTGTACGTGGTCTCGGCTCCAACGGCCATCATGTCAGCGACATTTTTAAACGACTTTATTTAAATAAAATACCGACAACAATTCAAGCTGAAATCGAAGCATGTGATTTTTTTTATAATTTAGCACCTTTGCAACATCTATTCTCTATAATCATGTATTATCTACTAGACTACAATGTACCTAATGAACCATGTCGCTTACAAAGTCTTGTACCATTTACCACTCATATATCACCGAAAGTAAACTTAGAACATTTGAAATAAAAATCATATTATGTAGTCAAGAAACTAGGCTGGTAGGCCTCAGGTGGTAGAGCTGATGCCGGGCTCGACTGTGGAGGTACCACCATCTTACTCGCAAATCCTCCCGAAGTTATTTGGGGGAGAGTAAGAGAACAGCTCTCAGGCAAAACCAGGCGGCCCAGCATTGCATGGGACCGATGGATGGCGGTTTATCCATCCCTAATTGCCGGGCCTTATATAAAACAGACTGGTGACGGGCAGCGGCAAGGGTTTCGGCACCGCGCTCACCAACCCGCCTGCCCAGCGTGTGTGAGTATGGGCATTTCTTCCAGGGGGACCGCCAAGAGTGGCGAAATCCTGGAAAGGCCTATGTCCAGCAGTGGACGAAACAGGTTGAAGGAGGAAGGAGGAGTCAAGAAACTGTTGACAAATAGGTTTGTGCTTGCGCGGCCATTGCGCGGATCGATCCGATCTCATACAGTTATGAAAACGAACTAGTTCGTTTATTTTGTACTATTAATGTGTGACTCCTTCTGTGCTCAGCTCACCGTACATTTTCCTATACGTTGCTAAGGATTTTAATTGAAATCGAGTGAATACTTGATCTATATCCGTTATTAATAGTCGAATGAATTCTCCTTATTTAGGTAAGTAATAGTAATAGACGTTTTTTTAATAGTAATAGACGTTTAATTCCATAAGAAATTACACGATTTATAAAAATAATTCTGCCAAACTGCATTACAGTTTGTGGGCAGAAAAAACCCTCTGTTAAACTTAATTAAACTTATGAAATCTATGTACTATAATTTTACACATTTAATATTTTTATTTTTATTTATTTTTATTTATTTCTTGCAAACTTAATGATTTAATATGATTTTAAACATATACATAATCTTACACTGTAACAGTTCTGCTTAGATTTAGATACATCTTTGTAATAAAAGTGACTTCAACTTTGTTTTAAAAATTGATCGAGTTAGATTGCATTTAGGTACTTGTCTTGTAAATTCACGCCATCAATTTTTATTTATTTTTCATACGTTTCCTCTCATTCTGTTGGACAAAATTAAAATATCGATTAAGATGACCCAAGCAAAATTGTCAAGGGCTCTCTTTCCATTCTTTCTCAGTCTTTCATTCTTATATCGTTTGATTTGTCTCGTTCTGTACAACTAAAATGTATTAGAAGCCGAATAAAAAGATCCAAACAAAATGGTTCTTTCTCGCTCACTTTTAGAAATGTGATGTCAAATAACACACTTAAGTGTTACTGACAATAAAAATAGTAATAAAGTATTTGCCAATTTAGTCATAACGTTAGTAGTAGTCATTGAGTAAATTGTACCTAGCGAACGGCAATATTTTATTATTTGTTTAAGCGAAGTTAAGTTATTTAATTTTAGCAACTAATACCGCAGGCTGACCATGGCAATATGTATTGTTTTAAGGCGAGTGGGCGAATGTGGTCCAAGCATCGCTACGATCAAGATTTATGTAAAATAAAAAAACATAAGGTATAGTCATCAAGCAAGCAAAAGCCCATCAAAATCTATCCGAGAGATTGCAAGTCATGACTGGTTTTTATTTGTTTAATCTATATGTATGTATTCAGTAGGCGCTGCATATTTTAGGTGGCACGTCAGTCTGTTAGTTCCTTAGACCATTTAAAAAGGGACCTGGAAAAGCGTGACTCTTAGTATTGTAACTAAACGAACTCTCATCTAGTGGTTTACTGTTCTATTTTTTTTTTTCTCTCTCTCTCCTCTTCCGCTTTACTGTTACCTACTAGCTTGATGTAAAGTATAAACTAATTCTGAATTAAGTGCGGTATAGGCGTGGCTGAGGGGGCGGGGGGGGAAGGGAGGCGGATGGACACGAACAGAAATTGCAAGCAGGGAAACCCGAAGCAACGAAGGGGGGGGTCAGTCGGCAGAATACCGCGAGAGAGAAGGCGTGTGCGCGGAAGGTGGCGTCTGTAAGCTTCGTCGCGAGCACTCGGGATTTTTACACGGGAATCGAAAGAGGAATTACGCGGCGGAAGTGTGGACGAATCACGTGACAAGTAGGAGTTTGCCGTGGTGTTTGGACTACTACTTGGTGGAAAGTAGGAGATTACTGTGGGGATTGAACTGTTATTTAGGTAAGTAACTATTGTAAGTTGAAGGAATCATTCAATTTAGAATCATTTGACAAATAATATGTTATGATTTACCATGTACAAAATTTAAATGTACAAAATCTTATCCATTTAGTAATTTGAAACTAGAGGAATTAAAATTCTAAGAAACTATAACAGGATTTAGTGTTGGGATGTATAGTATAAAACAACAAGATGTTTGTATGTAAAATAACTGATAAAAGTGTCAAAATTAAGAGGTTTAAGTTATTAAATTCAATACAGATGTATAATCCCATTTTTGCAGTGGAAAAAAATATTGATATTTTATTTCACATTTCTTAATCATAATTTCAAAGGTAAATAAACTAAGATAATTTATTTGTTCTTCTGTTGTTATATGCAAAGGTTAATAAGGGGTCTCCTAATAGTGAAATAAAATCACATAAATCAGTAAATAAAGATAGAAACCTATTTCAATTTCGTAAAAGATTTAGATATAAAATAAGAACCATAAGAATTTAAAATCATATAATCTCTCGCCGTACTTCTAGAGGGGTAGACAGAGAAATTAAAATTCTTATAAAATATTGAGAAGAGAATTATTTAGAATTTAGTAACAGTCGGAAAATAGCATTGTCGATTAATGTAGATTGTAGAAGACAAGATTTAAAATAAAAGGCTAGTCTTAAATGGGCAAAATAGGAATGGTAGATTATTAATTTCAATATAGCGTTATGTGACCCACAAGGTAAATTTTCATATATTAAATAATAATTTTAGAAATGCTTTTGTTTTAGAAATAAACTGGAATTAAGGAATTTAATTTCCTGAGGAATATCTTAAATTAGTTTTTGTTCAGTTATATAATACAAATCGCTTGTAAATATAATGGAATAATTAAATAATGCATAAATATATTTTATAGCTATCCTTATTAGGTATTCATTGAATTTAGTTAAATGAGTTAATAATTATAGAAGAAACATCAACATTAAATATTACGATTTAAGACAGCACAATTCATTCGGTAAATAAATAAAATATTTACCTTTATACAGATGTTTCATATGGGGAGGTTTTTCCTAATTCATGTGAGCAGGTCCGCTAAGATTTAACATTTAATTTCGAAAAGTATTTATATGTAAATGTTAAAATTATTCTTGTCAAATACAAAGTATTCCAGCTCCTAGCCAAACAAGTTATTTATGGAAAATGGAATTTATCTTTCTACATAATTGAGTAAAGTAGGAACTAATAAAATTTACTTATTTAAGGGACATAAATAGTTTAAGTAGCTGAATATTTAGGATTAGAGTATAGTATAGAAGTTCTGTTTAAATGGGATAACTTATGTTAATTCATGAATTGTTACGCTTAAGGAAAGATTAGTTACATGATTCAAATAAAATTGAATGGTTTACTTGATGAAATCTGGATAGAATATTATGGTTGAATTTATTAATGACATTATATTTTAGAAAGATTTTATCAGAACTAATTATAAATAATTTAATTTTGTGTTTTACAGGATAACATAAGAAATTCTATATGCAATACTCATATATTGGTTTACACGGACACACAGGTGATGGCTTATTTGCTCAAGTCAATATAATAGTAGTTTATTATGGAGATTGAGTAAATCATAGGGAAATGGAATTACTTCAATTTGACTTATGATTTATTTGTCTTTTGACAGTAAAATAAATCAATGAGTTAATTAAAATTTGGTGGAGGTTTTAGAATTAAGTTTAGATAATAAGAATATATATATTTCTTAGAAATCCAACACTCATGGTAAGAGTGCTCAATCAATATTAGAAAACTCAGATACAGGAACTCATTGGTAATTAATTTATCAAACTTAAACACACCTTCAAATTACTCCTTTATTTTCATAGTTTGAATTCCCATTGTAGGGGAATTCCGATATTAGTTCTAAGATTTAGGATAGGGCGGGAATACAGGAGTTTTATGAAGACTTTTGTTATATTTTAAAATTTAAAAAAATGTTAAAATCCTTTTATTTGAAAATGGAGTATTGCATTGGAATTTATGGGAAGCTTAGGGAATGTAGGAAACTGTGCTAATGTAGAATGTTAAATTAATTTTGAATTAATAATTAAAAGCCAAATTTCAAGGTAAATTTTCGACAAGCCGACTGTAGAGAAAGTTCGTTAGAATTTTTTCTAGAGCTTAAAGGGTTGTACAATGTGGGGTTGACAATTCTTTTTAGACGGTGGCTTGTATAACTTTGAGTCAAATAAAACTGAATTATAAAAAGCACAGCTTGCGGAATTTTAAGTATTACAAATTGTATTTTAAAGGTAAAGTAATTATTCGTTATTAAACATTGAGAATTAAGACAGGACAGTGATCGAATCTCGAAAACTATATAAACAATCACTATTTCACCGTCTAACACAAAACTATATTTATTTATTTTTAGGGAAACAATAGAGATTACGGCTGTTGTGACTTTTTACTCAATGAAATCTGTTGGCTTCGAAATAATCAATTTATACAGAGATACCTTGGATCGGATAGCCCTTTTTCAAATTTTAGATTGCTTGCATAACAATCCCCACTTCCCACGACGAAAATTGCTTCTGCTTACGCTCAGGGAAACGTGATGACCAATCTCTGTATAAGGGAAGCCAAGGATCGCGAATTTTATAATTTAATAATCCTTTAAATGATGAAAATAAATTAATTAAAATATCCGTGTAATTGTAGAAATTGGGAAGGGAAATTACTAATTAAGTCGTCAAGATAATGTCTAGAGTGTTCCTGCTGTTTAAAAAGGTAATGTTCACTATTTCCCTAAACAGTAAGACTCAATGAAAACTAAGCAACTGAGATATATCGTCTAGGAAGTTGCCAGTTGCTCAGAAATGACGTTCGTTTTGTTAGAAATTGTGGAATTTTACAACTCCATGAGAATAAAATTATGAAAAAGATTAAGTAATATAAGGTGGGATTTCGAATATTCCTTGAAATATAGAATAGAGAAATAAATACATATATTTATCCAATAAGGGATTTCGACTATCTCTTTAGATAATATATGTTAAGCGATTCAATAGGAATCTCGAAGATTCCAAACAAGAATTATTCATAAAACACATTGAAATATGTATGTGAGTATGTAAATACTAATACATTTTCCATTTCCTGCATGGTTTCCCCATTTCAGCGAGGCGGGAACCTCTAGACACTCCAAGATCCTGATAATAATTGTTAGACTATTTTACTTTTAATTACCCAAATGGTTCTATGTAAGAAATTAATTTATTCATTCTAACACAGAAGTTAACTAACCCCGAGGACCATATGAGTAAATGTACGATTAGATTTTAAATGTTTAATTTTGATTTCAAACATGAAGGGAATTCAATTCAAATCCAAGTGTTCTTGTATTTTCAGATTTAAGCCTTGCGAATTAGATAATTTTAGCTATGTTCCTCTTGAATCTGTTATTTAAAATAAACATTTTCTTTTCCTTTAAATAATCTAGGACCTTTAAACATTCTGTTTTTTTGTGTTTTTGAAAAACATAAACCGAAATTCTAGGAAAACCATAACTAGGAGTCTCTCTATTTAGAGTCGATAGACAAAATCGATAACGGTGCTCTGCTGATAAATAATGGATTTTAGGAATAATAAACCAGGTGTGTAAGGTATTCCGATAGTAGCGTTAAAGTCTTCATAATTTTAGTGGAGGGCATTTGTCATTACAGGAAATATTATCTTTTAGCGTTAAATACGCAAAGCTAGTCCGACAATAATATTTAATTGTTATTTAATTTTATGGGCTTCGTTTGATACTAAATGTGAGCGGTTCTGCCTCCGTCAGTTGAAATCATTGGAAAGATAGGCAGAAAAATCTTTTACTAATATACTGAACACGAGTAGATTAGTATTAGAACCTTCTCACCGCTGGAAGAGCTATCCTAGAACTAAAAGAGTTTCGTGATGGCCGGAGGCCAAGGTGTACAGCTTTTGGGCTATTGTGCGATGGTTTGAGAGTCTCTGTACTTGCCGTAACCTCAGCACCGTTGGATTATTAACTTGGGGAGAATGGGGAATGATTTCCGCTGAAGAGAATGAACGAATGGTTCTGCCTCTGACAGTTGAAGTCATTCAGGGAGATAGAAAGAAAAATCTTTTACTAATATACTGAACACGAGTAGATTAGTACTAGAACCTTCTCACCGTTGGAAGAGCTATCCAAGAACTAAAAGTTTCGTGATGGCCGGAGGCCAAGGTGTACAGCTTTTGGGCTGTCGTGCGATGGTTTGAGAGTCTCTGTACTTGCCGTAACCTCAGCACCGTTGGATTTTAACTTTGGGGGAAATGGAAAATGATTTCGGCTGAGGGGGGGAAGGACATCGTTCCGTTACAACCAGAAGGAATTTGTTTTTAAAGAATACAATAAGGGTTACACATTGATTAAATGTTGTATTTAAACAACGATAATTAGGAACTAATTTGAAATACATTAATTGTTTTTATATTAGACTGAAGAATTCTCGAAAAGTTTACATTAGATTAGATAATAAAGATTTATTATTAGGTGTCAGCGCAATGACGAGACCAGTAAAATTTCAGTATATTAACAAATATTTATTCATTCACATAAGATTCAATATTGATCAAGTTGACAGAAAACCTTGGTAGGGCCAGGATGTTTGATGTTTTGCTTTTAAAATTAGGTATTTACATAAACTGAAACGTAGTACAATGTTGGAATATAATAAATAAATAAAATGGGAATGAGAATAAATAATTATGTACATCATAGCCGCACCTCACACATTCAACCATATCGATAAGTTTAACAATCAAACTCATTAAATAGACAGTTACCACTCATAACATTATATTTTGACTTACTCACATGTTAGGAAGAAGGTAGTGGTAGGTTATCGATGAGGGAAATATGTTGCGAGATGTTCCAGGTACTTGAGCTGAAAACCTGATCTCGGACGTATGCAAGTTATCGGTGATCTGTCATATAAGTGTCGAATACTGGCTGTACCTATTGGTTCTGTGGAAAGTACTTAAGGTGAAAACTAGACGCAGAAACTGGTATGTTTCGTATGATACATTTACCTAATTAGAGATTTAACAACAATATAAAATGGTAATAAAGTAACAGCTGTCTAAACATCATATGTTAGGTAGGAAGGTAGTGGTGGGTTATCGATGAGGGAAATATGTTGCGAGATATTCCAGGTACTTGAGCTGAAAACCTGATCTCGGACGTATGGAAGTTATCGGTGATCTGTCATATAAGTGTCGAATACTGGCTGTACCTATTGGTTCTGTGGAAAGTACTTAAGGTGAAAACTAGACGCAGAAACTGGTATGGTTCGTATGATACATTTACCTTAGTTAGAGATTTAACAACAATTTAAATTGATAATAAAATATAAAGTGATTTAACTGAGACATACTAAATAATACAAAACCACAAACATCATGGACTATAGGGTTGATTAGAGTCAATACGCGCGTCGAGGGAGGAAGTCGCAACCAGACATACGGTGGCGGCTACTGAAATTGGCGGGGAGGGGCCAGTTTGCTTGCGGTAGTCGCAACCCTCAACAACCAGTTCTTTTCAGAACTAAAACCAGTTCTTTTCAGAACTTTAACAGTTTCAATGGTTTCTTGGACGACGTCACACTTTTATTTCAGGACCATCGGTTTACGGAATCACATCACAGGGATTCACCTCCCTAGACTATTTTGGCCAATTATATTACTCCTGACTGATCAAGATCTTTTATTTATGAATAATTACTTCATTTGAGGAGGGGTGGTTAGTTACAATTTGGTGCCGTAGTGACCAGGATCTAAAGGAGTAATAAAAGATATTTATATAAGTAGGCTTTGTGCCTACAATTTGATGTTCGTGAAATGGATGAAATTGGTGTGACGGATGTCCTTGAAACTTTATTGTATTTGTGGCTTTCGTCATTGTGTTGTTAAGATTTCAAGTTATAACATATTTAATAATGTCGTATTTCACTGAAACTTATAAAGAAAAAAAAAAGGTTATGAGTCATAAGTTTTATGGTAATTTTTTTGTTTCGTAAAGGGGACGTCATTCAGTAGAGAAAAGGTATTTTTTTTTCCTCTCTTCTCTTCTCTAGGACTTTCAGTCACTATTTTAAAACGTAACAAACACATAAAAAAAAAAAAAAAAATCTCTTTGTTGCAGTTGGTTTGAAACATGAAATCAAAGGTTAGTAAAAGGTTAAAATGGAAGAATTGTTTAATCAGAAATGGTGAATGAAGTGTTAATTTAATTGCTGAGAATTGTGGTTGTGTCGAAAAAAAAAAACAGAAAAAAAAATATATAAAATGCCACGTGCAAAAAAAAATAACAGACGAGCCAAAACGAGGCGTCACAAAGACTATTAAAAGGGACAATGTTCAATATCAATTAATTCACCGCATGCTAAGGAGAACGATTTCTACCTTGAACACAAGAATCAATAGCCTAGAAGAAGAAGTAAAAAGGTCAAGTTCAGATATATCAAATGTCACCAGTGTGCCAAAAACAACAAGTGAACGTGTGGTATATAACATCCAAAATTTTAATTTAGAAAAACCTAAATTTTCAGACAAATTAAAATATCACCCAGTAAGATTCATAGAGGATGTTATTAGTTACATCAAGAAGTTGCGGTGTGATGTAAATGATTTAGATGTCGTGTTAGAATGTTTGCAAGGAGGAGCTCTAAATTGGGCGAAGGTTTACAAAACTCGATGGCTGTCGTTCGAAGATTTTAAATCAGATTTCCTGAATACCTATTGGGGTGAGACAGAACAGAATCAATTGCGTAAGGAGATCGTTCACAACAATTGGAATAAAGAAAAATATCCGAACATGCTAGAACATTTTCTATTCTACACCAGTCAGGCGAAAATGTTGACGTACCAGTTACCAGAAAAACAGCTAGTTTCAGACATAATACGACATTTTCCAAAGAATATTGTAAGACTCTGGACAATAAATAAAACGCAAACTATCATAGATACAGCAGAATTTTTGCGTATTCAAGATGAAGTGAATTGCCAAGAAGAATCTTCTATGGCCAGTAAGCAGTCGAATCAAAACCCATTTGGAAATAGAAAACCAGAACATGAACAAAGGAAAGGACATTGGAAGAAACAGGTTACAGGAAAAAAGAACAATAGTAATGTTAACAATATGGAAATTATCGAAGAAGAGAACAATTTAAGTGTTGAACCACTTCAGTCACAAGATTTAAATTAGTTGAGGCTGAAGTTTTAGTCCCCGAGTCAGTCTCTACGTTAGGGGATAGGGCTTTAATTCAAATGTTAAATACGGGATGGGAACCAGGGAATAGTTTAGGATTAAGCAATAGAGGCATTAGATATCCGATTAACGCAAATAATGGACAAATTGATAAATGTGGAATAGGTTTTAAATCGGATAAGAGTTTTGAGAAAAACATTGTTAGAATATTACAGGAAAAAGCAGAAAAACACGAAGAAAAAATTTACGTAGAGAATCGTCTAGTAGGATCTGTTTTTGAAGAATTTAGAGCCGATTTAGAAAATACTAAAGGTTTTAAATCAGAAATTAAAATTAGAATATTTGATAGAGATATTTTATGCCTTATTGATTCAGGAAGTGACATTACTTGTATATCAGATAGTTATTGGCAAGAGTTACAAAATGATTCTAAAAATATACCATTACTTCCAGTCAAGCCATTTCAAATCAAGGGTGCTGTAGGTCAAAAAAGCACAAAAATACAGCAAATAATTATTCTACCGGTGGAATTTGAAACGATCATAATAAAAATTAGTTTTCTTATAGTTCCAAATTTAGTAAGATCAGTTATACTGGGATTTGATTGGATGAAAAAATATAAGGTAGCATTATGTACAGACGAGACAGAAGCAGGAATTTTGATAAGACATGAAAATATAGAACAGTTTATTGAGTTTAAACAAAATAATGAAAATTTATTAATCAAAAAACTAAATACTATTCAGATTATGGACATTAAAAAAATTATCGCTTCTATTAAAACCGGAATTGATTTAGGAAAAGGTGAATTGAGGAAAATACAGAATTTATTAGCTAAATATTCTGACTTATTTGATTCAAAGTTAGGTTTAGCAAATTGTTACGAGCACAAAATTAACTTGAAACAACATGTTCCCATAGTAAAACATTCCTATCCAATACCTTACGCTTATAGGGACAAAATGGAGAAAAAACTGCAAGAAATGGTAAAATTGGGAATTATAAGTCGTAGTTCAACCCCCTACAGTAGCCCAGTCACTTGTACCCTTAAAAAAGATGGTTCCTTAAGAGTTCTCCTTGACGCAAGGGAAATTAATAAATTGATGATAGGAGAGACTGAGAGACCGCCTTTACAAATTGATGTATTAAATGCCTTTCACGGCGTAAAATATATAAGTAAAATTGATTTAAATAATGCATACTTTCAGATACCTTTAGCCGAAGAAAGCAAAAAATATACTGGATTCACTTATAATGGGAAGTCTTACGTATACAACGTGCTGCCGCAGGGTTTGAAAACTTCCGTAGGAAGTTTTAGTCGAGCAATGGATTTGATATTAGGTCCAGAGGTTAGAGAGTTTTGTGTTAATTACCTAGACGATCTCGCGATCCTTACCGAAGGAAATTTAGATCAACATTTAGAACACTTAGGAATTGTATTGGGAAAACTTAAATTGGCAGGTCTGACATGTAATTTAAAAAAATGCGAATTCATATGTGAAGAAGTAAGTATGTTAGGACATATAATAACGACGACTGGTATCAAGACAGATCCAGAAAAGGTTCGAGCGATCCAAAATTTTCCTATCCCTAAAAAGATCAAACATTTAAGGGCATTTTTAGGACTGTGCAATTACTATAGGAAATTTATATCAAACTATAGCACCAGTATTGTACCATTATGTGATTTGTTAAAAAAGGGAAAACAATGGATGTGGACAGAAGAGCATCAAAAATGTTTTGAGAATTTAAAGAGTAAATTCATAGATACTATAACTTTACATCATCCAGATTTCACGAAATCTTATTACCTTCAAACGGATGCTTCAGGAATTGGTGTAGCTGGAGTATTGTATCAGTATGATACTAGTAATGAAATGAAAATTCTAGGATATTATAGTAAATCTCTTAAAGGGGCTGAACTTAACTGGACAACTACTGAAAAGGAATTTTTCGCCGTTATAAGTGGGTTAAAAAAATTTGAAACATATTTAAGGGGAGCCAAAGTTACTATAAGAACAGATCACAATCCAATTTTGTTTGTTGAAAATTGGAATTTATATAACAGTAGAATGACAAGATGGGTATTTTATATGCAACAATTTGATTACAAAACTGAACATGTAAAAGGAAAGGATAATGTAGCAGTGGATGTTTTGTCGAGATATTTGCCACAAGATGATTCTATTCAAGAAGATAAAATATATCGTCCAGAAATACTGTATATGGAAAACAAGAAAAACATACATTTATTAAAGGGTCTGAAAAATATCGAGCAACTACAAAATCAAGATAAAGAAATACGGTTAATTACAGAGCGTTTAAAAAATTCCATCGAGATCAAAGACAAATTAAATCGTATTAAAAAACAATGTACCCAAATTGAAGGGCTAGTATATTTTCAAAAGTCTAATGGTGATAGAGTTTTATATTTACCCAAAACTTTAGTATCAGAAATAGTAAATCAAGTTCACAAGGATATGGGGCATCAAGGGGCCTATAAAATTATTCATTATGTCAGAAACCGATTCTATTGGACTGGCCTTACAAAAGATGTAAAAAGAATAGTTAGATCTTGTCACCTTTGTCAACTTTCTAAAAGTAATAATGTTAAATATGTAGGGCCTTGTCAATCAATTGTTACTGGAGAATTAGGAGAGCTTGTTATGGCAGATTTGTATGGCCCATTGCCAAAAGGTCAATTTGGATTTGCCTTTATATTAGTTATACAGGATTCTTTTAGTAAATTAGTGAGATTATATCCTTTAAGGAAAGCAACGGCGAAATCCGTATTAGGAAAAATGAAACTTTTTATGAAAGATATCAAGCCCAAAGCAATTATGACAGATAATGGTAGTCAGTTTATAAGTGAGGTTTGGAAAAATGGTTTAAGAGATTTGAACATCAAAGTTCTTTATACGACTGTACGTAACCCAAGGCCGAATACAACAGAGAGAGTAAATAAAGAATTAGGGCGATTATTTCGAACTTATTGTCACAATAATCATAGGAGTTGGGCTACGATACTCCCAAAAATTGAATGTTTATATAATAACACGATTCACGATAGTACTAAGTATACTCCTTGTGAAATATTATATGGGAAATCAAATAAGTTAAGTTTCGATGGCGAACTAAATCTTACTAAGCAACCGAACAATATACAAGAAATAAGGAGGAAAGCAAAAGAAAATTTGAGGATTGCAAGTGAAAGGAGAATTGATAAATTTAATGACAAGAAAAATATTGTAGAGTTTCAAATAGGAGATTTAGTAAAAATTCAAAAACTAAATAAATCAGACGCCAGACGCAAATTAACAAAGAAATTCGAACTTTTGTATGAGGGACCATATATTGTTGCAGCTGTACCATTCAAAAATGTTTATACATTACTAGATTTTAAGACAAAACAAATAAGAGGTAAATTTAACACTATTCATTTGTCAAGATATTATAAGTGATTCCTGAAACAATATGTTAATTAGAAAGTTACTGAGAGATTAAAGACATAATGTTGATTAAGGTTATAGTTTTAATAATGCTCCTTGTAAAAAAAAAAAAAAAAAAAAAAAAAAAAAGGAAAGGGAAAAAAAAAAAAAAAAAAAAAAAATCACAATAAAGGATGTGTGGGTATTTTGGAAAAAAAAAAAAAAATTTTATTTAGAGATCTTCAATTTTAGTTTATCTCTTCACAAAATTTTGGGGGGATTGTAACTAAACGAACTCTCATCTAGTGGTTTACTGTTCTATTTTTTTTTTTCTCTCTCTCTCCTCTTCCGCTTTACTGTTACCTACTAGCTTGATGTAAAGTATAAACTAATTCTGAATTAAGTGCGGTATAGGCGTGGCTGAGGGGGCGGGGGGGGAAGGGAGGCGGATGGACACGAACAGAAATTGCAAGCAGGGAAACCCGAAGCAACGAAGGGGGGGGTCAGTCGGCAGAATACCGCGAGAGAGAAGGCGTGTGCGCGGAAGGTGGCGTCTGTAAGCTTCGTCGCGAGCACTCGGGATTTTTACACGGGAATCGAAAGAGGAATTACGCGGCGGAAGTGTGGACGAATCACGTGACAAGTAGGAGTTTGCCGTGGTGTTTGGACTACTACTTGGTGGAAAGTAGGAGATTACTGTGGGGATTGAACTGTTATTTAGGTAAGTAACTATTGTAAGTTGAAGGAATCATTCAATTTAGAATCATTTGACAAATAATATGTTATGATTTACCATGTACAAAATTTAAATGTACAAAATCTTATCCATTTAGTAATTTGAAACTAGAGGAATTAAAATTCTAAGAAACTATAACAGGATTTAGTGTTGGGATGTATAGTATAAAACAACAAGATGTTTGTATGTAAAATAACTGATAAAAGTGTCAAAATTAAGAGGTTTAAGTTATTAAATTCAATACAGATGTATAATCCCATTTTTGCAGTGGAAAAAAATATTGATATTTTATTTCACATTTCTTAATCATAATTTCAAAGGTAAATAAACTAAGATAATTTATTTGTTCTTCTGTTGTTATATGCAAAGGTTAATAAGGGGTCTCCTAATAGTGAAATAAAATCACATAAATCAGTAAATAAAGATAGAAACCTATTTCAATTTCGTAAAAGATTTAGATATAAAATAAGAACCATAAGAATTTAAAATCATATAATCTCTCGCCGTACTTCTAGAGGGGTAGACAGAGAAATTAAAATTCTTATAAAATATTGAGAAGAGAATTATTTAGAATTTAGTAACAGTCGGAAAATAGCATTGTCGATTAATGTAGATTGTAGAAGACAAGATTTAAAATAAAAGGCTAGTCTTAAATGGGCAAAATAGGAATGGTAGATTATTAATTTCAATATAGCGTTATGTGACCCACAAGGTAAATTTTCATATATTAAATAATAATTTTAGAAATGCTTTTGTTTTAGAAATAAACTGGAATTAAGGAATTTAATTTCCTGAGGAATATCTTAAATTAGTTTTTGTTCAGTTATATAATACAAATCGCTTGTAAATATAATGGAATAATTAAATAATGCATAAATATATTTTATAGCTATCCTTATTAGGTATTCATTGAATTTAGTTAAATGAGTTAATAATTATAGAAGAAACATCAACATTAAATATTACGATTTAAGACAGCACAATTCATTCGGTAAATAAATAAAATATTTACCTTTATACAGATGTTTCATATGGGGAGGTTTTTCCTAATTCATGTGAGCAGGTCCGCTAAGATTTAACATTTAATTTCGAAAAGTATTTATATGTAAATGTTAAAATTATTCTTGTCAAATACAAAGTATTCCAGCTCCTAGCCAAACAAGTTATTTATGGAAAATGGAATTTATCTTTCTACATAATTGAGTAAAGTAGGAACTAATAAAATTTACTTATTTAAGGGACATAAATAGTTTAAGTAGCTGAATATTTAGGATTAGAGTATAGTATAGAAGTTCTGTTTAAATGGGATAACTTATGTTAATTCATGAATTGTTACGCTTAAGGAAAGATTAGTTACATGATTCAAATAAAATTGAATGGTTTACTTGATGAAATCTGGATAGAATATTATGGTTGAATTTATTAATGACATTATATTTTAGAAAGATTTTATCAGAACTAATTATAAATAATTTAATTTTGTGTTTTACAGGATAACATAAGAAATTCTATATGCAATACTCATATATTGGTTTACACGGACACACAGGTGATGGCTTATTTGCTCAAGTCAATATAATAGTAGTTTATTATGGAGATTGAGTAAATCATAGGGAAATGGAATTACTTCAATTTGACTTATGATTTATTTGTCTTTTGACAGTAAAATAAATCAATGAGTTAATTAAAATTTGGTGGAGGTTTTAGAATTAAGTTTAGATAATAAGAATATATATATTTCTTAGAAATCCAACACTCATGGTAAGAGTGCTCAATCAATATTAGAAAACTCAGATACAGGAACTCATTGGTAATTAATTTATCAAACTTAAACACACCTTCAAATTACTCCTTTATTTTCATAGTTTGAATTCCCATTGTAGGGGAATTCCGATATTAGTTCTAAGATTTAGGATAGGGCGGGAATACAGGAGTTTTATGAAGACTTTTGTTATATTTTAAAATTTAAAAAAATGTTAAAATCCTTTTATTTGAAAATGGAGTATTGCATTGGAATTTATGGGAAGCTTAGGGAATGTAGGAAACTGTGCTAATGTAGAATGTTAAATTAATTTTGAATTAATAATTAAAAGCCAAATTTCAAGGTAAATTTTCGACAAGCCGACTGTAGAGAAAGTTCGTTAGAATTTTTTCTAGAGCTTAAAGGGTTGTACAATGTGGGGTTGACAATTCTTTTTAGACGGTGGCTTGTATAACTTTGAGTCAAATAAAACTGAATTATAAAAAGCACAGCTTGCGGAATTTTAAGTATTACAAATTGTATTTTAAAGGTAAAGTAATTATTCGTTATTAAACATTGAGAATTAAGACAGGACAGTGATCGAATCTCGAAAACTATATAAACAATCACTATTTCACCGTCTAACACAAAACTATATTTATTTATTTTTAGGGAAACAATAGAGATTACGGCTGTTGTGACTTTTTACTCAATGAAATCTGTTGGCTTCGAAATAATCAATTTATACAGAGATACCTTGGATCGGATAGCCCTTTTTCAAATTTTAGATTGCTTGCATAACAATCCCCACTTCCCACAACGAAAATTGCTTCTGCTTACGCTCAGGGAAACGTGATGACCAATCTCTGTATAAGGGAAGCCAAGGATCGCGAATTTTATAATTTAATAATCCTTTAAATGATGAAAATAAATTAATTAAAATATCCGTGTAATTGTAGAAATTGGGAAGGGAAATTACTAATTAAGTCGTCAAGATAATGTCTAGAGTGTTCCTGCTGTTTAAAAAGGTAATGTTCACTATTTCCCTAAACAGTAAGACTCAATGAAAACTAAGCAACTGAGATATATCGTCTAGGAAGTTGCCAGTTGCTCAGAAATGACGTTCGTTTTGTTAGAAATTGTGGAATTTTACAACTCCATGAGAATAAAATTATGAAAAAGATTAAGTAATATAAGGTGGGATTTCGAATATTCCTTGAAATATAGAATAGAGAAATAAATACATATATTTATCCAATAAGGGATTTCGACTATCTCTTTAGATAATATATGTTAAGCGATTCAATAGGAATCTCGAAGATTCCAAACAAGAATTATTCATAAAACACATTGAAATATGTATGTGAGTATGTAAATACTAATACATTTTCCATTTCCTGCATGGTTTCCTCATTTCAGCGAGGCGGGAACCTCTAGACACTCCAAGATCCTGATAATAATTGTTAGACTATTTTACTTTTAATTACCCAAATGGTTCTATGTAAGAAATTAATTTATTCATTCTAACACAGAAGTTAACTAACCCCGAGGACCATATGAGTAAATGTACGATTAGATTTTAAATGTTTAATTTTGATTTCAAACATGAAGGGAATTCAATTCAAATCCAAGTGTTCTTGTATTTTCAGATTTAAGCCTTGCGAATTAGATAATTTTAGCTATGTTCCTCTTGAATCTGTTATTTAAAATAAACATTTTCTTTTCCTTTAAATAATCTAGGACCTTTAAACATTCTGTTTTTTTGTGTTTTTGAAAAACATAAACCGAAATTCTAGGAAAACCATAACTAGGAGTCTCTCTATTTAGAGTCGATAGACAAAATCGATAACGGTGCTCTGCTGATAAATAATGGATTTTAGGAATAATAAACCAGGTGTGTAAGGTATTCCGATAGTAGCGTTAAAGTCTTCATAATTTTAGTGGAGGGCATTTGTCATTACAGGAAATATTATCTTTTAGCGTTAAATACGCAAAGCTAGTCCGACAATAATATTTAATTGTTATTTAATTTTATGGGCTTCGTTTGATACTAAATGTGAGCGGTTCTGCCTCCGTCAGTTGAAATCATTGGAAAGATAGGCAGAAAAATCTTTTACTAATATACTGAACACGAGTAGATTAGTATTAGAACCTTCTCACCGCTGGAAGAGCTATCCTAGAACTAAAAGAGTTTCGTGATGGCCGGAGGCCAAGGTGTACAGCTTTTGGGCTATTGTGCGATGGTTTGAGAGTCTCTGTACTTGCCGTAACCTCAGCACCGTTGGATTATTAACTTGGGGAGAATGGGGAATGATTTCCGCTGAAGAGAATGAACGAATGGTTCTGCCTCTGACAGTTGAAGTCATTCAGGGAGATAGAAAGAAAAATCTTTTACTAATATACTGAACACGAGTAGATTAGTACTAGAACCTTCTCACCGTTGGAAGAGCTATCCAAGAACTAAAAGTTTCGTGATGGCCGGAGGCCAAGGTGTACAGCTTTTGGGCTGTCGTGCGATGGTTTGAGAGTCTCTGTACTTGCCGTAACCTCAGCACCGTTGGATTTTAACTTTGGGGGAAATGGAAAATGATTTCGGCTGAGGGGGGGAAGGACATCGTTCCGTTACAACCAGAAGGAATTTGTTTTTAAAGAATACAATAAGGGTTACACATTGATTAAATGTTGTATTTAAACAACGATAATTAGGAACTAATTTGAAATACATTAATTGTTTTTATATTAGACTGAAGAATTCTCGAAAAGTTTACATTAGATTAGATAATAAAGATTTATTATTAGGTGTCAGCGCAATGACGAGACCAGTAAAATTTCAGTATATTAACAAATATTTATTCATTCACATAAGATTCAATATTGATCAAGTTGACAGAAAACCTTGGTAGGGCCAGGATGTTTGATGTTTTGCTTTTAAAATTAGGTATTTACATAAACTGAAACGTAGTACAATGTTGGAATATAATAAATAAATAAAATGGGAATGAGAATAAATAATTATGTACATCATAGCCGCACCTCACACATTCAACCATATCGATAAGTTTAACAATCAAACTCATTAAATAGACAGTTACCACTCATAACATTATATTTTGACTTACTCACATGTTAGGAAGAAGGTAGTGGTAGGTTATCGATGAGGGAAATATGTTGCGAGATGTTCCAGGTACTTGAGCTGAAAACCTGATCTCGGACGTATGCAAGTTATCGGTGATCTGTCATATAAGTGTCGAATACTGGCTGTACCTATTGGTTCTGTGGAAAGTACTTAAGGTGAAAACTAGACGCAGAAACTGGTATGTTTCGTATGATACATTTACCTAATTAGAGATTTAACAACAATATAAAATGGTAATAAAGTAACAGCTGTCTAAACATCATATGTTAGGTAGGAAGGTAGTGGTGGGTTATCGATGAGGGAAATATGTTGCGAGATATTCCAGGTACTTGAGCTGAAAACCTGATCTCGGACGTATGGAAGTTATCGGTGATCTGTCATATAAGTGTCGAATACTGGCTGTACCTATTGGTTCTGTGGAAAGTACTTAAGGTGAAAACTAGACGCAGAAACTGGTATGGTTCGTATGATACATTTACCTTAGTTAGAGATTTAACAACAATTTAAATTGATAATAAAATATAAAGTGATTTAACTGAGACATACTAAATAATACAAAACCACAAACATCATGGACTATAGGGTTGATTAGAGTCAATACGCGCGTCGAGGGAGGAAGTCGCAACCAGACATACGGTGGCGGCTACTGAAATTGGCGGGGAGGGGCCAGTTTGCTTGCGGTAGTCGCAACCCTCAACAACCAGTTCTTTTCAGAACTAAAACCAGTTCTTTTCAGAACTTTAACAGTTTCAATGGTTTCTTGGACGACGTCACACTTTTATTTCAGGACCATCGGTTTACGGAATCACATCACAGGGATTCACCTCCCTAGACTATTTTGGCCAATTATATTACTCCTGACTGATCAAGATCTTTTATTTATGAATAATTACTTCATTTGAGGAGGGGTGGTTAGTTACAGTATCTTAAATTATTCTGCCGTTTTCCACGGGAGGGGAGTTAAACACGCACAGCACACATTTACTCATTCACGCACACTCCCGCAAAAATGTATATATGTCACACTATATCAAAAGCTGCAACACAAACATAAAACGCGCACACAAGCAAACTTACATGAACAAATTGTTCGTGTACTTCGGCAGAGGGAGATAAGTGCGCCTGTCTAAGGTTAGATCACATTTGTGCCCGATGTACGGCGATAGGACTATCAGTGGCGTGCATAGAACTTTTTGCTGGAGAAGCAATGAGAAGGCCAAGTTTGACGATAAAAATAACACGAAAATAAGTAAAAACCAATTGAAAAAAAACGTTTGTATGGAATCCTGTACTCTAGGATAGGCAATGCCTATATACTCTGGCGTCATACAAATAATGATTTTTCAAAGTGACATTAAAAATTTTTTTTTTTTTTTTAATTGTCAAACTTGATCTTCTAACTGCATTTCCAGAAAAAAAATTATATGCACGTCACTGCCCCCTTTCACGTTGATTGTTACCAGTGTTGATTGGTCATTAATTCTACCCCCAGCCCACACACGAGAACATCACTGATACTTGAGGATATATGTCTTGATGATGTATTTTACCAACTTTTTTCTTTCAGTTTAATAAGCAAAATGTTCAAATAAATAAATGTTACTTTAAGTAATTGAGTTATTTATTGGGAAAATAGCCTGCGATGTTTGATTATCTGATTCATGTCTCAGGCTGTTCTCATGACATTCGTGACGATAATATTTCATTATGTGTTTACTTATTATAAGATAATTTATACGTGTGGGAACAAATAAAATCTATTAATTATTATACGTTTGGTTTTGACTGGGTACCATGATTTTAATTGATGTTGCTAAATATATTAACATAAATTAAATCTAACAAATATGGTATAATAATTTCATAATCTATATGCTTGAATCATTATTTAGAGAATCCAAAGCTGGATTTCGCTATATCATATTACATTAACTATATGCTTATTTGATTGAGAACTGATTCATTGTAACGAAAACATCCAGTTGATTAAAATTATGGCTGAAAATATAAACCAATGCTTATCTGTGTAAATAGAAAATGTAGACTGTTGCATAGTAGGTACCTTACATCATTTTGAATTATTTTATTTTCCAGGTTATTTACACCAGAAAAAGTGAAACTAAAAACAGATGACTCCAAAAATCCATGTCCTCACAAGGGGCCTTGCTATAAACACATTTTGAAGGTAAACCCCGATATCTTATAGTTAAAATGGTACTACTATTGGCCTAATAAAAATATTCCTTGTCAATAAAAAAATGCTAAATACAACTTAAATTATTCTTGGTAAATTTTTGGTATCAAGAGCCCTTCAAAAAATTTGCATGAGCCCGTTGCATGCATGATATATAGTAAAAAGTACTTTCCCCTAAAATAAAAAAATCGATTTGGCTTTATTTCTTAAGGACTCTTGAAGGGAAAAATATAATCAGGTAAGCATTTTGAAATTTTGAAAAATTTGCACTTCTAATTTCTTCTGAAAGGCAAATCTAAAAATGAGTGATCTTCTACAAAAAGGGCAAAACTAAGAATAACTCGGAATAAGTTAATCAGTCATTTAAGTACCCGAGAGTTTTAAAATATATAATTTTGCTCGTTGCCTTCTCTTTTGTCTCTTGGCAGTAAATATGCAAAAAAGTGACCTTTGGACCTTTTTCTGCATTCGATAGACAGCGAGACTTGACGGAAAGAACCTTTACTGGCAATGATAGATATCCAACCAAAAAACATGTAAGAGAGTTGTGGTCCTAAAAAAACACAGATCATTTAGGGAACTAACGCATGTTTTAAATCCATTATTGTATAACCCATATTTAGTATCAAATTAAATTTACCTGCAGAGTATTAAATAACTTGACGATCATTTTTTAACAATAATAATCTGATATTAGCGATTTAAAAAAATATTTTGTAACAAAAAGATATTTTTTTCTTTGATGCGACCTAAGTTTCTTAGTCGAGCAACGATAAAACATTGTTATGAAAACGTAATTACGTAATATTGGGTGGATTGGATTGATGGTTCTTGGTAGAATATCATCTTATACACAAATTCTTGTACTTATTTTTGGAATAAAAAGTACAAGAATTTGTGTGTAATTTATTGTGATTACGTAACATGAACTGAAACAAAGAATGCTATGAATTGATCACTTTTTTTCAGGGATTCTTAACCCTTTCCGGAGCTGGTGCGGCGATCACATTATCAAGAGTAATTTTGCCTAAATTAACCAATCCTGTACAAGCATTCTCGAGTATAAGAGGAAAACACTTCAAGATGGCTTTGTTCTTCGGCAGCTATATCGGTATTTACAGAGTACGATTTTTATAGTTTTTCTTTTATTTACACTTCACCATCCGAAACTATCAAATACGCATGGTTTACTATTGTAATCGAATATGAATATGTTTCTATATTGCCAGTGTATGTATGTATCACATATATATTATATATATATAAATATATACATATACTCGTAATTAGGGGTATGTATTGTTAATAAATTTTAACCGTAGAAAATATTCGTAAGAGTTTTAATATTTTGTAGGTGTTCCTTTTTTCTACTTAGTATTCAAATAATTGTGAGAGCTATTTTCCAATAATAGAAGTTATATAAATTAAGCGTATATGTTATTAGTCTCAAATCTTTTGCCAACTATGATTTCTAGATTTTCTCCTGGTACAGTAGTATAACACTAAACGTATAACTAACTTTTGCCCACGGCTTCGCCGGTGTTGTTTAATTTTTGTGTAGTCCTATCGAATTATTCATTATTTTTAAACCCTTAAACAGATCGTATTTGACCTGACTCTGGTTTGGAGTGTTTTTGGTTCTCATGATATCTTATTTGATCCCCAGGTAATGTGTCTTTAGGAAGGCCAAAAGCTAAACCACTGTTCCAAATGAAATTATTATTTGATCTTTCACATTTTATGTCCAGTCAAAATATCTTTGGCAAGGCCATGCCGCGTTGTTAGACGAAAGGATTTCTTATCCTCTAACTAGATCATCTTTGGTGAGGCCGCATCCACGTATCCAAATGAAACTATTTCTGGATCTCTGAATTCATCAAACTTTTGATAACTATTTTCAGAGAAAACTATTTCTTGTTCTCTAACTTGATCCTTTACTACAGTGTAATTTGTTGGGCCTCGTTTCAGTATGAAGCAATTTTTTTATTATTGATTTGATCCTTTATTAAAGAAGAGCGAGGCCCTGGTAAAGTGTTTTTGGTGAGACGGAAGGCCAAGCCGCGTCTCCGGACAAAGTTATTTCTTGATATTTTATTTGATCCTGTACCTTTGGTAAAATTAAAGGCCGAGCCACATTTTTCAACGAAGTTAATTTTTGATAAAATATCTTTTCGAACGAAACTTTTTCTTGTTCTCTGAATTAATTCTCTGTTAACGTATATTTGGTGAAACTGAAGGCCGAGCCGCTTTTACGAACGAACTGTTTCATAAATCGGACAAGTGCGTGTCGGGCCACGCGCAGTGTAGGTTTCTGTAGTTGCCCAGTATATTTTATAAGTTGGTCTACTAATACAGATCGCGCCAAACTTCTAGTCCGCTCGAAAGTTGCTCTCCCGAAGAACGGCCCATATATTTTGTCGTGTTTAGAGGGAACTAAAAGTTTAGCGCGACCTGTACTCGTAAACCTGTAAAGCTTATATTCTTAGCTGTGATAGTTTTCATTTTAACTTTAGTATATATACTACTTCTGTGAATTTTTCCACATTATTTATATACAACCACTTAGCACTTTTAGGCATAATATTTCGCCAACGGATCCATAAATCAAAAAATAGCTTTCACACACCCATAATGTTTTTGAACGACCTATCCAACGATACCCCATACTATGGAATAGACTAGAAAAAAAACAACACTTCCCCAATTTAGGTGATAAGAGATACCCTTTTAAAAATTTTTTTTCGAGATTTTATACCGTTTTGTTGGCGTGATTAATATGTATGTATACCCATACTAAAAAAACAGCTTTTCTAGTTCTAATAATCTCTGAGCTAAGCCACGGACAGATGAACGTATAGATGGACATGGCGAAACTATAAAGGTTCCTTGTCGGACTATGGAGCCCTAGAAACGTGCATACATTACATGAACCCTGAAAATATTACAATCTTTTTTTCAGACAATAGTGTAAAATTATTTACACACTTTCATCCACTATTTTAACCTTCTAGGGAATGATTTTCCTAAAACACAGATAAATGTAATTCTCACTATTTAACCAAAAGGCTTTATAAAAATTTCATGATTTTTAACTACAAAACTAACAAAATTCTTGTACAAACTTATCTACTATTTTAGGTTCTAAGGGGATAATTTTGCAAAGACGCTTCAATACCCCATTCCTTGGTCTTTTATGGTTGTAACTACTTGTAACGACAAAAATAGCGATGTTATCATATTAACTTCCATCTCCTATATATCCCCTTTAGGGGTTGAATTTAGAAAAATCCGTAGGTAGTTATTCCTTGTCTATATCATAAAGGAAACCTATGTGCAAATTTTTATATTTCTAGGGTTTGTGCTGGGCGTTGTTGAGTAAAGGAGTAAGTGAGCTTGGGACTTTTCTTTTTATAATATTAATAATAGAAAAATATTGAACTGACTTGCACGTTGTTCCACTAATATTAAGGGAACAACGTACAAGTATAGGAATATAGTTTCTATATTTTTCTATTATTGTGAAAATGTTCTATCAAAAAGTGACTAAATACACCCTCAATCGTTTTATAATATTTATTGATTGATATCATTGTGTACAACATAATTAATCTTTTTAAATTTGTTAAGTATGTCGTTTCTTATAATAATATGTGTCTTTTTTACCTGAAACAGAGAAGTATGCAAGGATAAAAGTGGATTGATATAAGCCACAGTTTCACACAGCTGAGAATAATTGTATTTAATAGGTACTGCATCTATCGTAACACTAATACTGGTCGACAAAATTGTAGACATTTTCTGCCACAGGAACGATTTCTTGAAATTATTTTAGAAATTTGTGTGCTGAATCCGAATATGAACTCAGATTTTCTCTATCACGTCGTAATATTTGTCTTAGACAGACTGAATTTTAAAAAATCGCGTGTTTTTACTACTTCTGGTGTGGCTTTACGCTAAGCACAGGGAAAGTTTTTCGGCTTTAATTTTCAATAATACTTCTTCTAGGTAGTTCTTTTTACTAATATGATAAAAAGATTCACGTAACCAAGCCTAGTTTTTGATTTAATGTCTCAAAACTATCACACCTAATTTTTCATAATAAAAACTTGGTATGTAATGTATGGTCAGAACAAGCTCTCACAAAATATAATTTATTTAAAAAAATAGGGTTCAATCGCGAATTATGTTATTTTCACCTTGATAAGTATTTATTAAGGACTTGTAGTGATAAGAAATTAATAAATAAAATCCATTTGTATTGAGTAAAAAAATTGTTCAGAAACATTAAAGAAACGTAAAATTTAAATATGAAAGCTGATTTCACAAAAAATGAGACCGAAAAGAAAAAATCCGAGTTCAGTTTTCTGCAAGAATTTCAAAATATCGTTTCTATGGCAGAAAACCTGTTAATCCATGAGCCATTCTTAATATTTTACGTATCCTTGTGAGTTATAAACTTTTAACGCCTAACGACCTATAGGATACGCCAGAAATGTAACCAAATTTACTCTTATTTATAAAAAATCTCTGAATTGAGACTCGAATTCTGAACCTCTCGCTTACCGCTCTACCAACTGGGCTATACAGGATTCAATGCCGCTGCGAATACCTACCATATAACTTATATTTTATACATTTTATTCCAGGCAATCATCTGCCTCCTTTGTCGTAAGCGAGGATATGACTCTGCATTGTTCGCTTTACCAGCTGGCTACTTTGCAGGGATGTCAATTTTCTTCAACCCTAATCTTGGATTTTCCATCGCGTCGCTGACTGCTGCTTTTAAGGTTAGTAAGTTTAGTATACAGTTATATAATTTAATAGAAACACAGTCATCCATTATAATAGAATAGCTGTACGTTAAGAAACTGTACCTAATACATACATAAACAATATGTATCTAAATTTCATAGAAATAGATATACCGGTATCACCGACAGAGTGTACTTAGGAGCTGCTTCACATCACAGGATCAGGTCTGATAGGATAATTAGTAATTTGGCCATGTACGAGTAGGACTCACGCACAAAGTGTTTTGCTCCACCACATAATACGGGTAGGGACATTAAAACATTACGGTAAATAACAACAATATAGATGCCATAGCAACATCAAAGCTTTAAACTTTCGCGATTTTCACACATTATTAACTTTGTATTGGGGTCTTACTCGCGATAACTAACAACATACCTTAATAGATATGTGCTTGACGTTTCGACGCCTCTGTAGGCTGTCATGGTCACAAGCGAACTGACGAGAGTAGCAGCAAAAATGTCCTTGGTGAGCCGGCGGTAGGTAGCACATTATTTTTCTTTTTCCTACCCGCACTTTGTCTTTTGTTAGTTAATTGTTTCTTTCGTCACACACAACACTAACAGTATCGAGGCAAATATTCGAAGATAAATCGCGAGGTTTAAATTTCTGTATGATTGAACTCCATGCCGAAGATAACTTAAACCCGTCATCCCGATTGAAATTTTTTGGGTGTTTTTAAATTTCAATTGCTTCTCGCACAATTCGGGTAGAAGTGGCGGTCAGTGGAAAGAGTTTTGGGGTCATGAAGTTCTATCCAGTGGTTTGAACCAGCCGTTAGCAGGTGTTCTGCAATCGCTGATTTATTTATTTGCCTTTTTTTACAACTGTAATGTGTTCCTTGGCCCTCTCAGCTATGGTTCGCTTTGTTTGGCCAATATACCTATATACACTTCCACAGCTGCACTGTATTTAATAGACACCAGGAGTCATGTATGGTATAGCATCCTTTGGGGAGCGAATATGATGCGCTACTTTAGAAAACGGCGTATATACAGTCTTGATGGAGTATTTATCTAGTGCTGTTCCGATTTTGTCCGTTATTCCTTTCACATATGGCATAAACGCTTTCTGTCGGCTGACCTCAGGATGCTTTTCCCTCCTTGGTTTTCGTCTTTGCCTTCCCACCTTGTATCCATTCCGTTTAAGTACCTCCTGAACATGTGAAAGTTCCTCTCCTAAATGAAAGTTCCTCTCGTCAGTTAGCTTGTGACCACGACAGCCTACAGAGGCGTCGAAACGTCAAGCTCATATCTATTAAGGTATGTTGTTAGTTATCGCGAGTAAGACCCCAATACAAAGTTAATAACATCAAAGCTATCTTCTTCTGAATATATAAAAGGCAAACCTGACTGACTTACCTATCAACGCAAAGCCGAAACTACTGAACGGATTTTGCTGAAATTTGGCATACAGATAGTTGTAATGACGTAGGCATCCGCTAAGAAAGAATTTTTGAAAATCCACCCCCTAAGGGGGTGAACCGAACTCCACGCGGACGAAGTCGCGGGCAAAAGCTAGTAAAAAATAAGCCGCTAAAATGGTAGCGCCTGACAAAAAATTTGGCAACCCCTGCGTGAGGAATCCTAATTTTTAATATTTGTTAATTTACTATACAGTATGTACTACAGTCTGTCTGAAATTTTAAGTAAGAGCCGAAACAAATAACGTCTTCGAGGTTTCTTGTATGGGCTTGGCTTTATTTTTTTAATATTGTTTGTCGTTATAGAGACCATAGTAACACATATTCTGTGAAAATTTTAACTGTCTACGTATTACGGCTGAAGCTATAAACCCTTGTGACAGACAGACAGACAGACAGCGGAGGCTTAGTAATGTCCCGTTTAGCACCCTTCGGGTACGGAACTCAAAGTGCCAAATGTAAGAAAGTAATGAATCAACTTCAGCACAATAGGAATAGATGATGCAGACGATGACTTATGGAATAATTACGAGTATTATTCTAGTCCTTTGCTAAGTATACTACCCAAGCGTCCGCAACTGCCGAGTGCCGCGCATTTTTGCTATAAATTCGTTCAGTGTAGCACCATACCAACCACAGGTAACTATTACTACATAAAGAGGTGATGCTCACCTCCCCTCACAAATTAGAAGTACAGCTGGGGTACGGCTACATAATATTTATCGTTCAGCGCGCTTCGGATGCTGATATAGTTACGTTAATTCATACTGGAACGCGTGTTCGTTTTCTTTCTTTAAGGCGTAGCAGGCGCTATCAAAGTTGGCTGTCAGAGTATACCCAATCAGCTAAATATTGTTGTATAGCAGACCATAGAACGTTGCGTAAAAACCAATTTGTAATCGGTCCTATAAAGGCAAAAAAAATTACTCAGAACTAAAGTGGCAAAAATACATCGTCATTAAGTGTTCTAATGTACCTATATATGTAGCGAATTAAGGCATAAATTCATGTTGCAGTGACGCCTAAAACAGTATAGTGATCGAGGAACCGCGACGCTATTATACTTTCACTGTAAAGTTTCCTTCGAAGTTAAAGAAAAAAAAACCTAATAAACAAATAAAATCAATAAACAAATTTAAAGTTAGATTAGTTAGTAAATAAAATAAAACATTTATAAAAGGTGTTATAGTTTTCGAAATATATTATATGTAACCCTTTAATTAATGCTTTATTTTAAGATATAAAATAATTTATTTAATTAATTCGATTCTAAAGGCTACTACTGCTATCAAAACTAAAATTTTTATTTTATTTATTTTTATTTTCTTTATTTTATTACATTATTACATGCTATGATACAAAGTAATATAGCTTCAACTTTAATATGTAACTTAAATAAATCTATCCTTAATCTGTTATGTGTGATAAGAGTGATTTTTATAAATAAATTTATTAATAGACAAAGGTTAGTTTTAGAATACAATTTCAATACCCCTTTGAATAAAATTTTAAATAATATTTTAATGTCCCATAACTTGACGCCATATAGTGACTTTGTGGTTTCTTTTTGACGGCAAAAATATTGTTACGAGTACTTTTATATATTTTTGTCGTCACCATAGATCATAATAATAAAGGGGTTCTTTGAGAGCTTGTACGACGCCTACTCTGGGAATGTTAGTTTAGCTAACTTGTAATGCTTTGTCCTTGTACTCGTATCGCAAATAAAAAAAGTATATCATATTTAGTTAAGTGTCTTGGGCTTAAGCACAAGCACTCTTTCTTTCTCTGTTAGTTAACTTTTCTGGCGACTTTTGTATTATAAGACTGGTTGGTAATATAACGTTGTCATCTCCATTTTTTTCCAGCTGTACTCGACGATTCTTTACGAGAAGAAGCTTCTCCCGGACAACATTCCGCTGCCTGAACTCATGTACTGCATCTGTCAAGGGACCCTATTCCATGCAAGGTTTATGCATCCTGACGTCTGTCCCAAATACGTGTTCAATCTCTTGCGTTCAGTTAGTAATGGATGGTAAGTGGCTATAGTTTATCTGTATCCCTAGCTCGAGCTTTAAGCATACAAACAATATACGTTGATAAACGCGGTACTACCAGTAAAGCTTGTGTTAGGCACCAGATTATAGTTCTATGCTGGTTGCCTAATTAATTGAATGTTGAATTTCACCCAGATGGTCTGGAATTAATTCCAACCTAGTCTCATGAGTTATTAAGTCTCTCTTATGTACAAAAGGAAAGAAAACACTGTGAGATAAACCTACATGTTTTCTCAGGCACTTGTTTGTGCTCAAAGTCGTCAAATCAAGTAATCAAACTTCCAATCACGTTGGTGTAGAAAAATCTTCGATGGAAAGCGTATGTATAAGTGTGCATTGGAACTTCGGTATACCCCCAGTAGGCTTTCGGAGGCACATGCGTAAAGATAGCTTTACAGCGTCTCGACATGAATCAAGGGGGTGTCAAGTGTTTTCAAGTATGGACTGAGAAGTGCAGATCACAGTCCACGCTCATACACGTATCACCGACGATTATTTACGGCTTAGCATATTGGGTGGTAAATAAGCTCTATCAGTGTACTTTAGGCATAAGTATGGATCCGCAGGTTAACGTGCTTTCCAAAGAAGGCAGACCAAACACTAATTAGCTCCTACGGAATTTCAACCTTCCACCTCCGGGTTGTTGCTTGTGGCGATCGAAACCACTAGCCCACATAGTAGGCGGTTCAGCTTTATGAATATTTATTCAGTATATAAATTTAGGAACCTTTGTCTAGTTTTTTTCAGTACAGAAACGCGATTGCGTAATTTTCGCTCGATAGAAATTATTATTTACATGAGGTCTTCTTCTACACTTTTTTTCATAGTATGACAAACAGGAATGACATACAGACCTGAAGGATATTTTATTAGATTGATTTTAAAGATATCTAATTTTTCTCAGTTGGAAATTTTAATAGCTATTTAGTTCATTTTATAATAATTTAAAACCAACATTTTGCTATTTTTTCCGGAATCCGTCCCTCTCGCACTGCGGGGCGTTCCGCATGGAGTAACAGTGACCTTTGCAAGCGCGACATATCTTCTTAAATTTATGAGTGGTACAGCGCTCGCCTGCTCACACAAAGGTCGTGGGCTTTAACACCGCGCGGTGCACATAAATTGATGTTAGATCTACGTGCTTCACAAGGCACGTTTAGCTGTTGATCCATTTGTGCCCCAAGCATGACGATAAGACTCACCCACTACCCATCACGTTTGGGATGTAATAACTATCGGTGAAAAGCGGGTGTACCAAGTGTGGACTGTGACCTGCGTTTCAGAGGTCACACTTGGGAAAGACCTCTAAAACCCCCCGGAAAAGACCATTTTTGATTGTTTCTTGTGACATTCCACACATATAGGTCGTTGGTCCACACTTTAAAACATCTTGGTGTCATGTCGTGCCAATACTTTTTGTCAGCGTTTATTATATTTATTTTGTTATAAAATTGTGCTTTTTTTATTTTTTCAGTACGGAGATAATATACGAAAATATGTTGGAAGCTGTGAAACACTCTATGTAAGATTACAAATGTACATCTGGTACAAAATAACATCTTGTACTAGTTATGCTGAAACCTACATATTGTGATAATAACGACCCTGATGAAATAAAACAAATCTTTGCCCTGAACTAGGGATGTAACGGAGGCCAGTTAACGGAGGCGGATGCGGAGCCGGAGGTCTACAACTTGATCTCCGCGGAAGCAGAGCTTAACGGAAGTGAAGGCGGATGTGAAAAAAGTGACGAGAAGATTTATATAAATATTTCTTTTTATTACTACCGTCAGTTAAATTTAAACCATCCTTAGGCATTATTAGAAACAAAAAATGAACTTTTTATTGAACTAACCATCTCGTTCCAGCATTGCGTCCTGAGAAGGCATATCGGGAGAGTGGTTGTTGGTAGTTATGTAGTATCACTTATCCGCTTGTTATTGACTTCGTAGTTTTTGTGGAAGTTTCTAGACCAGGATTTCTTAATCTGGATTCTATGGACCCCTAAGTTCACAGCCACTCAGTTCACTCTTAACATCTTTATTATACTGAGTCCAAACAAGAGCATCTTTTTCATTAACTTAGTTTTGTTAGAATTTAATGAATTAAGTAAGCATGTAAACTAATTTGTCTTTAATTAATATTTATAGTTATAAATGTATTAAAAAACACGAAATTACTAAAACCAATATATTTTGGCAGAATTTGTCGGCATCAGTGGAATAATATAAATAATAAGTAATATAATAAATAGCTAACGTGACATGAAGTGATGGAATGATGGGGATGATTGACAGACAGACAAAAAAGTATAATAAAAAAGGTAGTTCGTCAGATAGATTCTTGCTTGCGTTCTTTCTGAATTTGTCTCTGCTTGGTTGGACCTGAACCCTAATGGGCACCAAGCGAGCAAATATAGGAATCTTTCCATGTCCTGAGTTAGATGTCTGTAAGTGGTGGTGAGAAAGATTTAGTGATCCGTGCGGCGATGCGATTGTTGAATGTGAGGTTGTGAAGTCTTCTTGTGAAGTTGTGCGTTGGAATGGGTAGGGTGTTGTTTGTGATGGAGTCCGATGTGTGTCTGTGTTGGTTAAGTCTGATGTGATGGTTATTTTTTGTTTTCCCGATCTAAAATGCAGGGCAGTGGCTGCATTCTAGAATGTAGATGCAGTTCGAATGTAAACTAAGGAATAAAAGTAATTTTTTATACTAAAGTGCATTTTCTTTTCGTAAAATTTTCTTCGACGAGGGTTCTTGGAATCTTTAAAATTCTGAAAGTGATCCGTGGCTACAAAAAGTTCAAGAATCACTGATCTAGGCCGACTGAATACCACTTCACTTGCTTTCACTCACTTCTGCTTTCTGGGTGAGTGCGGTCCATCTTATGTAGGTCTTATTGACGCATTTTATCAGGCGCGGTGATAGCGAAGCGAAAGCCCGTTTGCACAAAAAAACAACAGTAAAAATAAACAATAAGTTAATGGTTCTTTAGGCGTTCTTACGTTCTTCTTATTTTTTAGAAGTACATGTTACTCCTGCCTTTTCTGCGCGAGTTTAAACTTGCTATTGCGATGTTAGTGCGTCGCGCGCGCGTTATGTCACAAAAATAAAACTTCGCTAAGCTTCCGTTTTGGAAGTACTGAGGCGGATTCGGAGGCGGAGTTACGATTCCATGCGGAGGTTCCGCACTTGCACTTGTTTATATCCCTGCTCAGAACGAAAAAAAAAACATTGCTACAACATGATAATATTCGCTTTTTGTGTTAGTCGTGCCTATACAGCAGATATAGAAATACTTATAAAGAATTAGGTTAGTACTTTTAATTTAGCATTTTACCCAATTATATTAAAATTTGTGCACGAGAAAAACATAAATAATTATCCTATCCTACTAATATTATAAATGCGAAAGTTTGTGCGTGTGTGTCTGTGTATGTTTGTTAGTCTTTCACGCTGAAACGGCTGAACGGGTTTGGATGAAATTTAGAATGGATATAGCTTACACTTAACTTAACACATAGGCTACTTTTTATCTCGGAAAAATGCATGGTTCCTGTAGGATAGATCAATATCATTGAAAAATCAGGTGTCTAATTAGCGCGGACCTTTTCGTTTGTGGTTAAAATAAGACAAGGCTTTGTTATTTCATACATCAGGTGTCTAATTAGCGCGGTTTTAATCGTTTGTGGTGAAATAAGACAAAGCTATGTTATCTAATCACACTTCACACTAATATTATAAATGCGAAAGTTTGTGTGTGTGTATGTTTGTTACTCTTTCACGCAGAAACGGCTGGACGGATTTGGATGAAATTTAGAATGGATATAGCTAATACCCCAATTTAACATAGGTTACTTTTTATCCCGGAAAAAACCATGTCGTCATACCGAATAACACGCGGGCGGAGCCGCGGGCAAAAGCTAGTAAATATATAAATCGTCACGATATGAATCCCCGCAGAGTCCCGGGGATCCCCCGTGTCAGAGGTGTTCGGAATATGAACTGTAAAATGCAAGTCACAGTCCATACTCAGTACACCCGCGATTCACTGACGATTATTACGTCCCAACGTGATGAGTGGTATCACCGTAATTCGGGTACAAATACACGCTTTTTTAGGTCATGCAGGTTTTCCTTCATCGTTCAGCAAAGTGGTAAGTAAGAATAAATACTATGCACATAAATTCCGAAAAACTCATTCTCAAACTTAAAACGCATGCCCAACCGGGGATTGAACATGGGTCTCAAGATTGAGAGGCCAGCGTTCTACCCCTGAGCTACTACTGCTTTATTAAATATTTATGTCAAAAATATTTTATTTTTAGTACTTTGACTATTCATCCTCAGCTCTAATATCGGATGCTTCAAAATAATAAGGAAAACCATCGCGATTCTCCTTGTCTTTTACATTAAACAGTAAAAAGTACGGGAAAAGTCTTTGAGGTGAATTCCTTTTTGAGCATCAAAGAAATATGTTAATGCTAAGAAATACAATTACCTGTGAGACTTCACATAAAAAGTTATGTTTTTTCTTCAGAAGTTGTATTTTGAAATGCTATTGGTAACTAAATTGAGCAGAATTTGTTATCTTGTTTTATGTAAGATTATGTTTACCAACTTTCCAAAAGAACAATTTATGTTCACTCTCAAAATTTGAAATAGAAACAAGCGGAAAATTATTAAAAAATGTACCTAATCAAAATCAAGTGAAAAAAATTTTCCAGTCTTCTTGTAATTTTATATCTTGCAATAATTAAAAACAAAATATATTTTCAAGATGCAATAAGCTATTCTTAGTTTTTATGATGACTGTTGAAAGGAATCGGTTCGAAAGCACTTAAAAAATCCTCAATTATTTTGTTAATCATACTCTCACGTTTCTCCAGAACCATGCTCAAAAATGAACATCCCAGTTTTATTTCACATAATGAGACTAATTACAAGAAAACAGCTACCCAAACGCAGAGTCGGGAACGCAAATTACTATATCTCGGAGAAAACCAGGGTGAAATGGATGTAGCAAATTATGATAATGCAATATGATAATGTAGATAACGACTCCTTACGGCGTAACTTAGAGGGCAGATGGTGACAATTGAGCATTAGACACCCTGGCCAATCCTCTTTCCTTTTTCTGCTCAATTAATTTCATTATTTAAAGTAAAATGAATTATAATAAGCGCGGCAATGCTTTGAAAATTGTCTCCGAGAATTTTTTTGTGGTTACACGGTTTGTTACACTCCTTTTGATATCGTAATCGCGATTTTACTTTGTTTATTAGAGCGTTAAATCTGAGAAGCTTTGATAATTAAATATTTTTGGCTTTACGGCTTTAAGTATTTTTTGGATTCACAAATGAAGGGTAGAAGAAAAGAAGGACAAGAATGAACCATATATACAATTCACTAGTGAATAAGTAAACATTTAAGGGAACAAAACAAAAACTGTTAATATGGTGCTAATTTTGTTTTATTAAAATTATATGGAAAAATGGCCAGATTGCCTATCCAATTGTCGTTGTTCTCTAAATAAGGTTGCTGCCTGTTAAAAACTGGACGCATTTTATGGAAAGAAATATATAATCTGTAAAAATCTGTAAGAAATTATATATTTAATATTGCAGCAATAAAAATATCACCAAAACATTTAAAGTCTACGAGTGTAGGAGTATTGTCATAACAATCATATCCTGAATTAATTGGCTGATTCGGCAAAAACAATGATAAGCCTTCTTTCTATTCTAATAAACCCCGACAACATGACAGCAAAAACACGTGACAAAAACTCGGAAAATCGCAAAAACTACCCAGAAATGTCAGCAGTGAATCTTTACATGTTAACAAAACAGGGTCTCGACGATTTGTCAAAGTCCACGCGACTATTCGAGGGTTAAATAAATGCGCTTGCAACGTGACAAAAGTGCTACATGCGTATATTTTTATGCAGACACGTAGAGTGAAGTGTAAAAATATAGTCGCTTAAATTGGTTTAGATAGATCTCTTGGAATCTATACTTGGAAATGAATACTATCTATCATCATCATTATGTCAGCAGGTTTCTGCACACTCTGGGACTTGGAAAAATATTATTATTATGTACCTTAGATATATAATTCGGTTTGATAAAATTGTTTTTAGTAGAATATAATTATCTGAAAAATAATGTATAGAAATAAGTTTGAATGTACAATACAACATAACTGACAATCTATTTAGAATTGTAATATATTATTAACCTTTACAATATTCATGTAAGGGAATTACGATTCTAAATAGATTGTCAGTTAAATCAGGAATAATTTGACAGGTTAATAGTATGACATAATTTAAGCGTAAAAAGGAATTCATACATTTTTACCACCTTAGCCGTGCCGTCGCCGTCGCCGTTGCCGGTGCCGGTGCCGTTGGATTGCCGGTAAGTGGAAAAGGGGCCAATCGCACACTTATAAGAGGGCTATACATGCTGGTGACCATGAAAGTCGACATTAGTGGCTGGTAAAAAATATGTGATAAACTACAGAATATAATGTAATGATGTGCCTTGATTAGAATTTTAAATTTTCTTTAAAATCTTTGACTAAGTGACACCTATTCTCGTGTAGCAAATATTAGATTTAGAGCTGCCATAACCTAAAACTTTTTATAGCAAAATAGGCTTTAACGCAGATGGATAAAAGTTAAATGAGCTTGTATTTTAGGTTTTTCAACTCGTGTGATTTGCTGCACGAGAATAGGTTACAATATGTACCAAACCTAGGTCTAATTTAAAACGAATATCCAGTTTAATTAATTAGGTATGCAAAGAAACAAATTGAAACTTAGTCAAATTGAAGATATTATAACAAAAATAATTTCCTTTGATTATTTTAGAAGAATTTTAGTTACGATAATTGTAATGAATTATTTAGTTACATATTTGTGCGTTTGAGAGATTAATACGGGTATTAACAGTTACAGCTCACTAGTGAGTACTCGGCTTTACGTGAGCTTAGTAAGAATGTCAAAGTTAAGGGGGAACGTTTCGAGCAGCTCAGTGCAAAATGCACAACTTATGATTGTACTTCTTACTATTGCATAAAAAGTAGTAAATAAATGTGATATATGGCATTTCGCGACCATTGTTTCGTATCAATTAGGCTTTTCTATCAAAATTTTGTAATTTTATGTATTACGTTGTAAATGAATGGGCATACAAACTTAAAATACGCTTTTAAGTTTGTATACCCCTTCATTTACAACGTAATGCATAAAATCACGCAATTCTGCTAAAAACCCCTGATAGTTATTCATCAATAGTCGCCAAATAAGATGAAACTATTTTATTTCATACATTTTATTTTAAAATAAGGTAAACAAACCGTTGTTATGCACTTTTCACTGAGCTCGAAACGTTACCCCTTAAGGCCAAGCTTCTTTACATCATGCTGAACAACTTTTTTTCACAAACATACCCGCGGATTAAATAGAAGCAGCCGACTATATCAGAGATACAACGTAAATTTTATTAAATTGGATGCTTCTTTTTTCGCCTCTTTACTCAATCACAGATGAAGTAATCAATGGCAACCATAGAGGTCACAATAATATAATCTGTGATGGCAGCGCATTCGCTTACGAGGCCATTAAAAAAACGATCATATAAACAACCTATCATGAATAATATCTAATAAGAAATAATTCACGATTAAAAACGTAATACTCTTTAATCTGACATAAAATTTACCTTCGTATAAAAATCTCAAATTACCATGATTTTTTTCATAGCTTTTGGTTCATTAGTTTCGGAAATAATGGGGGGTGACATGCATTTTTTTGTGTTTTTTCAAAGATTGCTCGCAATCGGTACCGTAGTAAATAAAAAGTTTATACTTTTATAATCAGCTCTTTAATCTCTAGAATTTGATACCCATATTGTATTTTTTATAATATATATTATCAACTTTGTTTACATCGCTATAGTTTTCCTGTAATTGGCCAGTTATGGCCTATAATCATCATTTTTAGGGTTCCGTACTCAAAGGTTAACCAACGGGACCCTATGACTAAGGCTCCGCTGTCCATAATTATGTCTGTCTGTCTGTCTGTTCGTCTGTCACCAGGCTGTATCTCATGAACCGTGATAGTTATACAGTTGAAATTTTCACAGATAATGTATTTCTGTTGCCGCTTTAACAAAAAATACTAAAACTAGCCAAGTGCGAGTCGAACCTGCGCACTTTCATACAACAGACATGATTTTTTTGCTGTTTTTATAGATAATAATGCATGATCCGTGATAGTTAGACAGTTGAAATTTTCACAGATGATGTACTTTAAGTCTTTATCTTTAACGATGCTAAAGTTATAAGGCTGTAACACACGGATGGATGGACAACAGAGTCTCACCAATTAAAGGTTTCTTTTACCTTTCAGGTATTACGGAACCCTAATTTACGTTTCAGGTACTATGCAAACCTAAAGTATAGTTTTCTATCGCGCAATAAGAAACGTTTTTCTTAAGGAAACAAAAAAACTAAATTTTTTATGCATTTGTATATAATTTTATAATTACAAGAAACCAAATTATAATAACCCCTATTATAACTTCATGGCTTACAGTATCATATAAATTAGTTCATGGAGTGAAATAATACAGCAATATACATTTACTATTAAAATCAGTGTGGACAAAGTCACGGGAAAAAACCAGTTAGTAATATAAAATACGCAAATAAACAATTTTCTAGTCCTTCATGACACCAATAACAAGTCCTAACGGTGACTCCCGACGATCCATCAAACGTTTTGAGCTCTCCACCCCGCGTAGGGGACTATCTGCGTATATTAACTAAACTTTAAAAATTATCCCCGGGGGTTGTCAGAGGTGTTTCCAAGTATAAAGTGTGAAATGCAAGTCACAGTCTTCACTTGGTGCACCGGCTCTTCACCGACGACTATTATTTTTTCAACTTTCGTACTGTTAGAAACATTATTTAAAATCCTTTTTTTCTTTTAAGAAATGATGTTGCATAAAAATCTACTATTTCGATTTACTTTTTTAAAGTCACAGCAGAGTTTCAAAAAGTACGTAAACATTTTCCAAAAAATATTTAATAATATAGATAATAGAGCTTCTTGTACATTAAATCGACATCTCGACCAGTCTCGCGATAAAAGCAACAAGACACTTTAATTTTATTTATTTTTAGTGCAGTTGAAAGAAAACTAGATTCCTGATTTGTCACGTGAAATGCCTTTCCTCTCGAATTACTAAATGCTTTTTGAATTGAAAATTGTGAATATCCCATTGATGAACTTGGTTCATCAATAGAATATATCCACACAAAAATGGCGTTAATTTTAGACTCTCTGAATAGAGGAATTTTATAATGCGATCAACAACGTGATTATTAAACATCCTCTCTGTTCGCCTGCATAACATACTGCATAAAAAGTGAATAATAATTAACACAAAGAGTTTGAGAAGATTCATATGAACTTTAAAATAAATAACAACGTACATATCATATTGTAGTTTTCCACAAATAATTCCACCAACATCAATGCAGAGCTAACTTATAACCAGACCGATCTCTGATAAGGAAAACAATGAGCCAAAAATCACAGAGCGATTAATTATTTTTGCTTTCAGCGTAAGAAGTAGTAGTTGGCCAAGTAAATAACTATTATTTAGCTTCTTAGATAAAATTGTAATAGAGTAAAACGTCACACGATAAAACCCAAGAATAAGGCCCCGGGGCTGATATCAAAATGTAGTTGCCATTGTCCCGTTTGATAAATATGAGCTGTGACGTTGACAAATGGTTGCGTAAAGAAACGCCGCCGTTCCAAAGTCACGGCGTTCAGTCAATTGCTACTAAAATATTTGTTAAATTAACTGAAGAGTGATGGTTTTGGGAGAAAATTTCACTATTGATTTTAGAGCTGCGGTATTGTTTGAATCCACAGTATTGTTTGTACTTTGCTTGAAGATGAATGTCTTTGTAAGTCCTTTTCGCCATCTTGAAATTTACAATTTTGCAATATGTTTCAAAAGGTTATTATTATAGTGGGTTTATAGAAAACAGGGAGTCTTTTTCTCTTTTCGTAGTTTACGAATCTCGAAAATACATACACCTGTGTAAAGTAATGCTTTTTTGTAATAATACATAAATTATTTTCATTCAATTTGGAAAAAATTGGTTTAAGGGCACTTATATTTAATAACTAATAGTTTGTAATAATAAAATTTAACTCTTGTTAAAATTGTATTCAAGTTACTTATTAAAATGGTACAAAACCCTCAGTTTTTGTTATCAATTTGTTTTAAAATAATATGACCAATAAAATAAACTAAGGGCCAAACTAGAAATAAACCACGTAGCAGCTGTTTCTGACGAAAATGTCGAAGATTTCCAAACGTACCCTCTGAACGAAACTTTCCTAATATATTGTTAGGTACTTCTATGATTAATGTTATGGTTACTCACAATGTTTATGCTCTGAGCCTCAAATAGGAAATATTTTTATAAAATACTAGCGATAGTGTTGCATGACTATAGATAGTCGATATATCAATAGTTGTCCTTGGAAAAAAGTAACAATATCGATTGTGCTATCGATGGTATCGATTATACCGATAATATTGATACTATTAAAAGCTGAAATTTAGTAATACCGTCGATAGAATCGATACTATCGATTATATGTTAGCAATACTATCGATACTATCGATAGTATTATTTACGTTAATCAATGAAACTGTCGATTGTATCGATACTATTAAAAGTATCGATTGTTTTGGTCCATCGATAATCCAATAAATTTCGATAGTATTAAGGACTTAAAATGAACACCTTAAATGGTACATAATCATATAATGTATCACATCGTGATTTGATAATCCACTTTTAAAGTTTACAAGATAGATACGCACAATGATTAACAAGTTTTTCAAACAAATCTTCGCTCGATCTTAGCTGGCAAGAGTTGCCAGATTACAGTTCTCAAAATCTTTCTTATTTTGTTACTAAACCAATTGAACTTTAATAAGACCTAAATATTATTATGCTTACCGCGTTGACAAACAAAGCAATTAGACAAAGCAATAGTATTGTGTTTTCATGGACTATCGATGGAGCAAAACAACCGATACTTTCAACAGTATCGATAGTTTAATTGATTAACGTAAATTATACAATTGATAGTATCGATAGTTCCGATAGTATTGCTAACATTTAATCGATAGTATCGGTACTATCGATGATATTGCCTGAGTAGGGTGTAGTAGTTTGTTGATAGTTGAGATTGTCGGCACTTGGTGGAATTTATCAAACATTGTTGTGATGAAAAAACACTTGCACGGACATCTAGCAACAGAAACATTGTTTTAAAAAATAATTATGTATTATTAGTTAATTAAAAAGCCCCTGATGATGCTTATATAATGAAACCGGTTGGGTAGTGTAGTATTAAATATTATCTGTGGAAAAGTACAAGTGTTTTTTCATCACAACAATGTGTAGTAGTTTGGGCTATCGATATAATCGATACCATCGATAGCACAATCGATATTGTGACTTTTTCCAAGGTCACAATAGTATCGATAGCCTATCGATAGACTATCGATTTCCATGCAACACTAACTAACGACCCTTCCTGGCTTTGCGCGGGGTCGAATCAATAATTATACAATTTTTACGCAAAGAAGCACGATTTTTTTATCTGAACTAAATGCATAGAATTATTTATTCTTTGAACATATTTTAATCCATTCAATTATTTAAGGGTTAATACCATACCAATTTTTCCGGTTTATAAAGAGTTGTTCTATAGAGTAAATGTAAACGTGTTATATGTATGTATGTGGTGACCAGATCATAGAATTTCACAACATATACATGTTAACCCTTTTTGTGAAACGTTCTAAGTCATAGCGAAAACCGCATTAATTCATTTTGAAGTTCAGATGTTATAAGCAAGTACAAAGACAAACGCAAATTGCAACTTTGTTGTTTAAATTACTTTCTGTAGACGTGAAAAACATTCTATATTATAGTCAAAACAATATTGATATTGACTTTAAAGTTAAGAAGTTGTAAGCGAATACACAGACAAATGCAGATGGCAACTTTGTTTTATAATTTCTATAGACGTAAAACGTTTTAAGTGATGGTAAAAACCGATTTGATATCCACTTTGAAGTTTAGAAGTTACTTATAAACGAATAAACAGACAAAGCAGATTGCAACTTTGTTTTCTAGTATTTAATAAAAGAAAAGAGATTATAGGGAAGGGATCTACATAAGTTCATGTTTCTTTTTTTTTTTTTTTTTTTTTATTTATTAACTTTACATTAAATATTTAAATGGACCAGTGCTGCTGTAAGATCACATGTGATCTATCCCAGCATCACAATAACAATGTAACAATATTGTTTGAATTTTCAACTACAACCTTTATATTTTTTGTGAAGGCTTTTTCCTACAAAAGGTTTCGATATACCTGCTATAGAAATACAGAATATGTCAGTAACCATTCCTTAATTAAATAATAAGTGAAGGTAAAGAGTTAAATATATTTTATTTTCTTTAAAGCAGTATTTACGAAGCTATTGTTTTGTTTTTGTGCTTAGCACGTTTCGACATGATCATTGTGTACATTTTTAACGGCTCGTCGTAATGTTAGTTTAATTTCCTGAATTTCTGTATCCCTTGAGAATGGTGTATTAACCGAAACCGGTCGAGATTAACGTGTAAACCTTAAAATTAAAACCAGTGAAACAAGTACAAGTTAATTTAATTGTGATAAGGGTTAATAAAAATACAATTTTTTTTTTTTTTTTTTAGTATTTTTTATTTTCAAAATCTTAACCTAGGTACATAATATGCACAATCAACAAAAACCCGCAGGGTTTATCAGTGATTGTGGAGGCCGGTACTAATTGATGTTGTGTTTATATAGGTAGAAACAATAACTATTTCGATGTTTCGAGTTTTTAAGCTTATGTTTTATAATTTGTACGCGCTCTTAATTTCTTTATTGCTTTCTAGAACCAGTTTGCCGTGGATCTAGCCTAATGCATCACATATCCTCGCATATAAGTGGCCCTAAAGTTTGATTTGCAGGTGATTAAATAAGAGTGGCGAAATCTAGGAAAGACTTATGTCCAGGAAGCGACGAACTCAAACTGATGGATGGATGGATGGAAATAAAAGTAGGAACAGCTCAGTAAGATGTCACAGTTGACTCTCAATTTGGAGACCCGAGTTCGAATCCTGTTGATCAGCATACGATAGTGAGTTTTTCGCACTTGATGTGTATGTGTAAGTTCGCAGCATCCAAAATCTGGAATGATTTACCACCATCGCTACAAGTACATATGTCTTATTTAACATTTAAAAATAAACTTAAAACAATCCTAATAGATAAACAAATAACTGCAGCAAATAACATGTATATTTTAAAAAAGTCAAAAAGAGTAAATTATATAAGTGTTTTTTCATTCGGACCCGCGTTTTTAATTTTTAATTTAACCCAAATCCTCCTTTAAAATAAGATTTTAGAGTTCATTAATTTATGTGGTTTATCTTATAGGTATATCTAATTAATTACATACACAAGTAAATATACATACACTGGTAAATATACATACACTAGTAAATATACATTAATTACATATTTATTAACACCAAATTAAAACGGATAAATATACAAATTATAAGCAATTATTGCATTGTACATATTTTAATTATTATTCAGGGAAATAGTATTGCATAGCAGATAAAGTAATAGACTCCTACTCCTACGCGTCACTATGTAATGTCTGCTACTTTAAATTTAAATATGATGTATATGGAACATGCTGAAAAACAGCGCCGTTCAGATGAAAATTGTGTCTTTTTATCTGATGGCAAATGCTGAGCATGCCACCATTTGCCAGAACTTCGAATTTTCCAGAAAAGAATAATATTTTAGGAAAAGCATATACAATATAAAACTTTATTCATAAGATTTCATTTTAACTATTTATTTTATTTTTTGTTGTACTAATTTAACACGATAATGATGTCTATTTTGTTATTTATAGGTATAAGTTTAAATAGGTACTTTTATGTTATTGTGTATCGCGTGTTTTGTTTTATTTTTATTTATTTTTTTAATTAAGTTCTGTAAAAATTTTTACTTTTTTGTGTTCTGGCAATAAATATAATTTTCTTTCTTTTCTTTCTTTCTTCTTTCTATAGTATTTGTGTACGAAGCAAGTGGAAGTGTGGACTGTAACTTGTATTTCACAGTTCACACTCGGGAACACGTCTAACACCCCCTCGGTAATTCATGTCTTGAAGATATATATGTTGTATTTCTAGAAAGTTGCTGAACGGTTAGAAGGAAAAGGCTGTGAGATGAAATCTGCATAGGGCTAAAATCGTTTATTTATGCCCGAAGCACGGATATATGGGTCCGCGCATTATCACGTTGGGACATAAAGTGATCGGTCAAATAGGGTTACGAAATTGTAGAAAACACGCTTGGAAAAACATTGACAAGGGCATATTTTTCGTGACAATGTGTTTGTAAATTAAAAGAAAGGCGGGAACAAAATTTTAATTCGTGTTCATAATCCTCAGTCGATAATCAACTTTATATCCATTTTTCATAGCATCGATATTCAAAGCCCTGGTTATTTCCCTTATTTTATCAATGACTTCATGGAGAGTCAAATTATGGAGCGTTCGTTTTGTCTCTCTGGCGGGCATCCTGGCATTGTCTTTTTCTTTAAGAGCCTTCTTAATATACGTTGGTATATCATCTGTGAAAAAAAAAATCTTTGATTTTGAATCATGCAGCTACATTTTTACTGGAGACAACAAATAAAAAATGCTCGCTGTTCCCATTTACAATTTTGCAAATAGTTGTATCTGGACCAGTAACATACACAAAAAAACTGATTTTGTGCTCACTTAGACTACACCAGAATGACATACCGGAGAAATTAGATAGGTTGTTTGAATAACAAAAGTTGCGAAATATATTTTTTTAATTAAAAACCATAGAACGTGCTACTTATACATATCTATTACAGAAATTTTATGAGAGGTTCAAGGTTCTAATTTAAGAAAATATCGCTAAGCCATACGTATGCATTGAATCCATCGATGAGTCATCGAAGATTGAATCAGCCAAACACATCGCTGTCATTACTTTTTACTTGAAATGCTCAAATTTAATATCCTGTGTCCTGGGGTTTAATAGATATATTTCAGATGTTTCGTAGTTTTAATTGAATATTTTTTTTATAAAAACTTTCCAAGAATCACCCATCTGCCTTTACATTGTTTTGCATGTGCAAAATTTACGATAGCGCTACAACCTACCAAGGCTTTAGTCGGTAGCTAAGTTGGGGTCTAGACTCTTCATAAGGAGAAAAATGTTCATTTCCTACCTTAATATGTACACGTCAACAGGATATGTATCACGTTGAGACGGAACAATCATGGAAAAACATTTTATGAAGAAGTATTTAAAACTTTTCTGCTCACCTATGGTTACAAGGAATACGCATAGATAAAAGATGTTAATTTATTTTACTACTCGTAGGTGCAATATATTTCTTTTAATAATTGGAAAGCATAAAAGAACATAACTCACTAAAACCATTATTCCAACCCGTAAAATCAAATGTCGATAACACATACGAAGCACAGAATAAAACTAAACTGAGAGTCGCGTGCATAGCCGTTACTCTTTCACAGATTACAGACTTGCCGGTAGGTATGAAGCGGATTTCATGAGCATGCTTTTTAAGGTACCGTACTGAAAGGTAAAAAAGGAACCATTATTTATTTATTTAGTTTTAAGAACAGCAATAGCGAACACGGTAAATATAACAATAAAAATAAAAGCAGTAAATAGGGCCAGTAACAGCTGTTCCCAATTAAACAATTTAATTGTGGTAAAGACTTGTCCGTCCGTCCGTCTGTGTGTATGTATGTCACAACTTCTTTTGATCCGATCAAGTATGACTTAAAATTTGAGAATTATCATAATTGCTTAAAATTTTCGGTAGCAAAACATTCTGAAAGTACAGCGTGGTATTAAATTGTTACTAATAACAAGCTGATTGTTATAATAATTATTTTCATTATTACCTGTACTTGACATCTTCATTGCTTTAATTTTTTTTTATATACATATATTCTATTTACTTGTGAAAATGTAGACATTTAATAATTTCAGTTTACCTATTAATATGTGATTTATTTACTTTTTATTTTATTTTTATGAATCGATTTTACTGTGTGTTTTATAAAATGATTTGTGTGCCAGGTGTGGCTTTAATGTACAAATAAATAATATGATTATGATTATGATTATGATTATAAAAACGATATATTTTATCTAAAACAAAACTTCTTATGAAAGGATTACAGATACAATAAAAGATTTCCATGTGTTTTTTATAAATGTTGTAAAAATCAGTTATTATAAAAGGCACGAAATTTTGTATCCTTTACAAATTCTAAAGTAGATAAAGATAGGTTGAGCTGACTTCCACTTGAACGATTATTTTATTTCATTAGTAGACTATGAAGAACTGTGTAAAATTGCCATTCGTAACTCAATAATAAAGACAAACTGGGATAGTTTAATTGATATTTGGTATGAAGATAGATAAATAGTTATAAAGATAGCCACGAAAAATCCTAGATAGAGTCATGTTTTCAAAATAATTAGAGTCGGGTCTAAAATAAAGCATACAGCTTCAAGCAGAGAACGGTAATCGTCAACGGAACCTGGACGAAGTGTGCGACATACACTTTATGGCTCACACACTCCCGGGATACTCTCGTCACGAAGGAGACCAACCCATATGAGTAAAGGAGATGGACTCTATTGCATTTCGTTTTACTCATATAGCTTTGCCTCGCTTCATGGCGACAGGCTCACGAGAGTCTACCTGAACTATTATTACAGACGTTTTTGTAAAATCAAACTACACAATATCACATCATCATAAAGATAGTTATGCTTGTTTTACCCTCGGAAATGCAAAACGACATGATGAACAGCTGCCAGCAATCCGAAAACGAATCCCTGTAAATTCGTCGGTTGAACAAAATTGAATCAACTGCAACGTTTATCGGAGAAAAATAGAAGCCTATGAAGTGCGATAACGAATCTACTACCTTTTTCACTTGAAACCAGTGAATGTTGAAACTCAAAACATTAAAGGAACCACAAACCATCGACTAGAGCAAATATCAAGTAATGTGCACATTTCGGAAAGGTCAGATGTAATCAAATTAAAAAGCATTTATAAAACTCCAGAAAAACAATATCAGACGCCATTTAACTTTGAAATTCAACGCCCACGCTTCGTAATACCTATTTACGAAACTCGTTAGGAGCGAAAAGCAGGGCACCTACACGAAAATACCTTACAACGCGAGGTTACAAGAGTAAACAAAAAGTCAAAGAAGTGAATTTTGTATCCAGTTTGATAGGTTCTGTTGGTGTATGTTAATAATTTCACAAAAAACAATGAAATCCTTCAAAGCAGACATAAAAAAATTGTAGATTAAAATAAATAAAATAAAATGAAGTGAAGATTTAATGTTTGTATTAAACTACTTACAATAATGAAGTTTAATTCTCATTATTTATTATTAAATTTATAAGACAGTAAAACACACATAATCGCTCAATATATATTTTGGACGGCTATCCATCTCTCTGGTCATCAGCTTGGCTGGATCGACTATTGCTGGACATAGGCCTTTGCAGGCGGGTTAGTGAGCACGCCGCCAAAACCGTCGCACCAGCGACGCCGCTGAGGATAAATATACCGCCATCAATCGCTCCCAGGCCCATGTCCTCAGCTACTATACCTGGTTGTGCCTGTTTGAGCGCTGTTATCTTACTCTTTCCATACTAACACCGAAGTGGTTTGCAAGTAAGATTTTCAATGTCGAGCCCAACGTCAGCTCTACCATCTATGGGCCCAGCGTCAGTCAAATAAATAATAAATTATTTGATAAACGGATCTTAAAAATATTAAGATAATAAGTCAATAACTCATGAAAACAAAAATAATTGTTCCATTGAAAAGTTAAATACCCACTCGAGCAAAATGTATGAAACAGATTGTTTTTATTGTGATTTGATAATAAAAGTTGTTCGTATGGACAAGAGCATTCACCAGTTTTCGTTTGGAATTATATATAATCAAACTAGCTTTTGCCTGCGGCTCCGCCCGCGTTAAGTTAAGTTAAGTCAGGGTATAAGCTATATCCATTCTAAATTTCATCCAAATCCGTCCAGCCGTTTTAGCGTGAAAGAGTAACAAACACACACACACACACACACACACACACTAACTTTTCGCATTAGTGTGATTAATTTGATATAATAATTTTTTGGCATATCAGTGAAGCACAGAATGAAGCAGGTTTTGAAGCAAAAGAAATTGGTATAGTTAACCGCCACTAGAAAGTATAAATCCTGTTCAACGCCCCTCATTTTCAAAGAAACGCGCTCATCTCATATCTAAAAAAACTCGAAATAGTAAAAAAAAGGTTAAATTTTCCAAAAAAGCTATTTTGACAACAGATCGTCAATTTTTTCGTAAAAAAAAACATTGTAATTTTTTATTTTAGTTTATTGTAGCGTTAAGGAGAAGATATTGAGAAATAAAAATATGTATGTAGTTGATTTTTTTGTCATATAGGTGTAAATTTTTTTAGCTTTTACAGTGGTGGTCACGTAATTAAAGACACCTCCTAATTGACCACAAAAAGCCTAGTTATGGTACTACCGTTTGCTTAAATAGGTATATAATCTAGAGTAATTGATATTAAACCATACGTGACATTGTATTCTTAAAATGTGGGACAAAAAAATTGATGTTTTCGTTAGTAGTTTAGCCACAGAGCACTCTGGGAAAGTGACACAAACTTTTTTAACTTATTTGTAGCTGGCCAGCTAATTAAAGACACTCCATTTGCTTAGAATAAATAAAAAAAATGTTGTTATTGAAATTATCTTTATTACACAAAATTCCCAACAAATTTATAAAACATTCCGGTACGTATCAATATTTGGTCGCATGTCCTTTGGCAGAAATTACAACACGACATCTCTTGGGCATGGAAGCGATCAATTTTGTACAAGCTCCTACCGGAATTTGCTCCCATGCTTCTGTAAAGGCTGTGTAAAGTTGATCGACGTTCGATGTCCGCTTTGTCGCTACTGTCTTCTTCACCTGGTACCACAAATTTTCTATGGGATTTAAAACCGGGCTGTACGGGGGCCAATCCAAAACTGTCACGGACTGGTTCCTTAAGAAGTCTTTTACTATTTTTGCAGTGTGTTTCGGATCATTATCTTGTAGGAAAGTCCAAATGACCGGTAAATTTTGCTCGGCGTAGGGCAGCATGGCTTTTTCAAAAATATTCTTGTACTGGAATTTATCCATGTTGCGTTCTATTTTCCTGACAGGTCCTACACCGAGTCCTGAAAAGCAGCCCCACACTTTGATATTTCCGCCCCCATGTTTGACTACTTTCTTGGTATACTTTGGATCCATTTCTGTGTTTGGAGGGCGTCTAACATATTGTTTTCCATCAGAATTAATCATATTAATTTTTGTTTCATCAGAAAAGAGCACTTGATTCCACTCTCGTTCAGTCCAGTGTTGATATTTTTTAGCAAACGCTAATCTTGCCTTAACATTTTGCTTTTTCAAAAGTGGCACTTTTCGAGAGACTCTTCCGTACAAGTTTGCCTCACATAGTCTCCGTCTAATTGTTCTTGCAGACACACCCTTTGACCCCTCTGCACTAAACAACAACGAAAGTATCAGTTCTGATCCCTTGAACGGATCTTTTTTTGCCAACAACACCATCTTAGAGTCTTCCCGCACAGAAGTTTTCCTTGGTCTCGGTTTTCTAGGTACGTTTTCGGTCGTGTTAAACTTCTTGGTATGTTTTATAGCATTCACAACCATGTCCTTAGAACAGTTCAAGTGGTTTGCTATTTTTCTGTACGACCAGCCTTTGGTTCGAAAGTTCAAAATAATCTTTCTAGTGGTCGAATCGCAACTCTTGTTTTTTCCCATATTGATTGGATTAAAACGTATTAATTTTAATGAAAAATGTTACGTTTTTTCAGAAATATCGACGTTTCATGAAAATACGCGGCAAAACAAAGAAAAAGAGAATTTAGTTCTTTTTTAAATTCAGAACACAACTTTTATTGTCTTTAATTAGCTGGCCAGCTACAAATAAGTTAAAAAAGTTTGTGTTACTTTCCCAGAGTGCTCTGTGGCTAAACTACTAACGAACACGTAAATATTTTGTCCCACATTTTAAGAATACAATGTCACGTATGGTTTAATACCAATTACTCTAGATTAAATACCTATTTAAGCAAACGGTAGTACCATAACTAGACTTTTTGTGGTCAATTAAGAGGTGTCTTTAATTACGTGACCACCACTGTAAATAACCATCCTTTAGTAAAAATTACCAGTTTAGTGTGTTTTGAAAATAGTATACTATGTTTTCTGGATAAACATTTTACAGAACCAAAGACCAAAATATAAAACAATATGTATGTTGGCCTATGAAAAAAAAAATAACAATATTAAAACTAATTTTTCAGTCCACACGTTAAGTAAGATTAATTTGAAATTTAATCTGTAACAAAATTACTTATTCATACTTTAATTTTCTTGGACCTAAAATGTTTCGACACGATTTCCAAAACTAAATCGGTTCATCAGTAACAGATGTGTTTCGTTAACAGGGTCTCCTATTCCGAGAGAACCCTTAAAGGGTAAGTAAAGCCAGGTAAATGTATTCCAAATGTACCAGAATCGATTTCGTTTAAGCTAATCGTATGCTCGACCGTTTCCCGGGCTCGGGTAGGATTGCGATGCTAAATGTTTGTCTTTGGAAAGATCCTTTTTGGGTTTGGGGCTATGAAACTTTAGGATCTTGAGATAAACCAATTTTAAGCAATCAAATTAAAAAAAAAACAGCTGTAGTTCAGATGGTAAGCCACAGACTCTAGGTCTAGACTCTGGTTCGAATCCTGCCGATTAGCGCACCAATGAATTTTTCGGAATTTATGCGAACCGTAATAGTGTTAGCTATCACTTCCGAACTGAATGGTGAAGGAAAACTATGGAGATAAAAAAGCATGTATTTCTTGTTTGTAGTTTTGACTGTTAGATGACGCTACGTGTATGTACATCATAATACCCCGAACAAGCGATGTACGCATGTACACAGTCACGTGAAAGAAGATCGTCGCGGGCAAAAACTTGTATAAAATCAAGTCCATTATTAGAAATCTTTAACGACTTCGCCAATACAGTTTAAATTGGATAAGATCGAAAATAAACGAAATGCAGAAATAAGAATAAATACAGACGTAACGCAAATTAATTTTTTTTTGTAATAAAAATGTCTTTAACATTACAAAACCAAAATAAAACCTTTTGACAGTCAGAATTTCGTTTCAAAATTGAATAAATATGTGAATAAAATTTAGTTAAGCAAAGAAAATCGGAAAAATTAATTTCAAAATATAAAAACTTTGTGGCCCTCAATATCTTGATACGAGTTACATTTATTCCAAGTAGCAACCTGTTTTTCTCGGTAAAGTGTTTTATGCATATTCTTGTCCATTTAAAATAATATTAGACGAATACCTATACTTTAGCAAGTAAAATCCAGTCTATTTAAAAAAATACAACGTTAAATAAATAAACTACAGCTTGATAAAAAATATTCTTAAACTTAGCATTATAAGTAAAAATTAATATAACGATTATTACGTCAAAAAACGACAAACGATCTTCGAAGTTTTTGGTCTCCGAGCAACAGGTTTACCGCCTGCTTTGGAGTCTGCTGATAAGTTAGTGGGTAAATCATTGCTGATGTCAATACAAATACAGGGTAGCACGTTGAGATGGAGCAGTATAGGTAAAGTCTAAGCTTTAGGAGATGATTGAGAAATTTGCTCAAAGGACTCTCGTCATCGATTTTGGGGAAAATGAAACCTTTTCGAAAAATGACATAGCATAGCCGAAAATTTAAGCTGTTTACTTTGCAAAAAAATACATCCCGAAATATGGCATCAATCATAATACTGCTAGTAAAAACTAAGAAAGTCTAAAGAGTGAAGAAACATTATGATGTGTCAAGTCAATGCAAATGCCTTTTTTATTTGCTTAGTATTCAATACTACATTTTTACTTGTAAAATTCATGATATTAGTTGTTTATGAAATGATCAACTATTGTAATATTGTACTTTTTACGAACAAATAGTTCAACTCTTCATGGTATGGACTCCGTTGACAGGTATTGTTTTTCTGGAAGACTCGTCTGATTCAACACCTAAAAGTAGATTTTCACGGGTTTTTATTTATTTTTCTAGCAAATCAGACCTTCTCAACAAAAATTAAAAACCTTAAGCAATATTAACATTGGAAACCTTTAAAGTATCCATTCATCCATCCGTCAGCCTGTTTCTTCCACTGCTGGCATAGGACTTCGCGGTCCTCCTGGAATAAATGCCCATACTCACACATGCAGGTGCAGGTGGGTGTGTTGGTGAGCGCGGTGCCGAAATTCTCACACCAATGACGCTGCTGCCCAGTCTGTTTTTTATAAGGCTCGGCAATTTGGGATGGATATACCGCCTTCAATCGGTCCCAGGCAGTGGTGGGCCACCTGGTTGTGCCTGTCTGCGAGCTGTCCTCCTACTCTCCCCCGAATAATTTCAGGAGGGTTTGCAATAAGATGGTGGTATCTCCACAGTCAAGCCCGGCACCAGCTCTACCACATCAACATATACCTTTTAGTATAGCTTCATGTATATTGGTCCCACCATGGCCTAAATCAAAAAACTACAGCATGTTTATTTAACTTAAATTTTACGTAGGTGAAGAATTTCAAGCCTTTTGAAAAAAAAACCTTTCAATGATTCCATACTAATTTCTGTACGTTTCAAATAATTATTAAATCGTTCGATAAAACCCTTAAAATAATAAATTTCCATTATGCATCTAAAAACAAGCTTAAAATATTACGAATTGAAATTAAATACATGAAATAAGTCTTTTATTTTATTCGAAACTTAATACTTCATTGTAAGACTTGGTTCCTACTACCAACACTATCGATTGATGCCATAATACAGGCTGTTTTTTTTTTGTAAAACAGGCAGTTTCGATTCCTGGCCAAGGGAAGTAATTTTTATAAAAGCTTTGAATGTCGTTTTTATTTTATCCAAAATAGATGACGAAAGTCCTTTGAGCTAATTTCTCTCATGATTTAGATGGCCCGCCCCATACGTAGTAACTAGTATAATAATCTGTGCGAAATACTTTATATTCTCTGTCTGTGCCCATACTGCCCCATTTAACGCGCTATTTAAAAAAGTATTTTTAGCTTAATCTGTAAGCTGGATATCAACTACGATCTAACTGTAATCTTTTGTATTTTTAGCTAAAATGAGAAAAAGAGGTATAAATAATTTATTGAACTTTTGTTTACTTTCGTTTTATTTTACTTTAGAAAATTTAATAGGCAAAAAACACACAGAAAATTTTGCATTTTATATTCTTGTAAGATTCTTTAAGAAATACTCGTAAATAACAAGAAAACCGATGTCAGCAGAACCCTCTTCTGTAAAATACAATCTACGTATTTCACTAACTACATTCAACTGTACAAAGATTGATTGCAGAACCCTAATAGTACGAGCGGAAGTTGGTTTCGTATGTTTGAAACTAGAAGTTAGGAATGGAAGATGAGATTTAAATTGGAGTAAGTTGGTGTTTAATAAGAACTTAAACAAAATAGTAAAAAAAAAACGTTTGTTTTAGTTCGTTTTTTTTTCATGCATGTTTGCAAGTAACATTTCCCAATGCTACTTTTTTATATCAATAAAGTTACACGTTACAACATAAAAAAAAAACTAAACAAAAATGACCCACCAATATAATTATTTTCTCATGTATCATGTGTTCTACAAATGTTTTTAAATACACCCTAAAATTATTGAGGCTACGTTCAAAGTTTTTTTTCTAAATTTCGTCTGAAGGTGGTCTACAATCGACCACAATATAAGTATAAGGTGACTTTTATTTATACACTCAAACTCTTACTGGAGGTATGGAGGCTTGGTAAGTGATCAGTAAAATGATCAGAATTTAACAAAAATGGTCATCAAACCTTGTTACTGAGCACTTACCAAGTCCTCAGTAAGAATTTGGCTGCATAAATTAATGTCATCGTATATGTAAATTCCGAGTTAAAACACTTTTTTTTATTGATATATAATAAATGTACATTTAAACATATTACATAATATATGTGTATCAAAGTCACCGAAATTATGTTTTTTTAAACACGAAAATATTTGAAAAGTCTTTATTTAACAAAAATATTAGCTTCACAACTTTCTACTTTTGGGTAACGTCAGATCCTGTGATGTGGGTCAAAATTTACACGCTCAAACCCCAAAAGTAAATAGATTTTTTATTTATTTTTCTTAGCAACACTTCATTATGTTTTAGGCAAGCTCTTCTGTTGTCTGGGCTATAGTTATAACTATATCTTTTTTAGGGTTTTTCCTTTAAAATATTGTCTTGTGTCCAGAAAGGCAAATTAGTTTTACTGTTTCCTTAGCCTATTTTCTTTATGGCAATTTATTGTATAAGTACGGAACAAAACAAACAAACAAAACAAAAGCGAGTCGAACTTGCGTGCTGATGGTTCTGTAAATAATTATTTTGACGTATTTTAGTGCTAGCATCATCTAAAACTTTGAAGTTACAGATAGACGTAGTTCCTTACGAAATTATTGATCTCTACATTGTTGATATGATATGAGTTTCACTTATGATGTTTAATGTTGGTACTTCTTTGTGCATCTCGTATAGAGGGACATGTTCGGAACTTTTAGATCCCTTGTGTCAACTGCTTGGGGATCGGAATAATAATATATCGAAATTACCTCGTAAGCGAATGCGCTGCCATCATCACTGATTATTATTATGATATCTATAGCCGCCATTGATTCCTACCCCTGTGTTTGAGGAAAGAGGCGACATAAGAAGTATCCACTTAAATTATTTACGGTTGTCTCTGACCGAAGCCGCTGCTATTTTGCCTCTTTTTGTGTTCAGAGGTGCAATTGTGTAAGCCGGTCAAGCAAACAAACCCGTTTGACAATTGAAATAGTACGTTTTTGGCTGTCAACAACAAAACAAGACCATTGTAATAATTTGACAGTCAAAAATGTACGATTTCAATTGTCAAACGGGCTAATTTGCTTATCTTTGCTTCTATCATAATTTTATCAGTTTAAGGAGCTTCAGAAGCTTAACTGCATTTAAAGATATTTTTGAATTGCTTTAAAGTTACTATATGAATAATTCATACGTGATATTATTACGAAATTTTGAAATAAAATGTGAAACTCATTGATTTAAGTCGTATATAATTGTGAGAATTAAAAACTTAAAAATTGTAATCTACAATAAGTTGATTCTTAAAATGCTTTAAAAAGCGAATATCAGAAAGGACAACGTTAAAATTTATACACCCATACGCGCAGTTAAATATTCCAACATAATAAAAACCTATAAGTTCCTATTTGATTTGTCATTAAAAAATATATATATATATTTCACTCTACCTGGCGACGCATCGAATTTTATTCTACCCAATTTGCTTTATCTTACTCTTACTAATATTATATAAAATATAATAACAGCTGACAGCTTCTTTCTTTTATTATTAAATATATATTACTAATATTATAAATGCGAAAGTTTGTGTGTGTGTGCGTTTGTTACTCTTTCACGCTGAAACAGCTGGACGGATTTGGGTGACATTTAGAATGGATATAGCTTATACCCTAACTTAACACATAGTATTTTATCCCGGAAAAAAGCATGTCGTTAAACCGAATATCACATGGGTGGAGCCGCGGGCAAAAGCTAGTATAATAATAAATTCTTTATTTCAGGCCACTAAAGGTCCATATCATAAAAACTAGGGATACATATTAAAACCATTATTTTAAATAAGTAACTAAAACTAACTTAAACTTGTGTGCTGATATATATTTTATTTCAAAGTTATTTCTGTTGAAATTTGGGCTTCGTCCAAACTCATCCCCAGTCTAAACTCACCTCATTCTCAGATATCTACCTACGTGGACCTATCGATAGCTAGAAGGTGCAAAAGTACAGTTGGTAAGGAAAGTGCTTAGATGATTTTTATTCAGTCGTTGTAGGCGGTACAAAATTAACAGTGGATAGGTAGGTAATATTAGTGTTTAACCAACATCTATTAAATATAATAAACATTATAGGTAATGTACGCTCGTTTAAAATAATCATTTGTTAATCCAACCTCGTTAAAATCGTAGTTCGTAAGTACAATAATTGAAACTTTCCCCTTAATAAATAAACTTTGGACAAAAAAATAATAACCGACTTCAAATATTATAGCAGACATTCACTAAATAGTTTAAAATTATTATATACTGAATGATGGTACCAAAATAACAATTTTGCCGACTTCTTTCTTCTTGATACAATATGTTGTCTAGGAGTCTGCGCATTCCCTATAGTAAGAACACAAAAACCAATATGGTTAATAAATGCCAGAGATATTTGCCTTAATATCGAGTGAATGCCCTCATCCGTTGAGGAGTTCTACTGCCTATCTCTGAAGACCATGATCAGATTACGACCAAACTAAAATGGGACCTACATAGAAGCAAATTATTTCAAACAAAAAAAACAATTCGGTCCAGATTTGCCAGAGTTTTGGAGTAACAAAACAAAAAAAAAATACTGTCGAATTGAGAACGTCTTCCTTTTTTGAAGTCGGTTAAAAATCACAGTCTGTTTAGATAATTATACAAACTAATTTAATAATAAACCAATATCATTTACAACTATTTAGTTGTATGGAAGCTGAGTAGGTAATTTTGTTAAATCATTAAAAAATAAGTTTAAGCCTGCCATAGTAAAAGTAATACTTTATATTATATATAACTTATAAGTATTTATTTTCTACATCGTGCACTTTTCCGACAAACTGTAGAAACGATCATGCAGCTATCCCCAATTGCCGAGCCTTATATAAAACAGACTGGTGACGGGCAGCGGCGTCACTGGTGCAGGGGTTTCGTCACCGCGCTCACCAACCCGCCTGCCCAGCGTGTGTGAGTATGGGCATTTCTTCCAGGAGGACCGCCAAGAGTAGCGAAATCCTGGAAAGGCCAATTTCCAGCAGAGGACGAAACAGGCTGATGGATGGATGGATGATAAATTCATCCAGCAACGTAACGGGTACTGTCTATTGTTATTTTTAAGGTTCCGTACCAGAAGGGTGCCAAGTGGGACTCTATTACTAAGCGTCCGCTGTCTGTTTGTCCATCTGTCACAGGAGTTTACTGCTTCAGCTGTTATTGGTAGACAGTTAAAAATTTTACAGAATACGGGTTACTATGGTCTCTATCATGGCAAATAATAATAAAAAAATACCTAAGGGGGCTTCCCGTACAAATAACCTTGAGAAAGTATCATTTTTTTACGTTATTTGTTTCAGCTCCTAAAGAGTGTAATACATTTAAGTTTCAAAGGTCAGTTATTTGTATATATGTTGTAAACATTGACGTCTCATAAGCAACAAGACTCAAAATAAAATCATGATGTCCCATAGGTATTAATTGACTCGAGGCGTTTGTGTTTGTAAGGAATACGAAAAGAATAATTTACGAATTTCACAAAAAAGGTCGCCGAACCTTGTTACTGTGCACTTACCGAGTCTTCAGTGAGAATTTGGCTGCATAAATTAAAGTCACCTTATACCATGGGCCGACTCGACTACACAGAGCCTCGTTTTGTGTCCTGCGTTCCGAGGTCACCTGTCATCCATGATCACGGACCATCTATGATCTTTACACACACAGAGGGCAGAGGTCCAGGAAAATGTGTGTCCTGATTGTTTGCACCACAAAGCGCGCTCTGTGTGCGCACTTCTGAGCTTGAAACAGCAAACACAAATCAAAAAAGACAATCATGAAGTCATCCAAAAAAACCTTATATTATATTGTAGTTGTAATCTGCACAAGCAATCGCCCCTTCTCAGAGACAACAAAACCTTGCCACCTCACTCGCTGTCTGAACAGCATTACCCCAAAAATCTAATCTAAAATGTCATCTCCCGCAAAGCCCAAATTAAAGTACAAGACAAAATAAACTCTGCTGCGAAATATGATCTAATTTGGCTCCTAATCCAATCTTATAAACTCAATTTGTTACCGTTGGCTTAAGTGGGGGTAAACCGTGATAAAAGAAGGGCAGTCCGACTGGGGTGGCAGTGTCATAATTATTCAGTCACCTCAAAGTCGGACGTAATTCACAAGTGTTCCGTTATCATCGCCTTAATGGATTTATGAGACACTGATTTGGTTTTCAAAATGTTACGGATGGGTTTTACCTTTTGTGACGTTGATGACATGTTTTATGTATTTTTTCATGTTTTGTCCCACGACACGACCGACGGCCAAACAACACATACCTAATTTATCAATCAATAAAAAAATTAACTAAAAATTGTTGTAACTGATTTTGCATTTACTTTATATATTTTTGATTATGTTACAAAGATATTATTATTATGTTTAAACAAGACACAAAAGACAGTAAACAAAGGAAATAAATGAATGAACAAACACTTCATGACACAGAAAATAAAAATAAAATAACACTAAAATATCGGAGGACTTTTTCCTCAAAAAAACATACCCAGTAAACCGATAGTACTGAGAATGTGACAAATTTACCATTTAATAAAAACAATTTTCCTTTTGCCTATTATTTAAACATAACCACACTACATACTATAGGTATATAAATACATAAATACACCTAAAGTAGCATAGTCAGTCGAATCATTCAGATAGATGAAACCTTATTTTAGGGATCTGTTAAAACAATAAAGTGGGCATGATTTATTTATTCAAGAAGATATATGGAAGGAGGGCGCCTTTTTCTTAAATCTTCCCAACTAAGTGCCTTTCCGTACATATTTGTCGAATCTGAATAAACAGTGTATTCTTCAAGCATTTGCAATTCTACAGCTGGCAACCCTAATTCCTACCCTTATCAACATCGTCGACCGACTTGGCTTCCCTGGGACTTAGAATTCTGCCCTTAGGCCAACAGACTATCACACAACTCTGTTCCTTATAATCTATTGACTAAAGTTCATATTTTATCGGAAGAAAGAGAGGTCTGGACCCAAACTGAAATTTACTATCACCGTTATATTAAGTCCATGTATTGTTTTGTCCCGCCTTATTTTCATTTGCTGATTGTTCAAACGGTTCAGGTGAGTCGTTGGATGTATTTGTATTGGACCCCTGTAATCTATTTTCGAAGCTTATTTTAGGGTGACTTTGTAGATAGATAGAGGTCTCGGTGAATTTATTGAATTGAACAAGTGTTTGGCCGATACCTTACAAGTATGCAAAGGAATTTACAAAAATATCTAGATGTTATAACGTGCGTTTTATTTAAATGCCACCACTGAATAAATTTTCGTTTCTTTTACCCCAAAAGTTTATCGAAAATTAAGCAAAAGCAATTTTATTTCAACTGCGACATTATTATAACCAATATTTAGTTAAATAGCGTGTAAGAATCAGTTTCATGGTAATGTAATCATTAGTTTCTGATTCAATTTATATTTTCACATTAAGGAGGAAGATGACGCAAATATAGAAATAAAATAACAGACTAGATGATTTTGTTGTAATAATCAGGATCGTCTTTATTTTTATAGTTATCAAAAATGTAAACATGTTCTTCTAACGTTTGTAAAGTTATTAAACTGTATGAAATGTTTCTTAACCCTGTATTTTACTTTATTTTAGACTTGTTATTGATTTTCTCTCGATTTCAGTATTTAGTTGGCCTTTTCTCAACAAAATTTGTTTGATTGATATTTAGCGATTATGAAAAAAAAAACTTCTTTATATTTCAATTAGAAGCCGAGTTATTTAATTTTAAAAGCGCGTTTTATTTCAGTCAGCCACTAATCAGAGCGTTCAATTTTAAACAATAATAAAACGCCATAGGGTTCAATTCTACTTGATGCAAAATAACATGCTCAATTTCCGTTGACTCAAGAAAAATACTGGCACTTGGACTTCAAATACGTGCACGGTAAATTGACAGCCAAATTGTGCAACACACAACACTTTACTCGCAACTTGATATTATTGTTCCACGTTTGAATGAGGTGCGATCGTCCACTTTACGCGAATGTATGAAACGACAGTTAACAAAGGTAGGATGTGCAAAAATACGTAAAAACTGTTTCAGTACTACGAAATTATAATCTGAATAAAATGTAACATCTTACGAAAATAATATTTCGTGGAATTAAAATAAAATGATATTCTTAAAAAAAAAGTGTCAGCTTGCCATTTGTATTGATGATCAAACACTCATGGGTTCATCAACTTCATCATCAATGCCAAATAGTGACAGATTTGTCAAATAAAATTCATCAAATTATTTCATTTATAAAACAGTTGAAAATAGATTCAGCAAACAGTTCAGACAACTATGTAAATCAGCGATCATAATTTTTTTGGAGAAGCAATATTATTGATTAATAAACTTTTATAAACATCAAAAAGTACATAAAACGCAAAAATTTGATATTATTTTACTTGATGGTCATAAGTACCTAAGTAATCAGTTCATTTGTACTATTATGCAAACGGTACTTTTAAATTCCAATCCAATCGTGGAACAATAATACCATGCAAGCAAACATTTTCATATCATTTTTTTTTTATTTTTATTTATTTATTTATTTTCTTTTAGGAAGATTTACAGCAAAATTATAACAATAGAAGTGTTCTTAAACAACTAAATGCCGATAAAAAATCTCCACCAGATAGATTTAACACTTGTATAAAAGAAGAAGAGTCATGATGGCGTCAGCCATTCATTAAACTATACATTTAGCAAACTCAAGTAAATATAACATTAGGTTAAATTATTAGTATTTATAAGATGCAAAATAAATAGAAGTATCAGACTTGATTTTAAAAAACTAATTAAAATGTTTGATTGTCAAGGCTCTTTTAACTGATGAGGTGCTCATACAAAACATATCTAAATCAGTAGAGTTATTATTAAACAGGTTACTTGCTCTTGAAATAAATGCATTCTGTCTGTAATTAGTATTGCAGGGGTGAATATAAAGAAGATTGTGCTGTCTCGTGCTCTTTTTATAAATTCGTAGGTTAATTAATGATAGAAGATTCGGGCTATCGACTGATCCATTGGCGATATTCATGAGGAAGCAAACGTCAGATATATTACGCCTTACGGCCAAAGGTAGGAAATGATATCTCCTACATCGATGATCATAGTCAAGGGAATATTGATGCGCCTTATAATCAAGAAATTTCAGGAATCTCTTCTGTATACCTTCAATACGAGAAATGTATTTATTATATTGAGGATTCCAAACTTGCGATGCGTATTCCAGGTGACTACGGACAAAAGCGCAATATAGTATTTTTATAGATTTAATATTTTTGAAGTCACTAGAAGTTCGCATTATAAATCCTAAAGCTTTGGAGGCCTTGCAAACAATGTGATTGATATGCTCATCAAATATGAGTTTAGAATCATAGATCACGCCTAAATCTTTAATAGTATTTACTTTTTTGATACTGTGACCCTTCATTGAATAACCAATGTCAAGGTCAGAATGCTTTCTGGAAAAAGATATGTAATAGCACTTAGATACATTTAAGTTAAGCTTATTAGTGGTACAGTACTCATCAAATCTAACGAGGTCAGCCTGAAGTTTGTAAATATTTTTTTTATTTTATTTTATTTACTAATAACTAAGCTCCATTGAGCTAATTTTCTATAAAATTTTCATATCATCAGCAAATAATAAAATTTTATCGGAGTTAATAAAACAATTATTAATATCTTGGATAAAAATTATAAAAAGCAAAGGACCAAGCAAAGATCCCTGAGGCACGCCAGAGGGAATCTGAGTCCAAGCAGATGTAAATCCATTGAGTACTACAGCCTGGTTCCGGTTATCTATGTACGATGAAAACCATCTGAGTAAATCACCGTGTATTCCAGCCGTGAAAAGTTTTTTTAGGAGAATATTGTGATCAATGCGATCAAAGCATTTGCTATAATCCGTGTAAATTACGTCAACTTGTACACGTTCATCCATGCACTTAGTTATGAATTCGGTAGCTGTCACCAGATTCGAGACTGTAGAACGTTTTTTCAGAAAGCCATGTTGATTTTCATTGAATGAGGAATTCAAGGCAGCATAAATCTGATTGTACACCAGGCGTTCCAATACTTTAGCGAAAAGACATAATTTGGAGATTGGTCGATAATTTTCCACATCAGCTTTATTACCCTTTTTATGAACTGGAGTAACAAATGCCTCCTTCCATACTTTGGGGACTATTCCTTCAGATAGTGACCGTTTAAACAGTATTGAGAGCGGTAGAGCGAGACTGTCGGCGCATTTTATAATAAAAATCGGCGGAATATGATCTGGTCCACCAGATTTCGTTAGATCAATAGATTTGAGATATTTATGTATCACTTCAGTCTCAATCTCTATCGATGATATATGACAGGCATTTGAACTTTCTGTTACTTCATTTTGCATCGTATTCAGATAATTGGGTTGTTGGAAGGTAGATTGGAAATATCTAGCAAAAAGATTAGATATATCAGGACCAGACTCCGCAGATTCATTCTGAAATTTCATTACTTTAGGGAAACTATTAGTCTGTTTTTTACCTTTAATGTAAGACCAGAAAGATTTAGGGTTGTTCCTTATAGATTCTTCGATTTTAGATATATAGATATCGAAACACTCCCGCTCTAAGGCCTTCGCTCGTTTGCGTAACAATGAGAAAGATTGATAATCATTTTGGTTATGATAAGTTTTAAATTTAAGGTGGTATTTGCTCTTTTCGCGTAGTACTTTAATTAGTGCTGAATTAAACCAGAGTGGATAAGAGTCATTTTTTACTTTTTTGGTTGGTATATATGTGTCACGAAGCGCGTAAAGTTTATCATAAAAAATGGCCACAGCGCCATCGAGCGAGCCACATGTGAGCAGGTCACGCCAATTCACGAGGTTCAACTCAGACATTATAGATGAGTAGTCACCACGATCGTATACGTATTTTAGCCTAGGTTGCTCTTCAAGAGTATGTATATCGGTAAAAATAGCTTGGATACAAAGGGATTTATGGTACTTATCCTCGGGCAAAAATGGATCACCACAAGATTTTACATCGACAGAACCATTGCATAAAACCAAATCCAAAATTCTATTCATAAAATTAACTTCACCATTGAACTGACCAAGATTGCAGGTGCTAAGCACATCTATAAAGTTTAGTAAATAGTCACTATTTAAAGAAGTAACAGGTACGAGATCAGAGGAGTCGGGAAGTGGATTCCATGAAATATCACTCATATTGAAGTCGCCTAAAATTATGAATTTGTCAAGTGGATGACAAGAAATAATTTCTGTTAGTCTCTGTGAGAAATTTGCTAGTTGAGACTGAAACGAGTGACCTTCAGTTTCTTCGCAAAGATATATGGTACAGATATGAACTTTATATGAAACTCTTGGTTTGTCGTGTTTGAGAGTCAATGTAACCCAGAGGTCCTCCGCGGAAGACCGCCATTCAGGTCTTTCCACTGCATGGAAGGTACGTTTCACCGCCAATAAAACTCCTCCACCGTATACCTGGCCTGTTTTCGCATAATCACGGTCCCGTCTCCAGACCAAGTACCGATCGTCAAATAATTCAGTGTTTGATATACTATCAAGTAGCCAAGTCTCAGTCACCGAAACAATGTCATAATCATTTAAATATAAACTCCTTAAGAACGTACTTGTCTTGGTACGCAATCCACGGACATTCTGATAGTATATTTGTAAGTTATTACATTTGAATGTAAATGATAAGCAATAACAAATTGTCATAAACTCGACACGAATACACCCGTATTTTAAACCACAAGTGGAAAAGCAAAGGTGCAATCCATGAGAAATAGGTAACCCTATGACTTAATAGCCGTAAGTTATTATAATAGAATAGTCCTAATGAGTATAAGTCAGAAAGTTCAATTTTAATTTTTAGTTCTAATTTATTTAAGTAAACAACTTCATTAGTGTGAGCACAGATATGAGTCAGTATAGCCACCCAAGACCGAGCGTCTATTGTTGACGATACCCTCAAGTGGTGAATAGTGAGCGATAAAAGACAATAGGCAAGAATAGACTTAAGTCCATTTGGATAAAGATTTAAATTAGAGCTATCAATTACAGAACAGAGAAGCACAATATTTTTTACATTGTAACTGGCCGAGCACCTCAAACAAAGACTTTCGACATGCATAACGGTTCTCAAACATAGCTTTGAAAAATCACTATTAACAAGAATAAAGACGAGTAAAATTACAAATGAAATATTTACGTTAATTTGGAGAGATCCTTTAAGTTTCGCATTGTTATAACTGGGGATGTGGGGTTTTGCCTGACCATTATTTTGCAATGTTTGACCCAGATGAACTGGAACCCCCGTTCCCTTGCAGTCACTTTAACTGTACTGAGCAGTGATTTGTTTTGCACAGTTAAATGATCATTAACAAAGATGCTTTGATTTCCACTCAAGTTCAAGTCAGTGGGAATTATTGCAGTCTTCTTCATGTAAGATCTTGCTGCCGCTACAAAGTCTTCTTTAGCGTATCGGTTTATAAAGCACGCGATGATCGGTTTGCACTTCTCAGGATCTCGGGATGGTACTCTAGCAATGAAGTCCAACTGCTGCTTGGAAACCGGATATTTGATGATTTTACCGATACCCATAATCACTTCAAACAAATTTTCACCACTTTTATAAGGAACTCCCTTCAGCTCGATGTTGTTCAATCGCGACCACTGTTCTTTGTCATTAAGTTCATTCTCCAGCTTTTCCACCTTTGCTTGGAGTGGGGCGACTAGCGCCTGCGTAGTTTCAAACTTGGCTAGCCTAGTTTCTACATTCTGCATCCTAACAGAGAAATCCTCAAGGACCTTGTTGACTTCTCGAGCAGTTGATTTATATTCTGCAAAGTCGTTTTTTAAGTTCTTTACATCATCCATTAATATTTGGAGAGGTTCGAGTTTTGAGTTAAGTGCTTTGAACTCAGCCATTATATGAGAGTACGATTCTGAATTCAGAGATTGGGAGCCTGTGCCTCGATTTGCAGTGACAGCTTCATCGGATTGGTCCGACTCACCAGCGTCCTCGCCGCCTTATTCTGAGTAAAGTTAAAGAAAATTTAATAATTGACTTAATGGGACTTGATTTGTCATTTCCTTTGTATTTTATAGCCTTCGCTTGCGCTCAGGATCCAAACTATCACTCAAGGGAATATAAAATCTATTTGCGTTCGATACACATAAGAAACTACTCGTAGTGCTATGAAGATACTAAGCTTGATACCACAGACATGTTAGATCAATGTCTCTGCTTGATACTCTGCGCACTTTAAGAAATACTAGGTTTACTGTAGGTAGTTGAACATCAAGGGGAGCGCGAGTTTTTAATCGTCTGGTAAGTATTCTGCTGAGATTATTGTGGTTAACTGAGGCACACATACTTGAATAATTAAAATAATAATAATATCATAATTATTAATTATATTACGAGATATGAATATAAATATACATACAACAAGAATTTCTACTAAAAAGTGTACTCTTATGAATATTTGGAGTACAGATTTCGTAATAGATGTGCCTGAAGTGTCAATAAAATCTAGAATGTCCATAAAGTATTGGTCCGGGCGGCGACTACAAGCAACTCTACCTCACAATATAATGAACCAAACCAATTTTTGGGAACGACTGACCTTCTGTAGCTACAAAAACATTTGGTCGGCCGCCATCTATGTACCCTTTGATCTATGTCGTTGATTATTAAATTTATAACAATGTTTATATATTTTTTATTCACCTGGGATTATGTGGTTGACTCAGGTACACATACCTGAATAACTAAAATAATAATATTTAATACTTGCCTTTGCCCGCGGCTTTGCATAGAACACGAAATAAACGTATTAGGATTATTTGAACATACAATCCACACCTACAATATAATTAAAGGTCCAGGCAGTAAATATTGCACATCGTATCGTAGTGTGATATCTGTTGCACGCAGTAATACCAGTCCGTTGATAGAGACGTCGCTATAGGAAGCCGAAGCGAACCGATGTGCATTATTTACAGCCGGGCACTGAAACTAAGTCAAATGAGCACATAATATCATATTTTTCTTGATAACGCTTTGTGATGGGCAGTATGGGGATAATTTAAAGTATAGGAGTTATAGAAATTTGCTCATAGGACTCTCGTCACCAATTTAAGAGAAAAAAAAACTGCATCGTAATGTTTTTGAAAATTTTGTCAACAATTAAATCTGCTCAATTTGTAAAATAAATAACATATTTACTATGTATTATTGCATAATATAAAACAGACTGGTCACGGGCAGCGGTGTCACTGGTCAAGGGTTTCGGCACCGCGCTCACTGACCCGCCTGCCCATTTCTTCCAGGAGGACCGCCAAGAGTGGCAAAATCCTGGAAAGGCCTATGTCCAGCAGTGGACGAAACAGGCTGATGGATGGATTATTATGGCATAAATCAATAGTATTGGTAGTATGAACACAAGTCGTCTAAAGAAACATCAAGTCTCAAAACAATGCAAATGCACATCGAAGAATTGGGCATTACATTGAATTGCCTAGGCATATCATATTTTGTTTCGCTTGTGTATTCTTGACTTTTAGTCGTTTGTCGAAAGACTTTTGATTTCATACTTTATGATTATATGCCCAATTCTACGATATGCCCACGATATTTAGATTACCAGACTCAACTTTGATATTTCAGTAACATCACTTCCTAATTTATTCTTTTCCGGTTATTTTGTTGCGTCACAATAACAAACGCCTGTGCAAACCAATACTTTTACTTCCTGTGTTTGTTTTTGCTCACAAGACAAAAAAGAGAAATCGCTTTCTCAACCCATTCATTCCCGTGGAGCAGTTTACCGTCCGAAGCGGAAGGAAACCAGCCATCGCGACATTCCTCCCATGGTAAATAGATCCTCAGATAACTCTCGATATATGGTGGCAATTTCCTCAGTGGAAGGGTGAACGGAAACTAAGATATTCCCCTAAGCCGTTCCTTTTTACGTACACGAGAAAAATATTCTTCAAAGACGGCTTTAGATTGTGTTATTGTAACAATTTAGATTTTGAAGTAAAGTTTGTTTTGATAACACAATGAAACGTTTTTACCGGTTTCCTTTAAATTGAATGAACTTCGTTTATGTACTCGTAATGTTTGAGTAACGTAGTGTTTTTCAATGATAAACGTATTAAAAGTTAATTGCTTCTGTCAGCGCTTACATACGTTATATACGTTATATACATACATATACATACGTTAAAACAATTTCATAAAAAATGTTGTCATTATTAATTTTAAGTTACTACAAATTTTATTTGAGTTAATGTTTATAACAAATAAGTCTAATTTATTTACAAATTACGAACAAAAATATAAATATTATATACTATCAGCAATTAAAAAAAATATTTACATTCCCGTTTCATAAAAATGAATAAACATTTAGTTTAGATCCACACAATATAAACAAAGTAGGATTAAAATGGGCATGGCTTTTAGCCCAAATTAGCTAATTAAACCTAAATCGCTTTAAACATCACCCTCGACGTACGAGTAAAACGGTCCAGCCATCACAGATAACCGAAATAGCCGGTCTCAGTAAGTATCCGAAAGCCGCAACAGTTTTTGTCTACCAAGCGCTGCGGTAACTGAAGATAGCTGTTTCGATAACCGATTTAAAAAGCAGTTATCTGCTAAGTAAGGTTTTCCTAATAAGAGCATTGAAATTTTATCTCTATTTTAGCTTATTAAGTGTTTTGTTTGGGAAGGAAAACAACTTGCTGAAATCTGTTAATTGGATTACGTAACGCGTCCATTATTATTTATTGGTCATGAATCTTACCGTGTAATAAAGAATTTTGGTGCTTGTTACGGCGTATTAGAGGCTTGATATAGAATTTGCAAGACCGGCCATTCTTATTTGGAAATGGAGGGTTTTGGTAACAGAGCAACCTCAATATTTTAATTGGAAGTGTTTGTTAAAGTTATTGAGGTTAAAAATATACCTATTTAACCAAATATTTCTAGATGGAAATATCACTTTTATTATCAACTTTAAAATGTTATATAGATTTATCAACTTTACGTACAATAACACTTTTCACGAAATTTTCTGTAACATTTCAAAACAGAGAAAGGATATTTAATCATAAAACTTAAATAAACTAAATCATAGAAACTAAACTATCCTAAAAATATATAAAAATTGAAAACTGTTACAATTAAAACGCTTTATCCAAATCGCTGATCCAAAGAAGGTACCTAGTATACTGGCGACATTCCTGATTAAGTGCTGTTTGAGGAATGTGCCAGCTGATAGGTCAACCGTGATGCTGATCAGGCATGTCAAAATTTCTTCGCTCTACGGGACCACACGGGTCCAGCGTTTTGACCCCAAACGATGCAAATAGGTAATTGTTCCCCAGAAACGCCACCGAACCAGCGAAAACTTTTTTTTTTTTTTTAATTATTTTTACGGCCTTGGATACGAGTCCTTTCAGCCAAAAACTTTTTTTAATCAATCAATATTGCCAGTATTTGCTGTGTTTACATAATAAGTGAAATGCGTCGGAGCCGTAGTTGCACTGCGACCATTTCTAAACCCGTGCTGAGCTTCAGGTAACACTTTGTAATGCTCCAAAAATCCACCAACCTGCTCAATTACAACTATCTCCATTTGCATGTTTGAAAATATTTAATACATCAGGATATTATACCCTTTGATATGCACATATTAATAAACTTAGCAAAAATTTTACTTTTTTCAAATTTTACATATGTACTTTAAAGATTGTACTCTGAATTGTAGAAAATCTCTTTCGGTCTAATAGGTAGGTTGATTAAATAAATCAACGGTCCGTAAAATATTGAAAGTTTTTATAGGAGTACACAAAAAATAATACAAAGTAGGCGAAGCCGCGGGCAAAAGTAAAAGTAATGATAATTTTACTAATACAATTATACGCCATACGATTAAATTAGTTCACTAATCAACCAACAGAATTGCTTTTCGTTATTTCTGAACTTAATTTGTAATCATTTAGAACTTTGTGTGGTTACAACCAGAAACTCTAATTACCTACCCTCTAATTATAAGGGTCACTACAAGTAGGGGTACCTCTTAGTCATTTTCTAGGGCCTTATTTATTTAGGAACTATAATAGTAGATAGGCTTAAAGCTTACTTTGTGTCTTCTGTAATTATATATTTACATATACCGGATGAAATAATTAACTTTCTTAGTAAACAAAATTAGTGTATTTTGATTATTCATTTCTTGAAAACATGAAACGTTCGATGCGTAAAACATACACTTGATTTTTACCTTGAAAAATTGTGTAGTTAAGGCTTTTTTGTCCCAAAACAGAGCTCCCTTAAGGTTCTTGCGTTGTATTATCTAACTAGGAAAAATAAAGGAATAGTAAATCAATACATTTAGTAACTTACTTGTAATACATGTAAGAAAAACTTAATATATATTTTAAATGAGCTACCAAATAAGAATAGATTAAGTAATTGTATAGAAGTACAAACAGTGCTTCCTGATTAACTATTGCTTAATATAGAATAATGAAAATTTGGCAAACGAAACATTAAAATAAACCCTATGAATCATTATTATGTATCTTACTCCTCATTAAATAAATAAGATTGTCGTATAATACAAATTAATAAAAATTAAAAATGTTACATATGACAATATTTTACACAATTTTATACCATACAACCTATTATAACGATTTTTACAATGTTTTGATCCTGTGCCACTACTACGCCAAATGGAAGGCCTTTGGTTTGACGACTGAGATTGAGATGGGAGTTATATATTATCTACCCCTCCAGTATCAAATGTAGTAAAAGCCTAAACATAAAGTTTCAGAAGTTACAAAAAACAAAATTTTTATGGTATTTTCTGCACAGATTTTTTGTTTCTAAACGAAGTTTTGTATTTTTAAGGTCGACCAGTAATAACTTTTAAACCTAAAATTGTGTAGTTATAACATTTTGAAAGTAAGCATGGGATTTACTACAAAAATAATGGTTTTGTCCGCTTTCTGTTCCATTTTAACCTGAGAACCACTCAACGATGCGATTTGTTTTATTATCATCATAGTAACACTGCCTCCCTGATTCTGTATCGTAAACTCAGTTGCCGAACCAAGTGCCTATCGTCTAAAACATACATATCCGCTTATCTACGGATAAGTTGACACTTGAAATGACTTCACAATTTGTAAATAGTTCAATACCCAATAAAAGTTATTTTGGAACTTCATTTTTTATCTGTTTTTGGTGAATAGCAACTATAGCTAGCAACCGACACTGAGTTACATAATAGCCCCTGGTCAACATAATAGGATATGAGGGTGCTCATAAAATAGCGCCCTGGCCAAAGGGCCTAGCGTAGAAAGGTTAGTATGATAATAATAATGACTCCCACCGCTTACACAAAATTTTAGGTGATGTGAAATCTTTTCTAATTTATAAACACATTCCATCCATCCATCCATCAGCCTGTTTCGTCCACTCCTGGACATCGGCCTTTCCAGGATTTCGCCCCTCTTGGCGATCCTCCTGGAAGAAATGCCCATACCCATACACTGCACCAGTGACGCCGCTGCCCGTCACCAGTCTGTTTTATATAAGGCCCGGCAATTGGGGATGAATAAACCGCCATCCATCGGTCCCAGGCAATGGTGGGCCGCCTGGTTTTGCCTGAGAGCCGTTCTCTTACTCTCTCCCGAATAACTTCGGGAGGACATCCATCAATCCATCAGCCTGTTTCGTCCACGCCTTTTCAGGATTTCGCCTCTCTTGGCGATCCCCCTGGAAGAAATGCGCCAGTGACGCCGCTGCCCGTCACCAGTCTGTTTTATATAGGGCCCGGCAATTGGGGATGAATAAACCGCCATCCATCGGTCCCAGGCAATGGTGGGCCGCCTGGTTTTGCCTGAGAGCTGTCCTTTTACTCTCCCCCGAATAACATCGGGAGGATTTGCGAGTAAGATGGTGGTACCTCCACAGTAGAGCCGGGCATCAGCTCTATCTCCTAGAATACATTAAAACTACAATTTCTCAAAATTACGCCTGCTATAAACTGAGTATCCAGAGCCTTTAAAGAATGAAAAAAATATGTATGTAATAACATCTATGGTATGATTGCCAATTTTCTCTCAGTAAATTATATATGTATAAAAATAAAATAAAGCACTCGTGCGGTAAAAATTAATTAACCAACAGTTTTGATGCCTATAAAATGGGTCTTTACGAGCACTCGCATTGAAAATCATATTTTAACCTTTACGTTAGGTACACATAGTTATTTTGCCGGCTTATGCGTGACTAAAATAATATTTTTGTAAATAATTTGCATAGAGATTTCAAGACAATAGATTAGAATTTCCCAAGATAAATCGATTCCAATTAGGTATTTGAAGTTCATTTTAAGCACAAAAAGACTATAAAAGATCTAGAGTTACACAGAGAAACCCACCCGTATCTCAGTAACAGTGCCAGTACTAACTCAAAACTAACTTTTTCTTGTTTTAATTGTTGGGTTCTAGTGGCTCAAAGTTGGTCTGTTTGTTGCTGCTGAGACGATATGTCGGTAGTTGTAGAGAGACCACAAAATAAACTACAAAAATAAATAAGTCTCAAACATAGCCCTCGCTTGTTTTTACAATGAATGGCCAAGAGCGTTTGTTACATACTCGTTACGTTTTTTTTCTTGCGAGGCGTACCTAATTCAGTATTTAGAGGGCTTCAGCAAAAATCTACGGCAGTTGGTAAGGAAATTACGCAACTGCTTGTAACCATTTCTCCGGTACGACTACACAATGTCACGCCGGAACACGACAAAGTCGCTTGGCGGCACGGTTTCAATATGAGGGTTGGGGTACATTCGTCCTCTTGATATTCGTACCGCGTAAATTTGTTCCTAGAAGGATTTATTTTTGGTGTAAATTCGTCCCTTTTCAAAAAATATATTCATTATGTGAAAATTCGTCCTCTTTTTGCGTGTCGATTCGTCCCCTTCGTCTTGATAATGGATTTTATACCTAGGTTTCTATTTATTTTATATAAGAGTACTATCGGTCACAAAAGGTAAAAGGAATATATTCACTATACAAAAAAATCATTTTACAACTCTTTGGGTTAAAAATATTTTGTTGATTATGAATTGTAATAATTTTTATATATTATTTTTATTTTAGCCTTTGTAATTTGTATTAATATCGTTGATTTTTAATAAACAGAATGCAAAATTTACTTTTATTTTGTTCTATTTTACTTTTAACTCTCATTGTACTATCGAAAAGGAACACCATTTTTAAGTACCTAACTACGTATGATATGAATTGAGGTACGAATTTACTCTGCTTGAATCAAGAGGGACGAATTTTACCAAAATAATAAAAGAGGACGAATATTTCCCAACCCCAAGCCACGGCCGAAGCCTAGCTACCACCTAGATGAGATAAAATACGTAAACAATCGGACCTTAACTGAGTTATCTCTATCGTTATCTGTCGTACCGCTCGTACGCAATAATGGCACCAGTTGGTCAACGACAGCTGTCTTTGCGTGAGTCGTGTGGTACAGGTAAGCAGTCAGTATCGCAGTTACCAACATTTGGTCCGCCATTTTGTGAACAAGTTCATTACATTCGTAATAACGTGATACGTAATCTTTCGTTCACGTATTTGTTTAGTTTTTGTTGTTATTATTCCGTTACTGTCAGTATTTCTTGTTAATTTTACTGTTAGGTTTTCTTGTTGGTTTTTGATTAATTGACAACCATCCATCCATCAGCCTGTTTCGTCCACTGCTGGACATAGGCCCTTCCAGGATTTCGCCACTTTTGGCGGTCCTCCTGGAAGAAATGCCCATACTCACACACACACTGGGCAGGCGGGTTGGTGAGCGCGGTGCCGAAACCCTTGCACCAGTGACGCCGTTGCCCGTCACCAGTCTGATTTATATAAGGCCCGGCAATTGGGGATGGATATACCGCCATCCATCGGTCCCAGGTAATGGTGGGCCGCCTGGTTTTTTTGCCTGAGAGCTGTCCTCTTACTCTCCCCTGAATAACTTCGGGAGGATTTCCGAGTAAGATGGTGGTACCTCCACAGTCGAGCTCGGCATTAGCTCTACCACCTAACGTGACAACATGGTTGATAATATAATAAATAGTTTTGTCTTAAATACGGCTGATTTGGTTCGCCTAATACAGAGGACAACGATTAGAATAGGGAGTTAAAATTTTGTATATGATCTATTCAAATAAAAATGTTTTGTAGCCCTGAAAGTGTGTTTACATTTCTTATCTCGTATTGTTGGCCTTTCTTTACGTCATCTGCTAATGGAGTCAACATCCGGTGACCTTATAATCCTCAATACTACAGGGACATCAATTGTTGGCTTACGTTTCTTGTTTTACATTTCTTGTTTAAATAAACATATTCTTTAGATAAGAAATGTAAATGGTATTCATTTTGACTTCCTACTTATTCGTGTTTTAGGTATGAATCTGCATTAAAAAAACTTTCATGGGGATCTACAAGCCATGATTTTATAAGTATGTAGGTAACTTTTCTACAGCATGCTATTAAACATTTTCGAGGGGACGATGGACCTGTTAAAAAACACAAGACTCACTTTTAGATAAAAAGTGATTTCCAATGATAATTTATAAAACCAAAAGCAATGTATATGACGAACAAAATGGTTCCTATAAAATTACTAGCCTTTGCCCGCAGCTTCGCAAGCATGGATATTTCTTTCAATCTTTAAGTAGGATCGAATCCGGTGAGTCAGACAGAGGGAAAAACTTTCTAAAAATCGTAATTTTGATTCAGTACGGTACAAATCATAAAAACCCTTAGTTAAAAAATTATAAAAAAAACATTGTGCAGACACCACTTTTTTACTACTTAAGCATTAGCATCGCTTAGCTAAAGCTTGTTGACCATTAATATGAATACACAAATTTGTTTGTTATAGGTAAGTAAGGCAAATGGTTTGCGAGAAAATTGTATTACATTGCGAACTAAAAATAAAGTAGCAATAAGTCAAGTCTGCACATGGAATATTTTTGCGACAAATGACAGGGGTCATTGATATTGTTTTGAGGCCAAAACTACTATTATTAAGGTTTCGTATCCAAAGGGTGCCAAAAGGTACCCTATTACTAAGCCTCTGCTGTCGGTGTGTCTGTCTACAGACAGCGGAAGTTTGGTAATATTGAAAGTACTTGTTTCTCACAGGGGTCTACAGCTTTAGCAGTCATACGTAGATAGCTGAAATTTTCAAAGATTACGTGTTACTATGGCATCTATCATGGAAAATAATAAAAATAAAAATAAAAATCACCTTACTAAACTTACTGACTCCATGTAAAAATTGAAATATATTAGAGGCGCAATATTTTTAAGGTCGGATTTTTTTCTGGTATTTGTTTTTAGGCAGCAGCGGCAGCTCATATTGATATATCAAGAATCCAATTGAATAAAAATTCATTGGTAAAAAAACAATCCCTAAAATAACAAGTACGATATCCTCACCCTATCAAACCTGTTAAAAGTTCAACAATACTTGAAACAAAGCCAGCCACAAGCCCTGACCTACACTTAAAAAATACATTGAACAATAGAAATAAACTAATCGAGCTGGAGTTCTGTCAAATTTGTTGTTGCTTATATTTTAAAATATGGCAATTTTACGTCGAAAGCAATTTAAAGTGCGCGCCAGATAAGTATGCCCGTGGCCAAAATCATAAATCGCAGGCCGCCAAGTTGTTGTTATGTCAGGTTGAGTTTGTAGAATGTCTATCATTTTTATTAGTTTTCAGTGGTCAAGTTTGGCAATCATCATGCCAAAGGTCAAGTAGTAAAACGTTAGTAACGCCACCAGTCGCGCGCAAACTTATCTGGCGTGCACTTTAAATATTGTTTTTAGGGTTCCGTATCTGAAGATTGCTAAATGGTAACCCTATTTTACTAAACCTCCGCCAGATATGTCCGCTCATTTTTCACAGAGGAAAGTATCTTCAATCGTGTAAGGTAGCTAGTGGACATTTTCCCAGAATACAAGTTACGTGTTACTATGGCCTCTTTCATGACAAAATATAAAAGTTTAAGCATATTAAAAATAAATAAATAAAAAATAAAAATTTTCTTAACTCAGGTAGCAAGGACCCATAAAATTAATTTAAAAACACACACACGAATAATATACATTAAAATAAATAAATAAGAAACAAGATAAATAGATCATTTAAAATTATTTAGAAATTATCATTTTTTATTAAGTACGCAAAGTTTGACAATCCAATGCTTAAGCATAGGTTTGTCAAACTTACTAGAAAATGTCCTCAGGATGTCGCTGCCACTGCCACTGGTTCTGTGGATAATGGACGCTATTCGTTTGCGCATGATCGCAAAAAATTCATCGGTATGCGCCTCCGCAAACATTGTCAATGCACTACAGAACCGCGGCAGCCCCATCAACATCCTGAAGGCATTATTGTACATAACACGCAGGGCGCTTTAAAGTCCTCTGCGTATAGCTGATCCACAGGCTGCATGAGTAAAAAGTTTTGCAGTACGACTTAAAAAATGTGAGTTTTACCTGGTTGGAACATCTAGAAAATCTGCGGGCCAACTCTTAATGTCAAGGTCATCTTTGAGATCATCAGATATAATATGTCCAAGGTATTTAAATTGACTAACTCTCTTTAAACTGCTTCCGTTTAAAGTGATAGGAGGGACATAACTAGGAGTTTTTCTGCCTGATTTAAATACCATTAACTCACTTTTGACTGTCTTATATCTTAGACCGTGATCCCTGGCATAGTTCTCACATTAGTTAGTAGGCGGCGCATTGCATTGATTGAAGGGCTAAGCAGCACCATGTCATCGGCATAGCTGATTTTATTAATACACCTTCCATCGATTGAGCAACCGATATGCATGCTGCTCAGCTTCCCAATCAGGCTATTCATGTACAAATTAAACAAGGTCGGTGAGGATAGGCCCCCCTGTCGGACCCCACTCTCTAGAGTGTAGCTATCTGATAAAGCATTTCCCCATTTTACACTATTGGTTTGGCTACGGTACCAATACCTAAACATGGCTGTGATCTCGGGAGCCATACCCAATTATCTACCTTTTTCCAGAGCAATTCATACGACACGAGATCAAAGGCTTTGGATAGGTCCATAAAGCAAGCATAGATAGGTGTTTCTCTATCTGTATAATATCGGACTACATTTTTCAGGGTTAGAATCGCTGTTTCAGTCGATAAACCCGAGCGAAAACCAAACTGTGCTTCATGAAGCTTCACACATTTACTCAGACGAGTATTAAGAAGACAATCAAGTATTTTTGCCAATATTGTTGCTAGAGAAATGGGCCTGTAGTTATTTTTATAGGATATGTCACCAGTTTTACTTCTTAATATAGGCACAACTACAGTTTTTGTTAAGTTATCTGGTATATATCCGTACCCCAAGCATAAGATAAATAACATAGATAATAATCTCGGCAGATGGATTCCAGCTAATTGTAAATGCTCAATGCTGAGGCCGTTATGCCCCGGTGATTTTCCTCTTGTCATGTTTTTAATAACAGTAGCAATTTCCTTAGCTGAGAAACGTTCTTTGAGTTCACCGGTAAGACACTCCACCTCAGCATTGCTCACCCCACCCGCAGGTTTTAAGGAAGACACAACCTTAAAATGTCCCCTAAAAAGATCAGCTATATCTTTCTGATCCACCTTATTCTCTACTTTCTCAGCTAAGCTGGGCTTGATATTTAATCTATTCGTTGACTGCCAGAATTTCCCAAAGTTGTTTTTAGAGCGATATTGGGAGATAATGTTCATCCTTATCTGCTCTTCTTGCTTCTGACACCATTTCACTTTAGATTTAAATATCTTTTTTCTTTCACGCATCTGCTCATACACATCTCCTGACGTAGGTTTACCGTATTGGAACCCAAGACCCTCCAAAAATTTGCATTTTTTTATTATACTTGTTTCATCTCTGTTTTAAATACGTTGGTACGTACACGATTGAAATGTGTAAATAATAATAATTAGAATTCCGTACTCAAACAATGCCGAATTGTTTGTCAGGTTTGTTTTTTGTCGCCTCAATGTTGCTATGGCATCTACGAGTACGTTGCTGTTATGTACTGTTATGTTTTGAGGGTTCTGTTCTGATATTGTGTAGTTGTACGGAACTCACTGTGCGCGAGTCCAACTTGCACTTTGCAAAATTATTTTTTAACGTTTGTTAAGATGGCAGGAATATGATAATCAGTTTAGAAACTTAAGATTGACCCTAGTATAGAAACCTCTTTATGTTTGCTGCCTCGAACACCTATGTATTTATTTAAGAGTATCATGCAGCGTAGCATTGAGTTTAAAGTGAATTTACGAAGAGATCTTGCATGCTACGCTGAAGACAAACCAGCAACTAACGATATTGCGATGGGGCGTACGTAGCAAGCGAGTAATTGGGGCAATTTTAGTTTTAGCTGGAGATATTTAAAGCTGCACCTGACCCTAGAATATGAAATAGCCATATTTTGGAGGGTTCTTTTGATGAATGTAGGACTATCTTAATACTGGAAAAAATATATTTGATTTATTGATCTTTTATCTAGGTGATCTATTTATAAACGATGTAGTCAGATTTATAATTTTGTCAAAAAAAATGTTTTCCACCCTCTTTTTTTTGGTTTTCAAACGTTCGTTTGAGGAAGGCGTTTATGAGATCAATTTGTTTTTTTTTTTCATAAAATAGGTAATAGAATTATAAAGGTTTTCTACTTAAATCCAGTATTTTTTCCCTACAAAATATTTCAGTATTAGTTGAAAACCCTCCGATCTGCTGTTTCGCGCGTAATTATTAGTATTACGCATCCTAGACAAATAGGTCAGTTAACTAATCAATAATCACCTCTATCAAAAGCTAATAAAGTATTTGACATTGGCTTTTATGTGTTGGACGGGTAAAAACATTTTTCCATAGGTATGCCATACTCTTAACGTTATGATTTCAATCCCCCTCATCTACTCTATCATTCAAAAGAGGCTTTGTTTGAATCAGTATATATCTACACTACAGTTCAGAAAGCCCAGCTGATTTTGAGTTATTTCGCGAATCCGGATGGACTAACAGAGGGACACATAGGAATAATAATAATAAGGAATAATAAATTTCCGTTTTTTGTGGGAATACTTAAAATATAAGTATTTCATCTGAAACAAAACAAACTTTTTTAAAAGAAGTGAAGAACGTTGTACATTATTTCAAATAAGTTATGTTATTTCAGTTATGTAAAACTTATAATTTGAAGAAACCTCCATAAGCCTCGTCACCCAATTTGATTTCGATTATTTATTTGGTAAAGCCAACAATCCTGCACTGCTTTTGTACTAAACTCAGCCCCCTTTTCAAATTTATGTTTCTGACTTAAAATCGTATTATATTTTATTAAATGACAGACACTTTTTTGACTTACAATTAGCTTACGCTTGGTTCTTACCATGCCTAATAGAAAGTATCTTTCAGACCTAGGACAAAGATGCCCAAAAATTAAAGGATTGACGGCAGGTGAAGCGTTAGTCTTTCCAGATATCCGTTCCGACACTGACAGCAGGATAGCGTATACAATATTCAAAGCGTGCGATAAAGATAGTATTAGAACCCGTGTCGAGACCCCTAATTTATGAACGCAGCCCTGGGACTTCCGCAAAAGCTACGGAAGTCGGTAACGGACGAATGACTGATACTACACAACAGCCTCCACTCCCCTGGTACGGCTACTCATGACGTCTTTTCGGAACATGACGAGTCGCTTGATGGCATAGTGATCAAGCACAGGTGTATTGGTTTTATATCAGGCGTTAACACATAGTTTTGTCATGAGAGTGAAAAGCCACGGCCAAAGCCTACCACCAGTAAATAGCACTGTCCACGTCGTCTCTGCAGACGGGGCCAAGATCCGTCACCTTATGACCTTCAATACTACAGAGACATAGATTTGGCATACCTTTTTATATTTCCTTGGTCATCTTTTAAGACATCCACAAAAAGACATGGAATGGCAATATTCTTTTTAGACGACTTCGCCACATGCCATAACATGTCGAATGATCGATATTACGAGTGGTTTAGCAGAGTAGCCGTCCTAATCAGATTTTATAGAACCTTGATTGGTAACTTGAAAGCTATGTTGTTTGTAGCTGGCAGTCTACGCCAGCGTTACTCTGTGTTCCCATGACGACAACCCAAAGCCTGTGGAAGCGTGAAGCATCTAATTGGCGCCTCGGAAAGTTCCCACTCGTTTTGCATAACACGGTTTATGCAACAGCCGAGTTCGTATGTGGGATTGTAGGAGCTAAATGTTAACTTAATATTATGCCAACTCAGCACCAAGTTTGCTGAAGTTTAGGAGTAGGAAATCTCTGAGTTAGCTCCGTATTCGGTATGCGATAAGTTATCTTGTTCGTCGCCTCGAATGTGGGATGTTACATGTGTCGGGGACTGACTGAATTTCTGGTTGAAGTGCACTGTACTTGGTGGCTTTGGGAATGAAAAGATCTGTTGATTTACGTAATAATAAGATAAGATTACTCAGTGAGAAGGTCAGGTTATAAGTGGCGTGCACTCCGTTATACATGTAGGTAGACAAAAAGACACTTTCTACCCTGACACATACTTGTTTTTCTTTATAATCTATTATAAATTTTCTACTAAAATAACGTAGGTAATAAAACAACGCCTATTTTATTACCTACGTTGTCTTAGCTAACAGATTATAAATAAAAATGCGTATTTTTCCAGATAGAGAGTGATTTTTTGTCCATGTGGAGTGCACGCTAATGACATTTACAGGCCTTGGTTTTTAGTGTCTAAGCGATGTCTTTACTTATAAATATAGTACCAAAAAAAGATAATTTAGTTCTGAAATTTATTAAGAGAAAACAACTTGCGGTCTTTAGAACATCATAAATTGCATGAAACATAAATAATTGTTTCCTTTATTTTAGTTTATGAAAGTATTTTTTATAATCATTTCATTTTATATATATACAAAGAAACACATTATCTAATAACCAGATCCGCCGTATTCCACTGTCGCAAGGTGGGCTTCTCAATTTCGAGTAGGGAGAACGAGCACGGAAGACGTACATTGTTGCGGCCGTCCATCGACGTCAGTCACCCAAGAAAATGTTGTGAAAGTCGAGTAAATTGTATTGAGCGATCGAAGAGTTACCATCTGTTAGTTCAAGAAACAAACAATCTTTGAATATGAGAAAGGTGGAGACCTTTGGCAAGATGGGTGCCGAGAATGTTGACTTACAGTCAGAAACAAAATCGACTTGACATTTGACATATTGTTGGACACGTTTCAAGAAGATTCTGAAAACTTTTTGTCTCGTTTCGTAACAATAGAGGAAACATGGGTCCATCATTTTGATCTCGAGACAAAACAGCAATCTTCGTAATGGAAACGGCCAATCACCGACTCCGACGAAGTTTCGTGCCGTGGCATCGGCTGGCAAGGTTAAGGCCTCAATATTTTGGGACTCAAAGGGATATTGTTGATTGATTACCTGGAGCGTGGAACCACTATTACTGGCCAATATTATGCACCTTTAATTCCCAATTTGAGGAATGCCATCAAAGAGAAAAGGAGAGGGAAACTTCGAAGGGGCGTGCTGTTTCATCACGACAACGCACCCGCGCGCAGCTTGAAGGTTGCGATGGCTGCCATTCAGCAAGCTGGCTTCGAATTGGTTGACCACCCCCCTTTTTAACCAGATCTGGCGCCTAGCGATTTTCATCTGTTCTCCAAATTGAATGAATACTTGAGGGGAAACAGGTACGAAGTGAAGAATGCCGTGGAGAGCTTTTTGCTGGACCAAGACAAAACTTTTTTTTGAAAGGGATGGCTTGAAAATGCACTGGACTCGGTTTGCAGAGAGACTCGGAGACTATGTAGAAAAATAAATTATTAAGTTTTCAATAGTAATTTTATTCTATCTCATTCTTACTGCTTTTTGTTCCCTCCTCGTATTTCGTCAAATTATTATTGTCGGCATCAGTAGAATATAAATAAAATAAACACCATTAAAACATTTTACGTCATGTTTTACTATAAAATTATAATAATAAAATGTATATGTTACCCTTCGGCTTTTCTTTATAAATATTTATATATATATTAATTCTAGTTAAAATATGCACATAAATAAATTAGCAAGATATATTTCGAGTTCTTCTGGACTCGGCAACTGATGCCGAGTCCAGAAGAACTCGAAATATATCTTGCTAATTTATTTATGCGCATATTTTAACTGATGCCGAGTCCAGAAGAACTCGAAATATATCTTGCTAATTTATTTATGTGCATATTTTAACTAGTTAATATATATATAAATATTTATAAAATTATAAGTGATTTTTAAATTTTTAAATTATAAGAATTTTTTAATGTATTGTATTTTAATTTTTTTTTATTCTTACATACATATTTAACAAACAGAACAGACATTGTGTAAAAAGGCGGCACTTATCGCTAATAACAACATCTCCCAGGCAACTTTGAATGCTCTTTATTAGCTAGGTTACAACAATTATTTTAACACCATTAAAAGCATTTAATTTTACCTCTAGGTAAAAAATTCTCAACTGAAGCCCGGTCTGGTAGAGCCCGAAATATATCTTGAGCAAATTTCTCATTTTTTTCGTATTTATTATTTACCTCCTTTTAAAAAATATTAAATAAAATCATCAATTTTACCCCATAACTTTTATACTTAAGTGTTCAAAAAATAGGGAGTCAAATAACTTATTGATCCATATGCTTTAGATGGTATAAAAATCGAACCTGGACTGACTGATTGAGATTCTATGGTCCTACTGATTGAGAATTAATTGTCTATTCACTTTTCTGTATCTCAATATCCATACAAATAGAGCACAAAATTCCCCCTCAGTATAATAGAGTTGACTGGAACATCTAACAAAGGATTGGCAGAGCTCGTCGGTACAACGGTGTAGGCTTTGCCAATGCTACACTCTGTCTGCCGTAAACAACGAGCTAGGCAAAGATTACGTAACGGTGGATGAGACTGTGAAAATTTATAAGGTTACTTTTATTTACGCAGCCAAATTCACACTGAAGACTCGGTATGTTTTTGGAAATTCGAAAATTATTTTTCTCCTGCTCACAGGAAACGCAAGCCTAGCCCCGAGTCTATACTATGGAAAGTCTTTCTTTTTTCAAATTACGCAAAAAGAATGATTGATCCGTGATACTGATAACTTATCAAGGCTCCAATATGAATTTGGCTGTTTAAATAAATGTCACCTTGTATACAGTTTTATTAAAAATTTGATACGGCCACTTTTATAGCAAAGTCTTGATTTAAGTATAAATTGATCTTTATGCTTCGACGAATTTTAAGGTTTTAAGTTTACTCTAAGGGTATTCATGATCACGAGTTAAGTAGACGATTTTGGCAGAGAGTACGTGTTTATTGCTGGTCAAATGGAAGGAAAAAGTCAAATTAAATCAGAAGTAAGATTAATTCTTGATATTTTGCCAGAAAATGTGACAGCATCAATTTTAGTGGGCTGCCCTTGACATCTGCATTATTTATATTTAAATAAAAAATTACCATAAAGTTATTTTTTCCTAACAACAGCTCATGCAAAAGCTGTTCTTAGGAATACATAATTATGCACAAGCGGAAGGTAAAGCTCGACCGGCAAGCTTATTACGTATCTTGCAAACAGAAAGCAATCGACAATAATTGCGCAATTTCTGCTGTCAAAAGTCACGTTCATATTACGGAAGGAGCAATAGCGGAGCGATAGCAAAGAGTCAACGGTGCTGCCACTAGCGAGCAATCATAAAACTAAAAAGTGCATTCTGTCCTTTACAGGGACCAAAGTTTCGTATTACTTATGCCATATTTGACAGCAAGCAACAGCTGTGTGAACGCAATCAGAAACGTCAAAATGCAACAGCCCAAACACTGATCGCTTAGGAATCGCTTTAGTTTTGTTTTGAATATTGAGTTATTTTAGATCATAGAAACGAAATATTAATTAATTTTAATTTAATTTAGTAGGGTAGTGTAGCAGGTGGTTCATTTGGTCCTGGGACACGCGGTTGGACCTACAAAGATTTATATTAAAAATTCATTTAATTAATAGGTATGTGCATAATATATTAAAATCATAAAAAATATTTCTTGAAAAACATACTCACATTTTCAAATTGGTGCACACACACACACACACTAGTTTTGTTTACGCTAAAAGGAAAATTAAAACCAAAACTGACTTAATGAAAAACGCACACGCGATACGGCGTTATTTTATTAACCTCAAAACCAATTTAAATCAACAAACAAACTAATAGTTCTCGATTGCTTCGGAATTGCTAGGTGGCACCACTTTCCTCGCCTAAAAGTGAATGATTGAACGAACGAAAAAAATAAAAAGTGCATTCATGTTGCAATAGCAGAAAGCAAACGATTAGCGAGCGATCACTGTAGCTAATACGAATTTTGTTTGACACATTGCAACCGATTGTGCGATGACTGCGCGATAGTTGCTGATTGCAAAATTTTAGATAATAAGACTGCGCAAGCTTATTACGTATCTTGCAAACAGAAAGCAATCGACAATAATTGCGCAATTTCTGCTGTCAAAAGTCACTTTCATATTACGGAAGGAGCAATCGCGGAGCGATAGCAAAGAGTCAACGGTGCTGCCACTAGCAAGCAATCATAAAACTAAAAAGGGCATTCTGTCCTTTACAGGGACCAAAGTTTCGTATTACTTATGCCATATTTGACAGCAAGTGACAGCTGTGTGAACGCAATCAGAAACGTCAAAATGCAACAGCCCAAACACTGATCGCTTAGGAATCGCTTTAGTTTTGTTTTGAATATTGAGTTATTTTAGATCAAAGAAACGAAATATTAATTAATTTAAATTTAATTTAATGAGGTAGTCTAGCAGGTGGTTCATTTGGTCCTGGGACACGCGTTTGGACCTACAAAGATTTATATTAAAAATTCATTTAGTTGATAGGTATGTGCATATTAAAATCATAAAAATTATTTCTGTAAAAACATACTCACATTTTCAAATTGGTGCACACACACACAAACTCATTTTGTTTACGTTAAAAGGAAAACTAAAACCAAAACTGACTGATACGGCGTTATTTTATTAACCTCAAAACCAATTCAAATAAACAAACAAACTAATAGTTCTCGATTGCTTCGGAATTGCTAGGTGGCACCACTTTCCTCGCCTAAAAGTGAATGATTGAACGAACGAAAAAAATAAAAAGTGCATTCATGTTGCAATAGCAGAAAGCAAACGATTAGCGAGCGATCGCTGTAGCTAATACAAATTTTGTTTGACACATTGCAACCGATTGTGCGATGACTGCGCGATAGTTGCTGATTGCAAAATTTTAGATAATAAGACTGCGGGCCACCCTAGAAGGACGTATGCCGACCAAATAGGCGACATACTGAAGAAGGGCAAAGTAAAAAGTACCCGGAATAGAAGAGCTTGTATGACTAGATTAATGGATGTAGAAGAAGCAAAAGAGGTGTGTCAGGATCGTAGCAGATGGAAATCTGTAGTCTCTACCTACTCCTCTGAGAGACAGGCGTGAGGATATATGTTAACTCTACTATTGCGTCTAAGTATGCGTGAAAGAATGCATACAATCTGTTAATGTTGTACATTGTTTACTTTAAAAAGGTAAAAGAAAAAGATTCCGGACTTTTCAAAAAAGTATCGCTTCTTCAGCTTTGACATCAGCGTCATTTTATATTGCTTTAACCCAGTGAGTGTACATGCAATATATTTGGCGTAGTGTACCTAGGACAGGGCGCCGCCCACCGCTCGCTTCCACACTACGGAACATGGTCATAAAACTATTTGAAATATATGTCAAGTTTGTTACATTGCAACCAGTGATAGAGCCACTCGTTTGTTTGAGATTTCTCTTTGCGAAAATGTTGTATGGGCTTTTGCTTGATTCGACTGCGCGGTATTTTTTCAGTCCGTTTTTTAATAATTATAGGAAAGTGTGTCAGTACTTAGTAAACATCAATTATTGTGTTAACCCTTTACAGTATGGGGCCCCATATTTGCGAAAGGAAGCTTTTCCTAAATAAATCAATTTCCTTTTGAGTTTTTCTGCTGGCAACTGAAAACCGGTAATATTTTCTGCCGTTAAGGTTATCCTAATTTTGTCTCTTTTCAAATTAATTTTAAACCAATAAATAGGGATGATGAAATTTTGTAAGAAAATGTAAGTTAAATTTCACGTTTTGATCTTGATATTTCGGCTGTTTAATACGCGATTACTTACATTTTCCTCGATCCATTTACATCACAAAGACAGGTCTGAACTATGATCTAAATATCATTTCATTTGAGCTATGTTAAGTTTTGCACAATAAAACTTAAACTAAAATAAATGTCTTAAATAAAAAATATAAAACGGCCGTTATATTAAAAACACATCCCTCTAATTCCAAAATAATAAATAAAAACACCTCGAAACCGTGAGTTTTCTGAGCGGCGCGCTTCCGCTGAGCAGGATAAACATGTGTAAAATGAAAGCGTTGGAGGAGGACAGATTTCGCTGGATAACCTCACCTTAAGTGTTAGTGGATGGAAAAAATACTATAATGATATACAGAAAAGATTGTTTGAATCCAAACTTCCGCTGGGGTCGAGTTATTTTGTCTTTTCTCTTTTTGTATGATATTTTTCTTACTTTTTGTTGTAAAATAATTAATTAGGAGCCCAAATATGTGAAGAGAATACAATACAATACAATACAATATTCTTTATTGCACACCAAAAGAGAAATAAAAAAAACAATAAATTTTAAAATATAAGTTAACAGGGTACAATTGGCGGTCTTATCACTAAAAGCGATCTCTTCCAGACAACCTTTGGATGGAAGAACTCTTAAAAATGAAAAGGTGTATAGGCGGTGCACAGAATAACAGTTTTTAAAATAAAATAAAGCATTTTGATTAAAATGTAAATATATAATATACATAAACAATAAATAATTTTATATATATTTATAAATAAATTATATATATATATATATATATATAAATATGTATTAATATAGGGACAAATAGAAACAATGAACTTTAAGATCAAAGTGAAAGATAATGCTGTTTGACTAGGGTTTTGAATGACTGTAATGATGGAGCTTGTTGTATTGTGAGAGGAAGAGCATTCCACAGATGTACAGCTTCAACAGTAAATGAGTTACTGTAAAAGCGCGTAGTATGAGTTGGCACTGATAGGCGAAGATTTCCAGATGACCTCAGATTTAGGTCGTTCTTTTTAAGACGAAACACAAAGCGATCTTTTAAATAAGAAGGATATACAGGATTAAATAAAACAGAATAGAGAAAGAAAAGAATATGAGACTTGCGACGAAGACGGATTGGGAGCCACTCAAGCTGAGAACGAAATTGGGAGATATGGTCATATTTGCGTAATCCAAATATGAACCTAATAGAAAAATTTTGAAGACGCTCGAGTTTATTAAGTTGCTCCTCGGTAAGATTTAGGTAACAACAGTCTGCATAATCTAGAATTGGAAGTAGGAGGGATTGTGCAAGCGCAACTTTGGTAGCAGTTGGCAGGAAGTTTCGGAGTCTTTTTAGAGAGAAGGCAGAGGCAAACATTTTACGGCTAACCTCATCAAGTTGTGGACCCCAGGAAAGATTATTATCCATAAATATTCCAAGATTTTTCACTTTACTGCTATAGGGAACATGGGTACCATCAAAACTTATCTGCGGCAGTAAATGCCAATCAATCCTAGAAATGAAGTAAGGGCTACCAACTACGATAGCTTGTGTCTTACTTGGATTAACTTGAAGTCCATGTTGTTTACTCCAGGTAGATATTTGTGTTAAATCTTTATTTGTCATTGCGATAGCATACTGGAGTTCATCAAGTTTGGCCTGACTATAGATTTGAAGATCATCAGCGTAAAGGTGGTAGGAACATGAAATATGCTGAGAAATATTATTGATAAATAAGGCGAAAAGAAGAGGTGATAAGACACCACCTTGAGGAACACCGGCAGAAATATCGCACCAGTCGGAGAGAGATTCGTCTATACGAATGCGCTGCCGGCGTCCTTGCAGATAGCTGCGAAACCAGTTAATTACTGTTGGAGATATGTTAAGAGAACAAAGTAATCCCAAAAGAACATCAAAGTCAATGGTGTTGAAAGCATTACTGAAGTCCAAAAGGGTCAATACCGTAAGCTTTCCATGGTCCATTCCCAAACGAATGTCATCCGTTATTTTAGTTAAAGCCGTAACTGTGCTGTGACCAGGACGGAAGCCGGACTGGAAAGTATTTAGGAGTCGGTTTTGGGTCAAGAAATGACTTAACTGCTGATGGACAAGACGTTCAAGGATCTTAGACAGGAATGAGAGGATAGAAATAGGACGGTAATCTGAGAATGATGAAGGGTTAGTTTTTTTAGGTAAAGGAATTATTTGGGCATCTTTCCAGAGGGTTGGGAATGTTCCGGAATTGACGGATTTGTTTAGGATACCAGTAATCACGGGAGTAAGGATATCGAGGATGGGAATTATCATTTTACGACTGATATTATCATGACCAACCGCATTTGATGTAATCGAGATTATATGCTTCTTAACATCACAACTAGTGAATTTACTAAAGACAAAAGGAGGGTAGTCGGGTGTAGTAATTGAAGAAAGATTATTTAATGTTTTAGTTTTAGTTGTACTGTCAATAGTGGACGAAGAAGAGAAGTATTGATTTAAGGAATTTAAATTCAGATCTTTAGGAAGGCTTGAGTCGCGACGTGGTTTGTCTACACCCAGTGACTTGAGGAATTTCCAGACTTTGGCTGGATCACCATTTTCAACCGACTCATGAATGTGGCTTCTTTGGGCATCCCTACTAGAGAAACTATCAAATCTGAGTATTGTTTCTTAACCGTGTCTGATATATAGGATATCATGCATTAGCGGGTCATAAGATTTTTTCATGTATAAAAATTATGAGACCGTAAGCAGAAAGAGGAAACTATTTGTTTCTTCTTATTTTAATGTGTTTGTCATACTTTTGATGTATCTTTTTATGTGGCAAGTATTCTTTGTCATAAGGCATAATATAATACAACATTATCATAAAGCGATATGAAAATTAACACCCACTTTGACTTAGATGTCCACGACATCTACTAATTAGTTTACTGAATGTGCTTCGGGGCTTCAACTTTTTCGTTCTATTACAGAAAAGTTTGCATCATGAGATATTTAGTTATCTGTGTATTTTGCGTATTTCACAAAGGCGTCATTGAACTGAACCTGACCACGACGATGAAAATTTATTTGATGTTTTTTGTGAAGCAAATTATGATTATCCAGTAGAAGATTCAGACGAAGGTGAAGATGAAGAGGAAGTTCTTCCAAGATTGCCATACGTAAATCTAAATAATATACGTGTTTCCGCAAATTTTGAAAACAGAGAAGAAGATCACGAATTTTTTGGGGATTTGAAATTAATAACCCTACAACTAGTGGTAGTACACGTTGTGGTCAACCTCTTTTTGATATTACTTGTTTTCAATCATAATGAAGTTGCAATTAAACGTTTACAACGTTTGTCCGATGCTAAAAACCGATGTTATAATATTTATTATCACACCGCAATTCTGCGCTAAGATTCGCCCTGTTTATTATAACATAACACCGCTTAGATAAACAATTAGCGACTAATATTTATTTTTTGCTTTGGCCTAGGTAAAGGTATCTCTTAAATGCTTAAACGGAACACCTTCAATAACTTAATTATAGACAATTAGGCTGAATAAAGATCCTTTCGAAAACATACAGGACGAAAAAAAATTACCCGTTTTCTCTTTTTTATTAATGAAACTGATGGTTTAAAAGATTTACCTATAAATAATCTCACGTGAAAACAATATTTTTGATAATCGTAGATAAAGTATTGGGTCCAAATGGACATAATTAGCTATTGGGACACTCTTGCAGCCTATTACATGCCTAAGCAAGCACTGTGTCCCAACGACTTTGATTATTTCATATTTATTATTTGATATACAATTTAACTAAGATACTGCTTATCAAGCGACGAAGCGACACACTTTAATCGTATACATATCGAATAAGGCTATTGTACGTCTAGAAATTCTTCATTCTGAATGCAAGTTAATATATTTTCTAATCATTTTATTTCGTTTCATACGGATGGTTGTATAGGCGCTTAATTTTAGTAGTTGTTAGTGTGACGTCATAAAATAAATATCTATTAGAAAATAATCTAAGAATGAAGAATGAATGATGTCGGCTGGCCAGCTAAATACGCTAAATCTGATAAAAGTTAATTTTACAACTGTTTACAAAAGTAACGCAAAAGCATTTATTGAAGGAAGTAAAAAGTCCAATAAAACCATTTGAAATGTACTTTTATGACTCCCTGATTTGTGTTTCGCGTAAACAGTAAGATAGCTCACAAATACATTCAATTTTGAACTATACGTGCATGGAATAAGATGTAAGTTGAATTAGGTAGGGAAGTGTAAGTAAAAACTGCATGGAACATTTATAATTAGCTACAATCCAGCTGAAGTATTTATGTGGGTTCAAAGTACAATGAACAACATTTTTGTTTAATAAAAAATAAGTTTATTTGAATTGCCAGCAAAGTTAGTAGCAGCTTTATTTAAGGGGGTCACAGAGGATCTCGGCTATTTATTGAAAAGTTATTTAAAAATTTCGCAATAGATGCATTTTATGTGTATTCGCGAAAATTGCTTCGAAAAAATAAGTTTTTACAAGAAATAATTGTCTTTTTATGCATTCAATTTTGATCGCATTACATTTACAAACTTCTCAGCGTGTTTAGAGTTGTAAAGTAATGGAATCAAAATGTAATGCATAAAAAGACATAAATTTCTTGTCAAAACATAGATATCACTTAGCAATTTTCGCGAATACACATAAAACGTATTTATGCCATACTTTTTATTCAATTTATTTAAATGTATGGAAAACATTGTAGTGATGTGCATTTTGCACCGATATCCTCTGTTACCACCTTAATATGAATGGTGAATGCAGAAACACCTTCTTACTGTAAAAAAATCGCCAACTCTCAAAAGTAGCTGCAGTTGATAATTATGTTGTATATCCTCGTACTTATATGCATTTAATTCCTCTCACCAGTGAAATGGTGAACATTTATTTATTTCAGTCCATACAATACAAGTATAAGTATAATTCATAGGTACATTTTAAATCAATAAAAATAAAATATCATATAAACACATAAAATCAATAAAATACATAATTGCTGTTTAAGCAGACGTGGGTGGACATTAAATGTATTGTTATTGGACTATCCACCCTTTCTGCTATCACGAAGCTTGCTTGACTGCTTATGAGTTTCTCAAAATAAGTAAGAAATTGTGTTAAGCTGCAGCCAAAACCTAATGTACCACTAACATACCTTCTTGTTCTACTAAATACTTACTTGTACACAGAGTCCGTCCCATTAACATTATTCCATCTCCAAATAATACAAAATTACGTTCCTTCGGCCAAACGAACCATAAGATATTATTCAAACAAGAATTTGCCATCCGTATCCAATCATTCCCTTGGCAAACATTTATTTTAGCCCGTCTCGACTTGTCTGCATGAATGTACTCGGATACGGACAGATGTTAACATATGCCTTTGTTTTCTTTATTTAAGAGATCTGTTTGTTACTTTTTGTACGAAAGCGCGGCGCCTCCGGTCGCTAGGGCGAGGTCTTCTCTGACTACATGTTTTGCCACTCCATTGGAGGATCAACCAATATGGTGATCTACCTAAATTAATCCAACCTGAATTATTAAAATATATTCACAATATATTTTGTGTCCCAAAGAGGTATAAAATGTGTTTTTAGGGTGCCGTAACTCAAGAGAAAAAAACGGACCCCTTATAGGATCACTTTGTTGTCCGTCTGTCTGTGCGTCTGTCTGGCCGTCCGTCCGTCCGTCTTTCTGTCAAGATCCTTTAACTCGGAAAAGCGTGAAGGTATTGGGTTGAAATTAAAAATACTCAAGTTTACAGTCCCTTGAAGCAGTGAAAAAATCAAATTTCTAAGTTGACGTAAGAAAAATATGCGGCCGTTTATGCCGCAAAAAACGTATATTTCGACATTCACATGAGAATCAAAATTTATAGGGTAATTTCCGTTGACCTAGAACTATGAAATTTGGCCAGTAATACCGTCTTATACTACAAGTATATGGGAAAATCTGAAAACTATACATTTGTAATCAAATCATTGAAAAATATATATACAACGTGAAATTTAAGTCATTTTGTAAACGAAAACTGGTTATAGTACTCGTCCATATAAACAACTTTTACTATGAAGCCAACCCTGAAATCGTGAAAAATATATCAGCTGTTTCGTACATTTGGGTCGAGTAGGTATTTAACTTTTCTATGGAACAGCTGATATTTTTTTTACGATTTCAGGGTTGGCTCCTTAGTAAAAGTTGTTTATATAGACGAGTACTATCACCAGTTCTCGAAATGACTTAAATTTCACGTTGTGTAGTCTTTAACGGAACCCTCGGTGGGTGAGTCCAACTCGCACTAGTGTGATTTTTTTTCGAGTGTGGAGTACTACTTAAGGGGGCAATACATGCTGGTAACCTTGAAAGTCAAAATGGGTGACTACTTTAATCAGACGTTATAAAAGTAAAAAAAATATCTGATAAACTACAGAATATCTGAAATGATGTGCATTTAACATGATAAACAAAAAACTTACGTCTTATTTCAAATGAATATCTGGTTTAATTAATTAAGTATGCAAAGAAACAAATTGAAACTTAGTCAAATTGAAAACATTGAAGAGTTTTAGTTATGATAATTATAATGGATTATTTAGATATATTTTACCGCGTTTGCAGCTCGATTCCCCGTCGAGCGACAGAGAGATGGATACGGGACGAGTCGTGCGAGTGAGTAAGACGCACGTACCCTTGGGCCACCAGCAGTAATTGTCCCCTGTTTGACATGTGTGTTAGCCCGTAAAGTGGTTTCGACCTGTGATCGTGAAAAAAGTCTATCGCATATCAATTGTTATCAAAAATCAATAACTCTAGTGCTACCATTAATTTTTACGTCTCCGCATTGTCATGCAGGAACGTAAAATATGTATACTGGGTTTCAGGGAAGATGTTGTGGAAGCCAGAAACTGGCGATAGAATACATATGTCGCCGCCATCTGGCTAAATCAGCTTTTTGATTGGATGCCTTAGAACTAGGATACTAACTAAATGGCGGCATCCAACCAAATACCTAGGGTTCTCGTTATTTAAGTTAAGATACCTCAACGTTTAACGAGATGGCTTGTCGAAAGTTAGCCCTTTGGACACGACTGAATCAAAAGTCGCCGCGTCATTTAAATTTAGTTCATATTTTTGCCACTATAGCGCTGGTAGTCCTATAACAAATATGCCGTCAACAATGACAAAGTGTTTGGGGAGTTTGTTTAGAGCGCCTTGTTTGATTTTTTCTGCATATGGTAAATTCTGTTTCTCTCGTAGAGTTGCCTCGCTCCGCTTCGCTCGGCTCCTAATTATGTACTTACATGTCAACCTTACCGCACCTCTTCGCTTCGCTCGTCGTCGCGACCTATACCTAACCAAAAGGCTAAACGTCGTTCAGCCCTCTCGTTAATCGTTGCGTTGAACCATTTGGCTGAGCAACCTTTAGGAATTTAGTTGAATGCCGCCATTTAGTTAGTATCATAGGCATCCAATCAGTAAGCTGATTGAACGAGATGGCGCCCACATATACTCGTCCATAGGTATACGAGTATAGACTGCCACTTGAATTCCACAATCCTCACTCAGAGACACCTCTGACAACCCCTCGAGAATTCATGTCGCAATAATGTATTTCCGTAACAGGGCCCAACGTCACATAAAATGGGCCAAACCCCCAGTACCGTATGAGCCATCAGTGCGTCGCTCTTATTATTTATGTTCTACAACCGGGCGAGATCGCGCAAGTTTCCCCATAACTCAGCGCAGTCGATTTGTGTTCCCTGTATATTATTCTTGTTTCTGATATTTCGCCGCTTTGGCCGGTTATAATGCTTATCTTTGGTGGTTCAATAATATATGGGCTTCGTATATTTTGTTCTATGTTCGGCGAATAGACGAAAAGAGTGTTTTCGAAATCTGATTATCATGTGTTTACTCTCTGACTGAAGTTACTTTCAACTTCTGTATGATACACGGAACTGACCTGAAAGTTGATAGAACTGTTATACTATACAAGTAAATACAATATAACATCTTTTATGAGATGGTTTAGTTACATATCTATAACTGGCCATCGTCATATTATATATAATATGATAATAATCTCATTTTCAAAAGTCGCTTACAATAAGATTCGATATTTAAAACACATAATGTAATAAAATGTAGCACAACTTTTTTTGGGAAAAATTCTTAATTATATATTTTCGCATCTTAAATTACCGTTCTGTATATATTTATTTCAATGCATCGAAATAAATGCCTCAGACAGTAGGACGCTGGCCTCTAAGTCTTTAGACCCAGGTTCAATCCCCAGTCAGGCATGCACCAATGAGTTTTTCTGATTTGGTGTGCACAGTATTTGTATTCTTACCTAATACTTTCTGAACGGTGAAGAAAAACATCGTGACGAAACCTGCATGCCTTAAAAAGCGTGTATTTATGCTCGAGGTACGGCGATAGGGCTCACCACTCATCATGTTGGGACGTAATAAACGTCAGTGAAATGCGTGTGTACCGGGTGTGGACTGTGACTTGCATTTCATAGTTCACACTTTGAAACGCCTCTGTAACCTCCTCGGTCGAGGCTGGGTACTCTCTATCCCACCTCCCGCAAAGGCCAAAAGCAAAATAAATGTACAAAAAAAAAAACGGTAAAAGGACTAGTGCACTGATGGTTCCGTACATACCGTTTAAAACACAAACTTATTTCACGTGCAGTAATGTCGAACCAACTTATCTTGACACTAACGATCCATTATACTCTATGTATGCGTTTTCTTAAATAATGAAATATACCTAGGTAATTTAAAGATTTTTTTCCGGAACGAGTGTTATAAGACCTACTTTTGAACGAAATTTCTGGTTTCAACAGCTAGAAACAATGTCAGAAAACGAATAATGAGGTAGTAATATTTGCAAAAAAAAATTAGTTGCACCGATTTTTGACAAAATATTGATTAGATTTTTACTATATATTTGCTGACAGATCTATTATTGAAAGGACAAAATGATTAATTCCGGAAAAATCTTATTATTTTGAGTAAAGTTTTTTTTTTTTTTTTTAAACCTGACCTCGATAATTGTTGTTGTCCAAATAATGTCAATGGGGACTAGCACTAGTCCCTGATATATGGTAATCACAATTATGGTGCCGGTCACAAGTCCGGGCACAAGCAGGAACCGAGGAGGGGTGAGCCAAGTAGCTAGGGGTGTTCCTTCGGTCCCTGATTGCAACAGCGAGTGCACGGATATGTAGTTTAATAGAATTCACGACCCTATCAGGCTACATACCCACCAGGGCATCTGGAACCTGAGGCCCATCTGCGCCTCAACCTCTGGAGAGACGTGGCTGGACCTTAAAAGACAGAGCATAAGCGACATGGGCACCGCTTATAGCCATTTAATAATGCCCAACTAATATCTTTCTGGTTCCAGATTAGGAATCTCTTCTGTCTCTTAATAAATAATAATGGAAAGTAAGAATGAAAATGGTACTGTTGTGCCCTGCGATCCGGCTAGCGACCGGCGTCTTGGAGTTCCCGGGCTTCAGGATGTGAAATGGACCACCGAAGGAGCCGATGGCGTGGAGTCCCAGGCGCCAACGGTGCTTGATGCATCTGGACAACAACAACAAAAAGAAAAGGAACACCAGCCCGAGCAACAATCTGAGTGGGCGGAGAATGCAACTCAGGGCGGTAAGGGGGGTGGTACCGCTGCGAGGTGGGTTGGCCAGGAGGAGAGGATGACTGTTAACGAAGTGGGAGCGGTCACTGCGGCAACTCCCACTCCGGGGGCAGTAGCGCCTCGAAATGCCAAACGAAAGGGTAGACTGTCTGGGGGTCAACGAATGAAACGAGCTAGGGCCTACCGCAGAATGGAAAGAGAGCTGCAGGAGGAGAGACTGCAGGCTCTGTACGCCTTAAGCGACTCTGGGGCTGTGGTAATGCCTATTGTGTCGACATCTATGACGACATCCAAGGCGGCAAGCCCTTCGGCTGGAGCTATGGGGGGGAGAGGGCCGGGATCCGCTGGGAAAGCGGGCCCCGACCAGCTCTCCCTCATGGCAAAGAGTATAGGCGTTACACTTAGTGCACCAAGCATTAGGACACAATATACAGACACTGCTGCCACAGTCAGGGCCATGATCGACGAAGCTGCGGCTATCGATGGAACCGTCCTGCCTGCTAAGCCCAGTGCCGCTGCAACTTCCACCAGCAATGGTGGTAAAAGCAAGGGCAAGGGCAAAGGAAAACTGTCCTTAGCAGGCAAAAAAGGCAACCCCGTACTCGAACAGCCGCGGCACGCTGACCAGGGCTTGATGACAGTGGCAGCAAGAACACCAGCACAAATACCAAAGACACCAACATCAACACACACAAACAAACATGGTGAAAACACACGTAATCAGAAGAGACAACGCAGCTCCGACACCGTTTCCCCAGCAGTGGCTGCCGCGGGTAAGAAAGTCAGGCTGGCAGATGGCGTCGGAGTCGCGGCTGTCGCTTCTGGTGGGGTAGAGGATGAGCAGGATACCTACGCAAGTGCAGCCACTGCTCACTTGAGGGTGGTTGTACTGCAGAGTGACCACCGAGAGATGGACGAGATGCGAGCGCTCATCCTAAGAAAAGCGATTGCTTGGTTTGTAAAAGCTTGCACGGTTTGTAAAACTAAGGGACGAAAAATCGCTATGGATGCCACTGTTTAAAGTGTTCCCTCGTCTGGCCAGTGGAGGACTGAGAATTCACTGCGAAGATGAACGGGCCCTCGACTGGCTAAAATCTCAGGTGGAAGAGCTCAAGGGACTGTGGGAAGGCTGCCCAGGGTATTACCTCATGCAGGAGAGCCTAATCCCAAGATACACGAGGGGTATAATTTGGGTGCCTGACTTCGACGGAGATGCCAGGTTCCTAAAAGATTACCTCAAAGCAATGAACGGCAGGGACTATGATCTCGACACATGGCCCCTTCTTAATGCAGACATACAGAAGGTCGGCAGGACGCAAAACATCACCTTAATGGTAGGTATTCCTCCGGCTGACCTTCGGAAGCTAAAAGTTAACGGTTGCCGCCTATATTATAAATTGGCGACAGTTTACGTCAGTCTCAGAGGTGACAATACTGACCGGGCCGGTGCGGCGGTACCGGAGGGAGATCGACGTGTCTTAGATAAAGCCGTGGTAAATCAGCCGGCTGCATCAATAGGCAACCGACACCCTCCGGAAACCGACACACGGGGCCCAGCCGAGGACACTCAGGGCTCAGGGAAGCCTGAAAATAGCAATGTCGGGCGGGAAACAGGGGAAGAGCAGGAAGTGGTTGATCTGTTATCAGATCTACTGGTAGCCTCCCCCCTGTCCCGGCGAGAGGAGGACTTGCTGGCTTCAGATGCCGAAATGAAGCTCTGAGACACATCCAATAGCTAATCAATATTATTTATATATTATTATGAAAATGGCGTCACACAAGTACAATAACTCTGTTACATACGACCCAAAACTTCCAAAGATCAAAATATCGAGACGGAATGACACACAACCTATCTCCACCTATTTACACGCACGGGGTAGTATTGGGGAAATACATAACGTTGGCTCTATTAACATCCTCCAAGTCAACCTGCAACACAGTGTTACGGGGTTTGCCGCCCTGAGAAGGACACTGGAAGAGCAACCCGACACCATAGCACTCATCCAAGAACCATATTTAACAAGGGGAAAGGTGAGTGGCTATGGAAACTTGAAAGGCACTGTATTTACTTCACCCCTGCAACAAAAAACTAGAACCTTTGTGTATGTTCCAGCTCTTTACAAAGCGTCCTTGGTGACTCACTTATGCTCTGACGACCTCACAGTGATTAAACTCCGCACAGGCCTGGGAGGGGACCTCGAAGAAGTTTACGTGGCTTCAGCGTATCTTGACGGGGAACTAGAAACTCCAAGGCCAGAACTAGAAGTGTTGGTAGAGCACTGCAGAGAACACAAAACACAGCTCATCATAGGCTGCGACGCAAACGCCCACTGCACAGTTTGGGGCAGTCCAGATACGAACCGGAGAGGTAAGGATACACTTGACTTTGCACTACAACATGATCTGAACATCTTAAACAGGGGTTCAGAATCAACTTTCGTCACGAGAAGGAGTCAGACGATTGTAGACCTAACAATGGCGACAAGCTTAATAACTGAGTTTATCAGCGAATGGCATGTTGCTGGAAATGAAATATCTGGATCTGACCACAGACGCATAAGGTATGTACTAAAGGTAGGCAAGCAAGAACCTAGGAAATATAGGAATCCAAGGAAAACAAATAAGGCCAAATTTACCGCATTGGTTCAGAACAAGGTTTCGGCACTGCCCGAACTCACAAGCACAACGAGACTCACCGTAGAGGACGTAGAAAACCGAGTCACCGCTATCACGAAATGTGTAATTGACAGTTACGAGTCTTCATGCCAACTTCTCACGGAAAAAAGTAGGTTTGACGAGAAAAAACATGGGTGGTGGAGCAAGGAACTTTCCAAACTAAGGAAAAAAATGCGGCACCACTTTAATAGGGCAATGAACACCAAGCTCAATGAAGACTGGGATGACTACAAAAAAGCACGCCTCGCGTTCAACAAAGAGGTACGTTATAAACAAAGTGAATCCTGGAGCAATTTCTGCAACAGCGTACAGACACAGAGCGAAACTTCCCGGCTGAGAAAAATCTTAGCGGGAGACAATCACATGAAACTTGGAACTTTAAGGAAGTCAGATGGTAACTATACTGCAAATGAGCAAGAACAGCATACCTTGCTACTGCAAACCCACTTTCCGGGCTGCCAGGTAAATGAAAACTCTGAATGGACGGCCTCACCATCTCCGTGTCCCACGGAAGAGGACTGGGAGCTAGCGGGATCCATAGTGACAGAAGAAAGACTGAAATGGGCGGTGAGTACGTTCCTTCCGTACAAGTCACCCGGAGGAGATGGCATCTTTCCTACTCTGCTACAATGGTGCCTCGAGCAGATAATGAACCATCTTATGGCAATATTTAGAAGCTGCCTAGCATATAAATATGTACCCATCTCGTGGAGAAAGGTAAGAGTGGTCTTTCTTCCCAAACCTGGGAAGGAAGACTACACACAGCCCAAAGCATACAGACCTATCAGCCTCTCACCATTTCCACTTAAAAGTTTAGAGAGACTCTGCGATAGACACATTAGAGAGGGACCGCTCAGAGATCGACCACCTCACCAAAACCAACACGCGTATCTACCAGGCAAATCCACAGAGACTGCTTTACACCAGGTAGTGCATAAGGCTGAATCAGCGACTGAGGCAAAACAGTCGTGCCTGGCGACCTTCATTGACATAGAAGGAGCCTTCGACAAAACCACTTTTCCCAGCATAGTGCACAGCTTACATTGAGACATCTGAAAAAACCTGCTGCCGGGTGACTAGGGGATGCCCTCAGGGAGGTGTGCTATCACCACTCTTATGGGTAGCGGTCATCAACGATCTCCTGGTAGAGTTAAATAAGGATGGCTTTGTTACTGTGGGCTATGCAGATGATCTGGTTATTATGATATCGGGTCTATTTGAAGGAACGCTGTGCAGTAAAATGCAGCAAGCTTTACGTAAAGTCGAGGCGTGGTGTGGTAAGCATCGGTTATCTGTGAACCCACAAAAAACAGAGTTAATCTTATTCACAAAGAAAACGAAAATCGCAAAACTAAAACTTCCGAAATTATTTGGAACCCAACTGTCTCTTAGTAAGGAGGTCAAATACCTTGGTGTCTGGCTCGACGAAAAACTACTGTGGGGGAGGCAGGTGGAACACGTAACAAAGAAGGCAACTAATACTCTGTGGCAATGCAGACGAGCTGTTGGTAAGGACTGGGGACTCACACCAAAGCTCTGCAGATGGCTCTACACTGTGGTGGTAAGACCGGTGCTAACGTATGGTGCCTTGGTATGGTGGCCAAGGACGGAGCTGGCCACGGTAGAAATTAAACTCCAACAAATCCAAAGACTAGCGTGCACTCTGATCAGTGGATGTATGAGATCAACACCCTCTGCGGCGCTGGACATAATGCTCGGGCTTACATCGCCACACTTGCACATACAACAAGAGGCGATGGTCGCGGCCCTTCGGGTAAAATCTACAGGCCAATGGAAAGGTAATGCTCTTAAAACCAACCACTGCCGCATCCTTGATCGAGCTCTCGAAGTCGTACCGGAGGCGGCCAATGGGACAGATAGAACACCGAAAACCTATTTATTAGATAGGAGGTATGACTTATCTTTAGAAAAAAATACGACCTTTAACCAAAAGTCAGTAAATTTTTATACAGACGGATCAAAAAACAAAGATGGCAGCGGCTGCAGTTACATTTCTCCAGAGTTAGGACTCAGTAAATCAATGCCTCTTAACAACATAACAACGGTTTTTCAAACCGAAATGGTAGGTATACTCCTAGCGGCCAAGGCAGCTAATGCTATTTGCATAAGTAGACCTTGCGACATACTAGAGATTATGATAATAACAGACAGTGCAGCTTCGCTCTCATCGCTAAGCAAACCTGTAAGTAGATCTAAAATCGTAGCAGACTGCCATGCAGAACTGCAGAACCTATCAGCAATGTGCAAGGTAAAGTTAACATGGACCAGAGCACATAGCAATGACGAAGGCAACGAACAAGCAGACTCCCTTGCCAAACTAGCAACTAGCATGAAGGTATCGAAGCAGGGAAATAGTCTGTGTCGACCATCAGCAGAAGCTATCAGGAGAGAGCTTAGGAGATACACTATCACCGAGCAGAACAGGAGCTGGGCAGCACGGACTGACTGCCGGCTGTCAAGACTAATGGTACCGCAAACAAACAGCAAATTAACAAGGTACCTTATGAAACTTAAACGGCCTGATATCCGGGATATGGTAGGCATCATTACCGGACATTGCAACCTGAACAAACACCTTTTCACTACAGGCGTGACTGACAGCCCCCTATGTCGAGGGTGCTTAGACGCAGATGAGACGGTGGAGCATGTGCTGCTTCACTGCCCCGCCACTGATGACATGAGACGTAAAGCAGGGATCGCAATGAGCTCCATCTCCCCTTCTCTGGACCAGATTTTGTGTCGGCAGGCTGAAGCCGTTCGGCTCTATTTTAAGGAGTTGTCCTGGCTGGGCTAGCCGACCGGGGGGAAGTGCACAATACTCACGTTCACGGAGAGTCAGTGCAGGACTCATCGCCCCCGCTACGAATTTAGAATTTAGAATTTAGAGTAAAGTTTTTAATCTAGCGATAATCTTACAATTGGGATACATTGACATTTATTTGGTAATAATTTTACACCTAGAGACAATTTTTATTTATCTGGCAATAAAAATATTTTGGGGGATAGATAATATCAGTAAGAGGATACAAGTTGATGACAAATATAAAAATTTAAGGACAGAAAATTTAGCTACCATACGTTTTTTTGCACCTTGAAAATAAAAACACGGAGGCTAGTAGTTAATTCACTTTTGTTCTAGTACAAGCGATTTGTGTTGAACATGCTTTCGAATTTTAACCAATTGCTGACAGTCGCAAGAATAATTAATATTTTAATAACTAGAAATTGAGATTTTACGCACAAAAGCAATGACCCTTTCATTCCTTTGAAATTTCAAAAGCAGTCACTCAACAAAATAATGATGATCTTTGTAAATATTACTGAGAGATGTATTCAGAATGTTGTTTACGAAATGGCACAAAGAGCAGTTACATTAGGTATGTCTCACAGAAAGATCAAAGCTTTGAGATTACATTTTGTTCCATTTTCATTTGAACAAGGAATCGAAAGTACTTGTTCGAAATCATTGGCTTAGCGTAAATTTAAATAATGTTTGCAATAATTATATCTTTATTAAGAAAATGTTCCATTTGAAAACGTGGTTTAAAAGCAAGCATGTAATTCTCAAAATTAAAAAGATCGGTAGGGAAAACAACTTTAAAGCATTATTGTAAGAATTAATGGGTTTTACATTTTTGTAAACAAAAACAGGTGCTAAACTTAAAAATTCTTTAAATAATAATTTTTATTAAATTATTTATTTTATGTCACATAATATTTTTGTCATAAAAAAAACGACACAAAATAAGCCGCTAAAATAGTAGCGCCTGACAAACATTTCGGCTCCCGTTGATTACGGAACCCTAATTTTTATGATTTGTTGTTTTTAAATTAAAATTAATATGTATAACCTTTATGATAGATCTGTAACATTTTTATTTTATTATTTATCGTGATAAAGGCCATACATACTGAAAATTTCAACTATCTACCTATCATGGTTGATAATGTAGGTAGCCCCTGTGATAGACGGACGGACAAATAGACAGCGTAAGCTTACTAATAGGGTCTCGTTTGACACCCTTCGTGGACGGAACCCTAAAAAATAACAATAGGTATACCCCACAGTACGGGTACGGAATCCTAAAAACATTATGGTAGATAACAATAGATGTAATAGACAACATTAAGGCGACAAAAAACAAGGCGCTAAAATGGTAGCGCCTTACAAATAATTCGGCCCTCTCTAAATACTAATTTTTATTATGAATTATTCTACTTTATAGTATGTACATATATCAACATGACCACATTTGAAATTTGTATGTTTCACCGTCTTTGATTACATTTTTTATATATATTTTACACACTTTGGGGCCGGTAGTCGAATGAATTGGATAGATACCAGAAACAAAAAAGGTACACGTGCCAAAAACAAAAAAAAATAGGAGAGGGCTTTAAGGAGGGATAGATAGAGGAATATGGGGCTATGTAAATTCCATTTTTGTCACTCTCACTCCAAGCGAAAAAACTCGCAGTGCGAGAGGGGTAGATTCAGCGCAAAAGAAAAAACCAGCCAAGTTCGAGTAGGACTCGTGCACGAAGGGTTTCGTACAATTATCTATAAAAACGGCAAAAAAATCATGTCTGTTGTATGGGAGTGCGCAGGTCCGACTCGCACTTGGCCAGTTTTAGTATTTTTTGATATAGCGGCAACAGAAATACATCATCTGTGAAAATTTCAACTGTCTAACTATCACGGTTCATGCATTATCTATAAAAAACGCCAAAAAAATCATGTCTGTTGTACGGAAGTGCGCAGGTCTGACTTTCACTTGGCTGGTTTTGGTATTTTTTGTTATAGCGGCAACAGAAATACATCATCTGTGATAATTTCAACTGTCTAACTATCACGGGTCATGAGATACAGCCTGGTGACAGACGGACAGACAGACAGATAGACGGACAGACGGACAGCGGAGCCTTAGTCATAGGCTCCCGTTGGTTACCCTTTGGGTACGGAACCCTAAAAAAGTATGTTTTTTAATTTTATGAAAAATCTAAAATACCTAGCAAAATTTCCAAAATCAAATATCTAGGTATTGTCGAAACCAATCTAATAAAATATATTTGAGTTCTGTACATGATCCCTATTCGTCAAACGAGGAGAAAAAGCGTTTGAAGACCTCAATTCAGTAATTATTCCTATCGAGGAAAATTGATCCAAAAGTGTTTTTCGAAAACAAAACCCTAGATTATATAGTCGAAATGCATATACTAAAAATTTATTAGAATTTTCCGTGTACTTTATGAAATACACAGAAACAAAGCATCCGTATATTTTCTACATAGCCTCTTAAGATTTTGAACTTCAGTATGTTGTCAGAAAGTCTACATTAGAACGCTCGCTTCGCGCGCTGGCGGCACACAAATTCAGTGAATGTTAGAGGTTTTTCTGGATTTTACGTAAAAGTATTTGATGTAGGAGTTTTTCCACCTGAAATCGGAAAATAAACTATGTTTTCTTGTTATAACAGTAAATTCAGACATAAAACTCAAGCCATTTGGACATAAAACGAAATAATTACTTAAAAAGGCATTATTTTCAAAAATAAAATCTATCGAGCGAAATGTGTCCAATTAGGTAACCGACCTGACAACGGAAAGACAAAGGTCTGAAAAAACACGTTGGTTTTACATTGATCAGATAAGTAGTTGACTCAGCATATTAAAACAAAAACCGTTGAAAGACCCAATACAAGCCCTTAGACAACTTTCGATGGAAATATGTACGAGTACAGTATGTACCATGTAAGCGTGTATTTTAGAGCACTGGCGATGGCACATGCTATTTATTTTTGCATTCAAAGAGAAAAAATAATTTGGTGACCTTTTTTCATTTCCGGTATTCAATTAATTTAAGATGAATGCTAAAAATGATGATGCCTTGATGGCCTATTGAATTGATAAACTTGATGTTAGATTTTATGCATTTACTTTCATTTAAGGCACAATGTTACTCTAAAATATCGGTTTCATCACTGAGCCGTAAATTTTTGCCATAAAACTACTGAATGATTTATTTTTGAATTTGTGCAAATCTCTTCATGGCAGACAAAAGGGTCCTTAAAAAATATATGAATGCAGTTTTACTTTATTTTAATCAAAAGTTAATTTTTATATTTTCAAGTTAAATCTGCTTTCCTCGATATTGAAAGTACTTTCTCTCCATTTTAATTGACAATAAAGAAAATATAAACCTAGCACTCTAAAGTAAATACAACCACTATTTACCCATACATGCAGTTCATAAACAATTAACTCTAGAAAAGCACATTGTAACTCAACCGCAACATTTAGTCAACTTCAATTTCTTACACAAAATGAACCCTGGAAAAGCTAAAAATACTATTGTGTACGTATTTGAAAAGATTACAAATATAACACGCGTCTCCCTAATCAGTCTTCTAGACGAAGACAAATTTTACTTTAGACTACATTTTGGGAGTGGACCAAAATAAACAATTTGGATCGAAAGAGATCTGTGTCAAAATAGAACGTAATTTAGTTTCAGATATCTTATTTTATGTTTTGGTATAGGCTGTCCGAGATATCATGATATGGGTGGCAGTTCAAAGATAACAATTACAGTGATGTACCCTTACGAAATATACTCGACTTTTTTTTTAAATCGAGAGAGTTAACAAGGGCTATCGAAACGATTTTTATTTGATTGATCTTTGATTAGCCAAACTATTTTTTGATAATTACTAAATTAGTTAAAGAAAACGAACCAATAACTCCAGAGCTTGAGAGTTCAAAGATTATTTTTTGTTTTTCTCGGAATTTCACCAATAACAAAACAAAAAATCAACAAAAACTGTAACAAACGTCAAAACAAATAGCACGTAAAGCAACCGCAACGAAAACACAAACCGCATACAATATGTACTCATACTGACGCGATCCTATATGATGGCCGCACCGATTCATCGATATATTTTCGATTATGTAGTGTCCGTACCTATGGGTTAGCGTTCCGATTCACGCATCACGTAGCAAAAAGACATTATTATTAACTGAATCTTTTCTTAGTTAAATTTAACGAATACACTGATATTTTTGTTCCGATTTATAGAGGCATTATTTATTGTGTTTTTGCAATAATTATTTACATTATTTCTGAAACCTATTATTTTCTTTTGTGCCTGGGTGTATGTAGTATGGTGTGAGTAGTATAGGTGAAACGGAAAATTACGAACTGTCACCCATATCATTATATATTGGACAGCCTATAGTGAATCATACGCTAAACCTTCTGAATTAAGTGTAAAAGATGGCTGCTCTCAAAGCAATCCTTGGCTCTTGGGATTGGTACCTCATGATATGAGTTCGCAATGTATTTTTTTTACGACTCCTTACCTCAAGAAAAAAAATAGAGCACTTATAGGATCACTTTGTTGTCAGTCTGTCCGTCTGTCTGTCTGTCAAGACCCTTTATCTCGGGAACGCGTGGAGGTATCGAGTTGAAATTAAAATCATATGTACAGTTCCTGTGAAAAAATCAAACTTCCTAGTTAACGTGAAAAAAAGATACGGCTGTTTATGCCGCAAAATACGAATATTTCGACACTCTCAAGGGAATCAAAATTCATAGGGTATTTGGCAAATAAAACCGTCTTATACTACAAATAAAGGAAAACCTGAAAACTATACATTTGTAATTGAATCATAAAAAATACAGTCTTTAACAGCCCTCGGTAGGCGAGTCCGACTCACACTTGTCCGTTTTTTTTTTTGTTACTGATTATGATAACCTTCATAACCTAATTTTATATACTTTTCTGGCAATTTTAACATTTTAGTGATTGAACTGACATTTTATTTGCGATTTAATTTATTTTTCAATTGTGTTCTTAATGTTTGGCTATTTACCTGCATGCCAAGTCTGACCATTTTGTTTTCCAGATTTATTTTATTCTATTTTATTTTAAACTGTACGTGTTATTTTGAAAACAAATAAAGTTCTATTCTATTATATTGTATACAAAATGGATATTTTTATTTATTTTGATTACCTCCGCCAATGAAAATGCATAGGATTCTCGTCGTCACTACTACTAACGTAATCGAAAAGACGAACTAATTTTAAGTGATGAATGAGATCACAAAACTAAAGAGTCAGCACAAATACAATAGCCCCCGACTTAAATAAGGATTCAAGACAACGAGCAGGGAGGGACCCATCCAAAAAAAAACAAACATATCTCTTAAACTAAAACAAACAAATAACGTATGTTAACATCTGTCGGATGGCATGCGCCGTACGCTCGCCGACAAAACTATTTAAGGAAAATTTCTCCGAAGCGAAGACTGTATATTAAATTCGCGTTAAGTTTTTTGTGGTATTTCTTGGCATGACGGTACTTAAAGTTTACTGTGAACTTTGCTTCATAAATATTAATCATTTGTTTGTTATGATGCACTACGGATACCATAATGCTTATTTTCAGCCTAAACAAGAGCTGTACATATTTAAAACTAACCAAAAATGTTTTAATTTTGATATGGCTGATGTTTTTATATCATTTATTAGGTACTTTTTAGGGCACCCTAAACCAAAATGAAATACTCTTACAGGATCACTTTGTCGTCCACCTGTCTATTTATCTGTCAAGATCCCGCTACTCAGAAAAGAAACGTCCCGCTTAAGACTATTCGACATTTATCAAAAATAGACAGATTTAACTTTAAAATTCTTATTGCCATGATATAATTACAAATTATTTATGATTAATTAATTATTATTAAAAATATTTTTTTATACACACATGTTATGTTTGCTATATTTATTTCAAAACTGGTTTGAATATAGTAAAAGTTTCAATTGTACGGAAATCTCAAGACACAAAATTGTAGGAAGTAAATGTTAATTGTGTAGTTAAGATATTCTTTTAAAGTAAATTTTATAAAGCCTGCTCATTATTCTCACTTGAACCATCAAAGGGATTTAGTTCAGAATTTTTAATGAGAAAATTAAACTCAAGCTTAAAACTTAGAACAGGTAATTAAGATGTTGATTTTATCTAATGTAATACAAAATTATGAAGTTAAGGTCAAGGGAAGAAACCAGAAACGAACAGTTTCTTATATTATGTTTCCACGCACGAGTATACTCAGCGCGCTAATGCACTAGTTATTTATACGCGTGAAAATGAAAATTACAACCGACGAATATATCAATAAAAAACCGGCCAAGCACGTGTCGAGCCTCGCTCAGTGTAGGGTTCCGTAGTTGCCAAGCACATTTTATAAGTTGGTCTACTAATACAGATCGCACCAAACTTCTAGTCCTCCCGGAAGTTGCTCTCCCGAAGAACGTCCAAAACATTGTCGTGTTTAGAGGGGACTAAAAGTTTGGCGCGACCTGTACTCGTAAACCTGTAAGGCCTACTTAGCTGTGATAGTTTTCCTTTTAACTTCATTATATATACTACTTCTGTGAATTTTTCCATATATTCATAAACAACCGTATAGCCCCCTGCCGGCCTGGGTTGGCACTTGACTCTAACAAAAATAAGCATTTTAAAGCTTATTATTTCGCCAACAGATCTCTTAATTGAAAAATGGTTTTCGCAAACCCATAATATTTTTGAATGACCTATCCAACGATACCTCACAATATGGGATAGACGAGAAAAATAAAATTCATCCCCAACGTGTAAGAAAGAGATAGAAATGGGTAAAAATTTTTTTTTCAAAATTTTCAATTTCTTTTTACCGTTTTTTTGGCGTGATTAATATGTATACATACCCATACCAAATTACAGCTTGTTAGTTCTAATAGTCTCTGAGCTAAGCCGCGGACAGACGAACGGACAGAATGGCGAAACTTAAGGGTTACTTATCGGACTACGGAACCCTAAAAACAACACAACAATTAATAAAAAGAGAAAAATATATGGGGTGGGAACCATAAAATCGAAACCAGAATTTTTAGACCTCTGATTTTTTTTTCTCATTTAAAAAATTAATGATCTGTGATAAATAAATCGCCATGTATTAAATCCACATTTCTGTCTTAACATATAAAAAAACATTTATTAGTAAGGTAACAAGAAACTTTCATTAAGTTTTCTTCAGCATTTTGTAAGTGACTGTACGGAATGCTCGAAATTCAATACGTCAGTGTTGATTGCAGTTAATTATAAATGTTCGCTCCGTCTTTGTCTTTGCTATTTATGCCTCTCTCCTAAACTGATCCCCAATATAATTTCAGCGTAACTCTTTAAAAGTTAAAGTTTAAATTCGTTTGACTAACGTTCTAAAATTAAGTTCTTTAATCTGCTCCGAACCTAAATCAATTTGAAATCACCGTTTAACAGGCGTCCCTTTTAAGGCGATTACTTCCTCCAATAAAAAAACCTAGAGAATTTTTCTCATCCGGTCATTTTTAAAGAATAAAATTCGTGTGATGTTCGTTTAAAAATGAGTTATAACATTTTTGAAATAGTTGTCCGTCTCTCTTTTAATTAGATGGTCTGTGTTTTTCAGATGCTTGTCAGTAAAACAAGTTATCGATAATATTTACTGTATTTTCCCATTGGTAAGTGAACGCAATTGACCAATTGAACGCAAAAAGGTGAAATAATTTTATATACATGAACAGACTTTTTAGAAAAAATATAAAACGTACTGTATGGTAAGAACACATGTGCGATAAATCGACAATATTTTTTTTATAATTTTATATTTTTCATATGTTGTATTATAAATTCTAATTAGTTTTTATTTGTTTTCTTTGTTACTAACTTTTACCCCCGACTTTCTCTGCGCTGACCTATTAATAAATGACTCCGTGTGCAGTACCATCTAGTTGTACATTTTATGAACTACTAATAATATTGTAAAAAGTATTATGATGTAGATACACGTAGTGTCATCTAGTGGCGAATGTTATATATTTTATAACGTATTCTCTTATCATCGAAATTCGCAATTTTGACAATAGAATTGGTTAAAATGATTAAAAAGGTCCAGAGCTCTGAACTTGCGACATTGACTCCCCTCAGCTTTCCAATGGCGTAGCCAAGTTTTTTTTTTTCTTTATTTTGGAAACAAACGTTCATTACGGAAATTAAATTGTAATTGACCTATAGTTCCAAAGCATAATAAACTTATTACAAATAGCGAAGTGCGCACGCACTTAGGTAACATGATTTACGTACAGTATGTTCAAAATCTGATTTGCTATGTACATCTCATTAGACAATGGCCTCAATTTCAAGTATTTTACTTTGTTTAGGGGAGGCCAAGCAAGAGCAGGTTGTAATATACGCATGCTATACACAAAAATATATATTTTAATGAAATAAATTAAATTATATGAGCTCTTGTACTCTTTGATTCGAAAGCCCGAGCAGACAGCTGCCCTCCCCGCCCTGCCCGCTAGGTAACTACGCCTTTGGGCTTGACCACTTTCCGAGAAACGCTCCACTGAAGAAGCTACGACGACAGAAGAATTTTAATTTGAATAACTACATTAGTTCGTGTTAACTTTATTGGTCTTTCATCCAATTAATTAAGTTGAAAGCTATTTATGTTAACGATGCGTAAATTTTGACTTCTGAGAACGAAACTACTCCTAGTCGGTAGTGAATTCAGCTTTGTAACCAATGTATTTATATCACACTAATATTATAAATGCGAAAGTTTGTATGTGTGTGTGTATGTTTGTTACTCTTTCACGCTTAAACGGCTGGACGGATTTGGATGAAATTAAGAATGGATATAACTTATACCCTAACTTTACACAAAGGCTACTTTTATCCCGGAAAAAAGCATTTCGTTAAACTGAATTACACGCGGGCGTGTAAAGCTAGTACAACCCGGTCACAATATCTGTGCACCTGACTTCGTGACGTCATATCGGCGGTCTGGGTACGGTGTGAAAAAAAGTTTTTTCGAGAAATGTGGAGGTAAAAAAAAATTACTAACCTTTTCAAATCAATTTATTATTTATGAAGGGTTTGTTATTAAAAAACAATAATTTTGATTACAAAAACATTTATTATTAAACTCAGTCACTATAAATTATTGCCTGACATTGTATCTTCCCCACTCTCACTTTCTGAACTCGCCGAACTGTCTTCCCCTAGTGATATTAAAAGTTGTGTGATGTTGTCATCTGCTAGATGATCCTTTTCCCAGTATTCTCGCTGTAGTCTCTCCACGTGATTCATTAGAGTCCTCTTTGATATCCCAGTTGCAGCACAGGTTCGTTTCACCACTTGGTCTACAGGTATGGTGTACTGTTTGTTTGCTTTCTCCGATTCAAAAAACTTGAGCACTTTCAAGATTAAATTTCTTGATTCGCTGTGTATTGTTTTTCCCATGACTTCAGTTTAACAGCTACAACAATTTTAATAACAACCAAACCAGTCCAAACTTAACAGTAAACAGTCTAAACTTAACAATAAACATTAAAAAACAAAACAACAATAAAGCGAAAATATCATATTATCGGGACGTGTAGCGGCAACGAAGATGCTAACCGTACTGTCGCACCGGGGAGTGCGCGGAGAGGTGACAGGGGAAGCGGGAGAGGCGCCACATTCCAGCGAGGTGCACAGATACTGGGACCGGGTTATAAAGATAAAAAGATTGTATCGTTGTACAGTAACTAATATATGGAACGCATTACATATATATTTTGTTTTAATTCTTTATGACTTTATAGTCAGAGGCATTTACAAAGTCACTAGCTGGCTGAAATATAAAATTTTGGTAGAGGTACAATTTAAGGCAAGATAATAACTTTGTATGTAAATCTGTCCAAAAATTTTGGCAAAATGGTGCCTTTTAAAATATCAGATGAAAGAGGTCTTATACCTTAGGTCCATAACGAAAAACAACTGAGAAAAGGGTTATCTAATCTTGTAATAAAACGGTGGCATAATGTATATGTTTAATTGTGTAAATTTCAAATATCTGGTTTAACGAAAATAACAAGATAGGCCATTTTTCATACTAAAATCATACCCACTGACCGATCATCAAAACTATTAAATTCAATTTATTTCATTTAAATGGTTAGTATTACAAAGTGGAAAAAAACTTAACCTAAGGTTAGTACAATACAGCAAAGAACATTGACCTCCCATAAGCAACTAGACCCACAATCTCGCTCAAAAAGTGTCCACGATGTATTTTGTCACCGCTATGGGGTGACAAATTCGAATGTCGATTTCGCACAACTGACATTACATCATATGTTAACGACATAGCGTTTTAATTTGGTTGAAGATTTTTGCTACTATGCACGTTACAGGTTCAGACACTTTCTGACTAACTTTTCTTAGAGACTGTGTGTCTTGTTGGTTATGAGAGGTCAATGGTAAAAACGATAATTTATAGTAAAAATTTTAACACTTGCAAAAACTAACAATAACCACAATATAGGTGGAATTATATCGGCTCCCAGACTAGAGTCGTCCGTATCATGGGATGCCCTTAAATTATTTAAGCTAGGTTCTAGCTCTTTATTAACCTGAATAAATAAATGAATTAAATTAAATCTTGTTTAAAATTTTAAATAGTGGACATTCATTCATAAATCGTCACGACATGAATCCCCGAGGGGGTGTCAGAGGTGTTCAAAGTGTGAATTGTGAAATGTAAGTCACTGTCCACACTCGGCACACCCTCTTTTCACCGACGATTTTTACGTACCAACGTGGGTGGTAAGACCCGTCGTCGTTCTTCGCTCACAAATACACGCTTTTTAGGGCATGCAGGCTTCCTCACAATGTTTTCCTTAACCGTTCAGCAAGTGGTAAGTATTACATTCATATATTTATATTACATTCATTTAATTAATGAATATTTTCGGTTTTGGTAAAAAACTAAACAATTGTAGCGAAGTTTCTTGGTCTGTCCGTCTTTGAATCGGCGTAACAACTGAATATGGCTAATCAACCACCTCTATGGTCTAATGCTTTGAGTACTCGAATAAATAATCCGGAGTTTGTTGATTTTTGTGCCCCAAGTACAGCGATAGGGCTCAATTACCAATTACGTTGGGACGTAAAATCGTCGGTGCACCTTGGGTGTGGAAGTACCTCTGACGCCTCTTCGAGGATTTATGCCGTAAATGGATGTATACCGCTAGTACTGGTATTGCACTGTCTAGTAAACAAAGATTCCAATGTGCACAAAAAAAACGATGATGTGACGGTATATTTCAATATTCCATACGGGTATTGGAATACATAGAGAGAAGCCGTGAATTGTATTTGACGGATATATTGCGACAGGATTTTTCTAATATAAAGCAAGTAAACATCAATCAAACATTTTCACGAAAACTTATAAAAAGCAATCGGAAAATGAAGTTCTTAGAACTTATATTGTCTTATTTGAATAGGTTTCTCGTAATATTCTTTGATAGCTCTTCTTTACTAAGAAAAATAAATAAATGGTAGGTACGCAGAATTCATATTATCATCTCTGATCTCTATTTACACTTACACATTGAAAATACAGGAAAATCCAAGAAGAAAATTTATAAATTATTCGAATAAACTTCAAAGAGAAAAGTAAAGCAGGTTTATTCAAAAAGGTACTACATTAAAACTATCCAGCCTCCCACATAAGCACTTATTTAGCGGTAGATTACACATCCATTAAAAGATTAGCCCAAAACGTAGGCCAACAAAAACAGGATTCTATAATTTTGACGTGTGCCTACATTTTAATTGCTTTTTCGCTCAAAATTTCAGCGCTACACGCCTGGAGCAAAACCTCAGTGTCCCATCCCTCTCTTGAGGGTAAAAGCTCCCTGCAACCCCTAGGAAATCATCTGCTATCTCTTTCGACAACCCAGCTGGCACGGGAACAAGTCCCTTATGTAAGTCAGTGCTTTCAGGAGAGCAGTCTTGGGCAGACGTGCGTGAGATAACACTGCTCCCGTGAAAAATGATCTCGCCGCGCGTCGTGGAAACGCTCCGTTACGCTCGAATCGAATACAGTGTGACTCTCAAATGAATAAAAAAATATAATTAGGGACGAAAAAAGTGCATTTTCGTGTTTGATATAGTTTGTGTCGTAAATCAGAGCGGAAGCAGCGGAAGTGGCGTGTTAAAGCGAAATTTCTTTTAGAGTTGCGCCAGAGGCTTACATGAGATTTATCTCTCAAAACAAGGGAGCCGTTACGTTTTAGGTTTATTTTGGAACGCGTCCCGTTGTTTGTCATGTCTCACGATTTAATCCCGGAACGCACCCCAACTTACTACGGACGATTTATTTTACGCGACACTAGATTAAAAATAAAAATACTGAAGTAACTTAACTTTAATTTACTGAGGACATTAATTAGTACGTCAGTGTGCATAGTAATATTTGTCGACGAGTTAATTAGGAAGTAAAATGGGTGTTGACTGATTTAGTAAAAACAGGTACACTTTGTATTGCTCAACCGTTGTGACGTGATAGTTTTAATGAGTTTAATATTCGGAATTAGTAGGGTTATTTTAGTAAAATAATAGTGAACCAAAATTAGATAATAGATTTAAAATAAAAGTGAAGATGAAGAGAAGAAGAGTGTAAAATAAGTAAAACACACGAATAGAAAAAGAAATATAGAACTAAGAATATAAAGAAGGATAGACCTAGCAAAATGGGAAATAACTTGAAGAGGATTATGAGACATTCTTACTTTTTGAATGCAATACTTCTGTTCATCACTATGATTTATGGTGAGTTTATTTTACTTTTATTCCATATATCAAGGTTATGTTAGATGTCTTAATATTAGAAGCTACTGAATATTTAAAAAAATGTTTTATTTTTATTACGAAGCATTTTCAGCTTGATAAAACAAAACGTTTTTCTAAAGACTCAATGATGCATATGATGAAATCAAAGCTCATGTCGCAAAATGTAGAATATTTTAACTGTTGGTTGTAATGAGTTGGTATTATATTCCATTAATGTGGTAAAACGTTTAAGTATACGGTAATACCTTTTTCATAATATTAGAGTTGATCGCCCAAACGTAATGGTCGACTAGGCTAAGTAAAATATCGCCCAAGATTGTGCAAAGACGAGACAAAGACAAACATCATTTATTGATCAAAATATTAAACTGAGAGTAGAAAACAAGATAAGGTATGTTATTGCTTTTAGCGGTTTCTTACAGATAACCTTTATGCCGTGTGGCAACGTCAAGTGAAAATAATTATTATAACTCCATGTCTTCTCGTGAATGTTGTAAAAGGCGAATAATAAGGAATTATAAAAACGTATGTCGACAGTCTGTCTCTATTATTGAAGGTCATAAGCTCAACCGATCTTGCATTCGTCTGCAGATACGACTGAGGCACCTATTTACTGGTGGTAGGCATCGACCATGGCTTGCCACCCTCATAACGAAGCCATGCCGCCAAGTGACTCGTCGTATTCCCGCGTGACGTCATACGTAGCCGTACCGGGCGAGTGGTTACGGCCAGTTGCGTATTATCAATTTATCAGTCATTCTCCGTTACCGATTTCCGTAGATTTTTGCGAAAGTCCCTAGAAAGACTGATTACGCCTCGTCTGCCATCACTCTCCCAATTTCCGCGCTTCATCCTTGGTCTTACCGATGCTTTGTTGATGTTTTATTGAAAAATCATTTTTCCTTAAATTTTATTTTTTCACTGTGAATTTCCGAAATCTCCGTTTTTATACAAACATATAAAGTACGAATTTGATCGAGGAGACATTTTTTTGTACAATTTATTTATTCCACGGTAAAATAAAATTTGTGTGATTTTATCAACTATAATTTTAAATCATTAAATAATAAATAATTCCATCAAATTCTCATACTTCACTATTTAATGCAAAATTACATACAAACAATATACTTTTTCGTTTAAGAGTTACAGCCCTTAGAGCTGTAAAAATACTTCCACTTCGGAAAAAAAAACGTTAGTTACTACCTCCCAGAAAAATTATCGAAAATCTGTTCAATTAAATGACTAGAAAATGAACTGTTTTTAAATACCATAGTTTTCATAGACAAAGTTTTCAACGTGCTAACAAACTGTGTAGACATTGTTTATGAAAACCTTTGCTATTTAAAAATAGTTCATTGCTATTTTTAGGCATTTAATTGAGGCGTCTTTCAATAATTATTCTGGTAAGCAATTATGTTTTTTATAAGGTGGCGGCACTTTTGCATCTCTGAAAGCCTTAAAATTAAACACTCTACACCCAGTATCCTTTTTAAGAGACTCACATTTACTCCCAAAATAGTAGCTAAAGTACTTCACAAAATATGTTCAGACGGATCTACAATTTACCTATGTCAAAGCTAATCTGACAGTTACCATTTCTCTTTATATTTTACTATCTCACTCCAACTCGTAATGGGTTACAACGACGTCAAAATGAAGTGAGGATCGTTTAAGTTGACATTTTCTTATGTTAATAATATCATGTTATGGCAGTTAATAACGTTGGTTTATTTTCCGAGTCAGCAATAAAAATTTGTCAGTGTAATAAAAACTGACGTGTTAGTTAAAAACTATATTCATCAGTAGGTATTTGTTATGCAGCTTTAGTAGCGATTAATATTATCTGAAGTTACTTTGTGCAAAGTGTTACCAAGTCAACCAAGAGAGCCTTTTGAAGTACCAACTACCAAAGTTTTGGGCGAAACTTGAAGTTTATACGTATACCTACGCATCCCTTTATTTATGTGTGTACTATACGGTGTACAGCCTTGCGTACCATGAATTCTTATTTCATGTTTATTCATTTTGTATTACTCAATTTTAGTTCAGAGAAAAATTGTTTAACGGGAATTTTCCTTGAGTCTATTCCCTACTTCTGCGTAAATGCGTTAATTGTAGTTATCTCGAAATTTCTGTACCTCAAGAGACAAAGCTCTTTTTCACTTCGAAAACCTTTGAAATTACAATGAACACGAGTAAGTTTACAAGTTTTACAATTACTATAACATTTTAGTAACAAACTACGCCAGAAACTGGAAGTTCTGCAATTTTTGTTTATAGCCAAACTTTCAAACCAACTTAGTTGGACACTTATGCTTTATTCATGTTGTAAAAGTTCGAGTGTTTTCCATTTAAAGCATTGGAATAGTTGCTGCACTTTTCAGTTCTGGTTTTCGTATTGGTGGTTACTAAATGTAGCTTGGTATTACAAAAATTTATCAGTATTTAAAAAAAACTTAAAGAGTGGAAAGGCAACTATGAGTATATAAGACGACGTAAAAAAAACGATCTTGAAACAATTTTATTTTCAAACTACAATAGATAGATCCTGTAGAAAATACATGTTATAAAGAAGTGCTTTTGCAGGATAATGACAAAGCCCAAAAAAAAACAGAAACTTTCGCTGCATCGAAAAAATTGCAAAGTCAAGGCTGTTTTTTCAGTTTAAGTCGTTCACTAAGTCCAAATTAATAAAGTAAAAATAACAATAATGACTGATTTAAATATAAAACAGAGCAATGTTTTCCAAAACGTCCTTGTGTGAGTTTATATTAAATTATATTAATATTTTCTTGATTTAGCACCCTACTTGGCCACGTACTTTTCTCAGACATGTTTATCTCTTTTGTTATGCGATGGACCTTCTGCGCCTTAACACTAGAGAACAAATACAACAAACAAGTTGAATACAATATATATGTATGAGCCTACAATTAACATATTACACTATCTATTTTAAGCTCACCATTAGTCGCTTACCCAATTTAGTCCGTTACTCCTAAGGCAATAACTGTCACTGTACCAGAGTAAATACTACCTTTTAATAAAATGTAGTCCTTAATGTGTTACCAGCTTTAATTAAGGCCCCGAAATTCGAGATTGGCTTACATTATCTTAAGACTGCGCAATAGAGTGGGTCGAATGAAACATTATTAAATATCCTAGTAAGTAGTTTAAACTAAAGTTGCCGTTTGGAAAATTTGGGAATATTCCAAAAGATTTGGAAATAACTAGGATTACGGTTATCATGAACACAAATGCATACAAACATTCAGAGTCATAATGTCACATCAGCAGACAACAGTGCTGTCAAAAATTTTAATGTAGCGTGTGACTTTAGTTTTAATTTACTTATAACATAAAATTATTTATTTACAAACCAATAAGAGGTACTTATTTTTACTGCAAACTCGTATTGATTATATGTTATTTAACTTGCACCATTTTTTAAGTTTATTTATTATTTAGTTTGCAAACAGTTAAATATCCGCCAACTTTCATGAAAAAAATATAATAAAAACAATTGGACACACATCAACGGTCTAGGATAATTACCTCAGTGGCACAGTCGGTAGCAAGCTTGTCGTGATAGCAAGAGGTCGCAGGTTCGAATCCTGGCCCGAGGAATTTTTCCAGATTCTTGTCTTACTTGAAATTAATTTCTAATTGAACTTTTCTAGTTTGTAATGCACTCTAAATAGTACATAGAATATTAAATTACACTATAAAAAACAAGTTTTTTTTTCTTCTGTATTGTATGTATATGTCGCAGTCATCTGGTTGAATCTGCTATTCGATTGAATGACTAGTGCGTTCCTTGAATGACGAAATTCAATTGAATGACTAGGCCGAACGTTGATTGAACAAGCGTCACTCAACGTCCAACTAGTTAGCGGATTGTAACATAGCCCTATGAACAGAGCGGACGTAAAATCAGTCAGGTGATTCAAATTTAGTTCATTTTTTTCCACTGCGGCGCTAGTAGTCACCAAAACAAATATGGCGTTAAACAGATCGCATAGATAGAACTGTGTTTATATATTTTTCGATTAAATTTACTTTAAAGTGCGTTATTTGTAAATGAAACTGATCCTGTGATTTTAAGTATTTTTTTTTTAATCTAAACCCTCATTAGGTGACAAAGACTTAATTTAACAACTTTTTGGAGTCCCAGAGACTCGCATATTTTAATAAATTACTTTTGAAATAATATGATCAATTTTTATATGTTTTTCACTTTTTTATACGAAGCAAAAATATGAGATTAAGTAGAGCATTGGAAATCATGCTACAATCTTTTATTATTTTAAGCTTAGCAGTTTATAAATCAGTAATTTTTTTACTCTCCCAAAATTCTCATGAGCATCCTACCTGATAAGCAAACCTAATCTTTATGGTCACCCTACATGGGACCCCACTATGGGCGACCTAAAATTTTGGCGGCCAATGATGAAACTTACGGCAATCGACAGTAATATCGTAAGGTTAACTTTTAAGTTGCGAACTCATGGTCACCCTAACCAAACATTACAAAGTTGGCTATATCCCATTCAACGACTTCGCTAAATGACGTTCAGTCAAGATGTTGATCGTTAGATTCAACGCCTTGACGTGTTGTCCTTTAGTGATTCAATTAAATGTCGTCATTCAATAGACGCGCTAGTCATTCAATCAAATAGCAGATTCAACCAGATGACTGCGACATATATATACAGTAGGATACGATAGGGTCACTGGAAAAAATTTTGATTTAATCTGAGACCACTGCTTTTAATCTGCATATTTTATCAGCTTCCCAAAAATTGATCATTTAAAACACCTTTTCAATCCTTCTTCTCAATAAGTAAATCGTAATGTATTCAAAAAGCCGTCTAAACGTGAAATTCTCTAGGGCTAAAAGTAAAATGAAGAAGATGTAATATTAAATTGAAAACTGTTTTATTTCCCTTACTAGCCTTTGCCCGCGGCTCCGCCCACGTTTATTCAATCTTTGTCCTGTTTTCGGCTTTGTCGTTATTTTATGAACGGGGTGTTATAGCCTACATGTTGACCCCGGGCCTTATTGTCTAACTTCAACATCTATCACTGCCGCTTTCAAATGTATCGTGATTGGCTAAAAATTATGTCATTTCTTTGCAATATATTTAGCAATAAGGGGGCCGGGTCCCTAAAATGATAATAAAAAAACGCATCCAAATCCGTTGAGTGGTTCTCGAGTTAAAACGGAACATACCTACAGCGCGTTAGGTGGTAGAGCTAATGCCGGGCTCGAGTGTGGAGGTACCACCATCTTACTCGGAAATCCTCCCGAAGTTATTGGGGGGAGAGTAAGAGGATAGCTCTCAGGCAAAAAAACCAGGCGGCCCACCATTGCCTGGGACCGATGGATGGCGGTATATCCATCCCCAATTGCCGGGCCTTGTATAAATCAGACTGGTGACGGGCAGCGGCGTCACTGATGCAAGGGTTTCGGCACCGCGCTCACCAACCCGCCTGCCCAGCGTGTGTGAGTATGGGCATTTCTTCCAGGAGGATCGCCAAGAGTGGCGAAATCCTGGAAAGGCCTATGTACAGCAGTGGATGTAACAGGCTGATGGATGGATGGATGGATGGATACCTACAGCGAGAGAGACAAAATAAAAAAAAATGCTTTTGGCCCTAGTGCAGTACTGCATTTAGTTTACTCCGATACGGCCGACCCATCCTTCTTCGCAATCAAGACAGCCGTTTACCTTATGGCTAACGCGGGGTAACGAAAAGCAAAAGGAAAGGGCCCTTAATTGCTTTACAAGTAATTACGTTGGGTTAATGTAGGGATTTCTTGGGCAGGAAAAACAATACCTTATAGCAAGGTTGCAGAATATTAAAGAAAAACACCTTGTGTAAGGAAGCTCTATGTAATAAAAGTCTGATAGAAGATTATCCATAGCAAGGAGATACAAATTAAAATTATATCATTTAGATATAGAACGCACAAGAAAAGAAAAGCTTAGCAAGGTACATTCAAATGAAATAATTTATTATTAGGCAATTCAGGCTTCTGTGGCCCACTTTACAAACCTGTTGGTCTATTTGTGTCCGAAGTACGGCGATAGGACTCACCACAGATCACGTTTGGGACATAACAATGTTTGGTGACAATTGGGTGTACCCGGTGTGGACTGTGACTCGCATTTCACACTTAACACTTCGAAACACTTCTGACACCCTGTCGGGGATACAAATAAAGTATAACCATCACAACAGTGAAGAAAAGAGATTAACCATACGCGTACCGGTTTTAAAACAATTGTGTCATCCAACTATTTTGTTTAAAAAATATAATATCATTAATAACAAACCTTGGCACTTCCAAAATTCTCAGTCTAAGCCACCGTAATATTTCTGTTTCTAAAAGTATTTTCACCATTTGGGCATTTAAATATGGCCATATCCTCATTTCTCCCTCTCCGCGTGTTATTTTGATGATTTGTTCGGCTTGGATACTAGTCCTTTTAGCCAGTCCCCTCTGAATTTGAATCGATTTTAAATCGAATAATGTGGTTAAGCCATTTTCCAGGCTAGTTTCATAAAAATCACATCAATGGCGCTGAACTAAATTAGATGAAATTGTTTTTTCACGAAATTGAAAATCAGAACAATATTAATTAACACAGAAAAACATGAACAGCTTAAACATAACCTCAAAATGGCATACTGAAATCAACATTTCTCTGGCTGAGTGGGTCAGGAATATAAAAAAAATGTTGTGTAAGAGCCGACGTCTTCCTCATAGATACAACTCATGTTTATCTGTGACACAAAAATCTTTATAGTGAAACGGACACTCTATTGTATTTAGAAGTTTCAAAAACAGTTCGCATGTTCCAGAAATTACTCACTTGAATTGAATTAATACTTATGTTCCCAAGGATCTGCCCATTCCCAGGGAACAGTATACATTTGGAGCCTACGTCTAAGTAAAGGGTCTAACTAAACATTACAACATTGAAAGAATTTCTAATTCGGTTTAATAGTTTCACCGATTGTCTGCGCTATTGTAATTTATGGCTATGTCCCGAGGGATCCGACAAACTATAGCCTGTAGCACTCAAGGATAATGCAGATTTCTATTAATGAAAGAATTTTATGGATCGGATGAGTTGTTCTGGAGATTACCTCCTACTTCCAGACTCACTAATTAACAAACACAAACATATTCTGAATATATTTTTCCGTATGGGAAAAAATCACTACTTATATCTGCCTATAATCACCTTTTCCAGCTCAAATTAGCAAAAGGTGTACTTAAATAATTTTATTTATTAATTTCCATTTAATTTAATCGGTCAGGAATTATGTCAATAATTTTGTTGGGTATAATACAAGTGATTCTGTTTATTGCCTACTTAATTAATATCTAGCAGATTATCACTTCCATAAACCACTTTTGGCCTAGTTACCTGAACAGAACAGTTTCAGTTTAATTCAAAATAAACAAGGTATAAGACCGAGACGAAAAATGCTGTTTTTTCCCCGCTAAAACTAAAACACCGTCATTTTCAAACGGTGGACCTCGCATTTAACAAAACACAGAGTGCTTACACCGTCATTAAAAACTTCGTTGCGTTCATTCTGCGTGACGTCATTCTGCAGTTTCCTGTAGTTTTTGTATGTTTGTTCCATGCATCTAAATTTTAAATATTTCGTGCATATTTTTTTAAAATCGTCGCGGTGTTTTTGTTCAATTGTCTCGAATAGTACTCCGGAGGTATGACTGCATGTACACTAGTATAGTACGTAAACGTTAATAGCACAAATCGGAACACAATCATTGAAAAGACATTTTGACAGCACATTGGCCAATCACAGCCGTCGACAATTGTAAAATGGCAGTCTCAAATCCGTTTATTGTAACTATGATAGAAATAAATTTCTATATTTTTAAACACTTTGCGATTTATAAATAACAAATTAAATTTATACTACACCTGCTTGGAAAGTTCCATCTTACTTTTTCGAAAACGATGGAGAATATACGTCATTGCTGTCATACCAATATGCGGGCGGAAAAAATGTATGAAAATCCATTGTTAACGTGCTGAGCGGGCAGAAAAAGTATATGAAAATCCATTGTTAACGTGCTGTTTTTTTATTTGTTGACAACATCCGTACGATAAGCATAAATGTTACATTAAAAAGGGTATAAACTTCTTGGTACATAACCTACCTCGAACAATAATGCCAAAAGACAAAAAGTTTTTATGCCTTAGTTTGCAAAATAATACTGGCCATTTGTTATTTATGTACATAATTAAAAAAAGAAATTAAAAATTGCAAATCGTACGCGAGTCATCAATCTGTTTCTTTGGTTGTATATTTATTAAAAGTAACTCAAAATGTCGTCTAGTAGTGATATAGAAGAATGGGTGATTTTGTCTTTTATTTTCCTCGCAGGTGTAGTATAAAGCATTATGTATCACTCGGGAGAAAGTGCGATTCCCAACTCGTGTGTATTGAGGCCCTCGGCTGCACCTCGGACCTTAAACTACACCCTCGTTGGTAATCGGCCATAGAAAATCATAGTCATATCATATAGAAAATCAGAAAAGTAAATCTGAACGTGAGGAGCTCTGAACCGGGATTCGAACCCGGGACCTCTTGCTTACCGGGCGGTTGCTCTACCAACTGAGCTATCCAGTTCTGAATACAATAATACAACAACAACAACAACAACAACAATACAGCTTTATTTGTACACCAAAAAAAAAGGAAACAAAAAATAATGTAACACTTAATGTAACATATTGGGTAAATACAAACAGGCGGCCTTATCGCTTAAAGCGATCTCTTCCAGACAACCTTTGGGTGGAAGAAACTGGTCAAGAGGATAACTCATATGGTGGTGTACTAAATTTGTGTATAGGTAATATATATATAAATATATTGAAAGATATATAAATGTATATTAATAGATATATACATACATATTGGTAAATATATATTGTTATGAATGGTAATTTACATGCTAATAATAATATATATACTTAGAGAGAAATAATATTTATGTAATCAGAGTGAAAGGTAATGATGTTTGACTAGTCTCTTGAAGACAGGCAGGGAAGAGGCTCTTCTAATAAGTAAAGGAAGATCATTCCACAATCGAACAGCTTGGACTGAGAACGAATTATTAAAGAAAGACGATGAATGCATCGGCGTGGTAAGAAGCAGATTCTCAAGAAGATATCGAAACCGAGTTTTAAGGTAAGAGAGAGTTGAAGGATTATTCAACACAGAATACAAGAGAGACAGGATATGAGCATTACGGCGACGACGAATGGGAAGCCAATTTAATCGAGAGCGGAATTTAGATATGTGATACAATATTTTCTATACCGCAGTGATATTAATTTAATCCGTTTATTGTATTTATTTTTTCTGAAAAAGCTACTTTTTCCCACATATTAATAAAAGAAAAAAATATTTTCTATGTACAACTATTTGCTCTTTATATAATGGACGAACTTTAGTTTCTTGAACGAGAAAATTGCGGGTCACCAAGTACCATTATCCTTAGTGTTCGCAAGGCACATCATGATAGGGTCACCATCCATCATGCTGGACGTAATAATCTTCGGTGAAACGTGGGCTTTTGAATGTGAATTGTACTTGCTCTCCATATTGCATACTCAGCCAACCTTTCTGGGATTCGTGTCGCGAAGATGTATTTTATTTTTATATTTAAGATGGCTCCGGACCACGATCTGGATTGTCATACTTTTTTTTGTCATAATGAGGATACTCTATTATAGAAACTCTATTTTAGGACAAACAAGTTTGGCCTAGGCCAAAGTGGTTCTGTGTTGTCATAACAAAAGTAACCACGAAGGTTTTACTTACCATGAGATGATCGCGCAGCTCGGGTATGGCCGGTAAGTAACATATAATAAATTAAACAAAATATATTTTGAGCCTTCTTGGGCTTGGCATCAGTTGCATTGTGAAAAAAAAATTACATATATGTAAGGTGAGCTTGATTAATACAGCCAATTCATACCAGAGACCCAGTTAATGGTCAGCCCCCTGATTCTGTATCGTAAGATCAGTTGCCAAACCGAGTGTCTATCGTCGAAAACATACATCTAATGATACGTTCGCACTTGAAATGACGTCACAATTCGTAAATTGTTCAATCAATACCCATTAAAGGTTATTTTGGAAGTTCGTTTTTTATCTGTTTTTGGTGAATAGCAACCCTAGATGGCAACCGACACGGAGTTACATAATAGGCCCGCCGGGCTAATTTTCAATGACACATTAACTACCTCCGTGGTATAGTGGTGAGAGCTTTGGGCTCTCAACCCGGCGGTCGTGGGTTCAATTCCCGCGGGAAACACACATAGTGGAATGTCACTTTGTAAATTGTTCTCAGTTTGGTTAGGACATTGCAGGCTTGAATTACCTGATTGTCCGAAAAGTAAGATGATTCCGTGCTTCGGGAGGCACGTTAAGCCGTTGGTCCCGGCCACTTTCTAGTAGAGTGGTTGTTACATAAACTACGTCAGAGGCTGTAAGGCGGTTTAAAAACTCTGACACCAGGGCTTGTTGGGCCGATAGGTCTTGCAGCCCACACGATAAGAAGAAGAAGAAGAATGACACTTTATGGATTAAGTTTATGCAAAATACAAAAATAATAATTTCTGCTCTTAGACTTGCTCAAGAACAACCCAGAACCCAATTAGTTTAAGAAACCTACATTTTATTGTAAGTTTTTTAATAAATCGTTCATGTAGTAATCTTGTTAGTGATCATCACTTACAAATTCTCCAAAATGAATCACACTAATATTATAAATGCAGAAGTTTGTGTGTGTGTGTGTGTGTATATTTGTTACTCTTTCACGATGAAACGGCTGAACGGATTTGGATGAAATTTAGAATGAATAAAGCTTATACCCTAACATAAGCTACTTTTAATCCCGGATGTCGTTAAACCAAATAATAAAAATAAAACAATAGGTTGGCTATAATAACCAAAGTCACCTTGTATAAAAGACCAAAAATACACTGAAACCTCTACATGAGATAAGTATTTGTCAAAACAACTCTAAGATCCTTTAACTTCAATGATCTAATTTTCTATACTAATAATAAAGTAGTAAAAATAAAAAAGTTGTGCATGTACATTGAATATTTTCGCAATTTTTTAAAATAAAATGGGTTAATGGTATTGTTCTGAGGCCAAAACCACAACTTTTAGTCTTTCTATCTGTCTGTCTGTATGTACAGTTTTAATTTGAAAATCATCGTAATGATTCTGGTCAAGACTTAGGCTATTGGAAGTGTTAATAAAATTACGCCCAAGCTGAAAACGGGGCAACTATTGAATAAACTCTTTTAACTATCGGGAATCACTCAATGGATTTAGATGCGATTTTTTAAATTATCATTACACATAATACACATAGACTACAAGGGTGTTCATAAAATAACACCCTAGCCGAAAACGCAAAGGTTAGTTTTGAGTAAAGTATTCTGTGAACATTCGTTCTCAGGATGAAAATCAAAGGATAAGCGGAAGTAAAACCAATATTACGTAGCAATACTTTATATTCTCTGCCAATTAGTAATATAAACTGTGAAAAACCTTTTGGTAAAACTGTGTCATGTTGGATGAAATAAATATTTTAAATTTGCAGTTTCAGTTCACCACTCAGTCACCTGAGTAACACGATATTTATTTGACAACCTAACAGACAATATTCCAATCAAAATTGTTTATATTTACTCAACTAAACTCTAAAGCAATTACGTAAAACTAACGAAACAACTACAACAATTAACTAAGCGCAGTACAATCAACTAAAACCTCTCAAGAGATTCGTCCAATTCTCACTGAAATAATATAACAATGGTTCTCAAACTTCAGACCGAAAGCGAACTGGGTTCATTGTACTCAAGGACGTCACTAATTCGCCCCCCCCCCTTCATTTGAACCCTCTTGCCACTTTACATATTGGAGATATGAGTTGCAAGGTCTATTAGTGTTTCAATTAATGTTGGGACAATTAGCGGACTTCTATTCGTATTTAATGAAATAGATAGTTTCCAAAAATCTTATAAATAATTCCAAATACGTAATGAATTAAACTTGATAATCATTTGTAGCGCTAAAACATCTCATATTTGTTTTAGGAAGTGTAAAAAAAAATTTGTTGTAAAAAAATAGTTTTTGTATGTTTAGTACTCTTTCAAAATTGGGTTATTCGTGTTGAAGCCAAAGCTAAAATTTTCAAGGTCCCGTAGTCAACAAGGGCTCAGAGGCTCTTAGTGTACGAGAAAACTGTAATTTGTTGAGTGTAAATATTAATCACGCCGACAAAGGGACAAAATAAAATCTTGAAAAAAGAAAATCGTTTTTGTTTTTCCCCTCGACGTGAAGTGGGCATGATTTTTTTTATCGGCTTTCGTTAAATAGGTCATTCAAAAAATACTGCGGGTGTGTGAAAACCATTTTTCGATTCAGGATCCGTTTGAGACTTAAGCTTTAAAGTACTAATTTTTCAACTCCCCGCAAGCTAAACGTTTGTTTTTGTATATGTAAAAAACCCCCCGGCCGTAGTATGTATAACGAAGTTAAAAGAAAACTATTACAGCTAAGAAGGCTTTACGATACAGATTCGTATAATAGTCGACCAAATGTGGGCCCCTTTTTAGACGTTATTAGCCGGTCAACCGTGAACTCAATTACTTAATACGTTCATAGTAACAAACAAAAAGCCCCCTTCTAAGTTCGCATATTGTAGCGGGCAACTACAGAACCCTACACTGTGCGTGACCCGGCACGCACTTGGCTGGTATTTAATAGAATTTTTGTATCTTTCAGTCTTAGTATGTTCAGTTTTAACTCGAGGACCATTCAACGGATTTGAATGCGGTTTTTTTTAATATCATCGTACTGACCTAGGTCAAAATATAGGCTATAGGAGTGTTGATAAAATAACACCTAAGCCAAAAACGAGGCAGGAAACTACTTTTTTCGCCTTCTTATGGTTGAACGGGGTGATTTAAATGATATGAAGTGCAAAACAAAACCTTTTCGGATTTCGCTTAGCCACCGTAGCTAAAGTTGTTCAAATAGACGAGTACTATACTATCTATGTTTTGCATACATTAAAGTCACCTTATGTAAGGCCCTACAATTCAAAGTGAAAAAAATTCAATAGATAGAGTATCGCTAATAGACCACATTCCACTGAAAATAAAAAATTTTGCGCAAACTTTTTTTTGTCATTCAATCACTTTGTACTGGGAAGTGAAAAAATTTTTTTTTCCTTCTGGAATGTAGTCAGTTAACGATACATGATCTACCCTAGAATTATTTGCATTGTAATTCATTGAATTATTATTATTGTAAAACCTTTTAAACTTACTTTTATACCAACGCATGGTAGATGTTTACAGAAAACAAATAAGCTGTACCGTAACAGCCTTGAAGTTCATCATAGACATTAAATATTGAAAGTCTGGGAAGTTAATTCACTAGCGTTACAGAGCAAAATTCTCAAGAAGAACTATTCGCGTTACATTCTCAATCCTCAATTCGAATTTAAACCGGAAAGACTGCGTTTCCACACTGAGCCAAATGGAATATAACTCTTTGAGCGCAAAGGAAGGCGGAAACAGAGAAATCTTGTTCCTTGCGTCTAATGGTAAACTCTGAGGAAAGTTTCCAAAAACGGAAACTTTTGGCACGGTTAACAGCCTTTGAAGTTTTTGAGACTTGTTGGAGGTATAATGATTTGAAGCATTCACACTAGGTACTTTTCGGTATACCTACCTATTGAAACTTTTATTTATATTTATTTTACCTGTTTTTCTTTCCTCGTCTACTGCCTACTTTTCTCTGGAGTACAAATTTAAGTTGTGACAGTTAGCTACTCACGATATATTAGGCGAAATCGTAGTCGTTTGTATTAAGTTGAATTGTTTTGTTTGTCACAAATAGTTTTTAGTTTTTGAATCGCTTTAAACTTTCTATGAGATTATTAAAAAAATTATAAAAGGAATATATGACATTTATTGACTTATGTCCCGTAATTGTGATGTTTTAAAACCGTAAAAGGTTAAACCTACAACAAGTAAATAATTTTAAGTTGGTTAAAAAACTGATATAATTATTGCTTGAATTGTTAAAACTTGTACACGCACAATAGCAATATAAAAATCTAACAAAGACGTTTAAAACTTATAAATATTTAATTTATCATAATTAAAATTATTATTTTCTGTATTTAACAGTCATTTTGATTAATTTAAATTCAAATTGTAATCAATAACATACAGAACACTAATTTAAGAATCTTTTAAAACATTGCGTATATTGATGCCTATAAAACAGATGCTTTACGCATTAAGTTTAGGCATTAATAATCACAAAATTGTGGTACTCGTATCTACTATGTATGTGTTTCTTGTAATGTACTTATCTATATGTACCGTGTCTTGTTGTCAAATAAATCATTTTTCATTTTGCAATACACGCTGTTAAGAACGTTGTTTCAAAGTCTATTCTGTCAATATTTGTACTGACACACATCGAGCTGCTAATTTAGCTTAACTAGAACAAAGTTTTAAACTTTCGCGATTTTCACACAATATAAACATTGTCCTGGGGTCTTACTCGCGTTGTATTACAATGTTCATACTACCAATCTTATATCCTAATATTTTATTCGCAAATACTTTTTCATCACTAATGCTCTGAAAGTAAGTTGGATATAACTTGAAAATCGGGGGCTAAATTCTATTTACAAACCTTAGGAGGTAAGTAAATTTGAAAATCAAATGAGGCTCTCTTACAATTACTAACTAGTAAGTTAAAATCTAGTCTAGCTAAATGGCAATGGAAAATATATTTTCTGCTTAATCTCTTTTTATTACTATTCACGTTAAAGTCAAAAATTAATCTGTAAAATAGCTTAGAGCATGACAATAAACATCATTATCATGTACGAGCATCTAACCGTTGTAAAAAGCGAGCTAGCTTTTGGTAAAACCCAATCACAGTAAGTATTTTCAAGAAACGTATTTCGTTTTGAAAGAGCCCCAAAAATAAGAGGGAAAAAACGGAATTTTCTCAGCAATTCTAGGTTATAAGGCCGTTAACAAAAGGATGGTCGGAACAGATGTGTGGATGCGACTAATTGCTCGGCTCTAATGAAAACTTCGAGGTTAGTTCCGCCCAAGTCTCGCTGCCATTGTTCCGTTGTCCCTTTCACACCCGCCTGTTTTGTGTAATGACGTCTCTTTCATGCGAGCTGTTTATAAAATGCACTCACTGAATTGAGTTTTTATAACTAGATCTCCGTCATTTGGTTAAACTAAATACTGAACCCAAGTTTTCTAGTTTTACAGTGAGTAAATTATTACGGTGACATCACACGAAGCCTTATTTTTGTACAGCCTTAAAATTTAAAATTTAAACTGTTTTCTACTGGCTTCAGCCGTAGCTTGAGATCACCCTCATGTCCAAAACCATGCCGCCAAACATCATGAGAAGCCGTATCGGAAGATCGGTAACACGCAGGTGCCTGTCAGTCATTCTTTCGATTTCGAGTTCCGTAGTCTTTTGTGGTAATATCTAGATAGACTAATTAACGTGTCGCCTGCTGTCCTCAAACATTTGATGGGCTACGCTCTTCATCCTATGTCTTATCGACGCTAATAGATCGTTAAACCCACGATGACACCTATCGAAACCCTTACTGCAACGTCTTAAGACTTATAACGGATTGATTTACAACCTGTATATGCCATCAGGTACAATAGAAGCACTTTGAAAAAACATTGTAATGTAAATACATAGTTTACAAAGAATGAAGTTCACATACCCTGCTTATCATACTAAATAGTGCACATAAAGTATAAACACACTTCAATAATAAAACAACATTGACATAAATTCTGACAATAATATTGGTGCACGCTAGACCAGTATGTTTCGAACCTGGGTCCTAAGATAAAGAATTTGGCATCTTACTGACTGAGTCACCACTGCTTGTATAGTTTTATTGTGAAATATTTATGGTCGTCATATCTAAAAGATGATAAACAGGATCAATTCGTTCCTAAAATTTAGGTTAACTGCCTTTGTCATAAAATTCTGCTAAAAATCCCGGGTAGAAAATAAAGTTTTCATTGCAAAGCGGGGAAAATGTTATACTCATTTTTATAATCTTAACGGGTACGTGCATTTTGTCAAACCTTGGCAGTGATTGGCCATAAATTGTGTCCCACATAAAATAGGATGTATGAATTATAAAACATTCGTGAAAACAAAAATATATATTAAGTTTTTATGGTTAAAAAATGTCCACCTTTTGCCTTTACGCATTCCTTCAAATGATCGAGCTATGCGTCAATGGCCAGTTGAAAAGCAATTATAAAAAACCGGCCAAGTGCATGTTGGGCCACGTGCAATGTAGGGTTCCGTAATTGCCAAGTACATTTTATAAGTTGGTCTACTAATACAGACCGCGTCAAACTTCTAGTCCTATACATTAGAGGGGACCAAAAGTTTGGCGCGACCTGTACTCGTAAACCTGTAAAGCCTACTTAGCTGTGATAGTTATTTATTAAAAATCATTATTTAAACTACTTCTGTGAATTTTTCCACATTTCTATAAACAACCGTTTAGCGATAGGAGAGGGGAGGAATTCATCCCCAGTTTACGTGTACCAGAGCTACCTTAAAAAAAATTTTTTTTCAGGGTTTCATTTTACTATTTTGTCGACGTGATTAATATTTATCACCACACCAAATTACAGCTTTCTAGTACTAACAGTCTCTGAGCTACGCCGCGGACAGACGGACATGGCGAAACTATAAGGGTTCCTTGTCGGACTACGGAACCCTAAAAAGGTATGCCAACAATCGATGTGTATAGTCACCACCTTGATGAAGAAACCATGCTGCCAAGCAAGCCACTCGTCGTGTTCTGACATGACGTCATGATAAGCCGTACCGGAGAGTGGTTACAGGCAGTTGCCTAGTATCAGTAATTCATCCATTACCAACTTCCGTAGATTTTTGCCATCAGATAGTCATCACGGTAATGAAGCCCAATAAAACGTAAAAAAAGACAGATGTGGTTAAAGGAATTTTATCTTTCTTGCCATTGTTTTCTAATAGCGGAGAGGATTTTTTAGATTTTTGCTTCTCTCAGTACTGCTACGAGTATGATCTTTGCTGGACTCTGATTTGTAAGGTTGATTACTCTTGGGTTTATTTATCAATGAAAGCAGACAATTCTTGGAACCGTTAAAAAAATTGCAGCTGCTTCCTTATTGCTTTTGTGCAAGGCGACACGATTTCAGACCCCACTCTTTGGTTCCAGTAAAAATTACAAAAACAAATTGACTTTTTAATCACAGCAGGGAACCAGGGAAAATAAAATACAAGTCATGTAAATGCTTTTTAAACCAATATTTTATATTGCATGTAAGTGATACTAGTTTCATCGTGGTTGCAAAAACATTGATTTAGTTTTTTCTTGGTTGGAGTTAAAGTTTATTGATGGTAAATTAACTATAAAGTTATTGAAGCGAAATAATTTTAGTAAAATTTCAAATTGATTTCCTTTTTGCCTCGTTAATACTTTCTGTATCTTAAAAAGAAAAATAAATGAAGAGGCACTCGACACTAAATATTAGCATAACATAAAATCGTTAATGGAGGGAAGCGAAGGCAAATTAGAGGGACGAAAGATGGTAAATTTGTTTAATTAGGGCCGCTTTTTTGACGCACATTCATTAGGACTGCTATGGTGACGGACACAATGTTTTGGTAATTTGAATAAATGTAAAATATTTCTAATTTATTTTTTTATTGTATTTTCCCGTATTATATTTATTTTAATGTACCCTTATTAAATAAAGTAATATTATCAGTATATTTAATTTTATTTCTGAAATTTCTAGTAAGTATATATTTTCACGTTTTCAAGTATTTAAAATTCGGAGGTAGGTGAAATATTGTTCACTAGCCACATTTCATACATACACACACGATTGTCTTGCAAACGGGTAGAGGGTATAATATACTACAGATTTACGTCTGCTATGATCCTGACACACTGCTTCCATCAATCTAGTATTACAAGCTCTTCTATTCGGGGTACTTTTTACTTTGCCTTTCTTCAGTGTGTCGTCTATTTGGTCGGCAAACGTCCTTCTTGGGCGGCCCGGGCCCGGTCAAGCTTTCTACTTGCGCAGCATAAATTTCTTTCGTCACTCCACAATCATTCATCTTCGCTATACGCTATATTATGTGTAGAAAACTTTTTTGTCCATTCAAATTGAAGATTCAGGTTATTAAACGTTATTATTTACAGCAATATTCATTAAGACATGACTTTACAAGATGTTGCTAGTAGTTCATTTTTTTGGGCTAAATAGAAAACTTGGCGTCAAATCATCAACTGCTTTCCTAACAAAAGATTTAAACTTTTACTGCTCAACTTTGTTACATATATTATGTATTATCTAAAATCTTCCCCAAAACCTCCCAGATTAACAAAGCCGCATCGAAATGATTATGTGGTTTTCTTTAAACAAATATTAAACAACTGTGCGTTTTTTTTTCTACGCTGACCATCGATGCTGATCGTGGGTGCTGATAGGTCAATAAGAACATAATTAGGTATGAGTACCTATGAAGTGTTCCTAGATGACGTGTTACTGATCAGTTAGCGCTGACGGGAGCTGTGCGTGCTATAAAAATACAAAAAAGCTGTGCGTGCATGAAAGAAAATCTGACAGTAGATAGACTCACGTTGCATTTCATTAAAAAAACCGGTCAAGTGCAAGTCAGACTCGCATACCTAGGGTTCCGTAATTCGACAATTTTGGGAACAGTCAGGAGGAAGGTATTTAAAATCTTGCCCATAACAGTTTATGATAACTAAAATAAGAATCTCTGAAGCTATGAAAGTTCGAAAATATGACGAAACGCTTCGAGAAAAGGTACGTAAACATTTATTATTATTCAAATATTTTTATACCGAACTCGAAATAAAGCTCGTGGAAGAAAAAAATAATTTTGTCATTTTGCTATCGTTAATTTCTTATCCGCTATATTTTTCCTGTAATCTTTACGTAATCCCAAATTACCATGATTTATTTCATATTTTTCGGTTCACTAGTTTCGTAAATAGGGGAGGGAGACCTGCATTTTTTGTGGTTTTTCAAAGATTTCTCGATATCGGTGCCACTAAATATAGTAAAAGCATATTATATTTTAATAATCAGCTCTTTATTATCTAGAATTTGACACCCATACTATATTTTTATAAAATATATTTTATCTTTTATATTTCTTATTTGTTATGAACTTTTTTTATCGCTATAGTTTTTCTGTAATTGGCCAGTTATGGTCTATATTCGTATTTTTTTTTCATTTTTTTTAGTTCGATCAGTTTCGGAAATTAGGGGGGGGGCATGCATTTTTGTGGTTATTTAAAGATTTCTCAAAATTGGTGTCAGAAATATGGTAAAGGTATAGATTTTTATAATCACCTCTATAAGATATACCCATATTGTATTTTTAAGATATCTTTTTTTACTTTATTTCTCTCTGTTGCAATGGAAATATTTGAAATAATAAAAAAAAATGTATGCCGTATTGTGTAGGCAAGTGAATGCTTTTTTTGTGGTAAATTTCAAGTCCTTAACTTTAACGGTGCTAAAGTAATGAGGGTGTGGCATACGGATGGACTGACGGATGGACAACGGAGTCTCAACATAACATAATAATAACAACTTTCAGGTACTACGAAACCCTAAAAACTGGTTCCATGGACTGGTGCCCTGAAGGTTCAATGCATACCGTTCAAACAAGACACAAACGTATTCTGTTCCACACGCCCGGCACAAGGATAAGATAGTTGCACATAACCTTTAAGCTGAGACGTATTTATTGAAGTTGAAGTACGAGTAGTTTGATCTCGTCACTTTCGTCAATTTCTTGTTTTTTTTAGTGTTGTAGAATATTTTATAGTATATAGAATATAATGATAGTTCATTGTCAATGTTAAAATTTGTGACCCGAAAAGAAAAACCTTCAACTTCAACCTACTCTTGGCGTCATAAAAATTTACTTATGTTGCCAAACTCTAATCTTTCTTTGCATTCATCTAGTCCTTATGTAATGTCAATAAAAATATACAATAAACTACCAAAGACCTTAAAAGAAGAGTCGAATAATAAAACTTTTATTCATTTACTGAAAAAAATATTAATAAATAAATGTTATTATAGTGTTAGGGAATACTTAAATGATAATTTAAAATAGAATCTATAACAATAAATTATTACATAATAATGTCATTGGTTGAGTGTGTGCATGTGTACATCTATATAGGTATATAAATATAGATGTTTTATCGATAATTTTGTCTTCCTCTCTCCTAATTTGCTGTGCCCAACAGGGTCCACAACTTGTATGATGTGAATGTGTTGCATTAAGAAACATTTTGAGGAACGCAAATAAAATTATTGAGTATTGAGTATTTAGTATTGTTTGATAGTAACACTGTTTTATATTAGTAATTAATATTAAATAATAATATAAACAATAAAATCATTCGTAAGTAAAGAGAGGCAATAGGGATAGGGTGGTGCTTCGGACAGTATTGCCTCGGAGATGTGCAAAAGTACCACTTGGGTTGACTTGGACTTGTATACTAAAAAGAAACTTTTAGTTTTTTTTATTCAAAATTATTAATTGATCAATAACGCTTAAGCATTTGTAAATATTAAGCTATAGATACATTATGACTCACAGTTTCTGAAATATCATCTAATGATTAGTATTTTATTTTTTTATTTATTTTATTCGTTTTATAATATAATGATCTCTAAGCCAACCCTTCAAAGTTTTGTGCCTTAATGTCGACTTTTATAATATATTATATACTAACAGTACTATGTTCTTTGGTACTAACCGATTATTTCACGTTCACATATAATATTAAAATTTTCTGAAGTTCCAATTCCTTTTTCAATAATCGAGGCTATGGGATGACTGACGTCAGGAAATTAAAATAAACATGTAGACCCAAAATAATCCAGCATTAATATATTTCTCATATCTGTTGAAATTTTCGTCGTTGGTAAATTTTCGTATTTTGACGACAGACATTTTTAAATTAGGTTGCAATGTTGAACAAAGGCCGAAAACAACACACGAGGTTTCGCCAAAAGGGTTTCACTGAAGGTATCGCCCAGTTTGTTAAAGTTTTATAAAGCTACGGTTAGCTAGTTCCCACTTTATAATGTGAATCTGGATTGAAACGATGTAATAGTTGGATTCGCATTTGATAGAGTTGATGAATATCTCTTTGTTGCAGGAAATAGGAAGATCTTGATATAATGTGTATCAAAAAATTACATTTTATTCATATTGTTACCCTGGATATAGATAAGTTGTTCTAAGATGTGTTTTTTAGAAAGAATTTGCGAAAAAAGTCAATTTTCGCATCGGGTTTTTAGGTTAACTGTATTCTTCTATGTACGAGTAGTTATGTTTTAACTCGTGATTTCTTGCTTCCGGATTATCGGTATTTAAATATCATATTTAGAGAATCTTTTAGAACCTCTTTCCGGAAAGTTGTAATTTGCAATTTTTCTTGCCAGCTTGAGTAATGGGTTAAAAGAAGGCACTAGTTCACAATAACAGTTTCCAGCAAGGTTTCCAATGCTACCTTGTTATACCATCTAATAATTTTCCTCTGATAAGAAAAATTGCTCGCAATTTGATCAGACATATCAAATCCCTGCTTTACCTTATTATATTCTATAATAGCATATGGTTTTATTTCTTACTAGCTTTTGCCTGCGGCTTCGCTTGCGTGGAAGTCTTTTTAAATCTAAATTACCATCGAGAATTTTCGACTTGTCGGTTATTTTACTAACACGCCTTGCATCTTATATTTTAAGTAGGGTCACTATAATGATGATAAAAGAAACCTCATCTAAATCCGTTGAGTGATAGGTAGACAGATAAACAAAAATTCCAAAATAATTGATTTTTGCTTCAGTACGATACTAATAACCCAAAAATATTCACTGTACAGATACGACTTTTTCCATCCATCAGCCCGTGTTTGTCCACTGCTTGACATAGGCCTTTCCCAAATTTCGCCACTCATGTCGGTCCTCTGTCCTCCTTATTCTTACTATAGGTCAAAGTTAATCTTTACAAAAAATGTAATAAAATTTATAAGATAAAGAAATATAGGAATTAAAATATGATATAATACATATTGCAATGAACAAATAAGTTGATAAATACTCGTAAAATAAATAAACCATAAAGAAAAATAATGCCTTACCATCCGCCCATTCGATTAGTCTTACTAAGAAGAAGGGCAAGAAACTTAACAAGCATGTCTTTTCTCAATTTAGCATTTTTTTATTTCTCTGATACTACTTGCATGGAGAGTGGGGGTGGTGTTAGAGTCTGTTTTTTGAAAAGTATGACAAGAGTGTGTAGCGTAGTGTTAAAATATGTATACTTACAATGTTTAAAAAATATTCTACCGTTATTTCTTTTCACCAAATTCAGAAATTTTTGGGGACAAAATATCTACCTATAAAATAGACCACCAACTTCCTTTAAAATTAATCTATCCATTAGTAAAAGCTAGAAAAAAAATCAGTTGGTAGTTCCTATGATTATCCCAAACAGATACAATGGTGCTTGTTTCATAAAATGTAGTACAATGAAGGAAATACAGGCTGTAATCGCTAAGTGTGACCAGGCGATTATTCCATAACTATTACAGATATCAAACAATTTTAGACTGATATTGAAAGTACGTTACCTATTCAGTAAAATTACATCACTAACTTTTTGAAAATCAAACGAGAAGTATCCCAAATTTAGACATTAAACACTCCCATATATTTTGTATGAGATTAGTAGAAAGGTTTTAGTTTCCTTATTTTAAAAGGTTATTTTAGCTTAGTACTGATATTAATGGAAATTGTTTATTAACCTAACAAAGTAATAAAACTATCTTTTGATTGAATAATATTTATTTCTTAGTAAGTTAAAAAATTTTGTATTCAAAGCAGATGTTCGAAGTGACGCCCTTGTTAAACTTAAATAGAAAATGCTTTATGCATTAAGTCCGCCTTTTTGTACTTATTTTTGTGCAATCATGATGATGATGATGATGATGATGATGATGAAATATTACTTACAATTAATCAATCAATTTTGGATACTTCTCGTTTGATTATCAAAAAGTTGTTGATGTTATTTTATTGATCAGGATATATCTTTCGATATCAATTTAACATTTTTTGATACCTGTAATAGTTCAGGAATAATTGCCTGGTCACACTTAACGATTACATCCGGCATAGTTTTTTTTAATAGGCTTTTTCTCAGTTTATGTTTTTGTACCGATTCTGTTGTGTGAACGTCTTGACCACTTATTTGGAGAGGCGCTATGAAATCCCATAGTTGTGTTTGGGTTACGTGCTTTGAAGGCACGATAGGCTGCTTGCCCATATTTGTGCCCGAAGTACCTACGGCGATAGGGCTTAATCTCACCACCCATCACGCTCGGTGGGACATAAGAAAGTCCATGCAACGTTGGGGTCCCAGTATATTAGCTTAATTGACTGACTTTAAACCCCAATCCTTACATTCAGAGACACCAGAAGAAAAAATAACCTGTTATAGCACTGAGGAAGGAAAACATAATTTTCAATGTGAAAAATTTTCACTCTTCTGTTTTCGCAAGTGCTTCGTGAAAAACGTCTGTCTCTAGACTCTCTAGACACATTATATCCGGGGCGGTACAGTTTTTTTGTCACTCGAGGCCAGCCAGGCGCTCGTAACTTCAAATATCTGGATACTTCGCTTTCAAGGAATAAAATATATTTGGCATCCCTTATGAAATCATGCGGATCCAAACAAATACGTTTTAAATGAGGTTTACATGATGTATATACAAAGTGAAATTTAAGTCATTTTGTTCATATGAACATATGAACAACTTTTACTATGAAACCAACCCTGAAATCGTGAAAAAAATATCAGCTGTTTCATACATTTGGGTCGAGTAGGTATTTAACTTTTCTATGGAACAGCTGATATTTTTTTCACGATTTCAGGGTTTGCTCCATAGTAAAAGTTGTTCATATGGACGAATACTATCACCAGTTTTCGTTAACAAAATGACTTTAATTTCACGTTCTATATAAGGTGACATTTATTTATGCAGCCATATTCATACTGAAGACTCAGTAAGTAGTCGGTATCAAAATTCGATGACCCTTTTTGGGAAATTCGAAAATTATTATTTTCCTTTACCCTACAAACGCATGCCCAGCCGAGTCAACTACTATGGAAGATCAATATTATTTTTACTAGGCATGGCAAAGCTATATGACTATTCCAAATTGATATCTTTATTCATCTCAGGAAACAGTGGTTGGATGGACATTGAATAGATGGAATCACAAGTCACACTTTAGTTTTTACTTTATAATAGACATTGACACCTATTCTCGTGTAGCAAATATTAGATTTAGAGCTGCCATAACCTAATACTTTTCATTGCAAAATAGGATTTAACGCAGATGGATAAAAGTTAAATGAGCTTGTATTATTTTGGGTTTTTCAACTCTAAATTTAAGGTTTGCTGCACGAGAATAGGTCACATTATGTACGTATTTCAGGCACGTTACGAATACGAAACACGTTTCTTAATGCATGCAGTGTTTTCCTTCACCATTCAGCAAGTAGTAGATAAGTATTAGGTAAGAATACAAATAAATAAAAGCGGCGACAGAACGCTGGCCTCCCAATCTTGAGCCCTAGGTTCGATCACCTGCCGGGAATGCGCCAATGAGTTTTTCGGAATTTATGTGCATAGTATTTGTATTCTTACCCCAAATAATATATTTTATCTAACCTCATATCGTAAAATCCTCATTACGAACTCAAAACTACTGACATTGTGAAAATTATTTTTCATCAACATCTCTAAAACACAAAAAAATATATATTGTATTGGTCTCCGAACAACATAATGCTATAATAGTACATTATGATTATGATACAAGTGAGCTGCGTTGGACGCGCAGATGGAAATAGAGGCACTGACGCATCCGCCAAACAGCCAAATATTAAATATTAACAAAGTGAATATTTTTTGTATTTACAACGAAAATTTGAGTTAATTGGTGGTTGAAAATAAATAATTTGATAAAATTAAATGATCATTTATTATATTTTAACGGAGACAGTTTATTTATTTGCAAAAACTTTACTATTTATCAAGACATCAAAACTCTTTGCTAAGATTTAAAAAAGCTGTAATTTAAAAAACACTACTGCGATAATGTAAAATAAAAATCATGCGTGTTTAATATGCTGTCTTATGTATGACCCTAAGAACGCTGCAATATTGGCCACTTTGTAAGCAAATGTGTTGAAAAATAACCTTTTCTGAGATTACAGTACATATGATACTAACTAGGAAGGCAAAGGGAACTTAGCCCCTCGGTCTTTCAATGGATGAACTGTTTGTTGCGCTATAGTTTTCGAGGAAATTTATTTATTACTTACTGTGGTTTTATAAAAATAAAAAAAAATCTTTGTTCAGGTAGCAAGGACCCATTAAATTAATTTAAAAACACACACACGAATAATATACATTAAAATAAATAAATAGGACAATATAAATAGATCATTTAAAATTATTTAGAAATTATCATTTTTTTTTATTACGTACGCAAAGTTTGACAATCCAATGCTTAAGTATAGGATTGTCAAACTTACTAGAAAATGTCCTCAGGATGTCGCTGTCACTGCCACTGGTTCTGTGGATAATGGACGCTATTCGTTTGCGCATGATCGCAAAAAAGTCATCGGTATGCGCCTCCGCAAACATTGTCGATATGATGCCACAGAACCGTGGCAGCCCCATTAACATGATTTTTATTTATTTATTTATTTATTATAATCAACTAAAACTAACATTACAGAATTACCCATTGCGTTAGTTTAGTAATTCTAAATTCTCACATAATAATAGAAATATATACTTAATTAAATTACCAAGTATAAATCCCAGATAACTTAATTACTACTTAACCTAGTACATATAATTAATATGGCCCCCGCGAACTCGTTCAACGTACAAGAAAATACATCAACGTGTCCAACGGTCGCGTTAAGCGAGCGTAGTGCTCGCGTTAGCGGAGCTTGTTGCAACAGGTTGGTGCGCGCGCGCGGCACCTTCAGCAACGGTGGCCGCCGCCTCCGCAACACGTACTCTTCGGGCACGCACAGCTGCAACTCCCGAAGGAGGCTCGGGTTGTGCACTTTTCCACGTAGCACTTTAAACAAGTACGTGGCAGTGGACGCTTCCCTCCTCACTTCCAATTTGTAATATCCTACCATGCCAAGAACAAACAAAGTCGGATATAACAATGGAAATCCAGGATTAACACCGTATATTTTTTTATATAAGAATCGCATGAATTTATTCTGAATGCGCTCTAACATTATTATATACTTCGCTTCATGTGGAGACCAAATCAAAGCACTGCTTTCCAGATGACTTTTTACTAGGGCTTCATATGATGAAAGCGTTATTGTACATAACACGCAGGGCGCTGTAAGTCCTCTGCGTATAGCTGATCCACAGGCTGCTTGAGTAAAAAGTTTGGCAGTACGACTTAAAAAGTGTGAGTTTTACCTGATTGGAACATCTAGCAAATCTGCGGGCCAACATATTAGCTTTGACTGCCAACGCCCTACGTGCTCTCTCAATGTCAAGGTCATCTTTGAGATCATCAGATATAATATGTCCAAGGTATTTAAATTGGCTAACTCTCTTTAGACTGCTTCTGTTTAAAGTGATAGGAGGGACATAACTAGGAGTTTTTCTGCCTGATTTAAATACGTGGGACGCACTATAAGTTTCCGGAATGAATATGAAAAAATACTATTAAAGGTACAAAATTAATTTATTGTTTTTCAAAATAATCTCCCTTGGCGTCTATGCACTTTTTCATTCGATCAAACCAGTTTTGAAAACTTTTGTGCCACTCCCCTGTGGTGACCTCTGAAACGTGTTTTTCATACTCCTCGACAGCCTCTTCTGGTGATGAAAATCGTTGACCGCGTAATTGGTTCTTAATTTTTGGGAACAGAAAAAAGTCACAAGGTGCCAGGTCGGGACTGTATGCAGGATGACTCATGAGTTCTACATTTTTCGTCTTCAAAAAGTCGTTTGTCTGTCTGGCCATGTGAGAACTAGCATTGTCGTGGTGCAGGATGATACGGCGTTTACGGTTATTTTTACGGAGTTCGTCAATAACTTCCGGCAAACAAATGGTCTTGTACCAGTCACTATTCACGGTACGACGATTCTCTAAAGCAACAGTAGCCACGTGTCCAGTTTTTTAAAAAAGAGAAGCAATCATCCGCTTAGATGCACTTTTCACGCGCGCCACTTTGGTTGGTTTCGGCTCATCTTGAAAGACCCATACGCTCGATTGCTGCTTTGTTTTGGGATCGTAGCAATAAATCCATGTTTCGTCACCTGTTACTATGTCCCACACCAAATTTGACGCACCTTCGTTGAATCTGGTAAGCATGGCACTGCACCAAGTGACGCGGTCGGTTTTTTGAGCCTCGGTCAAGTTGTGTGGGATCCACCGCGAGCACAGCTTTCTCACACCCAAATGTTTGTGTAGGATTGATTGTATTTGACTCATGCCTATTTCTAAGGATGCGCGAATTTCATGGTAGGTCACATGCCTGTCTGTTTCAATCATACGGCGCACAGCATCGATGTTTTTGTTGGTCACAGCGGTGGACGGCCGACCATTGCGAGATTCGTCACTGAGATTGATACGACCACGCTTGAATTCTGCAAACCAGCTATAAACAGTCGTCTTGCATGGTGCTTCATTGCCAAAAGCTGTTTTAAGCCGAGCGATGCTCTGTTGAGCTGTCAAATTACACTTAAAATCGTAGAAAATCATACTACGAAAATTTTCCCGAGTTAAATCCATGTTGATGCAGACACACAATTTTTTAAATGGCGCCACAAGGTAAAAACAAAAGACAGTCAGATGAAACAAACTGCATTCTACAGCCAAAGAGTTCTATTTTCAAATGTTGTAATAAATTTTTAAATATTGTTTATGTAAGTGGCCAGTTCCGGAAACTTTTAGTGTTACCTATGTACCATTAACTCACTTTTGACTGTATTATATCTGAGACCGTGATCCCTGGCATAGTTCTCACATTTAGTTAGTCGGCGGTGCATTGCACTGATTGAAGGGCTAAGCAGCACCATATCATCAGCATAGCTGATGTTATTAATACTCCTTCTATCGATTGAGCAGCCGAAATGCATGCTGCTCAGCTCCTCAATCAGGCTTTCATGTACAAATTAAACAAGGTCGGTGAGGATAGGCCCCCCTGTTGGACCCCACTCTCTAGAGTGTAGCTATCTGATAAAGCATTTCCCCATTATACACTATTGGTTTGGCTACGGTACCAATACCTAAACATGGCTGTGATCTCGGGAGCCATACCCAGTTTATCTACCTTTTTCCAGAGCAATTCATACGACACGAGATCAAAGGCTTTGGATATATATTTTCCATAAAGCAAGCATAGATATGTGTTTCTCTATCTGTATAATATCGGACTACATTTTTTAGGGTTAGAATCGCTGTTTCAGTCGATAAACCCGAGCTAAAATCAAACTGTGCTTCATGAAGCTTCACACATTTACTCAGACGAGTATTAAGAAGACAATCAAGTACTTTTGCCAATATTGTTGCTAGAGAAATGAGCCTGTAGTTATTTTTATCGGATATGTCACCAGTTTTACTTTTTAATTTATGGTCAAAATAATTATTTTGTCCTAAAATTACTGAGACAGCAGGGATGGTGATAATATTTGACTCGACCTGATATTCTGGAAATAACGACGGAAATTACGAACACTTTTAGAACAAGCTTTCACAAGATTAATCAAAAATGGCTGACGACAAATTTACAAAAATTGTGAAAACAGGTTAGTAGGCATCAGTTTAGATAAAGTAGTGTATGAAACTATACTTGGCTCGTTTCTTAAACAGACAATAACCTTTTTATGTACCAGTTTCATAAACTACTATAATTTAACTTTTCCAAACCCTTTAAAGCCCATAATATTATGCAGGATCAAGTGTTTGGAGACAGAAAGAAAATCCGTAATCGTTTAATCTGATTAAAAGGTGGCTTTTTGCAATTCAAGTAAGTATTAGCTGGATAAAAAAGCAGGCAGATTATTAGTTTTTTAAATATTTTCGTATTGAATTAGCGTGGCAAACAGAAGTGGCTACTTTTTAATTTAGAGATTTACTACCTTCTTAATTCACTCAAGTCCTATTGATCGGAGAAAAAGTTATTAATTTATTATTAAACTGAGCAAATTATTTTAATATCTTGAAGCAAATAGATGTGAAGTTATTTTGAACTTTAATGCTCGGTATTATGTACAAAGGTTGGCTGCAGCGAGAATTTCTGTGATGATACACCGGTCAGGGAAACATTACTGTGGATTTTCAATGGTTATAGTAAGTCGGCAAGGCATTGGGAATTTAAAAGCAAAGCGCAAAGTCATTTTCGAAAAATTACTCTCCTTGGCCTGGAATTGAACCTGTAGGTTTGCCAAAATATTATTTTTTTCCTATTATGGCATCAATCGATAGTGTTGTTAGAAGGATCAAGGCTTGAAAACAAATGTTATGTTTTAAATCAAAGGAAATGTCTTATTTTTTATTTCTTTCACTTTGATTTTTCTTTGAAATATAATAGATTAACTTGCCTCTAAAAATAAAACTTAGTTACGGAAAGATATCAGGCGTTCTGAAAAAAAACACCAATTAATGGAATCAATACACCGTGGAAAAATCCCAATATCATAAAAAGACAATCATTTTATAAATACTCACAATATCTTTTATAAGGAAAAGTAATATAAATAAGTTCCAAGAATATACAGAAATAAGACATTTCCATTGATTTGAGACATAATTTTTCTTTGCAAGACTATTTTTGTTAATGATTACACTAGCGATTGATAGAATAATACAGCATATATATATATTTTTTTTTTCAAAGCGTCCAATTTCGATTCTCCCAAGGAAAGGCATTTTTCGAAATTATTGATTTCTCTATCTCCTATAGTTTAAATTTTCTCCATACTGTCTATGCCCATCTCAATGCACAATCCTATATACATTAAAGTTTGAATATAAACTGGAGACTCGCTAATGGGTCAGCACCAAGGTTAAATGATCCTGTTCGTAAAATACGAAAACTGTTATTTTTATCGATTGTGTACGAACAACCCGAGTCAGTATAACAAGCCAAAATTTTATATTGCATTTTTCATAGGAAGGATCATTCAACCTTGATTCTGACTACTTATCGAATCCCCAGTATGAAAACTCATCTTATAAATCAACGAGAGCGAGTAAAAGTTTTTTTTTTGTACCAGAATTAGTCAGTACTTGTAACACTCTCTTTACAGCGATGTTATAATATCCCAACGTGATAGACGGGGGCCTTATCGCCGAACTTACCGCTTAACTTTAACTTAAATACACCCGCTTTGTTTTTCTTAACCATCAGCACGTGGTAAAGTATACAGTATATAGTTACTATGTACATAAATTCCGTCAAACCCGCATGATACGATTTTGGTTTCAAAATCCAAAGTTTTGCAACCCCTGCTTTTTTTAAATCTTCATACGTTCTTAAAATTTTCCAACTATAGTTCAGTTCCATGAACTAAAATTTGAACAAGGAAATGCGAATTTGCCAACTTTGAGAGCTACGGTTCTCAAACTGAAGCATAATTTATCAACTTTGTAGACCTTTTGTATGGAACAGGGTACGAGCATGTAAAGTTTTTAACTGGATTATGATGAACTCAAATAGCTTTGGAGCTTTATTTGGCCTGAGAGAAATCCTTTGCCGTACATAAATTAATTAAAAGTCTGTCAATGTGTGCCGTAAAGTACTGGAAATGTAAAAACAAATTCAGGTTTTCATTTAAAATATTTTTTCGAGGTTTTTTTTTACCATTTAGTCGGCTTTATTAATATGTATACAGGTATACTACATACCAAATTACTGTTTTCTAGTACTAAAGCTAAGATTCAGAGTGCATTTTGAGTCCGAACTCAATCTTACAAAAGCCAAAAGCGACGTGATCTCATACTAGAGTGACGTTTGTAAGATTGAGGTCCTCTTGAGTTCGGACTCAAAATGCACTCTGAATCTCAGCCTTAGAGTCTTTCAGCTAAGCCGTGGAAAGACACTTTGTCTTTGTTGACTACGGAACCCTAAAAAGTGCTTAAATAAACCGATCAACATTTTAACATTTTCATACGATACCCAACATTGCCGTTACTCTCAAATAGTTCAAAAGGATGTTGGACTGAAAGATTGTACCAATATGTATTGGAAACAATAAACTTGTGTGGTCGGGAAACATAAACACATTAACTAACATAAAAAACGATACCTAAAATATACAATTAAAATTAAACCTATCTAAATACAAAACCAATAAAAAATGCTGTCGAGGTTGTCGCTGCCGCATGCCAGGGTGCCCAAAACGCTTGCCACGTTACCTCGTTGTATGGCCAAGCTTATGCGTTGGTCAAAATAAGCTCCAGCTCTTGGGTCACCAGACACGTCGACCAACGCGACGAAATTTGCTGGAATAATCGTCGCGGTTCTGAGCCCCATGGCCCGAACGTTTCCACCCCAAACGGCACAATCATGCAACCTTCACCGAGAGCAGCATATTTGCTATAGTATTGTTATAGTGAATGCAATACGATCCTTGAGACGTTGAATCTGGCTATGTATAGGAAACAATGAGCATTATTTGGAAAAAAAAAAGTAAGAAAATTTATTTTCATAAAAATAAGATATTTGATTAATTGAAATAGGCGTTACCTTGCGGAAGTCCATCTAAGTAAAGGATATATGAATATAATTTGCAATATTCCGCTAAACAATTCTTGTCGTGCTATTCAAAATGCAGACTCGTGCACCGCCCGCCCGCCCGCATAAAAACATGCAACAAGCAAGCAATACAAGCAAGAAAACTTATCGACACGTGTTTCGCCTCTGAACGAGGCATCCTCGGGATGTGTAGCTAGCTCACGTGTCGATAAGTTTTCTTGCTTGTTATTTAAGATTGCTTTGCTTGTATTGCTTGCTTGTTGCATGTTTTTATGCGGGCGGGCGGGCGGTGCACGAGTCTGCATTTTGAATAGCACGACAAGAATTGTTTCGCGGAATATTGCAAATTACATTCATATATCCTTTACTTAATAGGATATTTTATTTAGTTTACCATATATGTAATTGCTTCCCAGAATTTGATCCTTATAAGCGACATTATCGGATAATACAACGCCATCAAAACAAAACTTGTAAAAAAAACAAGTCTCGCAACTTAGTTCTTTTACCGTAAAAAGTTGCGAGATCCATGTAAATCCAAGTCGGTTGATTTATTCAGTCCCTACTTAAGGGACCTTCTCTCTTAAGTTATTACATAATTAGCTAACCTAACAACATCTTATAGTGACCATATAAATATTGAACATCTTTTATGTTTTAAATACATAGATTGACTTGATCGCATGAAAACACAATGTATCTCACAAGTAATACATATTATATTAAATTAGATTATTTAGTGCGATTGCCAAGTCAATCTATTTATTTAAAACATAAAAGATTTTTATTATTGACATGGTCACTATAAGATGCTGTTAGGTTAGCTAATTATGTAATAACTTAAGACAGAAGGTCCTGAATAAATTAATCGACTTGGATTTACATGGATCTCACAACTTTTTACGTTAGAAGAACCAAGTTGCGAGAATTGGTTTTTTTTACAAGTTTTGTTTTTGATGGCATCTCACTGCTTACATTTTTTCCTTTCCGGTACCTTCTACATACAAATAAAAATGTAACTTTGATAACTTATATATTTATATGGGATTACAAAGTTATTTATGCAGTTAGTGTATTAAGAGCACTGGACTGAAATTGCTAAATATTTTAGTTTTTCCTTGATTTACACACTAAACAATAATCATATTCCAAATTTGAAGCTTTTATGTCTGCTAGAAGTGCCTTATAGATTTGATGATCGGTCAGTCAGTCAGTCAGTGAGTGAGTGGGTGACAAAATTGAGAAACTTTGACTAGTTATAATTCTTAAACTACTGGTTTTAATTTAATGAAATTTAAAATATTTAGGTTTTGGTATTTATCAAAAGTGGTCTCGCGAGCGCGACTCCTTTGGTAATTTTTCGCTATTCGCTATAGTTTTGAATTTGGCCATCACGCCCATTTCAAATACTAATGCTGTATAATATGTGTATAATTCATGTGACAAAGCTATTGTCGCTGTGGTCCTGCATTCATTAGTGGTCGACCAAGCTCCTTAATTACCTTGCTAATTACATTATTAAGATCAAGACTAAGATTATAATGTGTGCAATATGTTCACATTGCGATTACAAATATTTCCGGTAGATATAGTTTTTTTTGTAAGGTAGTTAAACAACGAGGATAAAATACTTTCATATACTCACGCCTCTCACACAAAGGGATAGGCAGAGGCTACGAATCTTCATCAGATGATATTAGCTGATTCTTCTACGATTTTGCCACACCTCTTGCATTTTCACGTAAGCAAATCAAGTTATACAAGGTCTTATACGTCGTGCTTTTGACTTAGTAATCAAATTTATCATTGCTATATAAACTAAAACACAAACAGTTCCCAAAACTTGCGGGGAAACTGCAAATAAAACACTAAACTACGGCACTAGCTTTATCCAATTAGATCAAGTTAGCTAACGAGCATGCTATTTTTATTTGACTCTAATTTTACAAAAAAAAATTTGGGAAGTATTTTTGTTTTTAGTTTGTGCAAACATTAAAAATAGACAAAACGCCCGAGGGGGTAGCTTTTTACATAAACCTTGGATTTCACAAATATTTTGCCTGCTCAATAGACATGAATCAATGAATGATGAATGAACACTTTGTTGGACAGAAAATTAAAATAAAAGCACAGAATACAGAATAACAAACGAAAACAGCGGACTTATTCCTCAAAGAAATTTCTACTATTCAACCAATATATTTTATACACCATCCATCCATCAGCCTGGTTTGTCCAATGTTGTACAAGGCCTTTTCAAGATTTCGCTATACTTGGTTGTCGTCCTGAAAGTAATTAACTACACACACACTCTCTGCAGGCGGGGTTGGTGAGCGCGGTGCCGAAACCATCGCACCAGTGACGGCGCTGCCCGTTACTGGTCTGTTTTATATTAGGGCCGGCAATTAGGGATGTATATACCGCCATCATTCGGTCCCTGGTATAGTGGGTTGTGCCTGTTTGAGAGCTGTCTTCTTATTCTCCCCAGAATAACTTCGGGGGTGTTTGTGAGTAAGATGGTGGTACATCCACAGTCGAGCCCGCATCATCTCTGCCACGTAGGTTTTTATATAACTGACTTTCGTTTTTATAGCCAAATTTATACTGAACACTCGGTAAGCGGTCAGGACCAAGTTTCAATGACTCTGTTTGCAAAATATGAAAAATGTTTTTTGTGCCTCTATGCTTGTTTAAGTACATCTTCGACTCAATTATTATAGGACAGGAGGTCAATATTTTATTTTGTGTATTTCACAGAAAGGGTGATTGAACCTTTGTCCTGAACACTTACCGAGTCTTCAGTATGAAATTAAAATGTTTGAAACTAAAACTGGTGATTGTACTCGTCCAAATGAACAACTTTTATTAAGCCACCAATCAAATCACAAAAAAGACACCTGAGGTGCAATTGTGGAAGCCAATCGTATTCAAATTCTATAGTCATGTGGCTATTCGGATAAGTAAATAAGCCCGTTTGACGATTGAAATCGTACGTTTTTGGTTGTCAAAAATGTACGATTTCAATTGTCAAACGGGCTAATTTGCTTAGTCGAATAGCCATATGACAATCAATTTGAATACGATTGGCTTCTACAATTGCACCTCTGTTCTATAGAAAAGCTAAATATCTACGGGAACAAAATATACAAAAAAGGTGTTCTTTTTTTTGATATTGGGTTTGGCTCTATGGTAAATATTGTTCGTATGGACGAGTTCTGTCACCAGTTTTCGTTGCCAAAACCACTTAAACACGGCGTGACTATCAAGTTTTAGGCGTCGTATTAATACACCACAAATAAATCAAATATTTTTAAAATAATTTTATTGATTGAAATCAGGTTAACGTAAGGAAATCATTTTATTAATTTATTATTATTTTCGTGAGAAATTTACTCTTAAATTGCAGATTCATTTTAATTTTGCTTGCCATGTTGATAAAATATATTAAATTATGTATTTGAAGAATATCTTGAACAATTTGTTTCTTATTGCTAAAACAATATTTTTCCTTAAATGAAAATACCTCGCACGAGCATGTGAGAGAGCACAGACAATGTAGTCGTCTGTGAGTTTGGCAAGATTGTTCAATATTGTTTTGTTTGTGGTAATCTAGGAAAGTTGGAACAATATGCGGTGTTATTGTGAAAGTACGCAGCTAACCAAGAAATTCTGTTTTTCGTTACCAACAGTTATTTTCCCAAGCGATCCTTGGTCTGTGTAATAAAGGTGGCAATTTGTTGTTATTAATCATTCATTCTGCGGTATTGTGTTAATTTGTGTTACACGAGGGCAAAAAGCATTGCACTTGTAGCAATTTCAAGTAATTAGCTGAATTTGTTTCACCATTTAGAATTGATTTTGTATTTTCTAGAAAAGATAAGATTCAGAAAGATTGTAATTGTAAGCAAGGGTAGGTAGGTAGGTACAAGTTTTGTAGGTGGTAGAGCTGATGCCGGGCTCGACTGTGGAGGTACCACCATCTTACTCGCAAATCCTCCCGAAGTTATTCAGAAGAGAGTAAAAGAACAGCTCTTAGGCAAAACCAGGCAGCCCACCAGGCTGGTATATCCACCCGCAATTGCCGAGTCTTATATAAAACAGACTAGTGACGGGAAGCGGCGTCACCGGTGGAAGGGTTTCGGTACCGCGCTCATCAACCCACCTGCCTAGCGTGTGTGAGTATGGGCATTTCTTCCAGGAGGATCACCAAGAATGGCAAAATCTTGGAAAGGTCTATGTTCAGCAGTAGACGAAACAGGCTGATGGATGGATGGATGGTAAGCAAGGGTATTGAAAGTGTAATATCATACCAATAGTATCCTCGCAGCTCGAGCAAACATTTAAAACATACAAATAATAATGTTGATGAAAAAAAACAAGTAGAAGTCCAACATGCAACTTTGAGATGCAGAGACAACACACTGAATTTACGAGCTTTAAAATAGAACCAATTTAGTAAATGTGAAACCAATTAAAGTAAAAACAAAATAACTAGAATACATATTGGATAAAAACAAACTGTTGTACAAATAGAGTTTTCATACAAATCCGTAAATCGAGTCAAGTTGCGTTCACAAACCCGAACTGGATTAAAATGAAACAAAATAGTGTGTATATACTAGACTTTGAGAGGGAAAATTTTGGAAATGCCATAAAGCCATTAGGCCATTACCTATGACTCATACCTATACCATATGACTCCATTTTTTTTTAAAAGAAGAATTGTACTAAAATTCATAATGTAGGTATTTTTTTACATACAACCCTTGGCCACTCGTGGTAGTGGAATAAGACCTAGGATGAAGCGCACTCGTCCATAAACTTGGAAAGTGACAGCAGGCAAAGCGTTCAGCACTCTTTCGAGGGACTTCTGCAAAAATATACGGAAGCCAGTAACGGACGAACGATACAACGCAACTGCCTACCACCAATAAATGGATACTTACAGAGACTTAGATTGTTGGCATACCTTTTTATAATCCCCTAGCCGCCTTCTACGACATCCACGAGAGAATCAATATTCTTTTTAGATGACGTTGCCACACGCTCAACTTGGTTATAATAATAATAATAATAAAATTTCTTTATTCCAGCCAGATTTACATAAATACAATAAAAATCAGGCCATATTACACACAAAAAAAGAAAACTAAAAAAGAAAAAAATAATAAACTCTATAGTACACCAAAGCTTGCGTGATATTGTCGCCACTTCTTATGCACGGGGCTCTGAGTCCAACGGTTTTCTTTTTATTAAGAATCATTTTATAATCTGCGATGAAAATAATATTTTTTATTTAATTTTGTTTAATTAAATTAATGTTTATTTATTTATCAATTTGTTCATTTATGCGAAACCAATTGCAGGCTTAAAAGTTGTATTCGTGAAACAATACAAGTGTTTATTATCAAAATAAAGTTGGTCAAATCCGCCTTTTTCTCATGTACTATCTAATCCTGGCCACAATTTCAGCCACGGAGCGACTTCGCCTTCGCTAACAGAATTTGGCAGCTGTTTCAGCTCTTGCATAACCTCCTAACTTCCAGCGACTTCGCGACCACTGTGCTAACTGCTTTTACCAGCAACATTATATTGGAAGTTCAACTAATCTTGTTGCCAATTCCTGATGGTAATATAATTAAAAGCCATGTTTTCGCGGGGCCGACCGATAGAGTGCTTCAGAGGACCAATAAATGTAGCCGCCACATACAAGGAGATATTAGTTTATGCAGCGAAATTCATTCGAGAGACTAAGTAAGTATTATGGACCAACAACAACTTGGGAAAAAATTTCAAAAGTATATTTTCAAAGGAGGTCCTTAGTTTGCCTGAAAATAAGTTTAAACTATACATTAAGCAGGGACTACTTAAAAAAGCTTATTATAAAATCAATGATTATCTGGACGATAATGAAGTATGGTGTAATAAATAATAATAATCTTTATCAAAATTGTAAGTCATAATTAGCAAATTTTAATACGAAATGTTTGATTCCTCTAAAGGCTAATCTTAAGCCCTTTATAGTTAATTAATATGTAAACTGACTTTGCTGTAAAAGGTAATAGACAATGTAAGACGGATTGACTAAGATCAATATTTTTTTTCTCGTGGACATAATTCCTATGGTTTTATATTTGCCTTTACTTAAGTAGGTATAAGAAAATTTTATAGATTAAGTTTATATGTTACAAATGAATAAATTCATGTTTGCTAAGTTTCTTGCCCTTCTTCTTAGCAATACTAATCGAATGGTGCGGATGGTTAGGCATTATGTATATATAATATTTTATTCCTATATTTCTTTATTTTATGCAGGTTTATAACTTTATTACATTTTAGTAGCCCAACCTTCATATTTTTTGGATGTATTTCCCGTATTTATTTATCAACTTGTTTGTTCGTTGCATCATTTATATATAATATTTTTATTCCTAGATTTCCCTATTTTATGTTGGTGTATAATTCAATTTTTGTAGCCCAACCTAAATATTTTTTGTGTGTATTTCCCTTATTAGTATATACATATTATTTTTTTTATATTTCTTCATTCTAAAGATATTTTATACTTGCAATTGTCGGCACTTGGTGAAACTTGGAAAACATCACAATTAAATTCACTTGTACTTGTTTCACTGCTTTTTAATTTTAAGGTTTACACGTTAATCCCGACCGGTTTCGGTTAATACACCATTCTCAAGGGATACAGAAATTCAGGAAATTAAACAAACATTACGACAAGCCGTTAAAAATGTACGTGTACATTTTAAATGTAGGTGTACACGTTAATCCCGACCGGTTTCGGTTAATACACCATTCTCAAGGTATACAGAAATTCAGGAAATTAAACAAACATTACGACAAGCCGTTAAAAATGTACGTGTACATTTTAAATGTAGGTGTACATTTTTAACGGCTCGTCGTAATGTTTGTTTAATTTCCTGAATTTCTGTATCCCTTGAGAATGGTGTATTAACCGAAACTGGTCGGGATTAACGTGTAAACCTTAAAATTAAAAAGCAGTGAAACAAGTACAAGTGAATTTAATTGTGATCTAAAGATATTTATTGTAAAGATTAACTTTGACTTGTAGAAAGTATACTTTTTTTATATACTTTCTGTATTTATTTTACTAAATTAATATTTTGATTTGATTTGATTTGATTTGATCCCTACGTACATATAAAAGTGATTTATAAGCTGAATTTAACTTATAATTTAATTAATAAAACTCAATTCACAAAACACCGAAATTCACCGTATTCAATTACTTCGCTTTCAACGAAAATCTGCCTCATGTATACGTCATACAATATACGAGTTAGCTAGCTGCACAAACTACACTGTGGCTAGCTGTCAATGAATATGCATTTTCTTTTAAAATACCCACATGAATTTGACTCAAAATGACCGCCCACCGACGTACGAACAAATGACACAGGGGCTCAGTAATTTATATTTCGACTGAATTCTGAAAAGTTGTTATTATATTTCTAAACCTTCGCTGTTTGTCTGTCTGTCTGTCCGTCTGTCTGTCTCAAGGGTCTACAATTTCATCCATAGTAAGAAGCTGGTTGAAATTTTTACACAATACGTGCTACGAGGGCTTTATTTTAAATACAGTAAAATATTCAAGTTTTAATTCGGTCAGATGTCAATAGTTTAATACTCAAAAATAAAACGACAAAAAGATAAAAAATAGGGTTCCGTACCGAATTGTTTGTCAAGCGCTATCATTTTAGCGTTGTTTTTTGTCGCTTTGGTGTTGCTATGAAATTTTATTATTGTCTTTCATTGTGTTATTTTTAGGGTTCCGTACCCATATTGTGTAGTTATACGGAACTTTTTGCGCGAATCAAACTCGCACTTGGCTAAATTATTCAGCGTTGTATCAGGTCTCCTACTACTATTTCCAAATTCAATTATCAACGTTCAAACGAACAGCCAATAGCGTGTCTAGTTACTTTTGACAGCTTTCAAGGTTCCTTAATGAAAAGTTCAGCTTTATTGCTTTATGCAACGTTTGATGGCATTGTCCGTTTTTTGTTAAATAAAACATAAAAGAGTAAGCCGAGTTAGCTGCGTTGTTGGTCTACAATATAATTCACTGCGATACGTTTTATACTCTATTAACTTTTACAGGATAAAAGTTCATGTATGTCAAGCTTCCAATGAAAACATACCCACAGCACAAACAGAGACCATTGTTCTAATTTTTACACATAATCCACAAGTTTTCATTTCTGTTAAGGTAAAAAGTAAAAAATCTATGGAGATATCTTTTTATTCTTATTCCGAAAAGCGTTTAAATTTAATTTCATTCCTTAGTTCTAGAGATATGCTGAGAAAAACAAATTTTAAGGACAGCTAGAATATATTTGCCTAGCAATAAATAAAAATATCTACTAGCTGTCAATGTCAAGTGTCAATGAGATTTGATTTAAAAGCTCTATGGTCATGCTATTACGTTTTTTTTTAATACAACCAAAGTTACTGGCATTGGTACGAAAGTCATCATGCCTACAAGGCTTTTGTTGAAAAGTCAAAGTTTAAAAAATCATTTAACTATGTAAAATAAAAAAAATTGGAAAAGGGATATATAAAAATATGATGGAAATAAATTTATATATTTTAAACACTTGGTAGTTTATCCATCGCAAGGAGATAACAAATTAAACAAATAAAATGATATATGCAGTCCATTAGCTTTTTACCTACTTTCTAAACAGCCAATGAAATTTGCAGGTTAGTATTTTGAAATGTTATTGATTGACTAACGATTGGCCGCTACCGCCTCTGATGTTAAACATCATTGAGACTTACGATAGGTACAGAGCGCTCACCCAGACAATTAAAGCGGGCGAGGCAGTCTGTCTGATGTCGGTAACGACCGAATACTCATACTACGAAACTGCCTGTAAGCGTTCTCCTGCACGGATAGCATGGATGAAACGAATACAGAAATTTCATCTCTCGATGAGCCTTTGACCAATGGAAAAGCAGGACGAGTCGTTTGTCAAGGCAATGGTCACGTGATATAGCTCTCCTGCGTTTCTCTCTATTAGTTTCATCACCTGTGCTGCTATGGCTTCTCATGCATGGCGTCATGCTGAAACAGGACGAGTTGTTTGACGGTTCGGTTTCGTCATGAGGGTAGTGACAAGCCACAGCTGAAGCCTACCACCAGCGAAAGTGAAAAATTTTCAGTCAGTGGAACTTGTTCTAGCTTTTTAAGTTGCGTCAGGCGTAATTAGTAAATTCGGAGTAATCAGTAGTTTCAGGTTGTATATGAGTTTATGCCATTTAGGCAGGCCCTTGATATGCACCTCAACCAAATAATAACTCTTGTATGTACGGGCCTACCCACACATTTTCCTAGTTCATAATTTGGCTTATATCAGTATTATGCAGTTCTATCTTCGAGTCCGGGCAAACCTGCACAATCATGTTCCTTTTTTCATAGTTTAGCTTAATATCAATATATGCAATTTCCTCGTACATGCTAATTAAAGGTGTATCTTACGTGATTTATGTGTGCGTGGACCAGCTACTCACAAACAGGACTTTGAATTGAATAGCACGACAAGAATTGTTTAGCGGAATATTGCAAATTATATTAATATATCCTTTACTTAGTGATGGACTTCCGCAAGGTAACGCCTATTTCAATTAATCATTGAAAAACAGTATTATCCACTCTCTTTTTGATTTACCACATTGCTCAGGCACGCGCTTTTTCATATATGCTTATCTTCTTCGTTATGTAATCGACCTACTACGCCTTAACGGTGTTGTCTCACAAAGCTCTTTACATAGTTTCTCGCATTCGAGACTAAACATTGTGGGAAATTGTTTTAAAAGTCTGTCCTAACCCTCTTGCCTTTTAATCTCAGCAAGAATCCCTACTCTATCTAGACTACGAATAGCTTTGCTTGCTGTGAGCTCTCAAGAACTCTAGGAGTTTTCCAGGAAGTTCCTTTTAAAGAATTTTAAGTAAGACTCCAGTTCAATAAAGTACTTCCAGGTCTTATAAAACTCAAGGTAGCGATGCAGAATGCTATAATTTATAGCTGAAAATGTCAACTTTCAATTTGTATCTTATTATCAAATTGATTTGCTATATATGTTCTTAAGTCTATGAAGCTCTCACAAATTTGCCAGTCAATTTCTAAATGGTGTATTAGTTTTATTGTAACTTTGGATATAAAAAAACTTAAATAATATTCTTATTTAATTTTAGAAGAATATATTTCCTGCAACTCGTTTCAATCAGATTTTTATGTTATCATTTTGAATAAAGAATTTTCGTATTCTTTCCAAAAAGTATAGGTACATAAGTTTATAAGTTAAATTTAGGATTATGTAACTTTTATACTTCTTAGTTATTTCAAATAACATTACGTGTACCTATATTTATATTAATTATGTATATACGAGTATAATATAAGTTTTGTATATGTTGACTGATAGTTATCTATCATAGCAGTGGTGGGTTAATTATTTTTTTTATAAATTTTATTATGATGTAAATTACCTGTTGATTGATATATAACTTTGAAAAACATATAGTTACATTTGAGTCCTTTTAACTTGCTTTGAGTTTTCGTACCTGAGTGTGGAACATTTCATGCTACATCGTAGTTGAGGCCCTTAACGTTTCAAACTTGTTTGTTTAAGGGTCATAGGCAATTTGTTATTAATTGTTAACCTAACTTGTAAATAAAGTCTTGGGCGCCCTCCCATTTGGCAGCGAAATGGAAAAAGTTTTTACTTTATTTAATTTTCCTGTTTTAGTTAGTTTTATTTTCCTGTATTAGGTGGTAGAGCTGATACCGGGCTCGACTGTGGAGGTACCACCATCTTACTCGCAAATCCTCTCGAAGTTATTCGGGGAGAGTAAGAGAACAGCTCTCAGGCAAATCAGCCCTAAAAAACGTTTTGATGTAGCGAACCCTACGAATCCACAGTTTCTGCTGTTTTACGTATATGAACGATGTTTTTTAAGGTGCAAATCGCTTGTACGCTGCAACAAAGCAATGATGATTTCCATCATTCCACGAACGTAAGTGCTTTTGATGGCAACTCAAAAGGGGATTTTGAATTGCGTGGCGTTTGTGATCTGTTTTTGCAATTGTTGTTCTAGCAAAAACATGTTGAATACGGTTTTAATTAAGAGCTCTAAATTCTGTTGTTTGTTAAAATGATACAACAGCGCTACTTTAGAGGTTTAATAATTAAGCTGGGATTATAATTATACTTCCCTATAGAATAGTTGGTATACCTAGTGAGTAATTATGTTAGTTGCTCGTGAAAGCTTAGGTGATATGCTTTAGTATGTTTGCTATAGAAATGTTTTTTATTTTCAGGTAAGATCCAGACCCTACATTTGGATTTATGAAATACAACCTTTTCTCTATGTTATTCAAGATAACTTCATCATTATAATGAATAGGCGCTATCAAGGTAAACTGCGTTAAGACACTTTTTGTTCATGTAATAGACGATCAGTGTTAAGTGGTTCAGACGAATTTCATACATGGTACGCTATATGTCCTCTAAGTATACACAACTACACGTGCTCAATAAAAAGTAAAAAAGACTTACCTACCAGAAGTTGTCTGAGTATCCATCTTAATACTAGAATGTACCCGAAGGGTGCCAAATTGGAGCCTATTCTAAACCTTTGCTGTCCGTCCGTCCGTCTATCACAGGAGCCAACAGCTTCAGCCGTTATAGGTCCAGTTAAAATTTTCACCGAAAACGTGTTACTATAGCCTCAATTACAGCAAATAATGAAACTTAAAACAAATTATACCCTATACAAAAAACAGCATTTTTCAACGTTATTTGTTTCAGCTCTATCCATAAGACGGTTATACATACAAATTGCAAATTTGGTCAGTACTCTAAAGTAAAATTCAACAAATATCAAAAATTAGGATTTCGTACAGAGGGTGCCAAATTGTAAGTTAGGAGTATTAATGGCAAAATGGTAGCATTTTGGTTGTTTTTGTTATTTTGTTGTTATTTAATATCGTGGATATATTGTGAGGGTTCCGTACCCATACTGTGTGGAGGGTCCAACTTGCATTTTCCAAATTATTGTATACTTAACAGGTGTATTGATGACGTGCTCAGAAAATTCAACTACACGTTATACTGATTATACTGAACCATTTCCATAGACTTTTTTGGAAACCACGCGAAATCAAAATCACGATGAATTTTCCAATAGAAAATGACGAATTGTGTAAAAAATGTGTATGAGGAAGTGGTTTTTTTTTCGACTATTATTTACGTATTAAATTCATATTCATATCGTTTATTTGCCTGATAACACCAAAAGTGATATACAAATCATTTTAAAATACATTAAATATAAATATCTTATAACGCTTTATAAACAATTATTTGGCCTAGGTGAGTTGGACTCGCGTACCAAAGGTTCGTACCACCACCCAATACGGAACCCTAAAAACAATGACACATGACAACAAATGCCCTAGACAACTTTAAGGAGACAAAAACAAGGCGCTAAAATCGTAGCACCTTACGAAAAATTCAGCACCCTATGAGTACGGAATCCTAATTTATTTTTCTTCGTTTCTTTCTAATTTTGATTGTTTATTATTTTACTGTACTTAGAAGAATTTGAGAAGATTTTGCATTCTATCTTAAAGACGGTAATATAGTTACTACTTTAAAATTTTTATCCTTAAGAAAATGCAGTTTAATATTTGGGGATCACCCCGCCTTGGGTTTCATTTTTTTATTATTTACCGTGGTAGAGGCCACGATAACTATTACGGATCAAGCTGTTAACCTCTGTGACAGGCGGACAGAGGGGCAGACAGCTGAGGCTTAGTAAGAGGGTCCCGTTGGGCGACTTTCAGGTACGGAACCTTAAAAAATAATTAAAAAGCTCTTCTACGAGTTAATGTATAAACAAAAGGGCAAATATCTATTCATCACGAGCAAGAAGCACACGGCTAAAATAGCTTATAAAACACCAACGCAAAGGACAAGGTTCATTTTTCTCTTTATTTAAAAACGTGCCCTCCGCTGCCGCCTAGAGAGCGACCGAGAAAAATCTGAGCCCCGATAATTTATGTGCTTTAACCTAATGAGTGTGCAGACTTGTGCACTTGACTGCGGGCTTTTGCCTTTTATCCAGACCATCTTATTTTTTCTTTTCGTTTCCTAAGCGGTGTGAGAGAACTGAGAATGGTTCCGTAGAGATTTTAGATTGCAATTTTATTGCGACGACGCAACATTTGTTATTGACCACTTTTTAAATGACTTTCTTTTCACCAACCAATTTTGAGATGTATATACAAGTATAAACAAATCTTGATACTTTTCAATTAAATATTGTTTTCATATCTTTTTTTGTGATTTTGATTTCAAATCCTCAATGATAAATCTGTTTTATTTTAACTTCGGCGCGGTTACGACGGTGCAATTTTAATGAGTGTTCAAGCGGATTTTGATTAGAAGTTACTTATTACAATTTTTACTTGCAAAATCACAGAGCAAACAGAAATTTCGTTTTTTTGTAGGATCTACAACTTTCGAGACTGTACGAACACCAAACGACTACGCACGACGTACCGACTACATTCCTCGAGGACTTATTAACACATTCCTAATGTCTTTTCGTGATTCACGGGCATATCTCGAATACGTACTCCTGCTTTTATTGGCTTGCTGAAGGAATTCTCTTTTTGAAATAAAGCTTTATAGATTTTTTATGGAGTAGACGTTCGACTGGGCGAAATGAATTTTTGACGGCGTTTTTTTTTGTGGTTGAAATAGCTTCCAACGGGAAATGCGTTTATTATTGTATTTCTTTTTCGTGGCTAGTTGAGGAGAGTATTCGTAGAACAGCAAAATATCTTTTGATTTTAAAAGGAAATATGTTTCATATGACACGTCACTATAATTGTAAAAACTTACGACGTTTTGGCACAATTTGGTCTTGGGTATTGTGTTAAGCACGTACAGACAAGTAAAGACACATGATGTACATACTTAATACAAAAAAGAAACCAAAGAAAACTCGTTGTAAATTAATCTTTGTAGTCCTCACTTTACAAAATACGAGAATAAATAATGCCCTTACGATTAATTTATAAATTGATCCATGTTTATAAATTGTTCCATGATTGTACCTACTACCGATGCAGACAGCATGGTTGAAGCGGAGCTGAGCTGGTAGCCTAAGCCATATGTACAAGTTAGGTGGAAAAACTTGGCCATATATTTCAGTTAGGTGGACCTAAACGAAGAGCCGAGAAGATCTTGGAAGATTCCTATTGGAATGAGCTAAAGTACCGTTGACTCTATCCGTAGATAAAAATCTCCACTGGTTCTCCGGGGCCCTAAGTCCTGGTCTATCGAGATTACCTTTTTGATTTTAAAATCTAATTTGATCTGTCCAATGCTAGATATTTTGGGCTCGAGATAAAACCATCTCGTTTCTCAAAATTATTCTCCAGATGCGGGGTGTGTGAACTTTTAGAGAATAACATCATGAAAAAAGAACACACCACCAACGATAAATAAGTAACCATGTCTAGAATTGATATAATTCTGTTGTCTTGCTAAAGCCTCCATGCGTGATTGTCTAAGCTGATAAACCTTTGAAGCGTGTGGTTCGACATTATGACACAATAGGATTACAGGATTAATAGCATTCAGACACAGTAACTACCTGTAAATTCAGTCACACATACTAAATGCTATATATATATATATATATATATACATAGACATAGAAGAGTATTCGTATAACGGTACGACATTATTGAACGTAGAAATAAAACGCTGCGTGCCCTTAAAAATAAGTATATCTAGGTATTTATTGGAATAATATTGAGATGGAGTAATCGTTAATAATTTGGGCAAGTGCGAGTCGGACTCACGCACAAAAGTTTCCGTACCAGCCCACAATACGGGTGGGGAACCCTAAAAGCATTATGGTAAATAACAAAAATATACATACATGCTAAAGCAACATCTAGGCTACAAAAACAAACTGCTAAAATGGCAGCACCAGACAAAAAAATTGGCACCATCTGCGTACGGAACCCAACTTTTTATCGTTTTTTATTTTATTTTAGAGTATGTCCTACAATCGGACTAAATTTAAAACTTGTATGTTTTGCTGTATTTACCAATAACGTTTAAATAATGGAATGCACCATTTTCGAAGTATCTCATATGGGGACCACCCTTAATTTTTTTGTATTTTATTATTTGTCGTGTAAGGCCTCTATCACTATCATGATAAAAAGTAATTTGTGAAAACTTCAACTTTCTACATATTACGGTTGAAGCTGTAGACCACTGTGACAGACGGACAGACAGACAGACAGATACAGACAGTACAAAGGCAGCGGCAAGCGGCATTTCGTGCTTCCGATTTCAATGTTGTTACGTATTGGCTTAGCTATACTGATAGATAGTAATTCAAGATGTGCAAAAACGCCAGTATTGGATAACTAAGCGTTTGTTGGAAAAAAGGTTAACATTGGAGCTCATGATCCACATGATCACACTTAGATCTAATTTAAAACTACAGGAAGTCAGGGTTTTACTCCAATAAATCCAGCTGTAGAATTATCGATCTTCTTTATGCAAGAGAACGTGATTCACTTTCTGGCAGGTTGGCGGCCATGCGCACACTTCCTAATAGGAAATTCCTATGCATATTCTGTCTATTTTCTTTGTGTAAAGATGTAAATAAATAATATTTTAAATTTTACCAGTATATGGCCTTAAATTATTGTAGTTTTATTATAGACAATAGAAATACTAAAAAAGGTAAAAAAATATACGATATATTTCGACTCCGTCAATGTAGTCGTCATCAGTCGAATGAATATAAAATTAAATAAATGACATAAAGAATATAAAAGAGTTAAAAAGGTGACATCTGTACAAGTTGAAGGACGAAAACAGAAACTTTTTGGAGATATTTTAATTTGTGTTATGTGATAATATATATAAAATGTCTACCAGTAAATATTTTATATAAAATCCCCACCATATAAGTCTAGTATTTTTTGAGTTGTTCGTCTTATGACAGATGTACTAATCGAATTTAAAACTACACGAAGTCGGGGAAGTAATTTGGTTTTAATATTTCTACATACAATGTGAAATTTAAGTCATTTTCTTAACGAAAACTGGTGATAGTACTCGTTCATATGAACAACTTTTACTATGGAGCCAACCCTGAAATCGTGAAAAAAATATCATCTGTTTCATACATTTGGGTTGAGTAGGTATTTAACTTTTCTATGGAACAGCTGATTTTTTTTCATGATTTCAGGGTTGGCTCCATAGTAAAAGTTGTTCATATGGACGAGTACTATCACCAGTTTTCGTTAGCAAAATGACTTAAATTTCACGTTGTTTAAACAAATAACTCAAATAAAAAGTCACATGATTTTATGCAAACATTTATTCTTTAAAAATTATAAATCTGAAACAATAAGAATATATATATTTTTAGCAAACAAAAACAATTAATATGTTTTCAATGAAATTCTCAGTCAATTACTCAAAATATGAAATCACAAATCCATATTTTCGTAACGGATCACATACTGATATTATTGGAAGAGGCACTGCGTGCATAATTTCACCACAATTTCAAAGAGAAACAGTTTCATCCCAGCACAAACACATTAGTCAAACATTCGACTAATGGTTAAGGTGGATCCCCTCATGTTTGATAAACAAACAATTTAGAATATTATCAGCATGAAAGCACTCTTTTGGCGGAGCGTAAAAAGATTCCTGTAAATTTTTGTAAGCTCATCGGAAGTGACGTTTTGTTTATGTGCTTCGAGCATCCGTTTCCTGGAACAGAAATGTACTAACTGGAAAAATGTTTTTGTATTTGAATTCGTTTTCTCGTGAATTAGTTTGTGTAAAAGGTTTGAAAATTAAATGGACGTTGCCAAACTTTGGAAAAGTAAAATGACTTGACTTGTATAGAACTTCAATTTTAAATTTCGTGAAAAATGAAATCAAATAAAGATCTCAAAAACAGCTTTAATCAGAATATCGTAGTTTCTTGTAATTCTGAGTCGTAGATGAATACATTTTCTACAAGACAAACGTAATTTGTATAAGGGGGTAACTTTTTACCTCGTTACAAAATGAATATCATAATATTGTTTTCCTTACTTTTGAATAAAACGTATCAACATCATGATCATGAACATGTCAGATCGTGTAAAAATAAGAAAAGTGACTCAACATTTGCGGAACCTCTCAACTCATCAAATCATTCCTTTGACTCAACAACTAACATAAAAATAGTACACAAAGCTAATAAAAGTGCCAAATTGAATTATTTGGAAGCCCTAACAAATAAATAAAATTATTAATAACGATCCAGACCGAATTTTAAATGACCAATTACAATTATATTCCTCACCACTTCTGACATATTTTAAATGATGTTATTAATTATTCAATCAAAATTTCATGTTTAATTATATTTTATATTTGTTTAACATTTTTTAAACTCATTTGACTTAATTTTTAGAAGTGTATCCTGAAATATTATAGAAATATGATATTGAAACACAACATATTTTTTGCCGTTATTTATAGATTTAACCTTGACGTAGACCCACTTTGAAACGCAAGCTGTGGTGGTTCACCTCTGTTTATTTTATATTTGCTTGTTAAAAATGTTTTCTTTTGTTTTCCTTCTGTCGTGTTAAATACTTAGATAATAAGTCAATAATTTGTTGGCCCGATGATGTGTAATACGAAACCGGTAGCCTAAGTTAGAATAAAAATAAATATATGTGGAATAAAAGTACAAGAATTTGTGTATAATTTATTCAAGATGATATTCCACCAAGAACCATCATTCGAATCCATCCAGTATAAAAAGTATGCAATAAAAATGTTTTAAAGCAACTTGCGGAAATAGTTTATTATTAAAAAAGTCTTCACAAAAAAATTCGTATTTCAATGTATGACATTTTGTTTGCATTACATTAACAAACTTAAAAGCGTGTTTACAGTTGTAATGAAAATGCAGCTAAAATGTAACGCATAAAATTTAATAATTTTCATGTGATCTCTTAACTATTAACAAGCAGTTTGCGCGAATTGCTATAAACGCATTTATTGCATACTTTTTATCCAAAAGTAAGGAAAACAATATTATGATGTGCATTTTGTACCGAGGTAAAAAGATACCCCCTTAAATCGCTTTCGTGAGCAAATCCGATTTATTTTTTTAAATTTTTTTAAGATGTTACTGATAATGTGAGAACATCAATTATTTAATTTGTTTGCTCTCGTAGTCATACAAATATACATTTTTTTTATTTCACAAAACTTTAAAGTTTCCCAACTTTTAAGGAAAAATTTCTGCGGCTCAACTCTAAATTTTATATACGGGTGTTAAGATGATAACCCCTTTCCCTAAAACGGGGTGTTCTACCCATCAATATGAACAACTTTTACTATAGTGTCAACCCTGAAATCGCGGAAAAAAATCAGCTGTTTCATACATTTAATTTTAGTTCGATTAGCTATTTAACTTTTCTATGGTCAAGCTGATTTTTTTTTCGCGATTTCAGGGTAGGTCCTATAGTAAAAGTTGTTCATATTGATGGGTAGAATACCCAGTTTTAAGGAAAAAGGTTATCATTTTTACAACCAGTATAATACAAACAAATAATAATACTATAAAAATAAATTTATCTACCGACGAATTGGAGTTGATGCTTGTGATTGTTGGCATTTGGTGAAACTTTTGATACATTTTGATTAAAATTCACTTGTACTTGTCCACTTATTGATATTATTTTCCTAACCAATATTTACTCGCAATATATTGTACATAAACACCCAAAAAACCTTTGATAGCGAAACGGGTTAGGAAAATATATAAATAAGTGGATAAGTACAAGTGCTTTTTAATCAAAATGTACCTACAAAATCATAATAATCTAAAATAAAATTAATGTCGTAAGAAAAATAAATTCAATAAATCTACAACCTGTAAATAAAAATAAAAAATCAGAGTCCAGTTTTTTATTTTTTTTAAATTCAAGTAATTTGAATTCTTGATTTAAATTTACCCGCTTAGCCATTTTTAGTGGCCATCTGCAATTGTGAACAATCATATTTTTATTTAAATCATCATGTAAGTTAATTCGGTTATAATATTCCTTGACAATGCCGTAAGGCGAAACTGGTTGGAGCAATTAAAGTATCTATAAGTGAAACAGTACAAGTGTACTCTAACAAGATGGCCATGATGTTTCACCATAATCACAGTCACAATTCACAATTTTTTCTCTTTTTTTGTCTTTTTAATGTATTTTGTTTGTATAACAAACAGTCAATTTATTCATTCATCATAGTTATTAAATTTTGGATTACACATCACTTCCACAGTGTGTTCTCAGTATGTTGTAGCAAATAACTAGGTACTAACTACAATTTCTTTTTATATGAATAATTCGACATCGCAGTATTTATTAACTAAAAAAATGAATGTATAAAACATATCGTCACGACGAAAATCCCCGAGGGGGTGTCAGAGGTGTACCCGAATGTGAATTGTGAAATGCAAGTCACAGTCCACACTCGGTACACCCGCATTTTACCGACGGTTATAAAAATATAAATAACTTTAAAAAAAACAGTTAATAATCCTTAAAATGCTAATATAAAAGACAACATTAATAGAAATGAATACTTTAATTATGCAATAAAGATACATCGTATAGTCATAGTTCGTAAATTTTTAGTAAACAACGGGGAAATACAACACATTAAATTATATTTTGGGCTTACTTGTATTTAATAAAATATGACTTTTAATTTTGAAAGTTTAACAGAAATGTTACCTATTGTACTTCTAAACAGTTCCAAATCCCTGCCTAAATGGATAATCAACAAATTGCGTTCATAAAGCATCATAATATAATATTATAACTGTAAGTAACTATTTTCATTTTTATTTTGTGCTATAAAAATAACTACACTCCGGAAAAGCTAACTTCAAACCAAATATTTTATTGGATTCCTAAATAGATATGAACAATATTTAATCTTATCACTTTCAATTAAGTTATCTAACTTGAGGCAAAATAGACAAAAATTAATCTTACTAAAATTTACGCAAGTGTATTCATTATTTTCCAAACACATTTTTCTTAAGTAATAATATGTTATTAATGATGTAATTAAAATCAATATGATTTTAGCACTAAAATAAATAATGATTTTCTGGTAAAATGGATTTGCTTAAATTTTTTGCTTAGTATTCAAGAATTTAATTTATAAGATTATTTTATAAGATTTTTTATTTTGAGAATCTTAATTGGTATTTTTATCTTTTTTATTTATACACTGACAGTTCAAATTGAAAGTAGTTTTAAGAATGAACACTGAAGAGCATGCTTGTTACTTATAATGTATTGCTGTTTTCGGATATATCTATCTTAAGCCGTGTAAAAGTGCACCTGAATTGAGTCAAAAACCAGGTGAAATTTATGGATTTCTCAGGTGTTTCCATTCCCCCTCCCCCATTTACCCATCATTTATTTATTCCTCCCTCAATTATGACGTAATACTACTCGGGATTTTCATTTTCGCTTTTTTCCTTTATATATAGGGTTGGTTGCCTTTGTGACCCTTTGTGTCTTGGTGCATTTGCATAAATACTCAATCCTTCTTTTGTTCCAAGCAAGGTCAAATATCAAAAGTTTTCTGGGCGTTTCGTTGCGGCACTTCAAGGAAAAAGTAGACGGCTTCCTTACTAACAAGTAGGTAGAATCGTAACATACACGTGCCCTGTTCTATTTTTTTTTGGGTTACGTACCCGAAGGATGCCAAACGGGACCCTATTATTCAGCCTCCGCTGTCTGTCTGTCCGTCCGTTTGTCACAGCCTACAGCTTCAGACGTAATAAGCAGGCAGTTAGAATTTTTACAGAATACGTGTTACTATCTCTATCACGACAAATAATTAAAAAAAAACAAGGATGGTCCCAATATAAATAACCTCGAAATTTTTTTATTTTTTATCTTTACTTGTTTCAGCTCTATGTTAAAGATGGCAACACATGAAATTTTAAAATTAAGTCAGAGTCTTGTACGTACATATTCTTAATTAAAACAACAAATTAAAAAAAGAAAACTGGGGAATTGCAAGTCAGACTCGCGCACGAAGGGTTCTATCGAAGGGTTCCGTACCATTATCTGTAAAAATTGCAAAAATATTATGTCTGTTGTATGGGAGTGCGCGGGTCCGACTCGCACTTGGCCGGTTTGAGTATTTTTTGTTATAGCGGCAACAGAAATACATTATCTGTGAGAATTTCAGCTGTCTAACTATCACGGTTCATGAGATACAGCCTGGTGACAGACGGACAGACAGACTGACAGACGGACAGCGGAGCCTTAGTAATAGGTAATAGGGTCTTGTTGGATACCCTTTACTATTTATACTTTACTTTACTATATTACTCCAGCGGGAGTCGAATTGTTTGGAGGTGCTAACATTTTAGCGGCTTGTTTTGTGTACCATGTTTTTAGGGTTCCGTGTTGTGTATGGTACGAAACCCTTTGTGCGCGAGTCCGACTTTCACTTGCGCGTGCTAGTTTTGTTTTAGTCTGTTTTGAAATATTTAGTCAAATTTATACCCACTCTTCTTAAAGTAATTTAAATGTAGAAGAAGTAAAATTGAATATTTATTGCAAAGTCTGATCGTGATCTGATCCGATCTGATAGTAATCGTTGAATCAATCAACCATTTTTTTTTTCAAATTTTTATCGTCATCATTGCAGGATACAAAACATGATAATGACAGATAAACGCTTCAAACCTTAACTTTTATTCAACACTTTGCAAAGCAAAAGATAATAAATCTCGTTTGTAGCAAACTCTTTTACGCTTCCAATGAAAAATTGAATTGTGCAGTAAACACCATCAACAACTGGCTGCAAAGGAGCGCATTTATCATAAAACTGAAGGAAAAACTTAAGACTTTCAATTTAAAAACTGCTCATAGCTGACTTAAAAAAGTGTTAAAGTTTAACTTAGTTTATCCATGACTTTGCGCTTTTGCCTGCGCTGTTTTGCTTCGTTTAAAATTTTTCTTCGCGTGAAATTTCACGCTCGGAACGTCTCAGATGCTTATGACAAGAAGAAAATAAAAATGCAAGCCCAAGACCAACTTATTCAAAATGGAAGTCAGATGATTTATATTTTTATCGACATATCTGTATATGAACGATCAGTCACCTGTATAGCTTGCATAGATGACACGAATAGAGAAGTAGAAGCTAACATGGACGAAAATAATGAAAACGTCTGACCAATGAAACGTCTGACCAATGGACACCAGAACGAGTCGTTTTATCGAGGCGATAATCACATGATAAAGCTTACCTGCGTTTCCATTAGTCGAACGTTTCTTCGAGAGACAAAACTTCTTAATTATTTGCGCCCATGTTAGCTATGCTGGACGGCTATTCCAGCATTCTTTTTCACTGCCAATATCAGTTATTTCAATCAGCTTTTGTTTCTCTCGCGATAATATTTACGTCATAAATACCGCAGTGCTCAAAGGCTAAGATGTATAATCGTGCGTCCTTCATGTGATGACGTATGGCGCTGAGACGTGGTCTCTAACAAAGGGCCTGATCCACCGATTTAAGGTCGCAAGTCTCTACAAGCTATGGAGCGGGCTATACTTGGGGTATCTCTGATGGATAGAATCCGAAATGAGGAGAACCGTCGGAGATCAAAAGTGACCGACATAGCCTGTAGAATCAGTAAGTTGTAGTGGCAGTTGGCAGACCATATTTTCGCCAACATGATGGCTATTGGGGCCGAAAGGCTTTAGAATGGAGACCACGAATAGCAAAGCGTAGAGTGGGCCAACCTCGTGCCCGATTGACTAACGATCTGAAGGACGTTGTGGGTGGCGGCTGGATGAGGAGGACGGAGGACCGCCATGGATGGCGAAATCTGCGAAAAGCCCATGTCCAGCAGGACTAACACGGGCTGATGGACGGATGGATGATAATTTCCATTCAAATTTACCCAGTAAAATGAGCAGTGGAAAACACAAAGAGCTCTCACTGTCATATATTTTATACAATGAAACATATTAGTAGTAAAACCCTCTAAAATTACACTTTTTATCAAAAAATTTCCCTTTTTGCCAGAATTTCCACCAAAGACATTCGAAAGTTAGAGACGAGAATGGGATATAGGTTATAATTTAATTACTTAAATAAAGATTTAATTAATGAGTTGAAAAATTGAGAATGTTTGGAGTTATTTATGTATACAACAAAACCTACAGTACAAGTTATCAAATTTTTACAATTTATACGTTTATATTATAAGACCAAGTAGGGCTTATCCTTACATAGAAACAAACGTAAACGTAATGTGATGCACTATTTTTGAATGAAGCTTACGTGTTAATATCTAGATGAATAATAAAAGATATAAGTCGAGTACGCTTTAGAGGTGCACGCCAACAAATCATAGAAATCAGTAGGTCAGGACAATCCAGAGTGCCATCCATGTACCATCTTGTAAAACACCTATAACCGACACCAATAACACGACGTTTTAAAGAATAAGATATTTTTAAACATTTTATAAATATCTACTTGGGTACAAGCATGAGTACAGGCGTTTTTTCCTCTCATATTTTTGGGTAAGTAAGACTCGTGCTGGACCCACGGTACCACTGGTCTATACCCCTGGGGGTACGGTGGGTACCAGCTGGTGGTACCGTGGGTCTGACTTGCAATTACAAATTTAAGGGGCGTTGTATAATTGGGCATAATATATTGACAGAATGTTACTTTATATACTGTTTTTTTCTCTAGGCGAGTATACTACAATACAATAAATAACATTTGAACAATTTTATCTCCCACAAGTATTTTTGCTACACTATTCTTATTCAAAAGCTGAAAATCAAAAAGAAAAAATAAACATCCAAAAATACTCTTTCAGTTATATTTTACTCGTAAAGCCACAAACTACCTCTTAGTTAAAACTTTTCTAATTATTCAGTTTTGTATAAACTTGCAGAAAAAAAGGAAAGCAAAACTTCCTTGAATCTTCCGAATCTCAGCAAAACAGAATTTTCTTTAATCTAAAAGTTGAAAAAATGTTTTCCGTGACGCCTTCCTTTTATGTTTTTCGAAGTGCACTAAGTTTTACTTTAAAAAATATATATTTATAAGAAAATGCTAGCGAGAGCTGTCGATATCAGACTGCTTTTAAGATTTTAAGTCGCTACTTTTTAAAGAAAATATCAGCATTTCCTGGTAAAACTTAAACTAACGGTTGTTATTCTTTTATAAATAAGTGAAATTTGTTTTTTTATCAAGGAAAACTATCTTAACAAAAATATAAGGCTATTTTATGATAACGCTTCTTCACTACCGCACTGTGATCAAGCTTCGATTCATTTTAATTTAACGATATATACGGAACTTGGCCCCTTTTTCACATTTATATTTTTGGTGGTATATCTATCAATTTGAAAAAGCTTACATACTTGTTTGCAGCTATGACGTATGTCCGCTTATCTGTCTGTCACAAATACTTTTTCCGAGACGGATATGGATATATCTGTTAACTTGAAATCTTGAATATAGCTTACTTGTTTCTTGCATAAATAGTAGGTAAATACGATATGTGTGTCCGTTTATCCGTCTGTATAACTGTCTGTCACACACAGGCACATTTCCCGAGACGGATTATTAAACTACCAACTTGAAAGCCATCCATCCATCAGCCTGTTTCATCCCCTGCTGGACATAGGCCTTTCCAAGATTTTGCCACTCCTGGCAACCTCCTGGAAGAAATGCCCATACTCACACACGCTGGGCAGGTGGGTTGGTGAGCGCGGTGCTGAAACCCTTTCACCAGTAACGCCGCTGCCCGTAACTAGCCTATTATATAAGGCCCGGCAATTTGGGATGAATAAACCGCCATCCATCGGTACCAGGCAATGGTGAGCCACCTGGTTTTGCCTGAGAGTTGTTCTCTTACTCTCCCCGGAATAACTTCTGGAGGATTTGCGAGTAAGATGGTTGTACCTCCACAGTCTAGCCCGGCATCAGCTCTATCACCTCAATTGAATGCTAACTTGTTTTCATCTACTTAATTTTTTAATTATCTTCAAAAGCTTTGTCTACATCTAAACTGTTAAAAAAAACCTTTTATCTAGCCCAGTCAATTGGGTATTAATCGAAAGAGTGTTGATTCGAGATACCTACTAAAATTATTTTTATTCAAATTAGTTTTATTTACGAGTTAATGTAAGACGAAGAAAGGTTTGTTTTTTCTTTATTTCTGAAAGTATGCTACCAAATAATCCGGAAATATTCAATAATTAGAGTGATATCTCCATAAAACAGGAACACTGGATGGATGTCCCCTAAAAAAATTGGATTTTTCACGTACCTATGTTTAAAACTTAGAGACTAAATTTGTCCAGTATGAACCATATAATGTATGGATTAAGTAACAAATTACGTCACAGATGCACCACATATGTATGGCTGTAACTTTTTTGCTACATAATCCTTTTTTTCTAACATTATCATCTTTTCATTATTTTGAAATAATAGCCAAGTCTCTCTGCAAGAATAAAAACTCTAAATAAAACCTCTGTGCATAATATTTCAAAACAATGCGATGTGTCCTGAGCTTAGTTGTTCAATTCAAAACGAAAGCCCGGCTTTGTATTGAGCTAAAGGTAAGAGCTGAAAATACATCGATGTTCATGTTGTTATTTTATTTTACAAAGACGAGACGCGCAACACAGCAAGGGTTTCACTTTGTTCGTGATGCTTATTATATTTTATGTTGTTATTTATTTTCCTTAGATAAAAACATGCATCGAATAAATTTTTTATCGTGATCATAAATATTCATTAGCAAAACTTGCCTACGGATCTGGTTGGTAAGGCTGCTGCTGGGCTCGACTGTGCAGGTACCACCATCCTACTCGCAAACCCCCCTGAAGTAATTCGGGGTGAGTAAGAAGACAGATCTCAAACAGGCACTAGGTGGTCCACTATGCCTGGACCGATTGATGGCAGTCCATTCATTTTCAATTGCTGGCCCTTATACCGGGTGTAAACAGACTGCTACCATTAATGAAACCACATATTCTACCGACCCTACTGAACCTCTTTTCTCAAGAATCATATCCGCGGAAACCCTTACTTTAAGAAATAATTGAGTTCCAAAAAGAAATGCGTGAACCCTAACGCACCGACACACGGGCGAGTTTAGAGAAAGTAGAAAGTCCTCCGTGAAACCTGAAGCTGTTTGACGGACGACACTCTCTCTAAGCTCGCCCGTATGTCGGTGCGTTAGGGTTCAGGCATTTTTGTTTGAAACTCAATTATTTCTTAAACTAAAAGTGTCCGCGGGTATGATTCTTGGGAAAAGTGGTTCAGTAGGGTCGGTAGAATATGTGGTTACATTCTATTTACATCCGGTATAACCATACCGGTGATGGGCAACGGCGCTTCACTGGAAGGACCGCCAAGAGTGGCGAAATCTTGGAAAGGCCTATATCGAACAGTGCAAGAACCAGGGCGATGGGTATCCCTAATTTACAGAAAAACACGTAAGCGCCTCTCTGAATATTGGAAAAAAATACTTCTTAGAAAAAGGCAAAGAAAATATCTTGCAGAGAGTTTATTGTTACATGATGTCAAAGCACTCTATAGAGCGTCTTTTGCATAATACATACTCGTACATACGAGTATTCATACTTAATCAAATTTGTGTACGATTATTTAGCTTTTTGTCCTTGACTTGTCCGAGCATACAGGGTAGCGTTTTGAGATGGAGATGAAAATATCTGTTTAGATTTTTTAATTATGAGAGAGACAAAATTTGCCTATTCGCCCGAACTCCCATACTATCGCAGTTCGCTGATCATATCCTTATATAAACGTACTTGCTTATTATTTTTTCTCTTTTAACATATCCCATACAATATCCATGACGTGAATCCAAACAATATTATTTATTATCAAAATCAAATACATATAAAAATTACAAGTGTATAAAAGTCCTGGATTTTACACATATTTTGATGAATGTTTATGTACCGTAATGTCCTAGAAGCGATACAACAAATAAAATAATTTTAGTTTCGCAGCATAGTACGAGAACATTTTATACTATTTTAAAATATTTTTGTTTCATTTCTATTTTCGGGATCTTTCTCCTGAAATCATAGGAACCACCAAAAACAATCTCGAGTTTTTTCAAAACATAAATTTTGTCTCGCGTAAACTTGCCTCTCACACCGTGTTCGGTTAGTTCCGTACGAGCTCGGGAAATGAACGTTCAGGTCAACCAATAACAGTCAGTCAGTGCTCTATAATCCGAAGTTGAATGTAAAATGAAATAGCAAGCATAGCGACCCAGTGCGCGACTGACTTCAAGCCGCCGACTACTAAGGTGATTCCTCAAATGAATGTTTTTAATGTTCCATACCCAAACGGATTCAATCCTAGTGTCACAGGGACTCAGAGGAATAGCAGGGGTCTAAAGATTTAGCAGTAATAGGTGACCAGCTGAAATTTTCACAGAATACGTAATTGCTTCTGTCACAGCAAATAATAAAACAAGGCAATTTCGTTCAATCCGTTGCGTGCTGTGCGTGCGTTGAGGCCGGTGCGGGATATTATTTTTAGGGTTTATTTTTTTGGCTGTAAGGGTAAAATTATTTAATAAGTAAGTATTTATATAAGTAATTTTCTCTACTGTCGCATCTTAACACGCTAATCTGTGTACCGAGTATTAAGCTACCTTTACGGAAACCACATATTCCACTTTTCCATACAGTTTTTCCAAAGAAACATATTCACAAATCATTCATTTCGGGTACCGATATTCGAATTTGAAACATATCTGCGCTAACCTTAGCGCAATGCGTAATAGGGGCGTGTTTCGTCCGCAAGACAGCTGTTCACGCGAAGCGTTCCAAAATAGACCTCCTTGTTAAAGTAGAATATCTTCTTCCCTGAAGATTTGCGTGAGTATGTTTCATGGAAAAAGTTGTTCATTATTGTCAGTTGAGTATGTATAGAAAATAACAAAGACTATCAGGTTTTAAGGCAATTTGGTATACCATTGTAATATATTAATTATTTATTCATACCAATTCACCTTGAAATGTTTTATTTAAATATTTAATAATTATCATTATATTTTCAAAAAGTTAAACTGTTTATGACTTTTTAAACATTGTTGGTCTGAAATCAATAAAAATGTCCTTGCAAAGAAGCAATGCAAATGTAATATTTTGATCCAGGTTTGAATTGTATTATTAATATAGTAACAATGGGTTTGCAACATGCAGGTCCAGTGGGCGATATCTTTTGTTATTTATACATGACATAATGAGGATACCCATGCACTCGTAGTCACAATATTAAACGGAGCATTTACGTCCAACGCTTCTCTGAACAAAATTTAATTTCAAACCGAACACAATGAACAAGAATTCATTATACCATTCATAACGCCAATAATGACGGCATAGATAAATATGATCTCTATTTCAGGGTACACGAAATTATTAAAATTGAATATACCAAATGTAGGACAGGAATAATTTAATTAAAACATTAAATCTACTGATTATATTGAAAAACCATTCCCATAGGCAAACGGTATATAATACCATCGGGAATATTCGGGAATGAAAAAATATTGTCGTGTGTCCTTATTTCTGTATGGGCAGGGCCAAGTTTTTTTCCTTTCCGCGGATGTGTTTCCTTAGAAAAGTATAATCAGTAGCAGTAGATTATGAGGTTTCATTTAACCCTGCGAAAATTTAACTGCGAAAAATAACATTAATAAAATAATACATTCTCATCCCTCCTATTCGTATTAAAAATACCATAATACATAATAAAGAGCATGGTAACTTATACTGTTTAAAACATACTTTAATATCCTTAAAACCAGTTTAAGTAATGTAGAGTTTCTAAAAATGAAACTCAGGTTTTGTTTTTACTACTCACGCCAAGGCACCACAAATCTCCTAAGCCCTAGTATACATTATAATGCAAACAAAACGAAGACCAGCATAAGGAGTACACATTCGCACGAAACGAAACAAAATAGAACGATACAGAATCGCGTGAATTATTCCCAGAAACGATATAACAATCCCAGAGTCCTCGTTCACAGTTCGGTTGTGGCTACAGCAATTAGAGAAAAAAATCTTGAAGAAAATACAAAATCAGCTTTCACGATCTCATTTACTTCGGCTAAAGATGCTAGGTCCTATTCTAAAGGCTTTAATTTTAGTTTTAGTGCTGTCAAAACTTAATTTTTTCCAAAGTAATATATGTAGGTATAGCTTCTGTTGTTAACACTAAATAACTATTTTGGAACGAGAGTAATTTAGTTTTGACAGCTATAAAATTCAAATTAAAGCCTTCATAACAGACTCTATTGACTGTCGTTGGGTTTTGACCCAGACTCAAATATGAGAGTGCCCTCTTTCTCGATAGTCATAATGAGGATTTATGAGATATTTCTTTATTCAATACTAAAAAAATTTGAATTCAAAAAGTTATATTCTATGTAAAACATAACCTTTTTACTACTTTATGGCCTCACACTTTGCTACAACGGTGTTTAATGGAAAGCGTCGATGAGACCTAAAAAGTGGTGAAAGTAGGCGAGGCGTTAGTTCGAAAACGTCCGAAAAATCTATGGAAGTTGCTAACGGATAAAAATTGATATTACGCAGCTCTTGGTGACCACTCTTCCAGTATAATGTCTCATGACGACATGCTGAAACAGGACCGTTGCTTGGCGGCATGGTTTTGAAATGAGGGTGGTGATACAACTGGTTGAAGTTGAAATGAAAATATTTGTCAGTTAATTGGATCTGGTCTAACTGTCCTAGTTTCACCAGGCGTATTTGGAGAGAAATACTCCAATATAAATAAATAAATAAATAGAGAGATACTTGGTTGTATTCCAGTTGGCGCCAGTCGGGCAGGCCCCTTTTATGCAGCTTAAAATTTTACCGATGAAACTTTTTTTGAACTGTCTTCAAAGAATCCGTCATAAGAATTATGTAGTGCTGGTAAATAAAAAAATTGCTTTCTTTCGTTAGAGCCCTTTGTAGGAATTTACCCCCTTGATATTTTATTTAAATGTATAAATATTCCCAAAAAAATCCTTGGAAACCGTTAGCAGCCGATTAGGACTGCAGCCACTCTTTGGATTTCCCGTGACATACTTATAATTTCATCGCTTTTATACATTGTTCTTAAGGCGGATGGTCGAAAACCGTTCTCCATACAAACTTGTCGGAACCAGCAACCACGGCAAAAGTATTAAAATTTCGTTGTTACCTTTTTCTACATGTTCCATAAATTTTACGCCCGTGAATACATAATCAGTTTCAAAAAAAAAGTTTTTGCTGTCATGTTTTGCTGCTTAAAAAATGTATGAAAGTATTAAATGTCAAAAATAAAGAAATTATAAGAAAACTAATTTCAGTCTCCACAGAAAAACACAAATGATAGATTTTAATAATTAAATCACAAAAATGCACAGAAAAGCATGAAAACATTGGTTTATTGAGTTTGGTAGTTTTTATTTTAAATAGATAAGATAATTTTCTACCCACTTCATAAAGTTTCTTTGTCTTATTATTTTTTTTTTTTAATATAAATATATTTTATTAAGGAAATTGTTCTCAAAATGTTATTTCAAAAAGACTAACGCTGACTAAAAATGTAAATATTGTGACTAACATTATTTAATCCCGAACAACACAGTTTTTATAAATTTAGCTCGCCCGCCGCCCCGCTCTACTAAGTTCGCGCCACAAAAAGAAAACAAGCAATCGCGACACCGAGAAATATACCATTTCAGACAGTAGCAGGTGCGCTTTGGCAATAAGAAGGAACCAGTGTACTCCCACCTTTATATCAACAGTATTCTTAGAAGCTCTAATTTACTTGAAATAGAAACTAGTTTTCTTTGGCAAGCTACAAGCTGGGTTGGTTGAACAAAAGTAGCACCGATAGTTTATCGATACTGTCTACAGTGTATCGTAAAACAAAGTAGAGAGTTGGTATCAAAAATAGAGATAAACATAAAGTAGATGGAAGCTAACTTTTGACTGAGCATCGTGTATACTGAGAGATTTCACGAGTCTTTAACAGATATGTGATTTAATAAAAGTAGTTGTCACAACTTGGTTCTTTAGTTAACATCAATCAGTTTTTTTTAAGCTGCAAGATGTATAGCTACACCCGTTTTCAATAGCCGCGAACAAGGTGACGCTTAATTTTATTAAGAGTAAACGTGTTTTTGCTCTAGGCAACTCTTAAATACCTAAGCGGTTGGTTTAGGTGGTTTTTAAGGTTAGCGAAAACGAGCATTATGTATTAAGATTATCAAGCATACCTTTGCCTTATCTCTTTTGGAAGTCACAAAACTGAAGCTATTCTTGCCGCCATCATATTCAATCTTCAGCCAATGTGGTAATATCCATCTAAGTATGTTAGATCATTTATGTTTTAAAGAAATAATACCTGGATTCCCCATCCATGGATCAAAAGCGGTCCACTGCACCGCTTGAATGCTACTGAAATTCTAAGCGCTCATTCGCGAATTTCGGTTTTACAAATTTGCACCTCTAAAAAAATCCAGAGGTATATTACAAACCAAAAAAATTTAAGTCTAAATCCTATATATTTTGCTAGACCTCTTAAAGCTCAAGAAGGCGCTCGAGATCATGACTTGAAGAATCTTGACAGTTGAAGGATTTGTAGTCAATTTAAGTTACTTTACTTCGAAAGCTTTTTGAGCTTCTCTAACTTTGGCACGACAGTTAAGAAAGTGGAGTCAAGTAGTGTGAAAACGAAATTACGAATTTAAATTTAATTTGCTAATCGTTTCTTTAGCCACTTTTAAAGTTTATGATACTTTTTAAAGTTATTTATTGTAATCAAATCCAAAATAACATTTATATACCCAACCAACAAAAACGTTCTAACAAAAGCTTATATCCCCGGAACACGCTTGTTGTATAAAAGTGTTTGAAATTACCCTTTTTCTCAATAGGATTATACAATAAAAATGCTCTATTAACAATCGATATAAAGGTTTACATCACCATTTAATAGAATCCTTATAGGTAAGTACTTTAACAAACCCGGATGTGGCTAGACAGAACCATATTACTCTTTAAAAGTGTCAGCTGGCACACGATTTACGCAATAAAAGTTCCAAAAGAACTGTTATAGTCATTTCGTTTTAGTAGTGATTCGGACTCCACAATAGGGCGATATAGTGATATAGTGGGTTTTCAGATCGCTGCTATAGTACATAGTGGTAATGAAAACACTACTATAGAGCAATTTCGTGATATTTACGGAGTTTCAGTTACGTTCATGGAGTTAAATGGTCCCATAAAGGTTTTCAAAGGCTTATTATAGGCTCATTCATACACTTGTCTTTTTATAAATTAATATTTAATATTTAGAGGCTTCGAAAAGGTTTAAACTCAGAAAGTTATAAAAGAGAAGCCAAAAGACAATATGAGGAAGCGGCATCATCGAGAAGGAATACAACTATTAATAGACAAGTTCAAGAGACAAACATGGAAAATGGTTCCATACAAAATATACTTGATAAATTTTATATCAGGGATTCATGGGTGCAAGCCTGTCCTGGTGAGGATCTGCCCACCGATTTGACATTACAAAGATTGTGGGACGAGCCTTTCTGCTGTAAGGTACAAAACGACCTATTGGAGACTGCTTCTGACTCAGCAGATCGAGCACGTCTTCTGGCATCATCGCTGTTGGTGTGGCACAGAAGTCGATCAGCTTGGACACCACGGCCTCTCATGTCGACGCAGTGCTGGCTGCTTCCCGCGGCATATCAGTTTAAACGATGTCATCCGCAGGGCCCTTGCCACCGTCAACGTACCGGCTATTTTAGAACCGGTAGGCTTATCGCGTGACCATGGCAAGAGGCCCGATGGGATGACATTAATCCCCCGGAAGAACGGCAGGGCATTGGTGTGGGACGCTACGTGTGTCGATACTTTAGCACCGTCCCACACCGGTGTGACTGCTGTCAGGGCTGGCGCAGCCGCGGCAGCGGCAGAAGCACACAAGAGACGCGGATATGCTGGCCTCAGTTTGGACTGCATATTTGCGGCTTTTGGCGTTGAGACCCTCGGGCCGTGGGGTCCAGAAGCAAAACTCCTTTTGAAGGAGCTAACTGCGCAGCTGGTCGACGTCTGTGGGGACCCGAGGGCTGGCGCGTATTTTGGCCAGAGAACTAGTCTGGCCATACAAATAGGAAACGCAGCCAGCCTTCTAGGTACTCTTCCACATGATGACGGCGATCTGGCTAATATTTTTTATTTAGTTTAATTTTAATTAATTTTATTTTTAATATTGTTAACAAAATTAGTTATCTTAATAATAAATAAATGCTATAATATTATATTATAATAATCTTCAGACAACATGGCAAAAACTCAATTACAGCTAATAATACCGGATGTAAATAGACTCCTACCATTCAATGAAACCACATATTCTACCGACCCTACTGAACCACTTTTCCCAAGAATAATAGGTACCCGCGAACACCCTTAGTTTGGGAAATAATTGAGTTCCAAACAAAAATGCGTGAATCCTAACGCACCGACATATGGGTGAGTTTAAAGAGAGCGTCGTCCGTGAAACCTGAAGCTAATCCAGGCTCCGATCCATCTCAAAGATATTGATTACATACCAACAATTTTATTTTTACCCTCTTAAGCAACCGCCTCCTGTCATAGGTACTTTGAAAATAACGATCTCGTCGGTAGCCGGCAGTATGACATTCGTCGAAACCGATTCACTGGGGACCTTTCTCAGTACTAGGGCGAAGTCATAGAAAAACACGTTGAGGCTCTTCTCTTAATAAATGATCAGTACGAGTGGTCATTGACAGCTGCTCAACTGGTATTATGGACATCAACGCCAAAGTTTTTTATGGGTCAAATCTCTCCACAACTCTCTGTTCGGCGCACATGATCTACTGCAATCAAATATATTCGGTTATGCAGATGACAGCACTGTCACGGAGAGATATTTGTCTAATTATACAGCCTAAAGTGAACAGAACCAGTTCAAACAGAGACACCATGGTAGAGCAAATTGATATGACCCTCGAGGCAGTATTCGACGAGGGCGACGCCATCTTGATAAATTTTAATGCGACCAAAACACAGGCGTTTCTATTCAGGACTAAAAGGACACCTTTTACCCTGACTCCAACTTTCCAAGATATACTAGTACCGATCACCAGACCATCTGGAGTTTTAGATATGGAGTTTTCTTCCAACCTTAACTTTAGGAGTTCAATCAAATCGAAGGTGAAAACTTCTGCTAAGACTTAGTCCTTTTCCAAAAGCTCGCATTATCCTAGACCCCTTCATAGCTTAACATCAGTCGCGATGGTGACGAAGCGTAAGCCCAAAAAATAACCCTTATTGGAAAATCCTTCCAAAGCGGAAGCGGTGCAGTGTGGTCTCTTTTTGCGTAGTTTCAGAGATTTTACTATTGTATTTTACATTTACATACCCGGTGATATAAATTATGATTCACCAAACATGTCACCATCATTTCTGAAATAGAACCAAACATCACAAATATACTCGTAAATATGTAGATGCAAACTAATCCGTGAAAAGTATTTTGTTTCAATAGCGACGGAATTTTATTTGGTATAGGATCAGTGTGCCAATATCTAGCAATATGACACGCGGTATGTGTGTAGAAGCAGATATCACACTGCTAATCCTAGCACTACTTCGGGATCAGCTGGCTTAGCTAGCACTTACATTACACCGAGTAGCAAGCAAATAGCATACTCGTAGCTATAATATGTTATTAGAAGTACTCGTATATTCGTGTGTGAGATGGTATTTTGTAGTGGTTGTTTATTATAATATCGGTACAGATCTTAATAATGTTGTTACGAAAATAGTATCAATAAACCATTGGATTTTGTTTTGAAAATTAGGTATTTGATATACTGGTCAATTAAACCTGAAATACTTTCTTAGCATATGCCTATATCCTGTATGTTTGTTCATATGAGTAACGACACATTTATTTTGAGAGAATATTTTTATGTGCCTGAAGCTTTTTGAAAATAACATGATGGGCATACTATAGGTATATACCAGCCCGTATATATGACTGTACAAATAATAATTCCATGGTAGGATCCCGTATCCCACACGTGCGATAAAGATAAAGATACGTTTATTTAAGTGCCACAACACACACGAAAGTATACAATTTTAAACATAACAAATATTAAAATAAATGCAAACAAATGGGATGGGGATGGTACAGTCAACGCCAAGTCTTGATTTACCATGACAGCTTATATGACACATACGCAAAGTTGGTATCAAATATAAATTCCACTAATACTTACAATGTTATCACAGCTTGCTAATGTTTTTCGAATGTATAATTTTTTGTCTTTTTTTCTACAGTTTTCTGCCAGGAATCCTTTTTCGTGTGATTGGTGGCCAGATAGTTTTCATGACATCCTCCTATCAAAATATTTTTGAATGAGATTGTTTGTTATTGCATCCATTTTGGACTAATACTGTTACTAAATCTTAAATTGACTTAAGAAAAATGTTTTCTGCTGAATTTAATATTTATTATATTTCATTATTGACCAAAAATTCAATGCTTAGCGAGGCCAGTTTATACCTATACATTTTACTAAAAGTATATTACTGGTACTGCTTGCTCGTGATGAAGCTTTTACTCAAACTTTCTAGCATTTCGGCCATTAAATAGAAAGTTTTTCAGGCTAACATGAAAATCTAAAACCCTTTCAGTTACTTTGGCCATTCTTCACTCTATCACGGATAGTTATCTCCGTCAGACAAACAAGATATTTGCATGGACGGGAATAACGTGACCTAACAAAAAAGGAATTTTGGGTTTGTATTTGTAATTGAGCGAGGCTGAAAGGTTTTGGAACAGTCAAAGTCACAGGATTTGATCATGTTTAGGATACTACATCGTTGTCGCAAATTTAAAAACGTTTTAAGGAAGCTCAATGTGTTTTTGAAAGTTTTTGTTTTATCATACAACCAATAAGTTGATTGGCAGACAACCTTATAAACATTCGCTCATTTCATTAGCCTCTAACATTATTATGATTCAAAATTAATAACTTTTACCGTCACTGCCAACTGCAAATTAACGTTAGCTGGCGTTTTTTGTAAAAATTTAGCAGCAATTTCTCCTTCGATTTTCCTAACACTTTACCCCAAAACCTCTTGGACTCTGTGTGTCAAACCAGTATATCCTGTGACCTCGAGAAGGCACTTGAAGCCACTTGAGCGCCCGCAATAAACTAGCTAATGTGTTCTGAGCTCAACTTATCGTGACGAGGGCCGAGGAGTGAGAAAAAAATAATCTTATATACAGTTGGTAAATATATTATTTTATCTTGCGTACGTATTTCACGAGGTATAAAATATGAGAGTAAACAAACTTTAAAATATTCACTATTTCATTTAACAGTTGTACATAAAAACCTACGAGGCAGTTTCTGAATTAAGAAAATCTTGCTTAGCGATATTTAGGCGACGAATCAGCCAATCATAACGATGAATTTCATAGCCAAGTACCTACTGCTTTACTTTTAGACACCGCTTACATTTGAAATCGAGGTTAGGTATTTAACCCTATATTTCAATGCAATCATCTATCATATAAGGACGCAAGCATGACAGGCTTTTGATAGTTCTTATTGCGGTTCCATAGTCGTTAAACTCGTTAGACGTTCTTCAGAACTTCAGTTCGCAGACGTTCTGTACAAAAACTTTGCCCGTAAAATCATCGATTTAGTAGATATTTGACCTTGACCTCTTTCCTTATTTTCTTTACCTGAATCTGCGCCATGGACCAGTTCAGTGGGGTTTTAGTACTTTAGTGTAATAACATTAGGTTAGTTTTTTTTTCGAGTTATTTTGCGGGTGGACTTACAAAAAGAGTAGATTTTATACTCATCATCAGTGGGTGCCATATTCATAATGAAGTTTGGAGGTCAGTAGGCTAAATTAATTGCTTACGATCCGTTGTTATATCATTCAAATCTCTAAAGTTTTATACTAAATCTCTTTTATACTCGGCATATTTTATGACGTACCCTTCGATCAAAAAATACAAAAAGTATTAGATGTATGAATTTTGAGTTACGCAAAATAATCACAAAACTGAAATACAAATACTGGGAAATTTATAGACAACGGCTAGTTTAACCTTGGAATAAAAGTTTTTTTAGTATAAACATTAAAGATGTCAAGTCACCTTGTGTGCCTAAATAAATTTTCGATTAAAATCTTAATAACATGAAAAAAGTATTTAGACAAAAACCTCAGTAAAATAAATAAGAAAATTTGGATTGTAATTAGGTGTAATTAAAAATTAACCTACTGTTAAAAAATTAAAGGCTTGATTAATTTAAAATAAAATATATTGAAATAATCTATTCTGTTCATGTAGAAATGCATAAATTTGAATTCCCCACTATACTAGTTTTGGAACGTAACTTATTTTTTATACCTACCTAACCACTTACTGTAGTCTTAATTCCAGTAAACAATATTTGGAAATCCAAAACGAAAAAACGGGATTGTTTCATAAAACTAATGCATTACAATATCATCACAACCTTTTTCTTTATCCTGTATTTTCTATTCCGATCCCAGAGGGGAATATTCCGAAACTACTTGAACAAAAACAATGAATATAAAACATTTACTAACACAGAAGTGTCACTGAAATGTGAAGCCCAGACATTTTCTCTCCTGAGATAAATCTAAGATTTATTTACATAATAAAATCATGTTTCCAAATAACGAATGTGGTTGTTTTTAAATATAACTCTTGTGTTCATAAGTTCTGAGATGAATTTACAAAAAAAGTATTTTAGATGGACTGGCTACTTTGTGTTAGACCTATTCGAAAAATTCTTAATTTGATAAATAAAATAAAATTACTCTGATTTTATTATTTTTTCAAATGGCCGATACAAAGTTCCGTTCTATTGTAATTTCAAATTGCCTGTAGAAGGAAAATCAATGGAGGTTTTTAGCAAACTAAATTTTTCGGTGTTCGTCGTAATTTTGTTCTGTGTGTGACACATTGAAGCATTATAAGGAGACTTGCTCTCTTGATGGTCGTCCAAAAAAAGGACCTTTGTTCAGTTAGGACCTCGGAATACACCCATGTCTGACATCTGTCATGATGGCTCTGCAGACTGAAATATCAAGAATATCGGTGAACAGGATATTGAAATGTGATTAGGGTCAACAGTTGAAGAAAAGCTAATTACAACATTTCAGACCCGATCGCTACCGAGAGTTGCTGAAAAGACACGATTCAAGAGATATCTTAAAGGAAGTTCAATGGACAGATCGACTTAGTTTATGCCAAAAGCTCTAAAGAGGACCCACTTTTTGGGCGAAATATCCGACGGACACATCACCTGGCAAGTACCACGTTATGGTGGCGTGTTTTGTATTAAAGTGTGAAAGAGTTGCATATGTATCAACAAAAGGGCACAAAATTATCAGAAAGACATCTTAGAGGAATCTGTAAAACCAGAATTGAATACCCTGTTTAAAATTATACAGTGTGGGACAGGCTAAGTTCGTAATAATGGTTAAATTTAATTCACCAGGGTTTATCAGTGCGGAAGAACGGACCTCAACAAGTCCAGACTTAACCCGCTAGATTATAATCTTTTGACAGAATTGGAGTTGAGGGCCGAAAGACTCAACGAGCCTTGTCAAGAAAAGTAAAACGTATTTTGCTAAAAAATATTACTTGACGAATGGCTCACAAGACTAAGGCTTGTATTAAAATAAAAAAAACGCAACCATTTTGAATAGTTTTTCTTTCGTATTTACTAAGAATGGTAATTTTAAGGAACATAAAATCATTTTTTTCAAAAATTAACATGACGCATAGGTTTGATTAAAATGCGGCAGAGCAAAGAGAAAAATTACTTTAAGACTTCCATAAATTTATTTAACCTAAGTATTCCGATTATTTAAGAAAAAAATGTTCCTTTATGAAAATCGGAATATTTATTATAGCAGTAAAAAAGTAGTGTCTATAAAGGTTTTGGCTTATTGATATTGTACTGAATCCAAAACAATTTTTTATTGAATTATTGTCTGTCTGTCAACGAATTTGGATAATTATCATCGTGGTATGGTGGTACCTGCTCTTTTATTGTCTAACTTCAATATCCATCGCTGAAGCCTTCAAAAGCGTCGTGATTGGCCAAAAATTATATGTGATGTCATTTCTAGCCAATCACGGCGCGTTTGAAGGCGTTTGCGATGGATGTCGAAATTAGACAATAAATAAATGGTCAACATAGGCTATAAAAGGTGTTCGTAAAATAACGCCTAAAACCGAAAATGGGGCCGAGATTGATTAAACGGGGGTAGAGCCACGGGTGAAAGGCTGGTACGCAATTAAAAATAATAACAATGTCTATTACTGCTTACCTACCTTCTTACAGTTATATTACTATGCAATTTGTGGGACAAGAAAAACTGTTTTATTTTAATGGGCTATATTCTTTGGAAAAGGTTTTTCAATATGATCAGCGGAGCCGGTGATTCGGGTGTATAGAACCTCACTGATGTACTTACTAACATTTAGAGTTTAATAAATATACACGCTTTGTAAGTATTTTCGTGTACCGTATCACGCGAAATTCCCACGATGAAGTATTTTAAACCCACGTACAATATAAAATTAAAACATGGTTTTGCTTTGCCCATAGGAGCGGGAGGCCTTCGTACCACGGAACTCCGCATCACACCCCGCGTCGTTCAGCGTGGTAGAAACGTAACGATGGCATGCCTTTACCACCTCGGCGACGTCGGTGTCTACTCAGTCAAGTGGTACAGGGAAGATAAGGAGTTTTATAGATATTCACCATTTGAGTCTCCTACGACACGGGTCATACCTGTAAATGGGATTATTGTTGATGTAAGTATTAAACCAGTTTTCATTAACGACAAACAAGTTGACGCCTTAAATAGGTAACACCTATGGCCATTGGGGCCGAAATGCTTTAGAATGGAGACCACGTAGAGCAAAGCGTAGTGTAGGTCGTGCCCGTTGGACCGAAGACCTGAAGAACGTTTGTGGGTGGCGGCTGGATGAAGAGGACGAATTTTTATATGGAAATGTATTTATTTTTCTATGTTGTAATGCCCTTTAATAATATTTAGAGTTTCCAAACCGATATATTTCACTATAAATCATATAGAAAATTTTCTGTATTTCTTAAAGAAAGATTTACGACGCCCACTAAATTCTGTAAGTACGTCTGTTATGCTTTCACGTTTACATTTTGGGACAAGAAGTTCAACTTGCAAGTAGGTTATCTCACAAATTGGCTTTGAGCCATCACCGATCACAAATACGAGTGTATAACATGTACCATATGAAATATCATATCTCGTATCTTGCCCATGGTTATCACATCACACTAATATTATAAATGCGAAAGTTTGTGTGTGTGTGTGTGTGTGAGGGTGTGTGTGTATGTGTGTATGTTTGTTACTCTTTCACGATGAAACCGCTAGACGGATTTTGATGAAATTTAGAACGGATATAGCTTATTCCCTAACTTAATACATAAGCTACTTTTTATCCCGGAAAAAAGCATGTCGTTAAACCGAATAACACGCGGATGGAGCAGCGGGCAAAAGCTATAAAGTTATAAATTTGAATCTATTGACTAATGTCCAATTTGAATATTGCATAATTTAATGTTATTTTTATGATTCCACTAAAATAAACATCATGTTTAATACGAATGAGATGTGCTCGGACTTTTCTTCATTATTATTATTGAATTGAAATCTGGATGAAAAGCTTCCGAACTTGAAAATGCCTTAACTCAAACAAGGAAAACCGCTAAGTTAAATACCAATAATATATTTTAGCGCCTTTTACTTGTGCAAGTTATTCAAATTCCCAGTTCAATTCAAGTTATGTTACTCTGCCCAATTCGGACATTTCAAAATACCGGGTGTAAATGGACTGTTACCATTAAATAAAACCACATATTCTACCGACCCTACTGAACCACTTTTCCGTACGACGCTCTCTCTAAGCTCGCCCGTGTGTCGGTGCGTTAGGGTTCACGCATTTTTGTTTGAAACTCAATTATTTCCTAAACTAAGTCCGCGGGTATGATTCTTGGGAGAAGTTGTTCAGCAGGGTTGGTAGAATATATGGTTTCATTTAATGGTAGCAGACTATTTACATCCGGTAATAACCCTAAAAGTAAGTTTTACTCAAATTGTATGCGCATAGTACACATACATAGATAGTAGATACCATTTGCTGAACGGTGAGCAAAAAACCTGCATGCCCTGAGAATCGTGTATTTTTGCCCGAATTACGCCAAGAAAGCTCATACGAAGCGACGTAAAACTCGTCAGTGAAAAGAGGGTGTTCGAGTTTCGACTGTTCTTTATGACAGTTCACACTCGGACACATCTCTGAGTGGGTCTTCGGGGATATAAGTGGTGACAAATATGATATATAATATGATAACTTAATTTTATTCAATTTTGCGGTTTAAAATATGTTCTAAAAACAAAAAGCTATCAGTTTTTGATTCACTTGTTTTTTTTCACAGAGGATAAGGTCCAACGAGTCACACGTGGTGCTCGTGCGAGTGGCGCCTATGCTTAGCGGCAACTACAGCTGTGAGGTCATCCAAAACTCGCTGAACTACCCACATACCACGGCCTCAGCAAGACTTGACGTCGTGGGTGAGTAGAGTGGCATACTTATATAGTTTTACATATTTTACTGATAAGTGTTCACACTCACACTCGATTCATTTTTTAGTGATTGTGCTTAAAGAAGTGTGTGAAGTGTATTTCACCAAAAGTCAGTAATAGGAGTGACGATAAGCGGAGCGGGGAGAACTCGGTTAGGTTTACATGTAAATAAATTTAGGGAGCCGAGCGAAGCGGACCGGATCAAGGCGACCCCTTAGCATTAACAGAAATATGATATGCCTAATCAGATTATAATATGCCCAATGCGACGATGTGCTGGCGAAATATACATTAATTTTGCATTATTTTATGTTTTCTTACAAAATTTATTATTCAGTGAAGGATGTGTTTTAACATTTTGTGGCAAGTCACTGAGTTTTTCGGATTTAATACTTACCACTTGCTGAACGGTGAATGCCCTAAAAAGCGTGTAGTTGTGCCCGAAGAACGGTGACAGGGCTTACTACCCATCACGTTGAGACGTAATAATCCGACTTGCATTTCACAGTTCACACCCGGAACACCTCTGACACCTCCTCGGGGATTCATGTCGTGACAATATATATATATTTATATTCACTGATATACTGTTTAATTTTATTGATTTTATTACATTAATTAGTTGATTGTTCACTTGATTGCCGTAGCGCTGTAGCAAGTAAATATTTTACCGATATTCTGTAGCAGGTTAATTTCTGCTACGCTGTAGCAAGGCTACGAAATACAGCCAGATGCTCGTTGTAAATACATAAATTTCCAAAGCCCATATATTATAACTATAAAAATATACTTCATATTTTTACTTAATAATAGCACAAGACATAAATAAAGACTACATGAAAGATTCCGAGAATATCTTCCTTGCATTCTTTTCCCTCTATATCTCTTCTAAGAGAGCATTATTATTATACTGAAATATTACTTTTTTGTAAAGAGCATAGTTCAACTGTTTATGTAGTAATAATAACGGCTTGAACTTCCTGAAATAATTTTCCCAGTTTTATTACCAAAATATTCAGCCAAATATTTTTCACAGAATCGTGCCACAAAATTATTGGGAAATATATACTAATAATAAAGTAAATACTAAGAAAAACGAACCTGTACGGTGAATATCTTTGCGAAATTTTAAATTAAATGGATTCTCAGTATTGTTGTGAGACCAAACCCACCATATTTTTTTTTCTGACTCTCTGTACTGTTTTACCTCGAGAACTACTCAACGGATTTGGATGCAGTTTTCTTTACTACAATTGCAGTGACTTTAGTCAAGACAGAAAAGATGTTGATTAAATAACACCAAGCCAAAAATTCTGTGAAGCTCCCGCGCGAAGCTACTCTAATATAACATTTAAAAGTACATTTTCGGTGAAACACGACACTGTTTTAGTAAAAAATTAAAGCTAGGTACAAATTCAAAGAAGCTATTGTTAGCACCAAACTACCGAAAAAAAAGAGAGTTCTCCAATAGTTCCTAACATTATTTACGACATACCACCGAAATCACTAGACGTAGCTAAACTAAGAGCGTATCAATGTCTCAGAAAACTTCTCCAAATAAGAAGTTATTCGGGCAACATTTCTTTTGTTTAAAACCTTTTTCTTTTTGCCCAGCATTGAAGTAATGTTAGCTCGGGACAACAGCCTTAGGCAACTCACAAAGAGACTGAACAAAAGAAGGTAGTTACTTGATACAATAGAAAAGGAAACACTTTATTTTGTAGACAAAATTTTCAAGTTTTCAAAAGTAGACCGTCTCATGTTGACGCTATTGAAAAGTTTATGAGATCTTAGACGTTTGTTGCTTTTCTTCGTTGTTATTGAAACTGAAAACAAATAAATATAATATTTCGTGAGTGAAATCTGTTTAATATTTTAAGCCGAAATGTTTATAAAACAGATAAATGAAATGAATTTTCATGATTAGCAGCCGGTAATGAAAAGTTGTTAAATAAATACATAATATTCCGCCAACAATACTATTAAAGGTGTATAAAATAATGAAATTAGAATTCCAATTCAGATGACAAAGTGTTTTATAACATAAACTTTGCTATTATAAACTTAAACTGTAAGAAACTTTTTAATACCTGAGGTGTGCATTATTATAATTTATAAACATAATTTATTTTACCACATCATTAAAAACTATTGCAACCCTTTACTATTTTGTAGAAAATGAAAAGAAAACTTTAAAATTCACTAAAGAATTTAATGAATTGTAGGTGATAGAAACTAAAACCCTATGACTCTGTAAGTAAAATAATTAGCCAAGTGCATCTCATACAGTTTCGGGTTTCATAGCATTTAATTTCTTGTGCCAAACATTGTAATGTAATTTTTACTTTTGCGAATAAATTAATAATATTACTTTAAATTGTTCAAGATATAAATGAAGATTTTTTTTTTCTATAGCATTCTCCTTTTGAGTAACGCACAGAAAATGCAATTATGTTTATTCTTTGACAAACTTACATATATTCACGCCTGTATCTCTGAAGGCTAGGCTGCAACCACTTTTCAACTTCTGCAATACTGTCACACGTATCTCGAGTCAAAAGGGTGCGGGGAAAGAACAAGGAATATCACATTTTTTAGCTTTGAGTACACATTTTTTAGCTTTGAGTTTTTAACTCATTTTTAGGTTTGAGTTTTTAACACATTTGTTATCTCTGGTAGTCTAGTTTCCAATCACAAAAAAATGGAATACAATTAGGGATATTATCACACAAAAGTGAAACAAATAGTGAAACTATTAGAAATGTGTTTCATATTAAGCATAAATCAATGGAAGTATATGGTTTGATAAGTCTCTTGGCTTAGTTATAAAATCAACACATAAGTAATTTTCTTTTTATTGATTTTCTACCCCTTGGGATTTAATTCACTTTATTAAGAGTTTCTAAAGCTTTATTATCCCTCCACAAAAATGAATTTCTTTGAATACATAAAAATAACAGAAAAATATTGAAATTACTTGTAAAATCGTATGCTATATCAAAGTCCGTGATGCCGTGCAAAGGTCGTCGTTCCAAGAAAAATATGTCCAGCCAAATCGTAAAGCAAAACAAAAGTCCAAAATGAGAATGCAAAGTCGTAGAAATCGGAAACAGAAAACACTAATGCACAGCGAACCCACAGAACAGTGAATGACTGTGAATGACAATTCTAACAAAATGGCCACCTGTCAATTTTTAAACACTAACCATTATTTTTATGGCTTAGGATACAATCCGTTTTGGTTAATTATATTAAGCTCTTGAAAAAAAATTTTTATTGTATTCAAATAATATTAAATTAAAATAATTTATTAAATTAAAAATAAAAGATAACTTCAGATTACGAACAACACTAACTTTTCAATGACTTATAGAGTTCGATGAGTAAAAAACTAAGATGACAGCTTGACAAATACTTCGAAATTTTTACGTTGCAAATGTTTTAACAAATTTAACTTATAAATACAAGTTAAATCGTGTTGAAGATAATGTGAAAACAATGGTGCGTTCGTTGAAATCAGACTATGTTCATAATTGATCGTCAAATGGATGTGATTACGGAGTAATCGTGACAATTTGGTTTGTTTACATGATTGTTGGATTCTATTGCAAACGACTATACGTGGTTCCACTAGTATAGTACAAGTAATTTCAATATTTTTAGATTATTGTAAAAATGTTCCATCGAGAAGTGACAACATACAGCATCAATGGCATAAAAATAGTCACTTGCATTTGTAATCAGTTGCTCACTTATCTAAATTGAAACTTCGGTACAGCAAAGAATTTTTTTGATTTAGGATAGAGATTATATTCAGTTTGAGGTAAATCCAATGAATAAGGTGGATATTAAAAGGTTTCAAATCTTAATTCCTTCATTTTTTTTTAGCAACGCGACTTGAATGAGCTAGCGCCTTATCATGAAGGAACAGCAGGTTTTTTCGTCAACCCAGGCCTCTTTTCTTCGATAAATTTATACAATTTTGTTAAAAGCCCTGCGTAGTATTTTCTGTTAATATTTTTACCCTTCTCGAGGTATTCAATCAATATAAATCCCTTCACATCACAAAATACTGATGCCATTACCTTTATGGACGACGGAACACGCTTAGCTTTATTAGAGCTTGAAGCTTGTAGCCTTAGTCTACTGTATTGGTCGATTTTTCGTTTTGGGTACTTAATGGTGAATCTAAGTTTCATCCATGAACACAAAGCGCCCGAAAAAAATTGGAGCGTTCTTGAGAATAATCTCTGAACAGTCGAGAGATGTTTGTAGACGGATTTTCATTAGCTCTGGAGTCAACAAACCTGCTAGCACCTACCTTGCGCAAAGATTTTTCATGTGCAACACCTTATGTAAAATAAAATGGATCCGCTTTGTTGAGATGCCTACGGTGTCTGCTAGTTAGTTCACATACTACTACTATAAGTCGTTTATCTACCAAATCCATGTCATAGACTTTATCAACAACTTCTGGTGCAACCGCTGTTTTCGAAGCTCCTGCAAGTGGTGCGTCTACTTGGTTTGCCGCGTTCAAAGTCATTAACCCAGAATCGAAAATTGTCATAGGAAAAGCATGAGTCAGCCAATGTAAGCAACTTCATAAAATTCTAGGCGTTTTGCATTAAAAAAAATAACTCTATGCATTTTTACTTTTCGCGCTAAGTTTTTTAAATAGTTGAACAGTTTAAAGCTGGAAACCATTTTACAGATTCAATTTTAAAATGACTTGTATTTTGTCCTATGTTATTAAAAAAGATATTTACTTTAAAGTCGTTAAAAAATTAAAAAATCCTTTTGCTGAATGCCAAACGATTTATATATTTAAACTCGTGTAAGTCATCGTTTGGTATTTGTTTACTTTATAAACTCTCCATTCCACTACTAAATGTAATAAGGTAGGACATGCTTTTGCGCAATTAAAAAAGAGGATCTGTCAAGAGACCAAAAATATTAATATAGCGAAATATTGCAGCAGATAATTGTATTCGTATATAAAACTGTAAATTAATAAGGAAATAGGTAAAATTGTTATTTGATATTTTATAATCTTTACACCTTAGAAACTAGTAGATAAAGAAGTTATTAAAACACGAGTGTTAAAATACGTAGTTATGTGCAGTGTCATACACCGCCTTATCTGAACTCTCTTAAAAAACCACGTTTCGATTTTTGTTATAAAAGATTGTTGGTCATTTTTGCCACTTTTTCCAAATGGAGTCAAATTATCATCAAGTATCACTGCTATAAGCTAATAGGTGGTAGAGCTAATGCCGGGCTCGACTGTGGAGGTACCACCATCTTACTCGTAAATCCTCCCGAAGTTATTCGGGGGAGAGTAAGAGGACAGCTCTCAGGCAAAACCAGGCGGCCCACCATTGCCTGGGACCGATGGATAGCGGTTTATCCATCCCCAATTGCCGAGACTTACATAAACCAGACTGGTGACGGGCAGCGGCGTCACTGGTGCAAGAGTTTCGACACCGCGCTCACCAACCCGCCTGCCCAGCGTGTGTGAGTATGGGCATTTCTTCCAGGAGGACCGCCAAGAGTGGCGAAATCCTGGAAAGGCCTATGTCCAGCAGTGGACGACACAGGCTGATGGATGGATGGATCACTGCTGTGAACTATTTTAGAGAAAAATGAAACTTTGGACCCATAAAATCACAGTAAATAATTAAATTCCCCGTAAATTATGGCGGCAACATCCAACAGTCCACCGTGCATGTGCCTTAGCGCGCGCTGCCAGCCATAGAAAAAGTATGACCGAAAAAAAATTAATTGTAACCTCCTTAGTCGGGCCGCAACATTGTTTTGCACGTATAAGACAATATTATATAAAAAAATCATTAGTATCAGATATTAAAACCTCGGACATGACTACAACAAGAAAAAAACTTTTTTTGCCTTCTTAGTGAATATCAGAAATGTTTGTAAATATGATATGTCATTGTGCACTATTTTTGAGTTCATAATTTTATTATTTTAATGTTTATTTGTGTCTGACTCAGGTATCGGCGGTCTTCGAGCTACAGACCTGATGATATCACCACCAGTAGTACAAAGAGGATCAGACGCGATCCTCGCTTGCCTTTACGAGTTGACAGATGCCCCTCTATATTCTGTGAAATGGTAAGTGTTTCTTTAACCATGAATGGCCAACCATGGGCCCGCGGGCCGCATCCAGCACCGTACAAATTTTATTAAGGCCCGCGGTACAATTAAAAATCGGAGTAACTTTTTTACCGAATAGTCGCAATTTGCAACTTGAACACTTCCAGGGACACGTAACAAGACATAATAGAAATAACAATCGAATCATCTTCGGATGTCCATGAAAGAGTACAGGCCATGCTAAGTTTCTTTGGCCGGTCTGGGTATGGGAGCGAGTTAGCAAGATCTAATAATTTACAAATACGCACACAAGCAGTTCAGAAAATCAATAAATCCAATTCATGAAACAAGCTGAACGATAAAATTAGTCTTGTATCTGAAAAGCAGGTTTACGCTTCCCATTAATAAATAACTATGAAAATATTACATTGTGACTTTGCAGTTTGTTAAAATATTAAAAGTATAAATTTAACCTGCCATTAACCGATTGCGTCGCTTATTTACGTATACTATATGCATCAACTTATGGCCCGCTACTTCATGAACTTAGTCCGTGACTTCCCAGAGGTTGGCCATGCCTTGTTTCAGCAATAAAAAGTGATCGTGATCATTTTATAGATTCAAAGATAAGGACTATTTTGATATTACGTTTTGGATGTTTCTCAATATCGTCACCGATGATATTTTATTATGAGATGTCATTCTCGGCTAACATCTTTAGGTAGACTGAGAGGGTAGTCGGCTCAGAACAATGTAGTCAGTGACAGTCATTTGACAACAGTTAAAACAAGCAAACTGTAAAAATGTATGGTCAGTCATAATAATACCGGAATGTTTTATATTATACTTTTTATTAATTGTGTTCGTTGATTTAATATTTAATTTTAAGTTACAATCAATGAAACTAATTTAATCAAATGTCTGTAAACAAATCAATCAAAATGTGGAAAAAAATGAATGAAATGCAAACGAAATCAATAGTGACGCTTAACGTTATTTTATGAGAATTTGACTTACAACAACGTTACCTCCTGCAATAACGTTTTTGTATTTTATAATAGTTAGGCTATGGAATCGGGTAAAGCCCTAAAACAGTCATAAATAGGTGCGACGAGGAGCGAAGCGAGGAGGATCTTGTTAGGTTGAAAATTAATATACATTGGGCACCGAGCGAAGCGGAGCGGGGCGAGGCGACCCCCAAAGTTTTGTATAACATTACCCGGGTACACTTTGCTGTACTCTATCTTCTAGCATTACCCGTAACATATATGTATAAGATCCTAAAATAATAGTAAAAAATAATTTTAGGGTATATTTTGTATCGATAATTGATCACAATAAAGTAGAAAATTTTAGTTTCATGTACAAAGGGTTTAATATAACTGGAAAAGTGAAAAATTTGGTACAAATAAAAAATGATTTCGGTGGAAAATGGCCTATTTGCGCTATTTATGTCTTCCAATTGTTTCACTCTGAATTTAAGGGTCTTCTAAATCCATAAACGAAAAATAACAAAACTTTATACATAATTAGGTATTATTTTCCGTACTCAACGGGACCGTATTACTAAGGCTCCGCTGTCCATCTGTCACCAGGCTGTATCTCATGAACTGAGATGGTTAGATAGTTGAAATTTTTACAGATGACGTATTTCTATTGCCGCTATTACAAAAATCACTAAAATAGGCCAAGTGCGAGTCGGACCCGCGCACTCCCATACAACAAACATAATTTTTTTGCCGTTTTTATAGGTAATGCTACGGAAACCTTCGTGCACGAGTCCGACTCGCACTTGGCCTGTTTTTCAAATAGGCGTGGATGGCCAAATCTAATGCTATTTAGTAAAATTAGGTTATAACAAAAAATGCCCAAAAGAGTCACGGGGCCGATTTTGATGAAAGCCAAAACTGCATCATGAGATTAAAAATAAATACCTAGCAGGATTGAACTCGCTACATTAAAAAAAACAATCCCTATATTATTGCAATTCCCTTTTCCTAATAGTTTTGGATTTCGCTATCCACGCCCTCTTGAAAAACTAACTCTGTATATAATAGGGAGTTATTAAGTTATGATCATGATCTATTTCAAAAACTCATTGTGATGCACTTTTGAAATATTTCTGTGGCTTAGTGTTTTTAACGTCGCAAACACTCAACTGAAAGTCGTAGACTAAATGCCGTAGGGCCATACATGAGTATTAAGAACGTGATAAAGGCACGTTAAGCTATAATTCCATATACTAGGAAGAAAATAATCACGTTAGTGTACGAGTGTGGACTTGAATTGGGAACACATCTTACACCCTCTAAGAGATTTATGTGACGACGATATAGATTGGAATTTTATTTATCACACTAAAAACATTGAATAGTTGTCAAAAAGTAAGACATTTCTTCCATTCGAAATTCTGTTTTCATATTTCTCGAATTAAACAAATTATAAAACAACCATTTATTTGGATTGGCTACAGAAAACTTTGTTCTGTAAAGAACAAAACTTTCGAGTTGATGCTTGTGATTGTTGGCACTTGGTGGAACTTTTTATACATTTTTGATTGAAAAACACTTGTCCTTTTGTCGTTTGTCCTACCCGCATGCCAAGCGATTCATATATTGTACGTAACCAAAAAACCTTTGAAATGCTATTACAGCGAAACCGATAAGGGAAATAATATAAATAAGAGGACAAGTACAAGTGTTTTTCAATCAAAAATGAATAAAAACTTTCTTTTTGGAAAATTTGTTCTGTACAGAACAAAGTGTTATGTAGCCTGGTATATCCATACAGTCGAAAAGAGATCAGTTATTGCAGGTATTTATTCCACAGTCCGCCCAAGGCATTATTCACCACTAGACCGAGTAAGTTAGTATTACCCATTTAGGTCATAGAATAAAACGAAAATATTGACCACCCTAGCGTATACACGAGCTGATACAACAGTGGCATGGTACCAGCAACACATAGCACGTACAAAGCTCAACCACATCGCTCATCCTTATGCTCATGCTCCTTCACTTACCAAACTCTTATGGTAATCTTTCACAGGTACCGAGGACGGCATGAGTTCTACCGTTATTCACCGACTGAGAGCCCGGCCACCAAAATATTCCCCTTTGCTGGGATCAACGTTGACGTAAGTATTTTTCCTACAAGTCTTCATTGCATCGTTTTTAGAGGCTTAGAGCGATCTTCATGTTTTTTCAGGTTCCATATTGCTACGCTGAAGGGTATTTTCCAGCTGTATAAAATTTTTACTCTGTATAAAATTTTTACTCTGAGTCATACTTATCTTTACTTTTGTCTCCTTGAGGTAAATAATTTTCAAGAAATTTAATGAAATAATTTTAGGAAGCTTATGTAGGTTTTTAATAATAAATTAAAACAAGCCAAGTGCGTGTCAGGCCACGCGCAGTGTAGGGTTCCGTAGTTGCCCGGTACATTTTATAAGTTGGTCTACTAATACAGATCGCGCCAAACTTCTAGTCCCATACATTGAGAAGAACGGCCCATATATTGTCGTATTTAGAGGGGATTAAAATACTCATAAACCTGCAAAGCCTACTAAGCTGTGATAGTTTTCCTTTTAACTTCATTATATGCACTACTCCTGTGAATTTTTCTACATATTCATAAGCAACCGTTTAGCCAGCAGGGGGGGAGGCACTAGACTCTTACAAAAATTAGCACTTTAAAGCTTAAAATTTCACCAATGGATCCTTATATGGAAAAACGGTTTTCACACACCCATAATGTTTTTTAAATGACCTATCCAACGATTTCCTACACTACGGGATAGACGAGAAAAAAAATCATCGCCAATTTACGAAAATGGGAGACACCCTTAAAAAAAAAGATATTTTTTGTACCGTTTTGTCGGCGTAATTAATATGTTTTATACCCATACCATATTACAGCTTTCTTGTACTAATAGTTTCTGAGCTGAGCTATGGACAGAAGGAAAGACGGACATGGCGAAACTAAAAGGGTTCCTGGTTGAACTACAGAACCCTAAAAAAGGAAACGTAATTATGAAACATTTTATTCGAAATTAAATCATTGGGCTCTCTGGGGTAAAATTTTAACCCATGTAACTACTGGCGTTTTCACAAAATTTTAAATAAACTATTTTGGTATGATAATGTAATTAAGTATTTGTGTGGAACTTTTGTCGTTGAATACTTAAATGTTCTCGGAGTAATTTTAGTGTTGTAATAACGGCTTAGAATGGCCGTAATGTTTGAAAATAGGTGTAATTTTAACAAAATGTTTTTGCCACCTTTAATATGGATACCAAGTACATACTTACGAGTACAATCACACATATTATATGTACAGCCAAGAACATTATTCTTTATACATTGTTGTACCGTGTACGCAAAAAAAGTTTACTTCAAGCTTTGCGATTATAAGTACTTTACAGCGGCAATCTTATCTCTCTGAGATTTTGAACAGCACATTGAATAATTATTAGGTGTGTTGCTTTGAAGAATTCGGTAATCAATACTATATACATTATATATATAGTAAAAATAAAAAATACCTAAGGCTTTTTTTAAACAATTATGAGTGTTTATGTTATGATATGGGGTGAAATTAAATCAACCGACCAAATTCATACTGAAGACTCGGTTAGTCATCGAGAACTAGGTTCAGTAATCCTTTTGGCCTATTTCGAAAAATACATTTTTTTGCTTCCTTACTCTTTTCTATTTATTACCAAACAATTGAAGGTTTCTAAGACACTCGTTATTTATTTATTCACTTTACTATAAAGTCTTAGTACTCATTTGCTCCAAAATTTGCTAAAATTTAACCAAAAATCACAATAATTTTTGTAATGAAGCCAAAAACGATTTTTTATACCGGGTGTAAAAGCAAAGGCAAGAATCCTTTATGATCGGTAAAGATATTATTTTAAAAACTGGGATCTCTAAATAAAGTACCAGTACCTCATAATACGGCGATTTTCTTTACTCGAAATACACTAATCGCGTGGACACCCTCGCTGGTCGCTGGCCACTCGGATGCGGGGTACGGGTTGCGGTGCGGGGTGCAATTAGGTGTGTGGGGGGGAGGCCGTTGAGCTGCGTAGCCATAGCTTAGAAAAATGATGGAATTTTTGGTGAGAATTCAAGGTATATTTTTTGTTCTCGTTATGACATCAGAATCGTGATTACTTTCATACCCTAAAGGGATTCTTGACTTCGCATTTACATCCTGCATAAACTTAACTACAGGCTCTAGCAAAAAAAATCGGCTTTATTATTATAGTTTTAACGGAATACTTTGTTTCATAGAATTTTACTTGGAAATTCCTCATACTTTGTCATGTCATTTATATGAGAAATGAATAATTGATGTAACTTTTTAACTTTTTGTTTTATTCGACTTTCAGATTGCTACTGCCCTTTTTGGACATCCTGAATTTCCTTCTGAAACAATCCATACCTCGTTCTGTATTGAAGAAAAGTTTTTTAGATATAGGCAAAGAAGAATTTAAATTTGAATTTGAACCGTTTTATTCTCGGGTCAATTTGCATTCAAAAACCTTTCCTCTTAGACATATAATGTTATCGTTATTTTATTATTTATTGCACAAGAATATGGCTGTACAATGGATGAACGTAAATATTAAAAGCATTTTCTCCCAGGAATAAAACAAGCGGAAACCTTTGGATATATAAGCGTTCCAATGAAGGTTCTGGTCATTATCAATGCTAAGATCAACGACACATTCAGTAAAAGCAATGCAACACCATTGTAGGTAAATTTACCTATCAAGCCAGGATAAATTTTATCAATTTGTTTTGAACTACTTAAAATGATCGCCTGGCATTTTCTGAGTTAACAGCTATGCCAAAACATTCAGACTATTATTGAAGGATATGTGGATTGTAGATCTCTGTTAGTTTTGTAAAAATAATCATTAATGTCATGAACTTTCGCCTGCCTACAAAGCTGGAGATCTTTGGTATAAAGATGATAATAAGAGGAGTTGAAGTTAGGAGTGACCAAATTGATAAAAAATTACTAATAATAAAAGGAACAAAACGCAAACTTGATGGACAACAGCAGCCAAGTCACACCACTGACCACTGCGAATTGCTGACGACGGCTATGAAGATATTAAGAAGTTGTCTAGAATTCAATTAAATATTAAAACTACCAAAAGCGGTAACAAAATGTATAAGACATGTAAAAATCCATTTGTGCAGATTGAGCAATACTCTTTTCAACCTCCACCACATCTTCAAGGTGCGTCATAGTAAAGATTTTCTTACATAAATCACATTGTCACAGTGAAAATTTTTATTAACTTAATATATAGGCTAATTTTTATCCCGGAATAAAGCGTGTCGTTAAACCGAATAAGACGCGGGCTGAGCCGCGGGCCAAAGTTAGTATATTATAATAATGGTTAGACAAATTTGTGGCATAACAGCTAAATAATACCTGGATAAAACTTATTCATTGGTAAACCTTACAACTCACTGAGTTATATGAAAATCTTTATTTAACTATAATTATACAAGTAAATAAATCTTCTTTTTCTTATTAATATTTCAAACACCTCTTATCTTTTTCAAACACACTGTACATTAATCACTGCACGCACCCTAAAGTTTAACTAAAAAACACAGAGCCTGTCTTGTTGCAGTCATTACAACACAGTCAGGTGATAAATGAATATATAACTGCTAAAACCTAACTTTTGCACAGAAAAAAATTTACGAAACCGTATATGATTGGAAAAGATTGAACATGTACAGATAAAAACATCAGAACAAATTAAGAAAGCGTCGTGAAAATTTTATAATGTGGGACACAACAATTAGCCAAAATGGTGACAACGGGAAAGCGTGTGTAGAGAAGACATTACGCCAACTAATGAGTCTTACAAGAGTTACAAAAGCCTCTTGTTTGGATCCAACTTTGTTTCAAGAGTAATTTGAAGGGAAAACTTTGTTGACTTATACATAGACGAGTATGTGGAAATTCTCAAAGTTTTCGCTGAGTTAACTCGAACAGAGTTATCATGTTTTTGATCACTGTTTTATCTTGAAATTTCTTCGGGTTTATTTACACAGGCATGTTTGTTTGGAAAGTTTCAGGCTGGAATCTGTTATGGTCTAAAAACTCCAAGGATCAGAACAAGTATGTGAGACTAATTGTCTAATTTTAAAATACAATTTTAAATATTATTTTAGCTGCTCTATAAGATTAAAATTTAACCTTCTTTTTAAATTACTTTTTATTTACTAAACGCAAAAAAAGTTGTTCCAAACTCAGTTTTGTTTTTTTATTGTTTAGAGTAAAGAAATCTAAGTAGTTACCTGACCTATTTATTACTTTAAATGTATTTTTCTTTTGTAAGTTTTAAAGATATACATAGTTAGCCAAATATCCAAGTTTTCTTCGTGGTTTCTTTACTTTTGAAAAAAGTGGAATGTTCAAAATAAAGAAAGAAAAATAAATATGCAAGGCAAATTTAGAAGGAATAATTATATTTTGGATTTGCAGTCAAATCAAATAGACAGATTATAATGGTTCAAACGCCAAATGATGTTTTCCGTGATTTTATTGATCTTCTAGATTTTTTTCTACATGATTTTGACAGTAAGTACAACTTTTTAACAATCTTATTTGTTAAGTTTTCAAAACGCGAAACCCCCCTATAAATTCACTTAATTAATTCACCGTAGAATTTATGTAAGGTTGACATTAATTTATCCAGCCAAATTCATATTGGAGGCTTGGTAAGTGATCAGTGTCACGGATCAAGAACACATTTTGTTTATTTCCCAAAATAAAATGTTGACTCCCATTGTAATCGACTCGGGGCTGAACGTAGCGTCTCTAGGGCACACAAAAAAATATACGATTTTTACAAAAATTGCATTTTGCTGGATAAATTAATGTTACCTTCTATATTACATATACAATTTTTTTAAATAAGCATTCAAGAAAAGATTTTATTTTTTTATTTGTCTTTCAAATCGCTTCTACCTTTTTTGAATACTCGTAATAAGGACATGTTTCTTTCTAAAAAAACTCCCGATCATCCGTCAGCCTGTTTCTACCACTGCTGGACATAGGCCTTTCCAGGATTTCACCACTTTTGGCGGTCCTCCTGGAAGAAGTGCCCATACTCACACACGCTGGGCAGGTGGGTTGGTGAGCTCGGTGCCGAAACCTTTGCACCAGTGACGCCGCTGCTCGTCACCAGTCTGTTTTATATTATACCGCCATCCATCGGTCCCAGGCAATGGTGGGCCGCCTGGTTTTGCCTGAGAGCTGTCCCCTTACTCTCCCTCGAATAACTTCGGGAGGGTTTCCGAGTAAGATGGTGGTACCTCCACAGTCGAGCCCGGCATCAGCTCTACCACCTAAAAAAACTCTTGCAATTACGATATTAGTCGATATAAGATATTTGCATATTACTCCTTTCATTCATAATTAAGAATAAATAAACCACTTTTTTATTTTAATACTTACGCTGAAACTTAACACGTACCAGTTTAATTTTAAATTTTGCACTTTTACGAGTAAAAATTTCATCATCCAGCTTTGTGCAGTATTTGATACCAGCTTAAGGTAATTTTACAATTTTATATCCGATACCGATTTGCTTATATCTTACGTTATTTTCAGAAATTCAACATACTAATGTAAACATTACGACGTCCCTGACACAGATAAACTTCCTTTATATCGTGTCTGGCTGGAGGGTACACAAACGTGCACATTAAGCGCCCTGAATATGCTCAAATTAATTTACTTGAGCAACTGGACTTCAAACAAAAGGGCGATGGTTGATAACAGTTTAAAGGATATCCGTGTAAAGTAAGACTATTCAGTCATTGTATTATCAGCCTTACTCTTATTGTATAAGGGGTAAAACCACTTGTCTTATTGTTTTGGTAAACAAGCGAGACATTGTTCTAAGGCGACGAACCGTGTTAGGACTCCGCCATTGTCCAAGCTAATCAGGGTTCCAATTTCTGACGGGATCTTAATGTAGTTTAAGATGCTGTATAAGGATATTATTGTCAGCTTCTAGTTAATTACGAAACTTGGAAAATAAAATAAGTAATTCAATAAAACAATAATTGAGAGTAAAAAATATAATTATTTTCAAAAATGTGGCCACATAAACATATCGTCACGACATGAATCCCCGAGGAGGTCAGAATTGTTCCCAAGTATAACCGTCAAGTCACAGTTTACACTTCGTACACCCGCTTTCCACCGACAATTATTACGTCCCAAACATGATGAGTGATGCAGTGAGCCTATCGCCGTACTTCGGACACAAATAGACCAACAGCTTAATGTGCACTTAAAATGTGCACCACGGACATTGTACTCTACGATCTCTGGGTAAGTAGGCGAGCGCTTTACCTCTCGGCCACAGAGACGGTTAATTTTTCATATAATATGTGGGGATGACGTTATTTTTGTTAATCTATGTATGTTATGACTACTTTTGGTAAATAGGTTATAACTTATATATGAGAATCATAATTTTCTTTATTTAAAAAAAATACGGATACGCGGCAAAAAAGAACACAGATAGTAAAAATACCCGGTCAAGTGCGATTAGGACTCTCGCCTTGAGGCTGAGGGTTCCGTATCTTTGTTGTTATTGCGGAATCCATCGCTTTTGAATACTCTAAATAATATTAGAATTATAGTGCATTACAAACTAGAAAAGACTAGTACGGTGGAAAAATTCAACGGTCTAGGTAAGTACCTCGGTGGCGCAATCGGTAGCGCACTTGTCTTTATAACAAGAGGTCGCAGGTTCGAATCTTGGCTTTTTTTTCAATACCTGTCTTTACATTTCGTCACCCTAATGCTTAATCATGTCAATTGCCAATTCGAAAAGTTTTGAGTATCGATAAAAAAACGTTTCTAGGGGCCTAGCATGGTGCCACTTTAACACCATTTTACATTAGGGTGACGATTTGTTTCTAATTTATCTTTTCTATAGTTTGTAATGCACTCTAACAATAAAAATAATAGATTTAAATGTTTTGAATAAAAATTACAAACTTTTCAGTACCTACAAAATGTATGAAACGAAACTGCAAAATAAGTTGTCACCTGTTACAGCATCGGTTAGTGAAAAGTACACATTACTCTTAACTAAACTATGATATAAATGCATTTATATTTTTTAAACACTTTGAGATTTATCCTGGTGCATTTATTTTGTACTCAGATTGCCTTCGTTTATCACTAGATGGCAGCACATGTCTTAAAGGAATGCATTTTGCCTGAATACTGTATTTTGAGAGACATCATATTCATCGTCTCGTAACAAAAGCGGCCACGCCACACAATTTGACGCTGTGTCCATTTGCTATAACAAACCCATAAAAACAATGACTTAAGGCGTAGTAGGTCGATCGCATAACGAAAGAGATATAAGCATAATATGAAAAAGCGCTCTTCTGAGCAGTGCGGTAAATCAAGAAGAGTGTGGATAATGCTGTTTTCAATAAATAAAATTTAATATAAATTCACAAAATTGCGTTAAAAAAAATATCGCTAAACTATCGTTTAGATAATGGGGTTATATGTTTAAAAAAGAAATAATTGTTATTTTTACTGTATTAGTTTCGACAGACTGCTTGTTTGAAATGAAAAAATAACCTTCACTTTGCAATTTATTTCTATCGAGATAATTTTTCTCAATCGCGTTTTGGGCTGTTACATTGCATTAAAAAAGGCTTTGTATATAACATGTATTTATTTCAGAACCATATCTATTGTAGTTTGAAGGTACTACTTACTTGTTCAAAATCTCAGTTTTTTACTACCTACGTCGTCTTAAAGTTCAAATCACCGTGAATCCTGTGAGTGTTAATTGTGTCCTATATATAAAGTGCATAACATAAAAGATAACTCCAGGAAATCATGTTTTCTGGGTGAAAACACCCTAAGCCGGTTGGCACGTGTCTTGCAGAAAGAAAATTTATTTTCTGACGGATTCCTCAAATGTGTGCATATAATTATCAAAATCAATGTGTAGAATATTATTTTTTTTGTTCTTTAGAATTTCATTAACGCTATCATGTTATTTAAATGTAACATGGCTTCTTCCAGTTTGATTGAATTGAGTGACCTACAAACGCTGCGCGAGCAGGGAGCGCAATTTATAGTGGCTGATAAAGTAGGGCACATTTCATACATACGTATGAGTGCTACGGTTAGGGCTGAAAATTTAAAAGAACTAGTAATTTCTGGTTCATGCAGTTGACTTAATATTCTTAAAAAATACATTTGTACTCAAATTTAATTAAAACAGACAAAATAAATGTACTTCTTTAGAGTATTTCAGATTTTGTACAGATTTGACATAAACGTTTGTGTTTTCTTTTGGAATGTGGAAGTTGGAGAACAAAGAGTAGGCAAATAGAAGGAAGTTCATAATGAAGTTAACAGCCATATATGTTTATCATTATATACAAGAAAAACTGCTTCCTTTACTTGTCAGAAATAAACCGGAGTAATTGATATTATTATAATAGGTTGGGGAAAAACTCTTTTCGCAAATAGTATCTATGAACTTATAATAAAATCTCTTTGGATATACCAATAGTATCTGGCTGGTTTTGGTATTATTAAAAATTTTAAATTTAAAAGAAGATAATTCCAAATTCAAATTAGGTAAAATGTGTGATTTTCATTTGTTTTTCTTACTGTTAAGATAAGTGAATCTAATGAAGAAATTCGATACATTTGAAAATTTTACTACAAAAAAGGTAAAAATGCAACTCAGGTTAACATCACGAGAGGACTGTCAAAACCACTTGTCGCGGTTTTTTGATCAGAAGCCCCAGAATTTCTATAGCAATGGGATCATGTCCCTACCTACAAGATAGCAGAAAGTTATTGAACAAATTAGCACCTACATACTTAAGTTAAATGTAAATAAATTTTATTAAAAAATGTTTTGGATTTTTATATAAAATGCGAAGAAACTTTTTCCCCATACTTTAGAAAATTATTTTTGCAACATTTCAAATGTATGTATAATAGAAATAATAGGTTAATGAATATAATTTTATTCAAAAAACCAGTCAATGGCGTTCATTTCTTAGTTTTTATTTTTATTAATGACACACATAAACAAAATATGGTAAAATGTTCTATATTTTGACCCCTCAGTGGCGTCGAAATATAGCACATTTTACCATATTTTATTTATGTGTATAATAATAATATAACTTTTTGTTACATTTCATCAGTTTCTGCTCAGATTCCTATTGTTATCCCTAATAAAGCAACAAATTTTAATTAACAATACAGCCCCACGCTGCAATACAGCTTAGCAAACCTCTCACATAAATAATTTTATTTCAATAATGAATGAGTTATAAAGTTATAATACAGAGGTACAAATCACGCATACTAATCACAAAATTAGTAAGTTTAATGGTTTTGGTATGCATACATACTCGTAAGTATGAGTCAATTAAGTATTCATAATTACACATAATCTTTTTTGTACCCTTTAAATTAATGTCAATTGTGAAGATTTTTGGGGCCAGCAAATTTTTAGTCCTTGTACCATAAAAATGTATAATTTTTGGCACCAAGAACCGACCCATATAATATATGGCATATATCTCACAGTACATTTGCTTGTTTTAGTAGTTCTGATTTTATACGACCAAGGTTCTTCTTTTGTGATTTCTAAAATTTGTTTTTTACAACTGGTACAATATTTTTTAGGATATGACGTAATATATAGAAACGTGGATTGCACATTTTTTATTTTATTTCCGTTTGTTTTAAACGTGTCACCAAATCCACTGACATGATCCTTTTTTTTCATGTATCTTTCTGTTTGAAAGATTTCCCAAAGGAAAAACCGTCAACGGTCAAAACCGTTCTTTAGTTTTCCTAGATTTTTCCATCGATTTTTGTGAAATCTTTAAATATGATTCGTAAGTACATGTTGTTTGTAAGGCACGATGAAATCTTGCTTGCGCAGAAAGGTTCCGGCTATCTCCTTGAAACTTTGACATTAGTTCAAATTCTAACCTGAGAACTTATTTAGTCTAGCTGTGATATATTTTTTTCGATCTGGTTAAACGTTACTTCAATCTTATTGTTACACTTATTACTATTTTTAATGCCTCAAAGTGTTGTTCACATTTTTCTCGATACCATATGAATTTTCTAAAATCACTTAATGGATGTCTTTTTCATACAAGAAACCTTAAAGTCTAAATTTATGTTCTGTTCCAGCCGTTTGGTCCAGGCGTTGATAGATCAATAAGTTTTCTCACCTCATCGTATAATTGTTTCTCTTTACCTAGCCATTTGTTACATTTCCTCAACTATTTCTATAATTACTGCTTGCTACATAGATACTTACAGCCAAAGTATGAACAGATCGTTCACCATAAGAAGTCCCCTGGCTAAGGAAATGGTAGCACTGCATATGGGGTTGCCAATGGTTCACGTAGCATTCACTTTACTACACATTCATAATATTTACTTAGCTGCGGATTTTAACATATTAATGAGACTACTCTATAATGAAAATAAAATGTACAGAATTTAAAATAAAAATAATTAATTATTTATTGATTTTTATTTCGCAAACAATACGTCTGATCTAATGGTATGATATATCTATACATGTATATCTGTACTATGACTTTATTTTTTATTTCTTATTCTAGCTCGACAACGTTTATTGTAAATCTTCACGCTCCCCTTTTTTACGTTTTTGACGATTTCTTCCAGAGGACTTAATTTGAACGCTTTTTTTCCGATATGCCTGCAAAAGTTAAGTGAATGGCTTATTATTTGCCCATAAAATTGGCTTTATGTTATGTTAAAATTATTTTACTAACCCTTCATGGCAGTGACCTGATCGATAGGAATCAACGGTGCATTGTATGCCTTTTCTCTTTCACAAAAGGCGTAAGTACCTTCGACACAATCACTTTTGCACTATTGTTCAACGGCTTTGGCAATAACAATTCACAATCACAATCACAATGTGTGTGTGTGTGTGTGTATGGGTATGTTTGTTACTCTTTCACGCTGAAACGGCTGGACGGATTTGGATGAAATTTAGAATGGATATAGCTTATACCCTAACTTAACACAAAGGCTACTTTTATCTCGGAAAAAAGCATATCGTTAAACCGAAATTAATCCATTTATTGTATCTATTCTTATATGATCTTGCATAGATTCTTCTTGTTTTTCATATTTTTATTATATTTTATTTTATTCTCTTAAATAATAAAAAAAATGTTTTTCATTAATGACGTAAGTTTTTTATGCAAATAACTATCTATTCAATAAGGTAACAAATAAATGTCAGGCTCATTTCACTGGTTATGTTTCAAGAAGATTATCCACATTGGTTGTACATTGTTATTTATTGCCACCGTCTGTTATAATTGTTTAGAGGTATTAACATAGGCTCGGTGAAGGAAATAGTCCTGAACTGAAAATCAGTGCAGCAGCAATTTCACTACCACAACACTTAGAAACTTTATATGTTTTTCTGATTCCTACACTTACGTTTTATAAAAGAACACTAACGATTACCTTTACATTAGCTTTTAATATCTGCATTTGACACAAACAGAAATTTATTTGAAAAAATGGCACTGATACAAAATACTATGCAGAGAAATAGTTTTGTAGATGTATCACGTACGCAGACAAGTTACTTCTTGGTGGGATCAACCGAGCTACCGGGTTACTGCACTTATGAATGAACTTTTATGCCTGCAAGAACAACTAATTATGAAATTAACACACTTTTAGGACAGAAATATTCCAAGTTTAGCTGAAATTTACAATCATTTTCACGTACCTAACCTAAAACAAGTTTTTTTTCACAACGCACTTTTCCTTTCCGTACCTTGCAAGGAAATACTACTTGTACAAGTATGTAGTTGTAAATTGAACTCTTTGTCAAACTTTGCTCGCTCGAAGAAAGCCTTTTAAGGAATTCTACGTGATTATTTTCTGATAACAATTTATACATAAAACCGATCTACATAAACACAAGTACATAATGAATAAAAGCTAAACAATTTATGAAAACAAAAATAAAACTAATTAAAGTACTATAATCGAGTCATCGTTTAGAGTTATCTATAAAATTATAAAATTACCAGGAAATAATCATGGAGGAAGTTTTCCAAAAAGTTTAATCAAACTGAAAAGCATTTTCAGTTTTGGAGTGTAAAAGAGAGTAAGAATTTAATATTTACGAAAATCCTCGTCTTTTTTTGGTGTCGGTAATAGTGAATTAATTAATTAGCAAAACCGTTATTGAGTAACTAATATAAAATATACAAATGTTTATAAATTGACGTTGAAAAAGTGATTAGGCTCTGAAATAACATGCGTACGGAAAAAACATCCGTTTTTTTCTACAACGCAATTTCACCTTACTGGTCCATGTCCATCCATCAGCCTGTCTTTGTCCACTGTTGAACTAGGCCTTTTCAAGATTTCACTTGGTCGTCCACTTGGAAGTAATACTCATACACGCTGGACAGGTGGGTTGATGAGCGTGGTTCCAAAACCCTCGCACCAGTAACGCCAGCCGTCACCAGTCTGCTTTCTTTAGGGCCTGGCAATTGGGGATGGATGTACTTACCGCTATCAATTAATGGTGAGCTATCTGGTTGCGCTTATTTCTTACTCTTTCCCAAATAACTTCGGGGATGTTTGCGAGTAAGATTAGCGGGTCGCAGGTCCTTGACCCTATGTTTTTAATTTAATTTTTGTAATACAGGGTCTCAAAGTCACAGTTCTGTAGGGGGAATCTAAATTTTAACCTCTGTAATAATACTCCGACCCTGCAAACTAATATTATGAGAAGTGAATGTATGTATGTTTATTATATGAGAGTAAATTTTTGTTGTAGGCCTTGGAGTAATTTTTATCTAGACAACTGAGCTGTTCCTTGTTTTAGAGAAAGGATCATGGCAGTTGGCGGCCCACAATTTTCTCGTTTTAACGGCATGTTCAAGAAATCATGCGCAAAAAGTTGTATCTTGGAAAAAATTGCATGACTTTTTTTAAAGTCCCAGGGCAAAGTAAGTTATTCTGAAAAATTAATCCAAATGGTCAAATTCAGTACTAGACCTGCCATTCACCTTTCATCTAAATGATGATTTGTGATTATGCCAATAAGCTTTAAGAATAATATTTAAAAAAGTGAGGGTTCCGTCCGTTTAAAACTGATCAATGATCGTTTATACAAGACTAACTTAACTTGACACTTACGATTAAATAAACTATATGTATCCAAAGGATCTAATTTAATTGGTTATTTACAACTGGTGTAATTAGACATAGGTAATTTTCAGTTCTTTTCCTAGAAGATTTCAAGCACGAGCGAAGCAAGTGTCTTAGCGTTACGAGTAAGTTATTCCCATTACCCACGTGTATCATAGCTCTAGTAACATATATGCCCCTGTAGAACGTTGATGCTGATTGTACATCAAATGCCGTTTAATGTGACACAAGCCTTTTTTGATGTACATATCATAATGACGTAACCCACGTTCATATGTACGACTTTCCCTTCGTTGCTAAAACTACATAATTTGTCCACAGCTGGCGAGATCTAATCAGAGCCAGGTGGTGCTGACCAGAGTGAGCTTCGGCCTCTCTGGTAACTTCAGTTGTGAGGTGACAGCGGATGCTCCATCTTTCGCCACCTCCATCGTGTCGAATACCATGGAGGTTGTTGGTAAGTGATGACCTCTTTACTAGTAGCATGAACAGCTGGCGATAGTACTACGATACAAATGAAATTTAATGGGGAACCAATCCTTTAATTGCGAGAGTAAAAAATCTGCAGTTCCATAAAAAAGTTACATACCCACTCCACCAAAATGTATGAAACCCACAACTTGGGATCCGAGAAAAGGGTCTTGACAGAGGGCAGACATAAAGGCAGACTGACGGACAACAAAGTGATCCTATAATGGTTCCGATTTTTTATAGTTTGACAAAACTGCTTTTTCTTTATGAACGGTTTACATTTTTGTTAAATCATTCGTCCCTCAAATTTAAGACTGTACGGTAAACCTAAAGGTCTATCTACAGCCAATAGTTCAAATGAAATAATCCTGGGTGAAAAGTGAGTATATGAGAGTTCGCCCGTTCAGTCTTAGGTTGTGGCGATTTTAATCTTCTTCTTCTTATCGTGTGGGCTGCAAGGCCTGTCGGCCCGACAAGCCCTGGTGTCAGAGTTTTTAAACCGCCTTACGGCCTCTGACGTGGTTTATGTAACGACTACTCTACTAGAACGTGGCCGAGACCAACGGCTTAACGTGCCTTTCGAAGCACGAAATCATCTTACCTTTCGGACAATCAGCCTGCAATGTCCTAACCAAACTGACAATATTTCACAAAGTGACTTTTCACTATGTGTGTTCCCCGTGGGATTTGAACCCATGACCTCCGGGTTGAGAGCCCAAGGCTCTTACCACTAGACCACGGAGGTAGTTAGAGATTTGAATGTAGCAAATATTAATCAGGTAGTTTCCTCCACAGTGCTCCCATCATCTCTGCCATCAATTCAGACGAGTCAACACTTCCACGCTCCTGGAGACATTCTCAGGGCAAACTGCACATGTGGACCAAGTCGACCTGCAGCAGAACTATCCATGTACATCAACGACTCACCGGTAAGACTCTGTGCTTCCTATACTGAAACTTTACCTTGAGCGAGGTGACAAATTAAAATAGTAAATGTTTCTAAAACAAATACGAAATTTTGTGAAATATTTGACGCTCTGGTGGACAGTATTGGTTTTTTCTTTTTAATTATTTGTCTAACATTATGATTGTTACAATCTTGTAAGAAGTAGTTATGGGAAACTAAGAGTAATTATAAACTGGAAATATTAGGATATACTGTGATCTGTGTGTCAAATCTATGAAATATCTCTATTGTAAACTCCGTAGTTGTATAAACTTAATTATCAAAAACAACAGCTTTCAAACAATAAGATTTGTTTGCTGAAATGCATTTGGAAATAAACAAAATATCCACGCTTTTGAATCTAAGTAAAATCTACTTTGCCTTAAAATCTTTTCTTGAAACAAAGCTGAAGTTTGTTTTGCGCAAAACCGAAGCTTTCGTGCTAAGTTTTAGCGCTTTCAAAGCCAGCACTTCGTATTCTGAAGCTTTTAAACGAAACGCCATAAACTCTATTATTTTTGCTAGAAGCTCAGGAAATAGTCTCTTAGAAAATTGAATTGTTAAGATGAATAACCCAAAGCTATCGGTTGATGACAAGTTCGAATAAGAAATCTTAAATAAATATAAGATACAGCGGATGTCCTAAACTGTTGCCCGTGTGTATTCCGTTTCTCTTGATGATGACGTGGGCATTGGCGTCGGAAGTGTTGGGCAGACGAGAGACGAGACCGATCGGTAGTCTATTTTTGCTTGAAAATTAGTTTTTTTTTACCTACTTTTCAACTATAAATCCCGTTAATATTTGAAAGAGGTCGCTCCACTCTAGACTTTTGTCCATCGTTAATACTTTCCAATGGACGTGGGAATTTCCTAAAACCCCTTCTTAGCGAATTTTTACGTCGTGCAAGTAATCCACAGTCCAGCGATGTCACTGGATGGGACCTTACACTCCACATGCAGCTAGGCCTCGACCAATACTCGTCGAATTCGCAGAGGTAGCTGTCCGTAACAAAGCCTGGTTTCAGAAAACCAGACTAAAGGGAAAGGGTGTGACTTTGTCAAAACTTCTGACGAAATATCAGCACAACATCTCCATGGCAGCTCGGCAGCAGTACGGGGTATTGAAGCGTTGTGAAGAGAGGTATTTGTCTTCATGCTGGGTCCTGATGGAACGCGGCATCGAGTGTCGTCTCTCTCAGAGCTAAGCAAGATCCTGGCAGTCGATGAACATTGCGCTGTGCACCCAAAGGCTGCAAGAAAACGAGGGAAGTCTGAGGTGTGAAGGAAACTGTCAAAACGAAAAAGTAGTTTTCTATATGGAGGGGTTTTGTTTTATTTGTCCAGGCTATTATTACTTAAATATTTATTACAATTTTCGTCATAATTTTCTTTCGTGACGTTTATGACATTTTAATTTTTTTATTTGGTATGGTCACATTGTTAAATTTATATTTGTTTCGATGATTTCTGTTAAACGTAGGTATTATGTGTTTGGATTGATTTATATTGTATATTTATTTTAACGCCTAAATTGTTTTTATTTTCATTCTCATATCTTGTTGTGAGGGATATTTATATAAATCATATAATTATATACATATATATAACCTTTATAACAATAGTAGCCAAAGTGACGATGATTTCGTTTCTTATTGTTCTTCTCATAAAGAATTGGCCATTATTAGTCATTGCAGTTTCCATAATTTGCCCACAGTTTTCCCTCACAATAATACATTCTCCGCACATTTCTCTGACTGTCAAACTAAATTTAATTTCGTCTACATCAATACTCGAAGATATAACTTCTCTTTATATTGGCTATATTTGAAGTTCAAAATACGTTATACCATACTTGGTCCAAATCTTTTTTAAATACTGTTCTCCATCCACTTCTTACTCTCTTCAGGGTTTTTACTTCATTCTTGTGGTACATTTTTATGATCAACTATTATTTCTAACAACTTACTCTTTCTCCCCTCAAAATCGACCCTCTTTGCTGGATCTTATTATGGTCTCTTCACTGTCACATCTCGTCAAACACGCTCAGTGCACGGCCGATATTTACTTGTATCGTGATTTCAGAAGTGTTATTCTTTTGACCAGTTTCTTCCACCCTAAGGTTGTCTGGAAGAGATCGCTTTAAGCGATAAGGCCGACTGTTTGTGCTTACCTAATAAGTTAGATTAAGTGTTACATTATTTTTTGTTTCCTTTTTTTCAGGTATACAAATAAAGTTGTATTGTTGTTGTTGTTGTCCATATTCCACTCTTATAAAATCCTTTCTGCAAAGTCCAAGCAACGTATCCGTATAACTTAATTTTGGTGGAATAAAGTCAGATGAGCTCAGGAAAGATGCTCGTAGCATGGACTGATCTGTTGTCCAAAATGCTAGTAGTATACAGTTGACGAACAATAGCTTTGTTTTAATCCTATTTTACACAGCCCTATGATACCCATGCTCAAAACCAAACTTCTTTCTGCACCCTGATTAACTACAAATATAAAGAACACAATGCAGGAAAAAGCAATTGCAAAAACTAAAAATATAGGTAATTGTTGACAGCATCTCTGCAATAATACGTTTAAAGATGCACAATAACACCACATCCATAAATCTATTGATAATGGTGACCCATCTAAGGTTTAGAAATTTTTAAGTCTTGGACAAGTCTTATCCTATCTAGATAAAATTCAACAAGATTCACATAAATTTGGGTGTCCTTAATCAATATTTATCTTCGCCTACATTTGACGTTGGAATGAAAAATAATGCATTGAATTATCTTTCTTCTCTGTCAACACCCAACCATCCTTTTTTCAATTTAAATAAATTTATCGATCGTGATGTTAAGGAACAAATTATGTCGATACTTTGAATGCAGTAGATAGAGACTGTATCAGCCGCAACATGATTCTTCGTATTCTTGACGTCCTTGCTTACGCCTTGGTTGAAGATTACTGATGTTATCAGGTTGGGCATGGATTCAGGTAAACTCTCGGTGTATTAACTAGCTTCATAGCTATCTACTTAAAGTACGTGTTTTTATACTTGACCCAAAATTACCAGTCGCTAGGACCTATTGTCTCAACAACAATGCATAGGTATCGTATGTCTTTAGCACTGGTTTGGCTTTTGTATCTGACACACTTAATTAAACTCTTAACAGTCTATCAATAGAGGTGATTTTGAAGAGCCTTTGTATCTTGAGCCTGGTTTTGGTGGTTCAAGTATAAAAACACGTTCTATAGATAACACTACCGCTGCGCCGGCGGCGTTTCATAGGTCACTTGTTTTTGCTATCTTTATTAATATCATTTCCGAACTTATTTCCTTTCATTACCACCTATACGCGGATGCTTTTTAAATTTATAGGCAAGAAAAACTGCATAGCATGGCGTAATATCCAAAACTTATTTTTTTTATATATGTATCAATGGAGCTTACGTTATGGGCTTAAAATAAAATTGTTGATACTTGATAAATCGTTAATTTTAACTCTTTTTTACTTAATTTCCACCCAAAGTGGAAGAAATCGCTGCAAGCAATAAGGCCGCCAATTGTAATGTACTTTTTTATCTCTTAAAAGTCCAAATTTTATTCAGTTTAGTTTTTTTTGTTTGCTCTAGGCGTTTTGATAGACCTGTCAGACAGGTCGTTCTTATAGATATAATATAGATAAAAATAAAAGTGGGAATTTATGTAATTTAAATTGGTAAAAATGTAAGCGAGTTAGATTGAACTAACAGACGACACTGGCCGTGGTATTGAAAACAAATACATTTTGAAATAAATAAATAATCAGCAGGCCACACAGACATTTCATGCCATTTTGCTGTTGCGCTAAATAAGCCACTATATGTGAGTTTTAGAAGTATGTACTATGTATCTTTAAGTTTCAACTGTGTGTGATTGTGTGGCCAGCCGCAGAATTTATAGAGCCACAACAATGTTTATTTTGGTAAAGTTGTCATGTTGATATTTGCAATTCCCGGGCTTTAAACTGTTACTGTGGCATTAAAGTGATTTTGTGGTAAGTTGCTGGCGTTATGGGTTGAGCGAGAGACAATGCCTTTTTAAGGGTACTTTTTAAACAGAAAACTAACGTACCTATTTCTCCCATTACCTAAAGGTTTTATATCCCTATTTCAACTTATACATCATTGGATTAAAACTACAAAAATAACTGACAAACTTAAATTTCGATTTGATAATATTGAGTAAGAAAGAAAGAAAGAAAGAAAGTAAAAGAAAAGTATTTAGTCTCGCTAAGAAGAGGGGCAAGAAACTTAGTGGCTGTTCATTTATTACGTAAGACGTTTACGGGGCTTGGGAGTCAGACCAAACTTATATTTTACATAGAGAAGGAAGGGGGTCAAAAATAGGCCAAAAATGTCTTACGTAATAAATAAACAGCCTTTTATTGTGATAATGTCTATCTTTTTTTCCATCATAATTAATAAAGCAGTGTTAAAAGAGACAGAAAGTCTACAAAAGGAAAATTAAATAATGATCGAACCAAATTTTATCGTCCCGTTCTATTTCTCCTATTACATTTTACAATCAGAATATATAACGTCATTATAAATCTTGTCTATCAATGAAATATTAATTTTAAAACAATATATTTATGTTACATTTTTGTATTGCAACAACCCTTAGCATTTGAATTATATAAGGTCCTACAACAATTTTTTGCTTAAATTTTTTTTCTGTGCAATGTGGTCTATTAGGGTTACTCTATCATCTGTAAAAAAAATCACTTTGAATTGTGGGACCTTATATAATACCTATTAGATAAGTGTTTCCATTGTTTTCATTCCATTAAGAAGTTCTATTTTTAAACTGACAAAAGTAAATTCATCTTGGGCTCTCGTTCTACAGTGCTTATAGTGCTGTTTTGCATCTGCTAATGCTAGAGATTTGAATTCACAAGTTTGTTGCGGTTGGTTCGTGGGGAATGTTTTCAAAATGGTGCCCGTAGCGCTTTGCTTTATTGAGTGAGAAGGTTTTAGAGAAAGCTGCTTAGAAGTGCTTAAATAACAGGTAGCGCTACGTGTGTAAACCAGGATTTATGTTCTGTCTACTGTGTATATTATTCAAACAGAGCTTAGTTTTATAGTAAACTATTAATTAAATTCATATTATACTCTTATTACATGTAATATTTATTGTATAAACAAAACAATTAATTATAATAATGGAAATTTGAAATTTTATTATAGAATAAAAATTAGGAAAAAAAATTGGTATACTTAGATTTAATAAAATAATACCATTGGATAAATAAAAATATAATAATAAAAAAATTATATATTACAATAAATACAAACACGTTGAATAAATAAAAATATGCCTTACTCCGCCCATTGCTAAATAGAAAGCTAAAAAAACTGTATTTTCTTTCTTATATACCTATATTGTTTTATTAAATTTTTAAAAAACCTACTCATAGGAACGCTTAAGTAGAAATGTATGAATTCAAAACCAATTAGGCTAATCTATAGATCGTTGCAATTAGGACATCACGATTAGACGTTAAATCGTGAATGTTTCAATGTCAATAATAAATACAAATCATTCAGCGAAGAATTTTGAAAATGAAAATAATTCATTGTTTAATATGTTTAATTTCTAAAAAAATCGCTCTAATTAAACATGTTTTTTACATTTCGTCACTGTCATTCCTACTTATGACATTTAGTCAATTCCGAAAGTTGTGAGAAAGGACAAAAAAATACGTTTGTAGACCTCAAAATCGGGAGTTGATTTCAAAATCTGAAAATCAATATATGGTTTTTGCAACCTAAGTATTATATCTAAATCAAAAATTTCTGTTGACGTAAAATTGCAAAATTATACGTAAATTTCACATTATGTCAGCCAAAGAAAGCAACATTATGTTTAATTACGTCAAACGCTTTGGTTACACGTCCGGGCCAGTTTGACTCCGATAAAAGTGTAATAGTAAGTATAGTAGGCTTTTTTAATTTTTGAGTTCGTAATTATGTATGAAATTCTATTATTTATTATAATTTATCATATTATAAATGTGGAAAAAAGAAAACTTTAAACAAGCGGACATAACGAACATACCAACAGAAACATGGGAAAAAATTTCGTACCTTAACAGATTTGCTGTGAAACCGAGGTTATTCTGGAATATTAAGACAAAACAACCATACCATTTTATAATGTGCGTGAAGATTAACACCCTATCGCACCACGAAAGGGCATTAAAACAACAAATAAAATGCATTGAAAAGATGACAATAGTTTTACAATTTATCCTAAATATTTGTCTGGTGCTCCGCAAAAATCTTGTTTTCTTAGTTCAATGAAATTAAAAATAGATAACCATTAACATTTCTTCTTTGGTCCATAGTGATTTAATTTCGACAATGTTTATTCGATGGTTACCTTCATGGTTTTCTTCATTAATAGACTTTTTATGCCAACATTGAAACCAGCACAGAATTTTCCATCTTAAGGCGGATAGGCACGCCACCGGCATAGTACAAAATGTAATAATCCGTTTCTCTGTTGTTTTTTGTTATATATTATTATAACAAAGTTTAGGACCTCTATCCATCGATGAAATAAACCCTTCATTAGATTTAGTCTATAACGAAAAACAACATAGAAACGGGTTATCAAATTTTATACTAAACTTAGCGCGATGACAGGTGCATCCTGCGCCGCCATGATTGGTTAGTTTATATGTGGCAGAATAAAGCATTTTTTTACTGCTGGCACATGGCGTAATTTCATTTTTTTAGGTGAATGTGACTTTAATTTAAGCAGCCAAACTCTTACTGAAGACTCGGTAAGTGCTCAATAACAAGGTTCGATAACCCTTTTTGTGAAATTCGTAAATTATTCTATTCGTATTCCTTACAAAAGCAAGCCAAGTACTATGGGACGTCAAGATTTTATTTTCCGAAATCAGCAAAAATTGTTATCAATCCGTGTTACTGATCACCTACCAAGCCTCCAGTGTTAGTTTGGCTGCATAAATTAAAGTCACCATATATACAGAGGTTAAGTTGGTGAGTTTGTAAGATTGGATGTAAGAAGTAATTTCCGGTCCTACTGATCTGATTCTGATTCTTGTAATATTTCAACTCTATATTTGGACAAAAGCTATGTTTTGTTCCCTAGGAACAAGCAATGTCCCTGGAACATAGCCATTAATTACATTCGCACTGGCTGTCTCTGTAACTACTCAACCGATTATGAACATTCTTTATAACTAGAGTTCTTTTAAACTAGAGTTTATTTTCTGGGAACGGGCAGTCATTTTACATTCGCGAAGATAAAACTACAGGCAAAAAGCTAGTGATAATTTTATGTAAAATGAATTCGAAAATGCAATGTCATTATCAATGCAGATGATAAACATGCTTTACAAGATCTTTCATTCCCAGGTGACCCCAGGCCTTCACCAAGTGCATCCAGTAGCTGAAGGTCTCTTCCGGTCCGAGTTCTACGTCCAGATTCAGCTCTGGCCAGCCCACTACGAAAGGGGAGCCCCAATACTACGCTGCGAAGCTAAAGTGGGTGATTTGTATAAGGAAGACACCGCCGTCGCTCTCTATAGTGGAAATGGTGATCCTAAGATTGAGAGAGGTGGGTTTTATATTTCTGGACTTAAAATTAATTAAGTGTTTTGCTTGTTTACTTCTGCATCAAGGAACATTTTGTTTAGTTTTCAGTTAATCTTCTCCGTTAGGCTTGGATTTTATGTTAACCATTGTTAATATGTTAAATTTTTTATTCAACTTGGTATTTCTTAAACTTACTACTGTATATTTATAGAAATATTTCCAGGTTTATATTATATTCAATAATATCATTTTCCCGTGGCTTAGTTCGCGTATAAAACTACTTTATTAACAGTTTTCGGTATGGCAGTTATTTTATCAACACCTATAGACAACAGCCTATACAGGTTGTTAGGAAAAGTACTTCTTTCCTTTAAAACACGTGTGCTAAAGGTATAACAAAGTATGTTAAGCGTGTTTAATTTATTTTAATTTTTATTTTATATTGTTCAATTAAATTATTATCCCTTACACGCCATTTTTTGCAATTGTCTATCACCTATCTATCTATTGCGTTCTGAACTAGGGTTGAACAATTTAATAAACGTTTTAAAAAAATATTAAACTCGCTAACATACTTTGTTATACCTATAGCACACGTGGTTTAAAGGAACGAAGTACTTTACCTAACACCCTGTTTATTGACCTAGATCACAACGATGATAATAAATAAAACCGCATCCATATCCGTTGAGTATTTCTCGACTTAAAACGGAACAGACAGACAGACAAAATATCGAGATTTTTTTTGTTATAGCCTTAATACAATATACCTACCAAAAAAATATTCCATTTCATTTAAAGTTTCGCAAAAACTACTACTTTATATATTTAGTAATAGATACATATACTAAATAGATTTAAATATTAATTTTGTTTCCTTTAAAAGTAACAATTTGGGTCACAAATCATTTGTTGTTGTTGCGAAAATCAATGGGGTAATAATTTTGTTGCATGAAATTCAATAAATTTGTTCAATAATGCAATATATTTAGTTTTCGTTCATTTTCCGACCAGATAACAACAGCAAATTTGAATTTTCCCATAAAAAATATTTTTACATAAGACTTCCTTTGATCTACTCAAACGCGTCAATGAAAACTTCGTAGCTTGAAAATACATTAAATTTCATTCCATAAATAAATTTGAATTATGATTTCATATTTTTAGTGAATATGTTACTCATAATTGTTTTGAAGAATGTTGATCTGTCTACTTTAATTGTCACTCCATTTTGCCGTTTTAAAAAGTAAAACCCGAAGTAGGTATCTAAGGATTTTTGAAGAAACGTATTTCAAATTAACACAAAACATTCCTAATCAAAATGTTCTTATAAAATGTTTGGACAAATCCCATTGGAAGCTCCTACAATTCAATTTGCCTGGTGACATAAATTAACTTCTGCATGGCTTGTTTTAATCGTATCTAGGTATCAGGTATAGCCTATTTTATGTGCACAGTTCTAGTTTTGAAGTCCTTAGGTTTTCTTTCCTTTAGTATTCACGATTGTGTCATCATGTCATCAAAACTACTAAGCCGTTTGAGCTAAGGTCTGTGAATGTGCGGAAAAGAAGAAAAAGTATCATAAGAAAATATATTTTTCACCCTGAACTTATTTTTCTGACTGAATGTAGGAGCTTGGTCTGTAATCCGATGCTTTCTTCTTTTCTTCGACGCTATAAAAATAAATTAAATCGTAGCGACAGACCCAGTAGTTCACGAGAGAATAATTAAAGTTATAGGAATAATTAAAGTTATAGAGCATGCCGGCTGAGTTCAGCGGGGATAATTAAAAGTGTTCTGCTTGTTTTGTTGAAGGAAAACTTATTAAAAATCTGTTGTTTACACCGCTCTGACTTTGTGTAACTGGGTTACCTTTTCTATGGATTTATTTAATGCGAAGTTAATGTCATTGTTTCTTTTATTTCATACTTTGATAGAAATTGTTAGACAATGTTATATATTTAGTTTTAATTTATATTTTAATAAATTGTTATATATTTAATATTTGAAACAGTAGAACGAAGGACTTTATTTTTGTTTAATGAAGTAACTTCCTTTTTTGTTTAACAATCTTTAAAACTATGTAGATAGCTCTCGAATTACATTTCTTTTAATTATATTATAATATTTAATTGAGTTGACATCATAAATGTATTTTTTTTTATAAACTTAGTTTTATAACAGGTCGAGTTTTTTTTGGACGTACATACATACATAAATAAACTCACGCCTGTCTCCCAGAGGGGTAGGCAGAGACTACAGAATTCCATCTGCTACGATCCTGACACACCTCTTTTGCTTCTTCTAGATCCATCAATCTGGTCATACAAGGTCTTCTATTCCGGATAATTTTTACTTTGCCCTTCTTCAGTATGTCGCCGCTTTAGTCAGCGAACGTCCTTCTGGAGTTTTTTTAAGAGCTTTTTTAAAGTCTCTGATACATAATGTAGACGAAGTTACATCAGTGAAACAAAACGCAACGAGTGTACAAGGTTAAGAGAACACTTGCGGATTATAAAGAAGCTAAGCATTCCTTTAATTCTGTGGCCGTTATGTTTGATTTAATAAAGCCACCCCTCTGACAAAAGAGAGCTCTGTTATATACACCGCTCTGACCGTTATCAGAATTTTAACAAAGACAGAGTTTGTCAACTAGCATTAAAGCCTTACCCCAGGTGCACTATAATCTTACTGAGCGATTTTGAACTTCAGTATGATGTCAGAAAGTCTACATTAGAATGCTCGCTTTGCGCGCTGGTGGCACGCAAAATCATTGAATTTTAGAGGTGTTTCTGGATTTTACGAAAAAGTATTTGATGTAGGAGTTTTTCCACCTGACATCGGAAAATAAACCATGTTTCCTTGTTATGGCAGTAATTTCAGACAAAAATCTCAAGTCGTTTCGACATAAAACGAAATAATAACTTAAAAAGGCATCATTTTTCAAAAATAAAATCTATCAAGCGTTATGTGTCCAATTAGGTAACCGAATTGACAACGGTCAGACAAAAGTCTGAAAAAACACGTGTCCAAGTTTTATATTGATTAGATAAGTAGTTGACTCAGCATATTAAAACAAAAACCGTTGATAGACCAAATACAAGCCCTTAACGAGGAAACCATATAGTGCTTGAAGCTTTTTACGACATAAAAGTGATTGAATGCAGTAGATATGCATGTTGTGTGACATTTAATGATAGAGTGAAAAATATTGACCTACGGGATCATTGCGACCTAAAAAAATGCTTATGTGTGTTGATCGTATAGTGAGGATGAATGAAAGAAGAGTGAGAAAAGAAATTTATTAAGTTCAACCGGGCCGCCCTGAAAGGCGTTAAAATTGGAGAAATACTGAATAAGGGCAATGTCATAAGTTCCCGTCATTTGTACTCAGTCCAGCCATAAATAATATTACAGAGATTTTTCCAGGTATTCTGTAACATGTCTAATTCATTCAAATTCTAGATTGTTCCGTCACATTTCTTAGTCATTTTTTTTGTTATTCTATTGAAGTAAAATGCAGTGAATATGGAAAGAAAACCGAATTGCCGCGATTGCTTTAAGATAAGAATGAAATGGTATCATTAGCATGTTTGTGTATCGTGCCAGCAACGGATACACCAATACTTCTTCTTTTGATGACAGTAAAATATCAAGCCGGCCGCATGCTGTGAGGACCCCATGCTGTCAGAGCTAGGATCTATCGAAATCCCTTAAGGAAACAAAAATCCTATCCTATAAAATTAAGATACCCTCTGGAATCCTGTCACTTATCATCAAACAAGACCAGAAGTCGACATATGGGATACACAATTTAACCCCTAAGTCAAAGAGAGATGGAAAGATCGAAACGTTTGCTCGCTTGTTACGCTGGTAAAAAACATAGGGATATTAGGTATTTTTACCGATAAAACATTTTTACAATTAAACCTCTAAATTGGTCGGTAGAGATCAGCGTGGATACTACCCAGCACCAGTTATGATTTGGTTTTTGTAGTTCTATCACGGAGTGGCAAAAGTTAATTTTTGTGAAAGAGGGTTGAACACTTGAGCTAAGCTGCGTCAAGATCAAGATACATCTAACATGGCATAGTGAAGCCTTTTTACAATATGCTTTTTCAAAACTTACCGTGTTCATATATTATTTATATTTACATACCCAGCACCCGGCCATAAGGCACGCATTACCTATGCAAGCTTGACTTGCATACAATGCTCCTGCACACAATGTTTCAGGCTTCATTAAGGCTGATGATTGGCCTTCGGCTAGAGCAGATCTTAATCCTCTGAACTAAGTACAAATGTTGTCTTTGTTAGGGGACAAGAACAGCTCTACATACTTGGAGTCGCTTAAAAAATATATTTTCGGGAAGCAGTGGATAACTTTGCAATGGAAACTGTACGTAAAGCAATAGATGTGTGGCCATAGCGATTAAAGGCCTTTATTAAAGTTAAGGTCGGATATTTTAAATAAAAGTACCTTTAATTTTGTTGTCATGATAACCCTATACGTAAGCAAAATTATTAATTATTAGATTGCGTTTAAAAAAGTTACGGGTATTTTTCTTTGCAACAGAATTTTTGGCCAGATTAATTTCCAGATGGACGAGAAAAAAGCTAAACAGGTGTTGAGGATTGTAGCAGATAGAAATCTGTAGTCTCTGTCTACTTATCTAGGGGACTGAGAGCCTGAGTATTTGTATGTACCTATGTACATACGTGTGTCCTTGTAAAATTTTTGTTAAGAGTGTAAACCTAAAATCAGGGTACGTCCTGATAGATTTATAATGTTTATTTAGGAAATAGAAGAAGTATACAATTCTAAGATAATGCAACCACCGCTTTTAATAACAGCAAGTCCAGAATAACTTCATTTAGTACGAAACGTCTTAGTCGCTTAAACACTACAAACAAACCGCTCGGTTTCCATTCCAGCGTCGATACACGTTACGCCTATTACTCTTCATTCACTGCAAATTCGCATTTACTGACATTATTTTAGAGTCCTCATCATAATAAATGCTGTTGGAAATTGCAGACCAGACACCGCTATTTTGGGTTGTTCAAAATTGCAGCTACACCCTAACACAACAAGGTTGGGATTGATGGCTAGAAGATTCTTCGTGAATACGTGGTACAAGATAAATTTATTAAGGAACAAAGGGCCAGTGTAACAGCTCAGGAAATTGTCTGAGTAAATGAGACGAGTAGTAATAACTCATTGGCCCTCAATGCTCTCTTGGTAGCTGTAATCTGATTAGCGTTTCCTTTTTCCTTTAAGGGATAGAATTCTGCCTAGCCTGTCAATTTGCTGATACATTTTTGTCTTTTACATACTTACTAGCCTTTCGTAGGTTTCAAGAACATCCTTAATCATAACCACCATGCTCCCCATCTTAGACTTTGCCGATGTCTGTTACCCTGACCTCACACAAGGGTTGCTAAATAAGCTTGGTCGTCTCCTTAATTTATTCATACGGTACATTTTTGGCCTCCGTAAGTACGACCATGTGTCGCAATCCCGTTTTGATCTTAAATGGCTTAATATCCGAAATCGCCGTAGCGCTCACATTCTAACGCTTCTTTGGAACGTCCTCAATGACCCGCTCTCCCCCGCTTACCTGAAAGAAAGATTCGTTTCCCTTGATTCCCTTGGCCGCCTCCATCGCCCAGAGACCCATTTACTTTTGCGTACGCCGACACATAAAACAAACATGTTTACAAATTCTTTTACATTTTCCGCAATACGTCTTCAGAATAGTTTACCGCTCGCCATTCGAGAGAATTCATCAATAGCCGTCTTTAAAAATAGAGTCCATCAGCAATATTTTAATTTTCAATATAAATAATCTCCTATCATAATTACCTTCTCAGTCCTTGTATGAATTTTAAGCCTGTCTCTTAATTGCAAATTGCTTATATATAAGTACTATCTAGATTATGTAGATATTATGACCTATCGTATATATTTCGTACAAATATTTTAATGCCTCCGTCACCTTTCCCGGCACTGCCCAATAACGATCCACACCACCAAAGGTTAACTGGAAGACAATGCTAAATAGCATTAAATTCGCTTTATGTACAATGTTTTAGGGGCAATAAAGAATTTTAATACGAAAATTCTGGAAATATCGTGGCAAATCTTTTACTAAATATCAGTAAACGAACATGCAGATTTTTTGATTTAATGTATCTTTACAGCAAATTGCTAAATGCTCCGATTTTTCGTAAAACGTATATTTTCTAAGTGTTATTATCATGTGGTAGCCTCCTCTTATTTCTGAAATAATTAACCAGGATCAAGATAATATGTAATTGGATGCTATAATAATACAACCAAATCTTAAAAACCGGCCGAGTGCGTGTCGGGCCACGCGCAATGTAGGGTTCCGTAGTTGCCCGGTACATAAAGTTGGTCTACTAATACAGACCGCGCCAAACTTCTGGTCCCATACATTATAGGGGGCCAAAAGTTTGGCGCAACCTGTACTCGTAAACCTGTAAAGCCTACTTAGCTGTGATAGTTTTCCTTTTAAATTCATTACATACTTCTGTGAGTTTTTTCACATTTCTATAAACACCGTTTAGCCAGAAATGGGGGGGGGGCGCTCCACTCTAACTAAAATTTTGTTGACGTGATTAATATTTATATCCATCCATGCCAAATTACAGCTTTCTAGTACTAATAGTCTATGCCCTAAGCCGCGGACGGATGGACAGAAGGACATGGCGAAACTATAAGGGTTCCTTGTCGGACTACGGAACCCTAAAAAGGGCTATGGGATATTAATACTGCAAGCCTATATCGTATTAATTATCGTATATTAATTTTAATCTTATTGGCTTTCATTGTACTGTACCATTTTTTATTACCTAAGTTATTCTCGGAGAGACAAAACAGCGTACTTTTTACTTTTTAATTGTAACGAAATAATTAAAAAAATAATAAAAAACAAACATATTTTACAACTAACGACTAAATTCACGATTTAACTGTAGCATAATCCGTCGCTATGAAAACTGTAAATACTTTTAGAGCGCACTACATACATTTCTCACAGAATTTGTTTCTGATTGATATTTTTCCATTTTTTAGTGCACACTTATATACAAATACAAAAAATACAAATATCTTTATTAAACAAAAAAGTAGTTACAGTTTATATTAATTCAACATAAAGTAAAAATAGGTTTTTTAAAGTAGAATAAAAATTGATAGAATAATCACATCAAATACAAGGTTAAAGTTTTCTGAAAATATATAACTAATGTGAAGGTTTCTGCTAAAAAAATTGGCAGCGGTGATCTTCATTGTAATCAAAGCATTGAATTGCTCTTAAATTAGGAATTTGATATGCTGAGTATATAAAAAAATACATATAAAATCCAAGGAGTTTATTAACAATCCCTCAAAATGTGTTCATAAAATTTTGTGCCCCGACCGGTATAGCTGGGTATAATATAATTACTGATACAAAAAAGAGTACGGCTGAAATTAAATCAGAATTAATTATTTACTAATTTTGTTACAAAGGCTTTCAAAGCTTATCCTGTCTGCTCCATATCATGTCACGTACTAGACTTTTTGAATTATTTTAAAATGAAATACCTGTATTTTCGAAAACATCAGTTAAATTGTATTTTGTTGGAATATACGTATGATGTATAGGTATGTACAACAAAGGTATTTTATATTTTTTTATCCTGCGTAGTGTAATTATCCGGTTTTGAATTTTGAATTGATATCCCAGTAAGTGGCATAATTTGTCATATATATCATAATAATGTTACTTAATTTGTTCTCTTATTCGTCAAGAAAATTATTTTCTTATTTTTTGTTACTGATTGATATAAATAGGTAAGGTTAAAATATCTTTACTTTATGTATACCAAACTAAGAAAGATAAAGAAATGAAGCCATTTAACATGCAGATTGTATCAATGAGTGCCGTTCTATATTGCAATACAAACGAATATAGTAACAGACCATTTTTACTGCATGTGAACGTTGACAAAAAGAAATTGTGCGTGGGTAATGCGCATAATATTATGGTTAAAGATAGTGTCATACTAAGCAAACGTAAAGTATATTTTTTTGCACGAAGAAGGAAACTGAAAGTTCATGCTAGTGGGAAATGTGATTTTATTGTAATCGTACATATTGGTACAATCATCGAGTCCAGATGTTGTGTTGACCTTGAATAGTGAATCACTTCATAAAAAAAGAGCATGTTCCTTTAGTTACCATTCTTCGCTGTACCCTATAGTTTCAAAATTGCCCATCCAAGCCCACTTAAAAAACTAACCCTATTTATAACCCATATCTTCTGAGAAATAAAATGTTTTTACATATTTAATTCCCTATAATGACCTATTTTCACAAAGTGTTTTTGGACCAATAACTCTATTTTCTTCGAACATCTTAATTTTAAAACATTGATTGCCTAGATGCTATTACGGGATTTGAAAAAAGCAGAATTACGAAGAAAACCGTTACCCCAAAAATTTTACTTTTTACTGGAAAACTAAAAAACTAACTTTTATTTTTCTTGTTTCAGTGACTTCCCCCGGCTCGGCTGCAAAACTCCTAGGGTGTCAAATACTAATAGTAGTCAATACAATACTGTGGATTTGTAGAACTAACAACACCTAGAGTAAAGTATTGGTATAAAAATTCGTGTATAAATAATTAAATAAAAAATATATAGTACCTTATAGGAGTAAATAATGCCGGTAAGAAGGGACAAAGTGAATTTATTCGTGGAAAACAAAAATTACTTCAAGAGCTGATAACTATACCAAAGAATGTAAAGACTTAAGATTATTGTTGATTTAATACAAATTATATATGTCGAAACTGTATCGTTTTATTTAATAAATTCCTGTATTGCTATAATATTGTTGCTTTTTTATGAACATATGTTTCGGTTCTAAGAATAAAAGGGCATCTTAAGGCGCAGGCACGCCACGGTTTAAGTAATAAAATCGATAACCCATTTCTCTGTTCTTTTTAAGTATAACACCTCTTTCGTCTGGTTTAGAAGGCACCATTTTTTCAAAAATTTTAATATTGATTTCGTTTTAAAGATCAAGCTGGACAGATTTAGATCGTAGTCGTTTTCTTGCTTTTAATTCTACCTATACTAAAATTTTACTTATCAGTTAGAAAGTGACTTTTGAAATGCCTGTATTAAACTATAGAGATCTTAAACTTTAGTCTATAACAAAAAACAAGAGAGAAACGGGTTGCCAAATTTTGTATTAAAACGGTGGCATGCCTATGCGCCTTAAAACAAGTGTGGGCGAAATAATCACATAATGCTTCTGATCACACTGAAACCTTGTCGTAGTGTACAATCAAACTTGTGAAAACTATCAAACAAACAAACAGGCATTAGAATTATTTTAATAATTAAATACTTATGAAAAGAAAATATCCGCTCTGCTTTTTCTTTTTATACTACATACTCGTTTATACACACATGGCCGGGACAGGCCTGTTTCACTCTGTGAAGACTACAAAAAGCTAAAATTACAGTCGATTTTTTTGTGAGGTATCCCTGCGTTCACATATGTCGTTACTTAATTAATCATTAATATAAAATATTATTACATATCTCTTGCTCTGTAAGTACACCCTTACACCCCTGAATGCCAGGGTGTATGTCTATCATTACAGCATAGGTTTTGGAATTGGAAAAAAGAACTGTCATACTCATACTGCACGAAGAATATTTTTAAAAAGTTAATATTTTTTTTCTCAGTATCGATTAATACTCGAATCGGAATCTAGACAATTTATTTTATAAAGATTTTATTTTAAATATGGAACTATTTGTTTCCACATCGTATGTTAGATGGAATCGATTTAAAAATCAAACTGGCCAGCAAGATTTGACGCGCTTGCGTGCGTGAAAAAAAAAAGGCAGTCTACTAGTAGGCGCGAAAGCATCGCGAAAGTAATTAATTTTCTTGTTTCAGTTCTTTTTCAAAAGTTTTAAACATGTCTAGTGACGAAGACATAGATCTAACGCCCGATTTTATTAAAGAAAGGGCAAAAACAGTTGTCGAAAATATATTACCGCCGAACTCGAAAGAAAGATATGTAAAGGCATACGACGAATTTATGAAATGGCGGTCAGAAAAAAAAGTGAAATCTCTTTCTGAAATTGTTTTTATATCATATTTTGATGAATTATCTAAGAGGCTACAACCTTCCAGTTTATGGTGCTTTTATTCCATGCTAAAATCTACAATGATGACAAAAATGACGTGAATTTGAAAGATTTTTCTAAACTTACTGCTTTCTTGAAAAGGCAGTCTGACGGCTTTAAAAACAAGAAATCGAAGGTATTTACTGCAGAAGAAGTACAGAAATTCTTAAATGAAGCTCCGGATGAAATTTATTTAGCAATAAAGGTACCTACGTATTTACTTGCCCTTTTTAATAAGTTAACAAAATATTTCACAAAAATACTATGCGAATTTGGTGCCTTTAATACAACTTATGTCTTTTTTACAGGTTGTTCTAATTTTTGGGATATCGGGAGCCTGCAGAACCGTGGAATTGACAAACTTGACAATAGAAAATGTAGAAAAACATAACAAATTACTACTCATAAAACTGCCTAACACGAAAACTAAAATTGACCGGTCATTTGTTTTGCATGAAGAATTTGCAAATTATGTTGAAAAATATCAAGCTCTTCGGCCTGAAAACGTGGATACAAATCGTTTTTTTCTTAATTACAGTAAAAAAAAATGCCACAGACAAGTAATAGGAAAAAACAAATTTACAGGCATGCCAAAGCAAATAGCCACATATTTAAAACTGAGTAACGTAGAGTTATACACCGGGCATTGCTTTCGCAGAACATCAGCGACTCTATTGGCTGATTCGGGAGCCAACCTCACTCTGTTAAAAAGGCACGGCGGCTGGAAGTCCAGCAAAGTGGCCGAAGGTTATATCGAAGATTCGGTGGTAAACAAAAGCAAAATTACTTCTAAGATAACAGAAAATATAAACTTGAAATCACCACGTCAAAGCACATCATCTGAGCCATTTTTTAATGAAGAAAATAGTACCAGTCAACTGCCGCCATTTACGATGCAAGAACCTCAAGTCACTCAAACTCAAGTCTTATCATCACAAACTCATATTCAAACTATAAATATTCCTAAAAAGAACGTGACCATATCTCTTACAAATTGTAATAATTTTACTATTAATTTTAATTAAATACACATTTTTTTCTTCTTAATAAATGTTCATTGAAACCTGCTGTCTTGTTGTTTACTTACCTCACAATCGATATGTAAAGCAGAGTATTTATCTCGGGCGTAAGCATCAATTGCATACTCGGGTTAATTAGCGCCTTCGCTTCGCTCAGGCGCCAAAAACCTCGTATGCAATTGATGTCATACAGCCCTTGGTTAATAATCTACTATTATTCTACTTATTCAGGTATGTGTACCTGAGGCAATCACATAATCCTACCTGAATAAAAAATATAGAACCATTAATTTAATAATCAAGGACATAGATCGAAGGGTGGATATCCTTAACTAATTTAAAATTAAGAAGGAATAGAGTTTAGAATACACGATAGAAAGAGAGGCGCCTTGAAGGTCAATTCAAATTTAGCCACGTAGCGCTGTAAAACTGAACTGCGCTTTATTGCCGCATAGTGAGATTAGTTTTTTCCTCATGTGTCTTTGAAGAGTGTACATAATTATGTTCTGTGGCCGTGACAATTTTATAAACATCGGTATCTAGAGAGTTTTTTGCTTTGTCTGAGACGATAATAAAACAGACAACGAATTACTCTTTTTTATCAAGCTCAGTAGCTTTTGAGAAACTGCTCCTTGGAAATAAAACACAAGAAAATAAAATGTTGGATGTCAATAAAATCACCAGGGGGGCGCCTCCGAACACGATATTTTTAGAATGGTGTTGTTAAGTGTTCGTCGTAGAAATTTAACTACCAATTTTCGGCGTATCCACCGCCGAAACACATGCAGTTTTCGATAACAACGGTGTCGAGGTTTCAGTGCTCTGAACGAAGTAAAAGCGCTACAAGGAAAGGCTTTTGGGGTGTCTAGCTTTCGTGTGACGGGGTAATCAATCCAAGAAGATGTTGAATACGACCCTGGTACGTTTTTTTTCCAGAGATGAATTAACCAGTAGAATTTCATTGTGCCAAGATCATGACTAAACGTAATGTGTGTTGATTAATATTTTTATGAGTAGTTAGTATAATATATATAATAATATGGGTATCGTTGGAAAGCTAGAAAGATAAGAAACAAAAAAATAAAACAAAAAAAATATAATAATAGTAAAAATAAAGTTGTGGGTTGTAATTTGAGACCCAAATTTTACGCCTACTCGCTTTTTTTAAAATATCTAGATGTATAGAGTTACATTTTTTTTTCTTATTATTTTTCTACAATATTATAAAATGCGAATAGACATATTTATATAAAGTATATATTTATATGTATATTATTAAACCAAAACTTTCTACAGGAGAAAGTTCTCGTATAGGAAATTTAATTTAATTTTAGACAAAGAAAACCTCATTAGAATTTGACAGCTACTTCCACAGATATAGCCAAAAACAAAATTGGCGGGAAAATTTGGCGAAAAAGCAAAAATCGCAATAATTCGTAGACTACGTAGTCAACTGGTTCGGACGTCTCTACTCTACGAGTCTAGAGGTCTCACATTGTGTGAGGTCTATTTACTTTGTAAAGTACATTAAAGTTTAGGTTTTTATTTTTGCCCGAATCAGAGCGTTAGTACTTACTGCCCATCACGTTTCAGGTAGGTAATAATATCAGCAAAATGTGAGTTTTAAAGTGTGAACTGTGACTTGCAGGGTACTACACAGTACGTAACTTTGCAGAAATACCTCTGACAGACCTCCACGGATTCATGTCGTGACGATGTCTAAGAATATTTCGTTTCAAAATTTAAATCTGCTAAAAAATAGCAAGCATGATATCATTCCATGTGTATGGAGCGTATAAACAAGCGTATTATTTATTTAGCTAAAATACACAAAGTACTGTGTGAGATGAGAATTCCAAAATAAAATGTAATAATGTTTTGGATCCCAAATTGTAAATTTTAAATATTCGACATACTCCTTACAATTCATTATACTTGTTATACATGTTTTCGAAGGCAAACCAAAATATATGATTTGGAAAAGAAACAAAGCTAATGATTTTCACGGAGCCACGTAATCAGATTTCAATACTCATATCACCATTTATTACCTTGTTATAGGCGTATTACTACAAAACGTTTTCAGTCATTTATTTTATCTTAATGATTTATTCATATTATGAACTGATTGGCACACAGATTAACATCAAGGGTGTTAACTTAGCTTTGGCCTTCCTACTAAGGTTTTCTTTTGTATGCCTCAGGATATTCAAATACATCTATTACTGGGCCAATTTTTGACGTTTCATATTATTATTTTGTCAAAAATAGGTGCGACAACGAGTGAAAAGGAGCAAACCAAGGAAGAGCAAGCAACTTAGCATGTGAAATTCGGGAGCTGAGAGAATTTAGGCAACCCCTGTATTTATTAAAATAACGTTAATTTCTAGATAAAGATAATATAGTTCTTAATAAATTTGATTATACGGTTATCAGGACAAATCTATTACAATAAATAACAATCTTTTTATTTGAAAACTGACAATACATATGAAGTCACGAAGTATATCTTAATATATTATGAATTTATAAACTAATCGTTTTGTATTGTTCGGTGGCTTCAATTTTACAGACAAATAAATATTGTTTACAAGCCTTATGAATTAAGAAATTCAAAACCGGTCAAATAAGCGACAGTCAGGAATAATAGTTCCTTTTAAGCAATAAAGCACGGAATGTAATTAAAAAGTCCATCAACTTGCATTTATTAAAGTGTGCGATTCAATACAGTGGTTTTCCTGACAAAAAATAAAGCAAATTAAATGAATTCATATTCTTTCATATTCATATTCATATTCTTTATTGCACAGAAAAGTTATACGTACAAGCAGTCATAAATTAAACGTGCTATAGGCGAGCTTATCTCTGAGAGAGATTTCTGCCAGCAAAACCTAGGTGCTAAGGAAATATTAACTAAAAGTGTGTGATCAAATGTGCACACATAAAGAAACAAGTGATATAAAAAATAAAAATGTGGAGATAATATGAACTTAAAACTACCATAAATATACCTAACTTTTAAATAAATACTTACATAATAAATTAATTAATAATTACTTAAATATAAAAAGAACAAACATACTTAAATACTGTAATATAAACATGAGCATAAACCTACATAACAAAAGTATTCATAAATATATGTTTAAAACAAGAATTTAGTATATACCAAATATAAACATAAATACATACAGTGTATATACCTGCATACATAATAAATAAATATATATTTTAAAGGGAAAAATATTTATAAATAATGCTCTTTAAGCTTCTTCTTGAATAGGCTGATCGTAGGACAGTCACGAATCGTATGCGGTAGGGAGTTCCAGAGTCTGATGGATGTCACCGTGAAAGAATTTCTAAAAGCACCCGTGTTATGACATGGAGTTTTTAAAAGAGATACTGTGTGTGGTCTGTTCTGTTTGTCATTGGAAAGAAGGTAGTTAAAGCGTTCACGCAAATAGGGAGGGGTAGTAGGGCTCCTAAGGATATTAAAGAGGCAACATAAAATGTGAAAATTTCGTCGTTGACGAATAGGAAGCCATTTCAGCTCCTCTCTATAATGAGACACATGGTCAAACTTACGCAGTCCGAAAATAAACCGAATCCCCAGGTTTTGAAGACGTTGTAGTTTGCTAAGCAACTCTTCATTGGCATCTAGGAAGCATAAATCCGCATAGTCAATGGTTGGCAATAGAAGGGTTTGTGCAAGAGTTACCTTTGTTCTATGGGGCAGAAATCGCTGGAGACGCTTGAGGGAGTAAAAAGTGGCAAAAACTCTTCTACTAACTTCATTCACGTGAGCAGTCCACGATAAGTTACAGTCAAAAATGACACCAAGATTTTTCACAGTTTCAGCGTATGCAATGGGGATACTGTTATAGGAGACCTGTGTCAGGGTAGATTTGTTCAGGAGGTTGGTCATGTATCTACTACCAATGATTATCGTCTGAGATTTTTTAGGGTTCACTAAGAGCCCATAAGATTCATTGAATTATTCAAGTATTGCCCGCTGCTCCGCCAGTTTGATATTTTTGTCTCTTCTAATTGCTTTATTATTGAAATACTGTAGAAGAAAATAGAGAAACCGTATTAAAATTAAATGCTGCAAATGTGTGAAGCCGCATATTGTTAAACTTGTGTCTATAGTATTATTTTTAGTGTAAACATAAATTAAACATGCATATGTCTGTATTTTTCATGTATGTTTACTTAAATAACTTGGGTACAAATTTGATTTAACTAGAAATTGGAACATACTGAGAAGGCTTTATGATAAATATAGAAGAGTATGTGAGTAGTCTTATAACAACAGCAGCTTTGTTTTATTATTCTTTTTTTAACAACGAAATCCAAAAATTCAAATATGCCGTGTTTTAAGATGATGTTAGTACTCATCCATACGAATCAAAAAAATATTTTTTTGGCATACTTAGAAATCTGAAAACTGGTGCATGGTTATTCAGATTTATGTGGTGGCGTATAGGAGAACGTGGTTGACATGTCATTCAAAATTTCATCGGTACTTCTCGATAACTACTTACTTATTACTCGTGGAACAATTACTTATTTACCATATCCCGTAGAATATTACTTAAGACCCAACAAAACCCTGAGATCACTGCATTTCTCCGTACTCTTTATTCCAGCGCTAGTTACGCTTAATTGTTTATCGGACAACGCAATAATGTACAGGATAAAAAGTCACGAAGTACCATGGCAGATCTTATTACGCCCACATAAAGGTGATAATCGTTAAAAATCTGAATCATAGCGCGTGGCTGTCTGTACTTATAGAGCAGCTTTTTGTCTATCAAAACTGTATACATCGATACGAGTCCAACTAATACTTGTTATTTGTGTTAAAAAAGAGCCTACATATTTCACACTGTCCATTAAAGTGGGCAAGTGTTGCCGACAACAATATTTTCTAATAGTTATATGTTGGTTATATTATATAATGTTTTGATATGAGTTTTCATCATGATACAACGTTGTATGAAACGGATCATTACTTCTCAAACTGTGACGTTTTTCCATACATACGTATCGCCACGACGTGAATCTGCGAGAGGGTGTCAGATCTGAACAGACTTGGTACATCCACTTTTCACCGACGATATTACGTCCCAAACGGGATGGTTGGTGAGCCGTATTTTAGGCACCAATGGATCGACAGCTTATCGTGCCTTCCGAAGCACACAGACCGAGCAAACATTAAAATGTACCGCGGGGATTGAACCAAAGACCTCTTGGTTAGCAGACGAACGCTCTACCACTCGGCCACAGGGGTGGTCAAACGTTCTTTTAGTTGTTTCAATTTCTACAAAGTTTAAATGCTCTTTTACTTGGAATCAATAGTTATATTTCGACTTTGTATCCTTATACATTTTGGAAAAACACAAAAAATATAAATGTATTTAAAATTTTCGATATATTTTGGAACGCGGTATATATATTTTTTGTTTTTCCATATAAATGAAAAATTTGGAAAAATATAAGGTCCTACAATAATAAGTGAAAATAATTCTTGGGTAGATCATGTAATGAATAGGGTCTAATAATTTTTTCACCTCTCAATACAAAGTGGTTCAATCAGCTGACTAAATTTCTTTGGAAAGCTAAAAAAAAGGTCGCGCAAAAAATTTTTTTTCGGTGTAATATGGTCTATACTTCTTAAAAATCTTGTAGGATCTTATTTACTCGTACCTTAAGAAATACATATATTTCTTGGAACAATAATATCCTTAGACAATGCCACAGTGCCAACAAAATTGAAAAACATATGCATACTCGTATATACCTGAGCATCCCTATTCCCGTGCAAATCGTATTTAATCAGACTAATAGAAATTTGATAGACATAAATAAATCGTATTAATTCAATCGACAGAGCACATTCCTCGTTTTAATTATTGGCGTTTGCGATGATTTTGAGTTATTAATTCTATTTAATTAGACGGAGTGTTTAATTAGTGTACTGTGACATTCATTACCACGTATCTCTTTAGATAATCAGAGACATCTAACCAGACTGATCAGAAATCTGAGCGTTATCAATTAGTATCAATCAATATTTTAAACTAGGTGGTAGAGCTGATGCCGGGCTCGACTGTGGAGGTACCACCATCGTACTCGCAAATCCTCTTGAAGTTATTCGGGGGAGAGTAAGAGAACAGCTCTCAGGCAAAACCAGGCGGCCCATCATTGCCTGCGGGACCGATGGATGGCGGTATAGCCATCCCCAACTGCCGGGCCTTATATGAAACAGACTGGTGACGGGCAGCAGCGTCACTCGTGCAAGGGTTTTGGCACCGCGCTCACCAACCCGCCTGCCCAGCGTGTGTGACAGGAAGACCGACAAGAGTGGTGAAATCCTGGAAAGGTCTATGTCCGGCAGTGGACGAAACAAGCTGATGGATGATGGATGGATGGAATTTAACTGATTGATATTTTATAAATTTAAGTCCCCCGTCACAACGTTTGTAGGTATGTTCGTTCTTATCTTAAAAACTGCGTTTATATATCCGAATTCGTACTGTCATAGTATAAGTAACAAATACTGTGGTACCGTTGACCCGATAAAGTAGTCAGGATCAAGGTTCAATGACAAGGTTTGCAAAATACGAAAAATGTTTTTTTGTGCTTCTATAAAATTGTTCAAGAACAACCTCGACTCAATTGGTACCTATTAGGAAGTTTAAATTTTATTTTGCGTATTTCACAGAGAGGATCATTCAACCTTGGTCCTCACCACTTACCGAGTCTGACGTAAGAATTTTGCTATACAAACGAAGGTCACGGTATAAATAATTATTATTGTTGTTTCTGTCAAAATGGATGGCACCCGTTCATTGTTATGGACAGCAGCCAGTGGTTAACTGCCGAGCGTATAACAACGAATAAACATATTGCTCTGTACTCTTGTGGTTGACTTTAATAGATACTAGCATTTTGCCGTTTTTGGCTTGGTGTTATTTTATCAACACCCTTTTTAATATAGCCTTTACAGGTTGATAATGAACCCCTAGCTTTATTGAAATCTATGAAACAATAGACACATACATATTCCCGGCGGTAAATAATACACATAAGGCTATGTAGCTTCGGCTTCGTAGAGCGTTGTCTCTGTCACCGGAGTATAAGTGCTTCTTTTGATGGTCTATATCTTTTTATAGGGTTCCGTACCCAAAGGGTAACCAACGAAACCCTATTACTAAGACTCCGCTGTCCGTCTGTCTGTCCGTCTGTCACCAGGCTGTATCTCATGAACCGTAATAGTTAGACAGTTGAAATTTTCACAGATTATGTATTTTGTTGCCGCTATAACAACAAATACTAAAAATCGAATAATGAATTATTGACGAGGGCTCCCATACAACAAACGTGATTTTTTTGCTCGTTTTTGCTCGATATTGATAACGGCAACAGGTATAGTTAGATTCGTTAATTGTAGGTCATGTGGTATGTGTACGCATCCGCTGCGAGCCACTCAATTCACAGAATATGTATTTAAATAGGTATTTACTTTAAAAATAAATAACTAAATTAAAATAAAATTAATATTTAAGAAGGGCTCCCGTACAACAGACAAGAATTTTTTCCGTTTTTATAGATACATAGGTAACACTAAAAGTTTCCGGAACTGGCCACTTACATAAACAATATTTAAAAACTTATTGCAACATTTGAAAATAGAACTCTTTGGCTGTAGAATGCAATTTGTTTCATCTGACTGTCTTTTGTTTTTACCTTGTGGCGCCATTTAAAAAATTGTGTGTCTGCATCAACATGGATTTAACTCGGGAAAATTTTCGTAGTATGATTTTCTACGATTTTAAGTGTAATTTGACAGCTCAACAGAGCATCGCTTGGCTTGAAACAGCTTTTGGCAATGAAGCACCATGCAAGACGACTGTTTATAGCTGCTTTGCAGAATTCAAGCGTGGTCGTATCAATCTCAGTGACGAATCTCGCGATGGTCGGGCGTCCACCGCTGTGACCAACAAAAACATCGATGCTGTGCGCCGTATGATTGAAACAGACAGGCAAGTGACCTACCATGAAATTCGCGCATCCTTAGAAATAGGCATGAGTCAAATACAATCAATCCTACACAAACATTTGGGTGTGAGAAAGCTGTGCTCGCGGTGGATCCCACACAACTTGACCGAGGCTCAAAAAACGGACCGCGTCACTTGGTGCAGTGCCATGCTTACCAGATTCAACGAAGGTGCGTCAAATTTGGTGTGGGATATAGTAATAGGTGACGAAACATGGATTTATTGCTACGATCCCAAAACAAAGCAGCAATCGAGCGTATGGGTCTTTCAAGATGAGCCGAAACCAACCAAAGTGGCGCGCGTGAAAAGTGCATCTAAGCGGATGATTGCTTCTTTTTTTAATAAAACTGGACACGTGGCTACTGTTGCTTTAGAGAATCGTCGTACCGTGAATAGTGACTGGTACACGACCATTTGTTTGCCGGAAGTTATTGACGAACTCCGTAAAAATAACCGTAAACGCCGTATCATCCTGCACCACGACAATGCTAGTTCTCACACGGCCAGACAGACAAACGACTTTTTGAAGACGAAAAATGTAGAACTCATGAGTCATCCTGCATACGGTCCCGACCTGGCACCTTGTGACTTTTTTCTGTTCCCAAAAATTAAGAACCAATTACGCGGTCAACGATTTTCATCACCAGAAGAGGCTGTCGAGGAGTATGAAAAACACGTTTCAGAGGTCACCACAGGGAAGTGGCACAAAAGTTTTCAAAACTGGTTTGATCGAATGAAAAAGTGCATAGACGCCAAGGGAGATTATTTTGAAAAACAATAAATTAATTTTGTACCTTTAATAGTATTTTTTCATATTCATTCCGGAAACTTATAGTGCGTCCACGTAATGGTACGGAACCCTTCGTGTGCAAGTCCAACTCGCACTTGACCGGTTTCTTAAAATTATTACTTATAACAAAAGTAACAATACATGTAATTTTTATTTCGAACATAGAACAGTTCCATTTGTTATAGCTAGAGGGTTAATAAAATAAAATATATAAAATAGATTTATTGTTCCAAAACATAGTTAACAACAAGTTGCAAGGGCCCCTGTACTAGACCTGAGAGATCTGTTATTACTGGGTGCCCCGCTTTACCACCAAGTCAATTATTATTTTGAGCTTAAGTAGACACAAGTTATTACTAATTATTAATTTAATCTTAATCTAAAAAGAAATACTACAATGCTATGAGTGTAAGTGTGTGTGTGAAGGTGTGAGGGAGGGTGTGTACGTGTGGGGGTGTGTATGTGCGAGAGGGTGTTTGCGTGTGTGTATGGGGAGTGTAAGTACGTGTGCGACTTCGTGTTTGTTAATAATTTAGTTGATTAGGTTTTCCGTATCTTTATATTTTAGATTGTTAAGGTGAAGCGACAGTTTCCGTTTTATTTCAGCTACAGTAAATGGGTAAATTTGAATAATCCTGTTAACCTTATTGTAAATGAATGAGGATTGAGAAGGGAATAGTTTTTGTGCAAATTTAGTTCTCTTTTTGTCTACATGGCAAACTATGTCGTTCCTGCGTTTTAACGTGTACTGAGGGTTGAATTTTAGGGCTTTGTGCTTTCTGAAAATACTATTTAGAATATACAGTTGTTGTGTAGAGAGGATTTCATTTGTATTATGTAGGTCAAACGTTCAAAAACGAATTGGCTTGAAGAACATTACCTTCAAAAGTGCTCTTTGTGCTCGTTCTAAAGTTATTAGGTGAGTCTTTGCAGCACCTTCTCAGACTGGAATACAGTAAGCCAAAACTAACTGTGCGAGAGCTTTATATGTGGTAACTAACTAACTAACAATTTGCTGTTGGCAACATGTCTCAGTTTTTTAAAAACCCATATGAGTTTCCTCATTCTGCTAGCGGTTTTGTTAATTTGGGGAATCCAAGTAAGATTTTGGTCAATAATGATACCAAGATATTTAATACTAGCAGCCATAGCAATTTCTTCGCATGCGCAAATGTCAGAAAGGGGATTGGAGCAAATATGGGCTTTGAGGCTGAAGTTTTCGGGTTGTTTATTTTTGCGAATTGAAAAAGTTAAACATTTTGTTTTCGTTACATTCAATGTTAGTAAGTTCGCTCTTAACCAATTGGTGACATGAAAAATACCTCTTTCAGCGATAGTTTTAAGACTTTCCCAAGTTTTTCCATGAAAGACGAGGGCCGTGTCATCGGCGTAGGTATATATATTGCAGTTTTGAAGAACGTGGTTGCAGAGATCGTTGACATATACCAAAAATAAAGTGGGGCCAAGGACACTGCCCCGGGGAACACCGTAGGATACTTGACATGAGTGGCTGAAATGGTCACCTAGTTTAAGCTGCTGTTGTCGTTCTGTAAGGTAGTCTGAGAGAAGCGAGTGAGGGAGACCTCTTACACCGTACGTATGGAGTTTTCCGAGGAGGATGGGAACAGAAACGGTGTCGAACGCTTTGGCAAGATCCAAAAAGACCCCAGCGCATTTAAAGCCTTTGTCAAGTTGTTTGGTAAGCTCCTCTGTCAGAGCCAATACAGCATCTTCCGTTGAAATACCGTTTCTAAATCCATACTGGTTTTTTGATAAAAGATCGTTATCAGATAGAATTTTTTTAAGGCGCTCATTTATAAGCTTTTCTAAAATTTTGGACATGATGGTAAGCACAGATACTGCCCTATAGTTATTCACATCGTCTCTGCTCCCACCCTTGTGGACCGGGGTGATAATCGCTCTTTTAAAGATAGTTGGGAATGTGCCATTCTCAAAGCAGAGATTACAGATGTGGCACATGATTGGGATGAGTATATGTTTGGCTATTTTGACAAACTTTGTTGTAATTTTATTATATCCAGGTGCAGAATTAATTTTCAACCTCTATGATGATCTGATTCACTACGACGATAATTAAAAAAACTGCATCCAAATCCGTTGAGTAGTTCTCGAGTTAAAACGGAACATACATGCATACATAAAAATTGTTGTTTTTCTTCAGTACAATATACTAATAACCCATATTATTTCAAATTTAGAAAAATATTTTTTGTACAGACAAAAATTTTTACTACTTTATGTATAGGTTTATCACCGAACTGCGCTAGTTCAAGCGACAGATGAGAAACAAAACCAGGCGGTGGTTGCCTTGGTGTTACAGTAGTGGATTCCGAACTTAAAAGTGAAAAAAAGTATATTTATAATTACTTTTATAAGAACCACAAACGTAATAAATCATTCCAAACGTTTAAATAAAAGAAAGGCAAGTTCTGCTAAGAAAAATTAAGAGTAAAATTCACACACTGTGGCACTTATTTGGTTTTCAACAAGTCGCATTTCCAGTAATGACTTTAGTTTGGTAGCCGAGAGGTTTTCAAAGTTTCTTAGTGAATAGCCTTATAGAACTTGAGTGTTTGTATTGTATTGGCATACGAGTAGTTAGGTAGTTGTATTCTCTTTCTGAATTAATCCGATGGTTTAATACTTTTTTTTCTGGTTGCGGTCACTTCTTAAAGCGGATTTTATACATACTTATTTTGCTTTATGCTTATTAATAATAATGCTGATTTTGAATGTTTCAGTTTGACGTTTATAAAATTATACTAAAGTATGATTAAAAAGCTATGTTCAGGTCACAAATTTATAAACGTCAAAGTATTATATATATTGTCACGACTTGAATCCCCGAGGCGGTGTCAGAGGTGTTGCGGGTGTGAACTTTGAAATTCAAGTCATAGTCCACATTCGGCACACCCGCGTTTCACCGACGGTTTTTATGTCCCAACGTGACGTAATGTGTGGTGAGCCCTATCGCCGTTCTTAGGGCACAAATACACGCTTTTTAGGGCATGCCGGTTTCCTCACGACGTTTTCCTTCACCTTTCAGCAAGTGGCTAGTATTAAATTAAAGTATTAGTTTAGTGACGAACAAGATGAACAAAAAATTACTTGTACTACTCCACAATTTATTAAATAATAATTTCCTGACCGGTTTCACCTTTACGGCATAGTACAAGTGATTTTTTGTTCATCATGTTTTCCAAGTTCCACCAAGTGCCAACAATCAATAGTATCAACATTTATTAGTTTAGTATTTTTAGTTGATCTTTAGTATTTTAAGTCGATCACCTGCTCTTTAGGTCCCGCTTAAAAACATTCAAAGTTTCCGTTCCAACGAATAGTAGTAGTAGTATTTTGTAAAAGAAACATATAAGTATGTGTACCATGTTAAAAATATCCATCGTGACGTAAAGACTTCAATCAAATAAATTGAAACATAGCATGTTATCCAAAAATTATGTGATAACCTGGTGGCATAACGTTTTTATTTTTAGTTGAATTATTGAAAAGGCGTAGATATGTCCGTTTATATACAGCATGTGCCCTTTGTTTGTGGCGAAGGTATGATGATGGTCGAGATTGTAGTTGCCTCCATAGACAAGGAAGATGGGAAACACTTACTAAGGGAGCGCCGGCGTTTGTGGTATCTAATAGACTCATCCAACCCTTCCGAGCTTAGATAAGAAACAATTTTATGGCCAGGGTAGTAGATCAAAAATAGATTTTATTGCTTGCTAAAAGCATTGAATTCTTTCCGTCCCGAAACTGCAGCAACTTTTTTTTTGGTCTACGTGTACCCTGCAGAACACATTAGTTGATCACAGGACAATTTCGCTTTAATTGTTAATTATTTCGGCAGAATAATAATTATATTATTAATAATAATCAAATGTTTCAAGTTGCTGTCAAGTAACAAATTTATTTCCTTTTGATTTGATAATTGAATCCCGGAAATCAAAATCTAATCTCGGAATAAGGCCATACGTGGCCAACGTTATGCTAGCATTCATGAATGGCACTACCTACGCCGACCACCGCTTATGACGAATCTCTGCCACCAAGCGACTCGTTTTGTACTGCCATGACGTCATGAGAAACCGATTTGGGAGAGTGTTACAGACAGTTGCGTCAACATTCATGTTATCATTTTTCCATCGACTTTGCAAAAGCTCCTGTGCTGTATAGACTGATTAATCACTTAATTCAGGGGTCTCCAAACTTATTAGCCTAAAGGCCACACTGATTCCTCCACTAAGTCCTCACGTTCAGTTGCTCACGTGGATCCCATTTCTTCCGATCACGGGGGAATTTTTAGTTCCATGGATTTGGGCTGAGCCTTGATAATTTATGACTAATTTTATTATTAGATAGCTTAAAATAATGTAAATATATTTAAGTTTATTACAATTAGGTATTATAGTATAATAATATCCTTAAATTTCGCAACGTTATTCTAACACAATAATTATTTCCTAAATATTTGTTTATTACATACCCAAATTAACTCAAATAACTCATCTTCACAATCTTTGAATCAACCTGTATACATTTAGCGAAGATCAGCGCAAGGCAGTAATTGTTAACATTATTATCCGAATCTGCGCTTTGTTGCTCGGATATAAGAACTCATTAAGAGTAATAATATAATTTGTAACTGGTCGTTATTTTACTTCTTTTGAATCGGGGGTATAGTAGAAATTTAATACTTTAGCATTTCGACTATCATTTATTAATGCAGGTGTATATTTTATTTCCCGTATTATTATATATTTTTTTTATATTCTAAAGACATATTATATTGTGTAAATTAACTTTGACTTGTAGAAAGTATACTTAATGTATCTATTTTGCAAAAATAAATATTTTGATTTTGATTTTGATTTTTCATTACCAACTTCTCGCCGATATTTACCTAAGATGATGTAGAAATGTTTATCTACTAACTTAAGCTTATGAACTGTAGCTTATTTAAGTATTTAAGAGGGATGGGGTGTGTGGGTAAACCCTCACAGGTTTTTGTCGCACCTTTGTCCAAATTATATGTTACTTTTCTAAAACAATAAATAAATAATAAAAATAAAATAATAATAAATTCGATTTCACATTCGGTTGACAGTTAACTTGGCATACTGTGTCATGTCTTATGTGAGGCGAAACAGGTTAGCGACACTGTCCATTCTCGGATATTGCGCAGCCAGGACTTCTTTTGTTTCGGCAGATTTCCACAAAAAGCACAGGTACTTTTTTTTTTTTTATTTGTCTAGTGTAATAGTGAGAAGGACTCTTATACACGTATATATACATATGTTTAGTGGAAGGGGGAAGGAGGGGTGGGGGAGGGGGTATAAAGCCTACGTATTTGGGGGGGGCTCAGGAAATAAATAGTTTTTTTTTATAATTGGCCAACTTAATTAGGCACCCATACCAAGCAATATTCTTCCTATACCATAGTCTAATAAACGTGGTCTTTTGGGCATATCGTATTTTCTGTTAAAACTAGGGGAGTCACCTCGTTCCGCTCCGCTTCGCTTGGCACCCTAAATTTATGATCACAAGCAACTTAACACGCTCCTCCTCACTCCGCTCGTCGTCGCACCTATTTTTACTTTTGCTGAAAGATTTTTCTCCAACGCGAGTACAAGGCGTGCATTGATGACTTGGGGGCCTAGCATGGTTGCACTTTAACACCATTTAAAACACCATTTCACAGTAAATCCTGTGTCTTTTCTGTCAAATGGTGTTCTGAAATGAATGAAAACTCCAGAAAAACGGTTTTTTAGGTGTACTGAAAAGTGAACAGAGTGTGACTAATGTTCTTTTTGAAAGTACCGATTCTGCGTCATGACGAGAGTTTCTGTATAGCTCAATGGTGTTTGATTATTTGTTAGCTAGGGGTTATCAAGAAACATTTCAAGTTATTTATAATTTATGCACTGTAATTTTAAGGAACTTATAATATTTAAGTAAAAGAATTAGAGAAAGCGCAACCAAGGGCAGTTTATACAGCGTGGGTGGAGAGACGGGAAAAATGGAAATAACTTGGTGAGGATTTCTTTTTACAAAGAAGCAAAAACTCAAAGAAGTACAGTTTTACAATTTGACTAGTTCCCGATACAAGCGTAACTTGCCGGACAAGACTTTAACTTTAAATGGCCATGTCCTGTTCACATTGTTTGACTTTCAGTTTTTAATTAAACGTCTCGGAAAAAGTGCTGGGGCAAGAAATAAATACCAGAGATAACTTTTCTTTTCAGTATTTTATATTTTTTTGTTAATGTTGTGGTATGATGTGTCGAAGATACATAATAATATGTAAACTGATGTTTTTAGGGTTCCGTACCTCTAAACGGAACCCCTGTAGAATCACTTTGTTGTCCACCTGTCTGTCTGTCCGTCTGTCAATACCCTTTTTTCAGGCCCCGTTAGAGATATCAAGTTGAAACTTTTACCTCCAACAGATATCAACGGCCTAATAGTGCTGTTAAAAATTAAAAATTAGTTATTGTCTTATAAGTAATCAATTTCATACAAATGGGCTTATATTGAAAACATATAAGGGTACTTAAAGTTGACCTAAACACTTAAAATTCCTTTCACAATTAGGACTTATAGTACACAACTAGGGTAATGTCTGAAAATTACCTATACAGGTGAAATTAATTCAACCGACTAATGAGTAGAATTAACCATAGAAAAGCTAATTGTGGAGTCTGAAGCAGCACATTACTTCACATTAGCAGAAGTATTTGATAGGGAGAGATGATTTAAAATTGCTGGTCACGCACACAGATAGCAGACACTGCTCGGCGCGTATAGTGACGAGGCGTGGCAACAGACGCACACTAACGCAACTGTTTGCGCCAAAGTTAACCACGCCGTTTTTGTGTGCTTTTATTTATTGCACAATTATCGTTTCGTAACCAGCTGGAAATTTACAGTTGGGTTCGCTTGCGGATAGTTAACATCCTGAAAAAATTGGCCGCAACCTTCATAATCCACCTGAAAGCACTTATATATGACCTATATCATGTACAGAACTTTCCGCAAAATAGTGGTCGGTTGAATAAATTTCTCCTTGTATTTAAATATTGAATTGAATTATTAAATTTAAAGATGGTAGTACCTCCGCAGTCAAGCCCGGCACCGCTCTACCACCTGTAACTACGCACTTGACCAGTTTTATTTTATAATTTAGGACTAATTTTGTATTACTATACATAAAAAGTACGGAATAAAAATTTAAACTTTTATGATTTCCAAAAATTGGAACCTGTTTGTCACAATCATAATTTCTTTAAATTAATATTGATTTTGTAATATATGGTATAAAATTTTACAATCAACTTCCAAAGTAGGTCCTTATTTTTCCTGAAAATAAGATTTAACTGTATATTAAGCTCCTTGCTTATTAGCCCTAAAAAGCTTTAACTAAGCATGGTGTGATAAATAATAAATAATAATCTCTATTTAAATGATAATTACTAACTAGCTAATTATCATCGATACTTGTCTAATTCTGTATCTGTGTATAATAATATTTATCCATTGATGGCCCCGTCAAACTTCGTCAAATACGCATAATAGAATACCGTTTTCCAATTCCGTGATAATTGTAAAACATAGCGCATCATTGCCGCTATTACTCCCACCAGTTTTCGACAAAACATTTAATTAAAATTAAAACACGAACAGCTCCGCCTGCATTGTAAATTCTATAAACGGGAAAACGTGAGGTTTTTCCTGAATAATAAAGCTATTTTTATGCTAAAAGTTTAACTGGAATACCAAATTGTTTTGGTTTTTGGGTACCGTTATAGAATTCATAGTCAGACGTTACAACAACATTTACAGAAAATTATGATTCACTTGCATATTATCCTAGCTCTTTGTTTTCGTCAAGGTTAGGTAAGCGAGGCGAGTAAAATAATAGAGTAGGGGCATAGTTTAAAAATCCATACAGTTGTCCAACGAAAACATGTAGAGAGGGCAATCGTGCGGGGCTTGCGGGGCAAGACGCGGGCGGTATTGACCCCGACTGACATATGTATAGGTACATACAAATTTCGAACAAGCAGTCGGGGTCGCGTCTCTCCGGGTTGACGCGTCGCAACTCGCAGTGTAATAAAATAACCCAGCAATAACATGTCTCTCTGGTCCAGTACAGGGGTCCCTGCAACTTGTTGTGGATGTTCTTGTTGAGTATATGCCAACTGTTTCACAGAGACAATTTCGGCATTCTCAAGGCGAGTATCGTTCTTAGGACGACAACACGCGGCATTCTCCGACGTTGTAACACGGCCACTGGCAGCCGCCGTCGGCCCTGGCGCTGACAGTCGACGGCGTCATCGATAGAGGTACGTTTGACGATGCACATGGTTCTAATTGTTCATTATTAAAGTCGTTAATTAAACAGACAGAACTCCCAACGTCATCACTGTCACTGAGCACTGTCCTAAACTCCACTGTGTCATTGAACCTAAGTCCTGATCACTTAGCGAGTCTCCAGTATGAAGTTGGCTGTCTAAACGAAAATCGCCTTATATTTATGTACGTCCTATCCAGTAGCACTTAAATTTAATGTTAAAATAAACTAATTTAAAAAGTCTTTCAAAAGTTTACAATTCAACAAAATAATTTAATAAGTAAAACTTGTGTAAAGAACCTACAAGAGTTAGACGTGCAATGCGATCCAATGCATGTTGTCGTATGGTTATTCGGCTAAGCAAATTAGTCCGTTTGACAATTGAAATCGTACGTTTTTGGTTGTCAACAACAAAACAAGAGAGTTGAAATCATTTGACAGCCAAAAATATGCGATTTCAATTGTCAAACAGGCTAATTTGCTTAGCTGAATAGCCATATGACCATCAATTTGAATACCATTGGCTTACACAACTGCACCTCAGATTTCGTTCAGTAAATTTTTAAACATTTCATTCTATATTTGACAAAAGGATTTGAAAGCTTACGTTTATTTGTACAATTTAATGCTTGAGTACCTACATAAGCTGAATACACAAAAAAATACTTACTGGTCAAATATTGATGTAGCTATATGTACATTAAAAAAAGATTTATACGTTTTCCATATTGGCAAAGAACCCAAAATTGATCCCATAAATGGCTTCCATCAGAACAATATCAGTTCTTCTCGAAATGGCCTATTGTGGGTAAAAATGGCCCGTAAAAGTCTTTTATGTACAGACCCTGTTTTGACGCAATTCAGTTATCAATTTTGGGGATGAATGTAACTAATTGCTATTGCTTAAATATTGAAAATGATTTTTCACTTTTCCCGTAGAACTTTAAGGTAAAATTTAAAATAAAAAATTTATCTATCTAAAAAAACTAACAGAAAACAATTTAAATAGCAATAAATATAGTGCTATGATTAATACTTGCGATTATCGGCACTTGGTGAAACATCATCAACATATTTATAATAACACTTGTACTGTTTCACTGATTTTCTTTTTTAAACCGGATTCACCTTACGGCATCTTCAAGTATATTAATTAATTACTAAGTATATTGTTAATGTGATAGTGTTCATTGGAGATGGTAAAAACCAATAAGTATGCTAACTCAACATGTCAAAATTCTTTCTTTCAAAGTCTGAGAAGAAAATTGGCATTATTTATGTCTTACACAAAAGATTTGGCTCAGTCCGTGGGCAAGTTTGAAAAACGACCGAATCCGTGCAAGTCTCGGATCCACGAATGTGTTAATAAGACCCTCTGGCATTCTCTCTTCCCTTAGCCAGCTTTCGTCAAGGGAGAGAGTTATAGCTGTCCACGGATCTACGAATTGAGACAAAAAAACGAAGTTCCCTGATTGAACAAATTTCGCGTTATGACATAAATCACTTTTATTACATACATACATATACTCGCGTCTGTATCCCAGGGGGGTAGGCAGAGACTACAGATTTCTATCTGCTACGATCCTGACATACCTCTTTTGCTTCTTCTACATCAAGTATATCGCCTATTTGGTCGGCATACGTCCTTCTAGGGCGGCCCGGTCGAGCTTTACCTTCCATTTGTCCAACATACATTTCTTTTGTCGCTCTTCTTTCATTCATTCTCTTTGTATTTCCAAACCACCGAAGCATTCCTTTTTCTATTATTCTAGTCACTTCATCTTCTTTCAGGCCGCAACGATCCCTTATGTTGATAATTTTCACTCTATCATTCAATGTCAAACCACACATACTCCGTAAGGAACGCATTTCCACTGCATTCACTCTACTGCGCTGCTCATCTTGCCAGACCCAACATTCACTACCATACATAAGCGTAGGAGCCAACACTCTATTATCAATCTTCACCTTTTATTCTCATGAACCTATATCACTTTCATTAATTACTTTTTATTCAAATTAAACATAAGTTGTGCATTTGCGAACGATACCCAGGATAAAATCTTGCAGCCCACACGATAAGAAGAAGAAGTGTACATGCAGTTTCTATCTACCTACCATATATCCTAACTACATGCTCATTTTATTTATAAATAGAAGAAAAAAACGTCTCAAAATCCGGAATTTGTACATATTATGTATACATGTATGAATGTTTGTTCGACGATAACTCGAGTATCGTTTGGCAGGCATGTATATTTTTATTATCAGGCAAAAAGAAGAAAGAAGGGCGAACTACTAGTTTAACTGTGCAAGGAGGCATAGATCGAGATAGATGATGTATTAAGTTAGGGTATAAGCTATTCTAAATTTCATCCAAATTCGTTCAGCCGTTTCAGCGTGAAAGAGTAAAAAACATACACACACACATACACACACACACACACACACACACACACACACACACGCACAAACTTTCGCATTTATAATATTAGTGTGATTAGTATGATAATCCGACCCCATGTGAAGTCAAGGGCGGTCGTTGTAAGCCAGAACGTGCGTTCTCCTTGGCCAGCACCGTGGTCTCTATGACTGTATGAGTGTAAGGATTCAAACCATCACAATGACCACGGAACGCAAAACGCGGCTTTGTGTGGTCGGACCCTATTGGTTTCTCAAAATGATTTTCTTCTATCATCCACGACTTCGGCGTAGTAAGAAATTCTTCGCATTTTTATAATGAATCACACATTTAGGATGAGTTAATGCAATGACGGAGGTATTCCCAAAAAGAGTTTTTATTATGTTTGAGACACAATGGCAAATGTACTAGGGCAATGTTATTAGGTTTTTTTTTCCAACATTTGTGCGAGAATACAACTTTTATTATAATAAGAAAGGAAAGATATGACTTCATTTCATTTATGTAATGTAATGTGTAACTTTTTGTGCCCAGGAGATAAAGTCTGTACACAATGCTAACTTTTAAATTAAAAAGAAAGGTGCTTTGCAATTCCTTTCGTATTTTGTGTCCGAGAAACATTTTAGTATTTTATTACTTGTACTATGTCCCGCAGGATTTATTGAACATTTATTGTAATTAATTTATTTACAAATGTAAATTTGATTGTAACTCTACTGTTTTTCTTTCTTTCTCTGTACATGTCAAATAAATAAAACGCTGTCTGTCTGTCTGTGTGTACATTGGATTGTAATTCGAGGGTAGAAAGTTTATTTCGAAATGCTTAGACTATTAATTTTCAAGTTGTAACTTATAGGAGCTGAACAGTAACAATTATACATTACTAGCTTTTGCCCGCGGCTCCACCCGCGTGTTATTCGGTTTAACGACATGCTTTTTTCCGGTATAAAAAGAAGCTTTTGTGTTAAGTTAGGATATAAGCTATATCCATTCTTAATTTTATCAAAATCCGTTCAGCCGTTTCAGCGTGAAAGAGTAACAAACATACACACACACAAACACACAAACTTTCGCATTTATGTGATGCCAGCCTTTGGCTCCGCCCGCGTTTGTTCAATCTTGGCCCCGTTTTAGGTTTGGGTGTTTTATCAACATCCCAATATGTTGACTTGGCCTGTGATTTGACGAATGAGGTGAAAGTTACATATATCGCTTATTTTAAGAGATGTGTGCGTTAAAAAGCGCGACAAACGAAGTTGCACGGTTACGCATCCGTAACAGGATCACTCACTAGTCACTACAACGATAATAAGGAAAGACGCATCCAAATACGTTGAGTAATTCTCGAGTCAAAATGAAACAAAAAAAAGAAAGAGAGATTTACAAAGAAAAATTCGAAATATGGTTGTTTTGGCTAAGTACAATAATAATAAAACAATTCACTAAAAATTTTGAAATAATATTCAATTAACAGACACGACTTCTTTAATACCGGAACGGTAAAACATTATGGTAATTACAAAAATATTATGCCTATTAAAAAAAAACAAGGCGCTAAAATGGTAACGCCTGACAAATAATTATAATTAGGCACCCCCTGGGAGCGAAGACCTGATTTTTTTTTTTCAAAAAATGCGTTTAATTGGATATAATTAACATTTGAGAATGCACTAAAAAGAAAAAGACACCAAAAAACGTCGAGTAATTGTATGCAGTACAAATTACAATCTAATAAAATAGGTATTTATATTACACACTATTATTTTCGATTTCATTAGAGAGTACCGGTGTTCTACAATCTAAAGTTAAACTTGTAAGTATTACCGTTTCTAAAATAAAAATGCACTTTTTTGGAATTGTTTGTACATATATATAGATCCATATATGTTGAATTTTAAAAAAAATATCCAAACTGTATCTGCTGCCGTGCTGTATGTCCAAACCACCGTAGCATTCCCTTTATATTCTAGTCACTATATTTTTCAAGCCGCAACGATCTCGTATTGCGATATGTTTCTCTCTATCATTCAATATCAACCCACATACTCCGTAAGGAACGCATTTCCATCGCATTCTCTCTACTTTGAAATTGATCTTGACATACTTAACATTCATTTGCAGTCACATTTTGGCTGACCATTTATGAGTGCAGGGCTCCATTTACTTTATTTTCAACATTCATTCTTCTTTCAATGTCACCGTCACACTTAACATCGCCATCATCATCATCGTCATCATCGCGCGTAAATGACATTCCAGTTAAACAGATTCGTTTTACTTCCTTGTCTCCAATGATATTATTGCAATGATTAACTTATATATATATATATATATATATATATAACCTCAAAAAGACAGATGTAGATTACACCAGTATTTTGCTCAATACCTCAGTTCACCTTTATGGCCCGTTCTAACTGTTGGAACCATGGAACTAATTTGTGTTGTCTATTATTTATGAATTTGAGTGACAAGTTATTTTGGTTTCTTAACCAGATGTCAAATACATAATATTACGCAAGACGACGATTTTGAGTAATTTATTTTAAATCAGGATTACTTCAACAATTAATTATACCTTTTAAGCAGTAAACATCCATTTTCAACACCAACTTCAGCGGTTAGAGTTTTAGAGGTCTAATCTTGTTGGTATAGGTATTTTGGTATAGGCCTCTTCTGTGCTACGCTGATCTTTTGGTTCTAGAGTCAGCCCCATTTTTTACAATTATAAAACGTAATTGTTTGTTTTATATCAGATTATCACCTTTTTAATGGTTTCCTTTCATTTTTCCTCTTACTCATGACAACAACGTATCTGTGGTTAACCAAAAAGGTCCCCCATTTCAGTAAACAGGAATCCAAATGAATTAAGCGCAACCATAATTACACTAGTGTTTTCCGAAATGGAGCGTAGTCACGCGATGCTATCACGCAATCCTCTCGCAAATGTAAGAGGACGTAATGTAGGGCAACGTAGTTATATTGTCTTTATAAAACTACGAGATTTCAAATATACCACGTCAATTAATATACTTAGTAAAAACAAAAAATCTATTAATTTGATTAAAATTTTAATATATTTTGTAAAAAGCTACGAATCAATTAGATGACCCGGAATTTGGCCTTCTAGCAGGTAAAGATGCCCTCATAAAAGTATGGATGGATAAGATCTGGATGTTCATATCATTGTTAACTGTGAACGAAATCCAGAATCCAATTCTTATTAGTTTGTTGTATTTTATGCTACGAGCTACGAAGGTGAAAGCGATCGCGCTTGCTGTAGCTACGCCGCCGCAGCCTTCGTAGAGGGGTGAAACTCTGTCGCATTCTGCTACGCCTGCAAAAAAATGCGTCTCTGGTTGTTGTTTGTGGCAGTTAGTGAAATTACTTTCACTAGAAATGTGTACATTTCTTTTTATTTTTTGTTTCTGCACAATTGAAGACATGTAGAAATTTCCTTAAAAAAATACTTTCTTTAGGTGAATGATTACCTATATCAGAAACACAAGATTTACGTTTCACATTTTATTACTAAAAATTCATTACTTTTAAAATTTGATTTCTTATCTGTTTCATTCCTTAAACTGAAAATAATAATTAGCAAATTGCGATAATTTTCCGTAAATTGTTTGTGACCTAATTTATGCATTAACTGCTTAACTATCTAGAGTATTTTAACAATTTCACAAATATAAAGAGCATGTGGTAAATAGCTAATAAAGGAGAATTTGCCTCCTGTTAATTCTCGATTGTGGAACAACAAATAAACAGCTATTAATTTTGAACTTAAAATTTATCATTACTTTTAAGTCTTTTTTTAAACGAATTCTGATATGATTTAACAGCGCAAAACATAAAAAAAATTACCTAATTATAATTTAATAAGTCTTTGGAAAAAATAATGGAATTGCAGAAAACTATTTAGAAAAGGAATAATTTACAAATTGATTTCGTCAGTAAATCTGTTCAATTTAAGTTTGAAATTTTTGGGCTTCATTAGCAGGAACTTGGAATATTCAGTAAAGTTGTAAAGAAATCACGTGAAAAATGCTTAAAATATTTAATGACATCCTTGGAAAGTTTTGTAGTCATTTTTCTCCTCGTAGCTTTACTCTCATATCAATCTTAACAAAATTATTATATATTAATCTCATTAAAATGAAAAAAATAAATGGTTGCAGTGTTACTTCTGAAAATGAAGTAAATTATTTTTCAGGTCTCAAAGTACGGTCCATAATCAAATAAAATGTGCAGGTATTGTTTTTAATGTAATAATTAAATAAATATGATGTGAAGGTGTGAAAGTAAAAATTGATTTTTATAAGAATTTAGGAGCACATATATTAGCTTCAAATTAAACGGGAAAATTGCACATAGGTACACGATCTTTTAAGTGCAAAACTATACTAAATGGGTTGATAATATAATCCAATTTATTAAACAAGTTATCTTTTATGAAATACCTCATGAAAGATATAATTAAAAAAAAGGTACAATTTTAATTAAAATTTAAATATGATTTTAAAAAGATAGCTAATTGCATTTTAAGGAAACGATCACATTTGTGCAAAATAATGCTAAATTGGGGCCATAATTTAATGGGTATACTTAATAATAAAAAAAATATTTTGTAAAGATTCCCTCATTCTGCTCAAATATAGGCAGCATATTAGTTTCACAAACAAGAAAATGGCATTTTAGGAAAACGGTTTTCTTGGTGGAATATTTTATTTGAAATCAAATCAAAAATCTGTATTTATGTAAATTATTTCACAAAAAATATTGTATAGAACCTGAACCCCAAACTACTATAAATTGTCCTTTGTAGAAAAGTGTTTCCAATTCGAGGGTACTTGAAAATTGCTCACGGACATAAGTATACAGAAAGAAAATTGATTGTAATTCGTCCAACGTAACGAACTATATTTTAATATTTTTATCGCGCATTGTACAAGTGCCTTAATATCTTACTTAAACGTACATAGGTAACACTAAAAGTTTCCGGAACTGGCCACTTACATAAACAATATTTAAAAATTTATTGCAACATTTGAAAATAGAACTCTTTGGCTGTAGAATGCAGTTTGTTTTATCTGACTGTCTTTTGTTTTTACCTTGTGGCGCCATTTAAAAAATTGTGTGTCTGCATCAACACGGATTTAACTCGGGAGAATTTTCGTAGTATGATTTTCTACGATTTTAAGTGTAATTTGACAGCTCAACAGAGCATCGCTCGGCTTGAAACAGCTTTTGGCAATGAAGCAACATGCAAGACGACTGTTTATAGCTGGTTTGCAGAATTCAAGCGTGGTCGTATCAATCTCAGTGACGAATCTCGCGATGGTCGGCCGTCCACCGCTGTGACCAACAAAAACATCGATGCTGTGCGCCGTATGATTGAAACAGACAGGCATGTGACCTACCATGAAATTCGCGCATCCTTAGAAATAGGCATGAGTCAAATACAATCAATCCTACACAAACATTTGGGTGTGAGAAAGCTGTGCTCGCGGTGGATCCCACACAACTTGACCGAGGCTCAAAAAACGGACCGCGTCACTTGGTGCAGTGCCATGCTTACCAGATTCAACGAAGGTGCGTCAAATTTGGTGTGGGACATAGTAACAGGTGACGAAACATGGATTTATTGCTACGATCCCAAAACAAAGCAGCAATCGAGCGTATGGGTCTTTCAAGATGAGCCGAAACCAACCAAAGTGGCGCGCGTGAAAAGTGCATCTAAGCGGATGATTGCTTCTTTTTTTAATAAAACTGGACACGTGGCTACTGTTGCTTTAGAGAATCGTCGTACCGTGAATAGTGACTGGTACACGACCATTTGTTTGCCGGAAGTTATTGACGAACTCCGTAAAAATAACCGTAAACGCCGTATCATCCTGCACCACGACAATGCTAGTTCTCACACGGCCAGACAGACAAACGACTTTTTGAAGACGAAAAATGTAGAATTCTTGAGTCATCCTGCATACAGTCCCGGGCTGGCACCTTGTGACTTTTTTCTGTTCCCAAAAATTAAGAACCAATTACGCGGTCAACGATTTTCATCACCAGAAGAGGCTGTCGAGGAGTATGAAAAACACGTTTCAGAGGTCACCACAGGGGAGTGGCACAAAAGTTTTCAAAACTGGTTTGATCGAATGAAAAAGTGCATAGACGCCAAGGGAGATTATTTTGAAAAACAATAAATTAATTTTGTACCTTTAATAGTATTTTTTCATATTAATTCCGGAAACTTATAGTGCGTCCACGTATAACGCTATTGCTTCTAAGGTATTGCGATTGCTTAAAAATGATAATGGTGTCGTAACAGGCACGGCTGGGAGCGCGCTATTTTAAACTAAAAGGAAACGTCGTAGAGTTCAGTTCTGATTGATGCAAAATGAGGAGCTTTATCTGACCATACATAAACCCTTAAGTTACATGCTCGTATTAAGGCCCAGGATAACTTTTTTCTACTCCCACATCGCTGACGATATAAAATTGATAAAAACTGTGCTTATGTAAACATGAAAATTATATTTACCTTAGAAACAGTTTTACGTACGGAATAAATAATACTGGCATCAGACTGGCATATTATTTTCTTATCACAAAATTTCCAGACAAGTCAAAAACTAAGCATATAGATCAGAGAGTGATCAAACCACGAATGTTGGTCTTGGGTGAGCAAATATCAACAGGCACTTGGCTGAGTAAGTATTATGTATTCATGATGTGGACTGTAATGTTTATTGTTTCTGTGTTGTCTCTTATTATTAAAGTACTAAAGCCTTTTGTCTCCGGTTCCAACTATTATTGAATATGTCTCTAGTTGTCTGCTCATCACCATGGAACAATTTTTTCCTTTTTCCAAGTGAATATTTCAACCTGTAAAACAGTGAAAGATTTTTCTCGAATTGGTTCAGTTTTTCCGGAGATTACCCCTACATACAAACAGACAAACATACCTTTTCTAATAATATTGTGGACTAGCTTTTGTCCACAGCTTCCCCCACGTGAAAATATTTTTCAATCAATGTACTCATACCTTTTTAAACTCTTATCGACAGTTTCCGGCTTGGCGGTTATTTTATCGTTACCTCTTGGAGCCTATATGTTGACCAAGGCCGCTACAACGATAATAAGAAAGAGCATCCAAAAACGTTGACTTAAAAGGAAACATATAAGGTAGACAGACAAAAAACAAATTAAAGAATGGTATTTTGAACTCAGTATAATACCATATTATTATACCTTATTATACCTATATATACCTTTTAATTTTAAACGCAAAAAAATCAATACAATTTTGTTACTTTGCGCAGAGACCACATTTCAAATGCATGTAATTACCTGAAACAACTTATACTTGTAAAATCATTTTCAATGAAAGTGCTTGTAAAAACCCATTTTATATGCATCAAAACTGTTGGCAAAGTCTTTATACCGCACTAGTGCTGTATTTTTTTTAAATTAAAAATGTTGACAATCTTTCCTTCTGTACTACAGATAGACTTGACGTAAGGAAACTGCGTTCAGCTTGATCGTCGGATGACATCCGCCTACCACCGACAGCAGGATCAAGGCATGTGGGGTACGAGTAGGTTTCGCCCGTCGAACAGACTGAAGGCAAATTGCGTTTAGAGAAAAAGAATGCCCGCGAAAAGTTCATGTGGAATATTTATTACTATTCTATACTATAGTAATAATAGACTATTCACCGGATATTCTAATTGGCGGTAAAAGAGTTGAGAGGATGAAAACTTCAAGAAATTTAGGGTTGCTGATGGATAGCGAACTGCGTTTTGTAGAGCACATCAGTTTAAAAATTAGAACGGCTTTCTTTCGGCTTAAGATTCTCTATGGAATAAGACAATATATAAACGAGGAAGTTAGAACAATGCTTACTAAAGCACTTGTTTTTTCCATTTTCAACTATTGTGACACTGTATACGGACCGAGGCTTTATGAGAAAATTAGCCGCGCCATACAACGTGTGCAAAATGCGTGCGCATGGTTTTGTTTTGGGATTCGTAAACGTACTCCTATCACCCCTCATTTGAATGAGAAAAGAATTATTAAAATGAAAGGTAGAAGAGAATTGCATATAGCAGGTTTGGTATATAAGGTGGTTCACTTGAAGAGACCGCAATATCTACATGAGAAGATCTGATGGCTTGGTGAATCACATAACGTACATACACGTAGCAAAGTTGTCCACAAAATGTCTATACCAAAGCATCGAACAGCAAATTTTAGAGGCAGTTTCAAGTTCGCAGCATCCAAAATCTGGAATGATTTACCACCACTGCTACAAGTACATATGTCTTATTTATTTATTTATTTATTTGACAGCAGAACCTTAACCTATTAACAGTAAAAACCATCTCACAAGTTAAGTATACTGTGAACTAATATTTAAAAAAATAACTATAAGCTTAAAAATAGTTTACAAATTTTAACAAATGCCGGAAGGGTTATATTGAAAATGTCTAATTCATTATTAACATTTAAAAATAAACTTAAAACAATCCTAATATATAAACAAACAACTGCAGCAAATAACATGTTTATTTTAAAAAGTCAAAAAGAGTAAATTGAAACAGTGTTTTTTCATTCAGACCCGCGTTTTTAATTTAACTCAACTCCTCCTTTAAAATAAGATTTTAGAGTTAATTAATTTATGTGGTTTATCTTATAGGTATATCTAATTAATTACATACACAAGTAAATATACATTAATTACATATTTATTAACACCAAATTAAAACGGATAAATATACAAATTATAAGCAATTATTGCATTATACATATTTTAATTATTATTCAGGAAAATAGTATTGCATAGCAGATAAAGTAATAGACTCCTACTCCTACGCGTCACTATGTAATGTCTACTACTCTAAATATGATGTATATGGAACATGCTGAAAATATCCGTATTGATCTCACTAAACCGAAAACATCATAAGAATTTCTTTAACGTCAATGAGTGTAATTGTTTCGCAATCTCAATTTCGATATAAAATTGTGTGTACTTATTCAAATAATTCGCGAAATGGATATAGCAAGTTAACAACAGAATTATATACTTTTAATATCGACTTCTTAATGTCTACAATTTACATTTGTGTTTTAAAGTATAAATTCTAATTCATTAGCTCTAAAACACGACGATAAATGTTTTTTTTAACAGTATGGAACTTTCGACGCGTGTGTTTACCCATCACCGAAGTCATATTTCACTTTCCCCAAATATGTATAACGTATTTGCCAAAATCATAACCGAACCATCTAGTCATTCGAAAAAAAATTACCTTACACAAGACTTCGCTTTTAGAAAGACTACAATAATTTTGCCACTGTCACTTTAGACAACAATTTTCTTGTCAGATTAGCGAATGCTGCTTGGCCTTTTAAATACCATTTGGCAAATATATCATCATCATCTTGAAATAATAATATATGGGTATAATTATCCCAAGATTGTGATTGAGATTGTGTTTTCTCTCACAGAAAAAGGAGATATATTTCATTTTAGCAGACTGTTATTATATGCTACGCCGTACGTCTTGATTTAGTACTGTGAGGTTACTGTTACCTACTTGCATGCAGATAATGTTTAAGGAATAAGGGAGGAAATTATGTATTCCTTCAAAGCAGTAATTAATGCAGAAAAATGTTCACTTAACTAAGTTGCCGAAATATTTTATTGTATAAATATAATATCCACTGTTCCATTCTAAGTTAACGTCGGCCTTTCTTTTCGTTAGTGAGCGTATGCTTTTTCGGAATTGATCTGTATTATGATCGCAAGTAATTTATTGCTTATTCTAAGCTACATAACTCACAATAAGTGACAAGCTACGTGAACTGGAACAAAACAGTACAAAATTGAACAAATAAATTTTGCTTGTAGCAATTTTGCAAAATCATTAAATATTTCAGCTGACCTTCGATTTCTCAAATTGCTTTTGCCGAAACTCTAATACTAACCCCAGTATTTCATCGATGAAAAGTACGTCATCGAAGAAAGGATAGGATGAATAATAAATTTAAAAAACTCAATTTTAGATAATGAAGATCAAACGTCAGGAACAATAGTAGTTTATGCTACAAGTGCAGTAAGGAGGCAAAAGCTTACGAGGACGATTTAAAACACGAGCGATAAGCGATTGTTATTACCCTTATTACTAACGTGTATCATACTACGTTTTTAAATGCATAGTGAGAGTAAACTGCTTTCAGTTTGATGCGTTCGCAGGCTGCTTTCAATCACCTCACATGCCTTGATACTGTCCTGCTGTCAGTGATAGGCAGTTTTCGCCCGACGATCAAACTAAACGCAGCCTACGAACGCATCAAACTGAAAGCAGTTCATTTTTTGATACACAAGAAAAGACTACTAAATTTCTCAATAAATAAAAATAATACATAAAAAATAGCTTTGTCAACAGTTTTAAATTGGCTCTTCGCGAGCACTTGCACCGAAAAAAGTTATTTGTGCAACAAGAGAGCTAAGGTAGTTTTTGTTGCGAGTGACAAGTTTGAATCCCGAGCAAGCGAAGGATTTTATAATTGTGATCACGAGCGTAGCGTTCTAAGTTTGAATGCACAAGAAACAAAATTACCTTGCTCTCGTGTGACGCATACAACTTTTCACCCCACTAGCGAGAAAATACAAGATGTAAAAAAATACATACTTACTATATACTCACGCCTGTCTCTGTGGAGAGGGGTAGTCAGAAACTAGAGATTTATATCTGTTACGATCCTACAAGTTCTTCTATTCCGGGTACTTATGACTTCGCCCATCTTCGTTTGGTCAGCATTGTGTCCTTCTAGGGCAGCCCGATAGAGTCACTCTACTTCTATTCATGCTTTGTATTCACTCTTCTTTAAAATATAAAATATAATTCAATTTTTTTTTTGTGTAACTTACTTTCGAACGATAGTTGAGCGTGGTGAACGTGTTGGTGGTCATGACCATAGCCAATGAAAGAATCGGCCTCAGGCCAAACAAACGAATTCCTGAAAGCTGGAGGCTATCCTGTACTCGGACTGCTACAGGAGCTCTTTAATGCCGTCATTCGTACTGTAACTACGTCAAAGGAGTGGAGCAGGAGCTTGGTCATTTTGTCCTTAAAAAAAGGGACAAAATCACATTTAGGAACTATAGACCAATCGCGCTCTGAGCCACACCTACAACAAGTTGTTCTTAAGAGTTATCACGAATCGTCTCATTCAACGGTACGACGACTTCCAACCTCCAGAGCAGGCAGAAAAGGTTATACGTTGACCACATTCACACGCTAAGGCAGTTTATACGGAAAACACAAGAGTAAAATGAGCCCTCATGTCTAGCATTTGTGGATAAGGAGAAAGCCTTCGACTCCATCGAAACTTGGTCGGTTCTGCAGTCCTTGCAGCGATGCCAAGTTGACTGGCGGTACGTGGAGATGCTGAAATGTCTTTATGACTCCGCTAAGATATCCGTCCAAGTCCAGGGTGTGGGTACAAACAAGACTACTAACTACACCTTCAGCGTGGCGTGAGACAAGGAGATGTTATTTCTCCAAAACTGTTTACCGTCGCGCTGGAGGACGTCTTCAAGACACTAGACTGTAATAGACGAGGCACAAACGTGAATGGAAAAGACATTTCACATCTTTGCTTTGCTGATGACATAGTCATTATGGCGAAAACGCTGCAGGGACTGGAGAGAATAGTGCACTGTCTAAGCGATCCTTCGAGACAAGTGGGCCTGCAGATGAATTTGGATAAGAGTAAGATTGTGTCCAACTGCCACGTCATCCAAGGGCCAGTAAATATATTTACCTGGGTCGAGATATCCAGCTGGTCCAAAACAATTTCAACGCCGAGGCTGACAGAAGAATTATGCTTGGGGTGGGCTGCATTCGGAAAGTTGCGTCATATATTTACATCGTCAACACAGCAGTACTTAAGGCTAAGATGTACAACCAGTGCGTCTTTCCTGTGATTACGTACGGTGCTGAGACGAAGACTCTTACAAAGAGCTTGATCCACCGATTTAAGGTCGCTCAACGAGCTATGGAGCGGGCTATTCTTGGGATATCTCTGATGGAAAAAATCCGAAACGAAGAGATCCGTCAGAGATCTGAAGTGATCGACATAGCCTGCCGAATCAGTAAGTTGAAGTGGCAGTGGGCGGGCCATATCTGTTGTCGACGTGATGATCGCTAAGGCCGAAAGGCGTTAGAATGAAGACCATTTACACCAAAGCGTAGCGTAGGCTGACCTCGTGCCCGCTGGACCGACAATCTGAAGGAGGTTGCGGGTGGCGGCTGGATGAGGAGGACGGAGGACCGCCAAGAGTGGCGTAATATTGGAAAGGCCTTTGTCCAGCAGTGGACGATGACAAGCTGATGGATGGAAGGAATAATAACTTAATAAGTAGTATTTATTGTTTGTTTTTCTTATTAATTATTGTTTTTACGATGAAACTATAGAGTGTGATATCTCGGCTCCGATATTATTTAGTTATATGTACTCTGTAGTAAAATTTGTTTGTTTTAAATTGCTCTTTCAAAATATACAACTTTTATGAGTGGCCGCCAAAATTCAAAATGACGCCAACTTTATCCAAACCCATTTACCAGGGGTCCCACACTCAGCTACGCTAGTAATTTGTTAATTAATTAATTACTTACAATTATAAATAATAAAAGTTAAAAATTGATCTACATTTTCTTACAATATCAAAAATACAATTGAGAATAAAACTTATAAAATAAATATATAAAAAGACCAGGAAAAAAATTATAAAATTAATAACAACAAACAATAAAAAATTGGCGTTTTCAGTATTTGTTGTTTAAATAAAGTATGTGGCACATAATGAAACGAAAATTCCAAATTCCTATCTACTTAAATTTTCGAGGTAGACCCCGTAGTAAAAATGGTCTAAAACTGACAAATTTAGTGGTACCCCATTTCTTTATTTTTAAAGATAAAAAAATATATATATTCTCTAATCAACGAGTACAGAGTCAAGAAAAAAAAAATCAGCTATGTCACGAGACGTCCCCTGAAAATTAATTTAATTTCGATTCAATATTCGATTTTGGGTCAATGTTTTACACACGTTTTACACGACATATCCAAAATTCAGATCAGTTACTCATTCCGTCTGCAAGCTAGAGACCCGTGACATACAGACGGACAGAGGGACAGACAGCATAGAGTCCGTCTTGCCCTTTTGGCGCGGAACCCTAAAAATGGAAACTGTAGGCTGTTAACAAATTGAATGAAAAATTCTCTACCAAGGAGTTTAAGCATGTCCTGTATAGTATAACCTTTGTGTGGATAAAGCTGAATTGCTGATTTGGCGGTTACAGCGACCAGTTTGTGGATTTCTGCCGTAACTGAAGTTACTGACTCACAAATTTCAACCTTACGATAAGAATAAAAAGACTACATAAACAAAAATAATTCAATTATTAATAACTAAATACACCTTGAAATTTTAGATCTTTTGAAAACGAAAACTGTTGACTGTAATACTTGCAAAACAAGTTTTTAAGAGACAAACCCTCAAATTGCGAAAATAATAACCATTTGCTTGGTTTAAAAGTTAAATAGATATTGAACTGATGTGTCATTTTATAATATTGTTATGTTCCAATATAATGTATATTACTTCCAAGGGAGGAGATCAGAGGTGCAATTGTGTAAGCCAATCATATTCAAATTCGATTGTCATATGGCTATTCGGCTTAGCAAATAAGCCCGTTTGACAATTGAAATCAAACTTTTTTGGTTGACAACAACAAAACAAGACAATAGTATTCATTTGACAGCCAAAAATGTACGATTTCAATTGTCAAACGGGCTAATTTGCTTTTCCGAATAGCCATATGACAATAAATTTGCATACGATTGGCCTACACATTTGCACCTCTGATGTTTTACCAAGTGTGACGACTAATTCTTTTCTATTTGTTCATATTAGACATGAGCTGGACTATCCTTGTATTCTGGGCCCCGGGCACAAACATATGCTTTTAGCAGGTTTTATCAGAGATTTCCTTCATCATTCAGCAGGATGTAAGTCATAAGCAAGGCAAAATCATCGTACAATAATAATAATGTGCAGCTACGCCATGCAAAAGAAGTGGCGTGTGCCGACGCCATGCGAAAAAAATATTGTCACTCCATCTGTTCCCGTCGATGTCGTAAGGGGCGGTCATGGGATTTATAAAATACCAGCGATCATCGTAGTTCTAAGAGTATTTTTAGGTCTTCGGACTCCTATCCGCGCTGGCTCCTTCTGCGGAAGCATTTCAGCGCAAAACTCGCAATTTTGAGTTTCGAGTACATCGATAAAGCATCTACTGTGGGGAACGTCTACAGGTTGTCAGTTTTTAAGCTCCCTTTGTTCGGGTCTGCCCCTCATTTGCGGCTTCCAACGGTCGACGTGCTTGAGCTCGTTCCGCCGTCGACGAGTAATACTCTGGCATGGTGCAAACTCGCAGCTGCTGACAACACCGTGCCAAGTGAAAATAAAATCAATAATAATTGTTTGGTTCAAAATGTGAAAACGCACCCTGGCAACATTCTATTCATTTTTGACTTTTGGAGCTGTCTTTCAAAAAGTGGGGTTACCGCGTTCACTGCGTTCAGATCGGGAACAGCGCCTGGAGAATCGGATTCGTTCCAGGGCTAATTTATGGGTTTCGGGACAGTATTTAATTGGACAATACAAAAGTGCTGAACAGTGAAGTGAAGAAAGCGTCGATTAGACTTAACATGCATGGGGCAGTAAGCAAGATCGGCCTAACCTTTGACACGCCACGTGTACGCCTGTGGCCAAATTCCCGTTTCTATCCCATCTGCCCTTTCAATCCCTTCCTAGATTTGGTCGTCGGGATTAACGTGGAAGAAAGGCAGGACAGCTTGGCGCACTCGAGCATCAGTTGAGATCTGCGAGGGCAGCCGGCGTCTGGGAAGTCTCAGCAGAACTACTGTGAGTTCGTATTATTTGATTAATTGAAATAGGCGTTACCTTGCGGAAGTCCATCACTAAGTAAAGGATATATGAATATAATTTGCAATATTCCGCTAAACAATTCTTGTCGTGCTATTCAAAATGCAGACTCGTGCACCGCCCGCCCGCCCGCATAAAAACATGCAACAAGCAAGCGATACAAGCAAAGCAATCTTAAATAACAAGCAAGAAAACTTATCGACACGTGTTTCGCCTCTGAACGAGGCATCCTCGGGATGTGTTGCTAGCCCGGCTTCTCCGCAGCAACTGATGTGTTGCTCGCCCAGCCGCTCCGCAGCAACTGATGTTGTTCGCCCGACAGCTCAGCAGCTAGTGACGAGCCGCCGACCAAAACTCGCCTTTTATACACCGGCCTGACTAGTTGTTTGGTGGGGAAAAATGGGGAGACGAAAACATGCGTAACAGTGGGGTAGTGGTAAAGTTAGTTTGTTCGTTTAGTAAATCAGGGTTATTCTTGTTTTTTAGTATTTCTAATTGTTCTAACACACACATTCTTAAACCTTTTTTACAAATATGTTTTACTTCAAATGAATGGTTATCAGGCAAACTATGACCGGACTCTAATAGATGTTTTGCAAAGTGTGATTTTTCAGGATGATTATTTCTATGGGCTGAGATATGTTCTTTGTACCTAGTTTCAAAACTGCGACCTGTTTGACCTACATAGACACCGTTACAATCATTGCAAGACAATTTGTAAATACCAGACTGTTGTTTTTTATCTAATTTGTCCTTACCATTGCAAATACGCTTTATCTTATTTTTGGTTCTGAATGCAACGCGAACACCACAACGCCGAAAAATCTTCGCAACCCGTTCAGAAATTGGACCTAGATAAGTTATGCTTGTTTTATATTTCTGAACACTCGTACTTTCAGGCTGTAAAGCAGACAAACTGTTTCTAATAATGATATTCTGTTTTTTGTGGACTAATCTATCAACCATTTTTGCAATATACCCGTTATTCACAGCAATCTGATATATTATGTTGAGTTCTTTTTCAAAGTTGTCAGGACTTAGAGGCACCGTCATCAATCTGTGAACATAACAACGAAATGCTGCAAGCTTATGTTCCCAATGGTGACAAGATGAAGAAGGTATTACAGTATCGGTGTGTGTTGGCTTGCGGTATATTTGAAATTCATGATTATTCTGTGCCCGAGTAATCGTTAAATCTAGAAAATTAAGGGAGTTTTCTTGTTCGACTTCTAATTTAAATTTTATTTTGGGGTGAATTTTGTTCAATTTGTCAACAAATACATCGAGCTGTCTACCAGTACCAGTCCAGCAAATAATGATGTCATCAACGTATCTGTAATAATACAAAATATTCGAACTACTGACAATGTGTTTGTTCTCAAAACTATCCATGAAAATATCGGCCATTAATGGACTTAAGGGTGAACCCATCGCTAAACCTTCTTTCTGCATATAGAATCTATCATTGAATTTGAAATAATTTTGACGCATGCAAACTGATGCAAGGCTAATGAGGTCATTAATTTCGTTAGTGTGAAGACGTTGTTTTTCTAGTAAATTTCTAATAACAATCAAACACTCACCGGAAGGAACATTGGTAAACAAGCTATCTACATCTAAAGATATCAACTTCGCATTAGAGGGCAAATGGACATTCTGAATTTTTGATATTAAGTCATCTTTGTTCCTAAGACAATAAATGGGCTTGAAGGCAGTTTTTTCTATCAAAATATGATTTAACCGTTTTGACAAATCATAAGCTGGAGCACCTATATAAGAGACAACCGGACGAACTGGAATATTATCTTTATGAATTTTTGGCAAACCGTACAAAGCTGGAGCTACAGGGTTCATAGGAAGTAATTTTGCTTTATAGTGAGAATTGTCTGGAAAAACAAAGGAGGTGTTGTTGACGGCTAATTTTAATTCTGCTTGAAATTTCTTAGTTGGATCTGAATTAAGAGGAACAAAGGCGTCACCCTGAATAACATCATTTACCTTTATATTATAGTCATCACGATTCATTTTTACTACTGTGTTGCCCTTATCGGCCTTGGAAATCACTAAGTTATTTTCGTTGACCCTACTCTGAACAGATTTAAATATTGCTAGTTCCGGATTAATTTTGAGACTTGATGAGACAACGGACTCTTGAATTTCATGCGTAACCAAACTCTTCACAATATTGTCTTGCTTAGAAACAATTGCAGTAATCTCAGCATCAACAGCTAAATTTTCTAATGAATTTTGGGACAAACTAGAAGGAATATTATATTTTAAACCCTTTTCTAAAAGAGACATCTCAATATTAGGAAAAACAACATTAGTTAAATTTTTTACTCGAGGGTAGAATGAAGAAGTTGATGAATTTTGCACGGGCTGTCGACTAAAATCGTTATTACACTGTATTAATCTATCTAACTTACTTTTCTGAATGAGATACTTCTCGTGCACAACCTTCGATGCCAAATCTCTAGCCTTTCTATCCAAGCTGTCAAATTCAGTGCTGTGTAAAGAAAAAGTTAATTCAGTATGGAGAACTTTGAGATGAGTTTTAAGGTTATTTCTTACCGAAAACCAATACCTTATTTCTTAATTCAACCAAACCAATTGTGCTCTTCTAATAGCTAAAAATGAAGACTTAGTGTGTGTGTTACAACGAATATTAAGTTTTATGTAGTTGGGGATAACTTGATTTTTCTTACATTGTTGATTAAACCAAACATTCTGTGCGGCTACTCTGTGTAATTTGGTAAGTTTAACATACAATTTTGCCTGTTCAGCTATGCTTGCTGACCTAAGATGATTAATTGAAATAGGCGTTACCTTGCGGAAGTCCATCACTAAGTAAAGGATATATGAAAATAATTTGCAATATTCCGCTAAACAATTCTTGTCGTGCTATTCAAAATGCAGACTCGTGCACCGCCCGCCCGCCCGCATAAAAACATGCAACAAGCAAGCGATACAAGCAAAGCAATCTTAAATAACAAGCAAGAAAACTTATCGACACGTGTTTCGCCTCTGAACGAGGCATCCTCGGGATGTGTTGCTAGCCCGGCTTCTCCGCAGCAACTGATGTGTTGCTCGCCCAGCCGCTCCGCAGCAACTGATGTTGTTCGCCCGACAGCTCAGCAGCTAGTGACGAGCCGCCGACCAAAACTCGCCTTTTATACACCGGCCTGACTAGTTGTTTGGTGGGGAAAAATGGGGAGACGAAAACATGCGTAACAGTGGGGTAGTGGTAAAGTTAGTTTGTTCGTTTAGTAAATCAGGGTTATTCTTGTTTTTTAGTATTTCTAATTGTTCTAACACACACATTCTTAAACCTTTTTTACAAATATGTTTTACTTCAAATGAATGGTTATCAGGCAAACTATGACCGGACTCTAATAGATGTTTTGCAAAGTGTGATTTTTCAGGATGATTATTTCTATGGGCTGAGATATGTTCTTTGTACCTAGTTTCAAAACTGCGACCTGTTTGACCTACATAGACACCGTTACAATCATTGCAAGACAATTTGTAAATACCAGACTGTTGTTTTTTATCTAATTTGTTCTTACCACTGCAAATACGCTTTATCTTATTTTTGGTTCTGAATGCAACGCGAACACCACAACGCCGAAAAATCTTCGCAACCCGTTCAGAAATTGGACCTAGATAAGTTATGCTTGTTTTATATTTCTGAACACTCGTACTTTCAGGCTGTAAAGCAGACAAACTGTTTCTAATAATGATATTCTGTTTTTTGTGGACTAATCTATCAACCATTTTTGCACTATACCCGTTATTCACAGCAATCTGATATATTATGTTGAGTTCTTTTTCAAAGTTGTCAGGACTTAGAGGCACCGTCATCAATCTGTGAACATAACAACGAAATGCTGCAAGCTTATGTTCCCAAGGGTGACAAGATGAAGAAGGTATTACAGTATCGGTGTGTGTTGGCTTGCGGTATATTTGAAATTCATGTTTATTCTGTGCCCGAGTAATCGTTAAATCTAGAAAATTAAGGGAGTTTTCTTGTTCGACTTCTAATTTAAATTTTATTTTGGGGTGAATTTTGTTCAATTTGTCAACAAATACATCGAGCTGTCTACCAGTACCAGTCCAGCAAATAATGATGTCATCAACGTATCTGTAATAATACAAAATATTCGAACTACTGACAATGTGTTTGTTCTCAAAACTATCCATGAAAATATCGGCCATTAATGGACTTAAGGGTGAACCCATCGCTAAACCTTCTTTCTGCATATAGAATCTATCATTGAATTTGAAATAATTTTGACGCATGCAAACTGATGCAAGGCTAATGAGGTCATTAATTTCGTTAGTGTGAAGACGTTGTTTTTCTAGTAAATTTCTAATAACAATCAAACACTCACCGGAAGGAACATTGGTAAACAAGCTATCTACATCTAAAGATATCAACTTCGCATTAGAGGGCAAATGGACATTCTGAATTTTTGATATTAAGTCATCTTTGTTCCTAAGACAATAAATGGGCTTGAAGGCAGTTTTTTCTATCAAAATATAATTTAACCGTTTTGACAAATCATAAGCTGGAGCACCTATATAAGAGACAACCGGACGAACTGGAATATTATCTTTATGAATTTTTGGCAAACTGTACAAAGCTGGAATTACAGGGTTCATAGGAAGTAATTTTGCTTTATAGTGAGAATTGTCTGGAAAAACAAAGGAGGTGTTGTTGACGGCTAATTTTAATTCTGCTTGAAATTTCTTAGTTGGATCTGAATTAAGAGGAACAAAGGCGTCACCCTGAATAACATCATTTACCTTTATATTATAGTCATCACGATTCATTATTACTACTGTGTTGCCCTTATCAACCTTGGAAATAACTAAGTTATTTTCGTTGACCCTACTCTGAACAGATTTAAATATTGCTAGTTCCGGATTAATTTTGAGACTTGATGAGACAACGGACTCTTGAATTTCATGCGTAACCAAACTCTTCACAATATTGTCTTGCTTAGAAACAATTGCAGTAATCTCAGCATCAACAGCTAAATTTTCTAATGAATTTTGGGACAAACTAGAAGGAATATTATATTTTAAACCCTTTTCTAAAAGAGACATCTCAATATTAGGAAAAACAACATTAGTTAAATTTTTTACTCGAGGGTAGAATGAAGAAGTTGATGAATTTTGCACGGGCTGTCGACTAAAATCGTTATTACACTGTATTAATCTATCTAACTTACTTTTCTGAATGAGATACTTCTCGTGCACAACCTTCGATGCCAAATCTCTAGCCTTTCTATCCAAGCTGTCAAATTCAGTGCTGGGTAAAGAAAAAGTTAATTCAGTATGGAGAACTTTGAGATGAGTTTTAAGGTTATTTCTTACCGAAAACCAATACCTTATTTCTTCATTCAACCAAACCAATTGTGCTCTTCTAATAGCTAAAAATGAAGACCTAGTGTGTGTGTTACAACGAATATTAAGTTTTATGTAGTTGTGGATAACTTGATTTTTCTTACATTGTTGATTAAACCAAACATTCTGTGCGGCTACTCTGTGTAATTTGGTAAGTTTAACATACAATTTTGCCTGTTCAGCTATGCTTGCTGACCTAAGATGATTAATTGAAATAGGCGTTACCTCGCGGAAGTCCATCACTAAGTAAAGGATATATGAATATAATTTGCAATATTCCGCTAAACAATTCTTATCGTGCTATTCAAAATGCAGACTCGTGCACCGCCCGCCCGCCCGCATAAAAACATGCAACAAGCAAGCGATACAAGCAAAGCAATTTTAAATAACAAGCAAGAAAACTTATCGACACGTGTTTCGCCTCTGAACGAGGCATCCTCGGGATGTGTTGCTAGCCCGGCTTCTCCGCAGCAACTGATGTGTTGCTCGCCCAGCCGCTCCGCAGCAACTGATGTTGTTCGCCCGACAGCTCAGCAGCTAGTGACGAGCCGCCGACCAAAACTCGCCTTTTATACACCGGCCTGACTAGTTGTTTGGTGGGGAAAAATGGGGAGACGAAAACATGCGTAACAGTGGGGTAGTGGTAAAGTTAGTTTGTTCGTTTAGTAAATCAGGGTTATTCTTGTTTTTTAGTATTTCTAATTGTTCTAACACACACATTCTTAAACCTTTTTTACAAATATGTTTTACTTCAAATGAATGGTTATCAGGCAAACTATGACCGGACTCTAATAGATGTTTTGCAAAGTGTGATGTGACACTAACGAAATTGATGACCTCATTAGCCTTGCATCAGTTTGCATGCGTCAAAATTATTTCAAATTCAATGATAGATTCTATATGCAGAAAGAAGGTTTAGCGATGGGTTCACCCTTAAGTCCATTAATGGCCGATATTTTCATGGATAGTTTTGAGAACAAACACATTGTCAGTAGTTCGAATATTTTGTATTATTACAGATACGTTGATGACATCATTATTTGCTGGACTGGTACTGGTAGACAGCTCGATGTATTTGTTGACATATTGAACAAAATTCACCCCAAAATAAAATTTAAATTAGAAGTCGAACAAGAAAACTCCCTTAATTTTCTAGATTTAACGATTACTCGGGCACAGAATAAACATGAATTTCAAATATACCGCAAGCCAACACACACTGATACTGTAATACCTTCTTCATCATTCATGAACATTAATATGGCTATATATGACATGTTAAATGAAATAACTAGATATGTGGACAAAAGAATGCCTATATGTGCAGTGTACATGGATTTAACAAAGGCGTTTGATTATGTAAATCACAACATACTACTACATAAACTAAATTCATATGGTATCAGGGGAAACATACTTAGTCTAATCAAATCGTATCTAAATAATAGGGTACAATATACGGAAATAACGAGGATATGTCCAAAAACAAAAAAGGAAATTAAATATCTATCTGGTGTCAGACGGATCACTTGTGGAGTTCCACAGGGTAGTGTGTTGGGTCCTTTGTTGTTTATACTGTATATTAATGACTTGCCTAAAAATATTGCTTTTCCCATGGTGTTATTTGCGGATGACAGCACAGTAACAATCAATTGCAATGACATTAATAATTATGAAAATACAATCAATGACATTTTAAAAGATATAATTCAATGGCTAAATAATAATAAATTAATTGCAAACTTGAACAAGACAAAAATAATGACTTTTTATCAACGTGTGAATAAAACCCCAAATCTCAATATAAATTATAATGATAAACAAATTGAAGAAGTATCTGTGACAAAATTTCTCGGATTATTGGTTGATAATCACCTCACATGGAAGGCTCAAGCTGCATCAGTTTGCGAAAAACTAGGAAAGTCAGCGTATCTTTTATTCAAACTATCCAGTATTGTTAGCAAAGACGTGGTTTTAACTGCCTACCATGGACTAGTAGCATCTGTTTTGCGATATGGAATAATCTTTTGGGGCAACTCCACGGCAAAAAATGACGTCTTTAAGGCTCAGAAACGGTGTATTCGGTCCATGTGTGGTCTGAAACAGCATGAAACTTGTGTACCGTATTTTAGGTCTCTTAAAATACTAACCATGCCGTCGCTTTACATTTTTGAAGTTGCTATATTTGTAAAAACAAACCCCGAGCTCTTTGTTGAGGTTTCCCAAGTACACTTCCATGATGTAAGAGCCCAGTATAGAAACGACTTGTGTTTACGGAGCTCAAAAACAACTCTCATGCGAAATAGCATATTCTGTATGGCTGCGAAAATATTTAATAAAATTCCAACCAGCATTAGAGATTTGAACTTTAGACAGTTTAAGAATAAATTATATTTGTTTTTACTTGATAAATGCTATTATAAAATTGATAATTTCTTTAATGATAACTTTTAATTTTAATTACTCCTATACGTTTCTTTGAATGTTACTTGTATATCTACTTCAGACATTTTATGTATATTATCAAGAATTTTGACATTCCTATTTGAATTCACCTTTCTTATGTATTTGCATGTGCATGTAACAGAATAATTTAATTAAAAAAAAAAACCATTCAATATTTGTACGCTGTCAGGTAGAACATAGTGCTCTTAATTAATACCTAACATCTTGTTGTGACATTTATAAATTGTACATACATTTCCTATGTTCACAAATAAACTATTCTTTCTTTCTTTCTTTCATCTTGTCACCCTTGGGAACATAAGCTTGCAGCATTTCGTTGTTATGTTCACAGATTGATGACGGTGCAACTTTGAAAAAGAACTCAACATAATATATCAGATTGCTGTGAATAACGGGTATAGTGCAAAAATGGTTGATAGATTAGTCCACAAAAAACAGAATATCATTATTAGAAACAGTTTGTCTGCTTTACAGCCTGAAAGTACGAGTGTTCAGAAATATAAAACAAGCATAACTTATCTAGGTCCAATTTCTGAACGGGTTGCGAAGATTTTTCGGCGTTGTGGTGTTCGCGTTGCATTCAGAACCAAAAATAAGATAAAGCGTATTTGCAATGGTAAGGACAAATTAGATAAAAAACAACAGTCTGGTATTTACAAATTGTCTTGATTGTCAATGATTGTAACGGTGTCTATGTAGATCAAACAGGTCGCAGTTTTGAAACTAGGTACAAAGAACATATCTCAGCCCATAGAAATAATCATCCTGAAAAATCACACTTTGCAAAACATCTATTAGAGTCCGGTCATAGTTTGCCTGATAACCATTCATTTGAAGTAAAACATATTTGTAAAAAAGGTTTAAGAATGTGTGTGTTAGAACAATTAGAAATACTAAAAAACAAGAATAACTCTGATTTACTAAACGAACAAACTAACTTTACCACTACCCCACTGTTACGCATGTTTTCGTCTCCCCATTTTTCCCCACCAAACAACTAGTCAGGCCGGTGTATAAAAGGCGAGTTTTGGTCGGCGGCTCGTCACTAGCTGCTGAGCTGTCGGGCGAACAACATCAGTTGCTGCGGAGCGGCTGGGCGAGCAACACATCAGTTGCTGCGGAGAAGCCGGGCTAGCAACACATCCCGAGGATGCCTCGTTCAGAGGCGAAACACGTGTCGATAAGTTTTCTTGCTTGTTATTTAAGATTGCTTTGCTTGTATCGCTTGCTTGTTGCATGTTTTTATGCGGGCGGGCGGGCGGTGCACGAGTCTGCATTTTGAATAGCACGACAAGAATTGTTTAGCGGAATATTGTAAATTATATTCATATATCCTTTACTTCGTATTATTTATTAATCTGGGTGAGGACTCTGTCTGCATACTAATTTCGTGCCAGGTATATGGTGTTTCTGATATACTATGGGCCCTATATAGAATCCCGTATATTTAGTTTGGCCGGACAGGGTTCTTTTCCATACATTTGTTGGTAGCAGAACGCGTATGAGTTGATTATTAGCTACAATAATAATAAAATATTTATTTCATTATCATTTACATCCATATCATCAAATAATTGTTCTAACTACAACTTACCTAATATAATAATAATAATGTTTATTACGTTATTAGCTTAATCAATTAATGCTGATACAAATAATGTTTAGGCCACTATTACGTATATAAATACCTAATACTACTTTACTCTTCACAGCGAACAAACCATTATTTAAACGGAAATAAACTTCAACTAAATCAAATTTATAACTAAAAACTAACAAAATTGACGGACATGTCCTAACTGAGTGTAATCATTTGTGTTTGAGAGAGAGTGTGTGTTGTGAGAGGGAGAGAGTGTGGGGGGTTTGTATGGGTATTAGGTAATATGTAGCAATAAGGATTCTATTTTATTTTATTTCGTGTACTGTTATAAGCTTAAAAAGGATATATTTTGTAGTCTGTTAAGTTTGTGTCATAAATTTCTGTTTGAGAATCATATTGTTGCCAAGCAAACACTGAGTTATTTGAGCATTTATGAGCTACAGCGTAAAATCGTCTTTTGGTTACAATAGAGACGTCAAAGCTTAGGCTTTTGGGCATTCTTAAAATAGTGTGAAGAATGTACAATCTTCTTACTGTTAGTACAACACTCATTGAGTATAGCATGTTAGTAGAGAATTTATAAGACTTGAAATTTATTACTTTTATCAGGGAACGTTGTGCTCTTTCTACATCAATAAACTTTGTCTTTGGGAGAACAATAAAGATACTCATATATTAGGTCGCAACAGTAAAAGCTTGAAAAAAACTGTACACGTCAGCCTATAATAAAAGATATCGAGATAAGCAAGTTATGAAAAAGTAAAATCATCGCCAGTTTTCTAAGCCCACTTGAATTAAAACCTTTAAATGTCGGATATGTTTATAAGAAAATCAAGTTTATTATTGAAGGTATTTTTATCTAGAAAAAGTTCTCCGAAGAAGCGAACTTGCTTTTTACGGCTCTTTTTCCCTGTCTCTCCTTATTTACAAGAAATAGGTATATCTCTTAGCTATCGCCAGATATCGCTGGATATAGATAGGCGCGGAGAATACTTGTTGAGAGTACTTGTTCAGGTAGTAGAACATATTGTGGTTTCGGATAGCCCCATATTTGTTCTCGGTATAATAATATAAGTATTCTAACTTTTCGTTGAAGTTGTTATTTACGTATGGAAGGTTTAAGCCCAGAGGGAAACGGGGCAAAGTTAACAACCGTCAGGTTTAATTAGAGAGAGAAGCTAATTTCCAAGTTTTGATGAATGCGATTTCATGGATACAACCAGGGATGCTGATTAGTTAAAGGGGTAGACATTTATAGAGTAGATATTGCTTTGTTATTGCCCTATAAAATAATGGACTTTTTAATGAAGTAAGAATACCACGTAAGCGTTGTACCGACGACGCCATAAAATAAAATAAGTATCACTTGTTAAATCCAAAAAAGGGACGACCGCGTACTCTGACAACCAGACATCCAAGCAGTCCACCCTCATTTAATAAATACATTATATTTTGAGAAAAGGACGCCATGAAAACTGGCTCTACTAGCAAAACGCAAAAGTATCACTGTAAGACAAATGTAAAAAAAAACTTTCAAAAATATTAGCAGAGTATTTTTAATTAACTACATTGTGTATATTTAAGATTTAACACAAGTATCACAATCTTCGAGAAAAATAAACCAGGTGATTATTAAAACCACAGAAAAAATAATTTGGCGATGACATAGAAAAAAAAAATTAAAGGACTACTTTGATATCCTTACTGTAGAAAAAATAAATAATTTTCTGTACATAGTCAAATGAGTAGACAAATTATAAATATTCAAATGCCAAATGCCGTTTTTCGTGATTTTAGTGATCTTTCAGATTTTTTTTCGGTGATTGTGATACATTTATCAAATATGAAACATACACAATATATTATATATCAGCTTCTTAACTAATTACACAAACTTTAGTTAATCAAAATATTCTGATATAAATTGGCCAAACGGAGCTTGTTTAGCGGAGTCAACACTTAAGAAGAGAAAGTAAATAAAATATATATATTATTGGCTATGTAAAGCTTTTCATTTTTTCATTTTGAGTCAATAATAACGAAGATATTGTATTTTCTAAATATATTTCGGCCCACTTTGGGGCCGGCATCAGTCGAATAAATGACACATCTAAAAAATGACATAAAAATATATACAATCTTACGACTAATTAACCTACTTTCTTAAAAAAAAAAAACAAAAACAATTTTGGTTCAAGAGCCATCTATTTGTTTAGGATACCAGGGATAAGACGTACCGAAAATCGCAAAATGGCGCTGCTTTTTATGGCACCCTGGTCTTAAGTCTGGTCTGAGTCTGGTGTCAGTAAGTATTCTTAGTCTGTCAGTGAAATAATTATATAATATATAATATAATTATATATTTATGAAAATAATTATATAAAACATAGGATTATTCTTAACTTTCTTGTATGTGGTTAACATTTGTTAACATCTGTGGTTAACATTTAATAGTGTAGTCAACATATCGGAATAACTACTGTTCAAAAAAAGTAAAAAAAAATATCGGGGTATTTTGAGTTACTTTTAATTTTTCCTCAAGTCGATGGCCAGACTTTTTTCTGTAAAACTACATGTTTAAGCATCATCTCTGCCATAAAAACATCCCTCTAAGTTTATACAATCTAGCCCGACCTCCCCGTTTAGAGGTATAGCATAATTTAACTCCAAATCCGACTTGTTTGAATTAAATTGAAGAAATAAGAAGCCGTATTGGAAATTAAACTGGATTGGTTTGCCGGGAGGATTATGAAAGTGAAATACGTCTTTTGTTTTTACTTATTTTCTTTCCTCTTCTTTGATTTCCCGAAATGGATTTCTGATTTCATTTTCTTTGTCGTTCTTCGTGATTCGATTACCTATTCTGTTTTTTGTGCCTTTGCTTGAGGTTCTATAAGAATTTCTATAAGCCACTTCTATTGTTATCAACATCATCTATGTTACTGTCACGGAAAGTTACACTAAACCATTTTGTGCTATTAAGGTACTCGATAGGTTTGAAAAGTAGTCTGAGATTTTTTTCCACCCAGTACATAGTTCAATTGTTCCACGTAAGAATATAGGGGAAACGCCAAGCCGCGTCTAGATAAATCAAAAACTTGTATCGAACTGACTTATTATTTCATGATACGGCTTAGTTCCAAGTCCAGAAGGAAAAAATTATTAAAATTTATAAACGCGCAACTGTACCTTGTCCACTCTCGGAATACCAGTGAAAACATTCTAAATGGACCGATGAAAGAATAAAGATTTTTGAATCTTTAACTCATCCAAAAATGGACAAACTATCACTCAAATTGAAACAGTTATGTAATTTGATGTTTGTGGACAGTATTACAGGCAGATTCATAGTATAATTCATTCGTTCGTTATTGATATCCGTAGATTTTAAAAAGCCCTTGGACAGACTGATTTTACTTCGCCTGCTGTAGCTCTCCCACTTTCTGTGCAAGCGCGTTTCATCCTAGGGCTTATTGACGTTTTCCATCTGGCGTTGAAGTGGATTTCACTGTTGTTGATTTTAGATAAAGTCAATAGAAGTGCAGCTTGAACCAAATTTTCATAGAAATTCCAATCATCATTAGTCAAGTGACGAGATGAAATATATAATCAATACATAATAATAAAACAGTAGAAACCGCTGTGTCTGTAAATTGACGAAAAGTAAAAGAAATAGAAAGGGGGTGAAATAGAAATCTTTTCTGTCTGCCTGTCGGTCTGTTTGTTCACGCACATCTCTAAAATTACGGAACGGATTTTCATGTAGCTTCCACAGTTGTACAGAACTTAATTTGCATAGAATATACGATTTATTTTATTCAAATCGGATATCAGAAAAAAAAATTATCGAAATCTATAGATTTTTGGACTTTACTTTTCTACTGGTAGTAATTAGAAGTTACGTAGCAAATAATAATTCCCGAACGTTTGTAAAATTTGGTTAGAATGCAGACCCTTTGAATTTGGGCCTATTTTATTGATCTTTATTAGCACTTTGGTAAAACATGGTGACCAGGCTCTGATGGGTACGGGATCTCCTCAACGAACAACTAACCTTCTAGTTTGGGCTTATTTGATTGGTCTTTATTGGCACTTTGGTAAAACATAGTGACCAGGGTCTGATGATGGGACTGGAAGATGGGTACGGGATCTCCTCAACAGACAACAGTAGACCCTTCTAGTTTGGGCTTATTTGATTGGTCTTTATTGGCACTTTGGTAAAACATAGTGACCAGGGTCTGATGATGGGACTGGAAGATGGGTACGGGATCTCCCCAACAGACAACAGCAGAACCTTCGAGTTTGGGCTTATTTGATTGGTATTTATTAGCACTTTGGTAAAACATGGTGATCGTTGCATATAGTCGTTCTAAAATTCATATTATATTGTTTTCCTTATTTTCACAACAATATCTTCGATGCGGGTGAAGCCGTGGGCAAAAGCTAGTATAGAAATAAATGTCTATATTTTTAAACACTTCGCGATTTATCCATCGCAAGGAGATAACAAATTTAGCACTTACCCGGTTCAGAGCTCCTACGTCCAGATTTACTTTTCTGATTTTCTATACCACAATGATATATTTAATTTTTTGCGTTGGTTATTTTATTTTTTAAGCTTTTAACAGCATTTAGTGTGGATGAAGTAGGTACCTGATAAAAATTGTAAATTGAAGTAAATTTTACTGCAATCTGATAATTATCCCTTTAGGTAAGCCACAATAATGATTAACCACTTTCGGGTTCACTAGCAAAGTGTTTTCCGCGTCATGAGGTGGCAAAGGAAAGTTTCATACTTTCACTTATTTTCAAGGTAAGAATAAGGTTTTAAAACTGTCCATACCCTGCTTAGTATTCCAGGGCCGTCCTCTATCTTTCTAGGAACAAAGTGCCCGGACGGAATGAAGTGAAAATTGGATAAGGTTCTCCGTCGATATTATTGGTTTTGTGAGAATAGAGCCTTATGTTGCTGATATTTTGCGCAGGTAATTTTGACGTCTTTTCCTGCTGTGAAAGGATGAACGTTTACAGAATTACTCATAGTTTTTGATGCAAATACTAATTGTGTCATACAGGCGTATTTTTATAATAAAAGTAAAGACGCAGACGTATTTTTAAGGGGTCTGACATATAAAAAACATCTCGGTTTCCTTCTATATATAAATTTGCGTATGGTTGTCCTAAAAAAAACTCAAAATAGCTTGTTTATTTACGTTGTGGACATTACCGATGTGAAATGAATTTTATTTAAATCCAGAAATAGACAAACGCCTCCCTTAAACAAATGTTTGCTTAAGGCTGCATATAAGGTCAGACTGAGCACCTCATTTTGCATCAAATCAGAACTGAGCTCAATGACGTTTCCTTTTAGTTTAAAATAGCACGCTCTCAGCCGTGCGTGGCTGTTACGACCACCAAGAAACACGCGCCCACATAAACCTGCGTTTTTATTTAATAACTCTGCCTAAAGATGAAAACATTTAAAATATTCTAAGACGAACTGACGATGTCATTTGTTAACTTATTTTTAGTAAAAAATTCAATTCAAGGAAGGTCCTTTAACACTTGAAAAACATGAAATGTAAAAGTAACTTCGTATTTTTTTCTATCGAGTGAACCTAAAGACTTTGCGATTTTTCACTCATTTAAGTCACTAAAGAAAAATTAACTCTGTTGTTACTTGCACACTAATGTAAAATTGCATGTGAGGAGATGTAGATGTGACAACATCTTCGCGCTTCCCCAAAATTTAGAAGAAAAGTCAACAAAAGGAAGCTAGCTTGTAAAGATTGTCAAATCAACTTTCTTTCAAGTCAATGCTGGATCATTCAACGTAGATTTTATTTATTTTTTCCCATTTCATAATTATGAACCGTTATCCTATTTTGTATTTTCCGAAATCTATGAAGTCTTTAATATTATTCAGTTATTATTAGAGAAACGGAATTGTCCCTTTTTATATAAATGTGATAAGTGCGAATATAAAAAAAATAGTACTTTCCGCGAAATGAACAATAATAAATAAATAAATGGTCTCCACATGACATTAAACGAGACAAACGAGGCTTTCTCTCACATTTGACAATTATTGACATTATCTTGACATATTGGACAACTTATGTAGCTGCAAGTTTGACTTTAAACCCCAATTTTAGAAAGTTTTTCTGAAATTTCTTTTTTCAGAACACTCGCAAAAAATGAGCAAGTAGATGGATATGCTCACTTTTATAGGTTAATCCTTCAATCGATACATAGAAACGAAGATCCCAATGTGAAAGACATTTTGCTCGCTGCAAAATGCTGCTTTCCATCCTTTGCCAAAGCAGCACTACAGAGCATCTGGAGTATAACCAACAGTGTAGACGCAGAACGGTTCTTCAGTATGGATGTACAATGTCGTAACAGACCAAAGAACAGCTCTTAAGGAGTCGAATGTTGAAATTGCAACTATGTTAGCATTTAATTTTTGTTATTATAGTGTTTCTTTCAAAACTATACGTTTTTTTTTGTTATTACGATAGGTACTTAAAAAATGCGATATTGTTGCGAAATTTCCTCATCATTAAAAAAATGAATGCGAAACTCATATTTTTTATTTGCGAAAATTCCGTACCTCTAGTTATTAGAAGTTGTAAAGTGATAATTTTGGGTTAATAAATTTGATCTTAGGAGTTTTAATCAGATACCCAGAAAATAAAAGTACTTGTACATTCACTGGTTTCTCCTATTAATAGAGAGCTACATAGTTGCTGTGAGACGACACAATGGAGTCGCTATGGCTCAAAAAGCTAGAACTCAGTTCAGTGACAACTGAAAGTTGTTGGTTTAAATTTCTTCCGGGAAAGGCTATTGCTTGAGACGGACGATATAACAACCATCTTTTCCAATCATTCCGGTATTTTATTGTGGTTTGGACAGGGGATCTGTCGAAAAAGAAACGTACCTTCCGGTATTATGTCACAAATTATCTGTCAAAATGCCCGTTTTGATTTTATAACTTAATTACATATTAAAGCCGATTCTGAAGGCTTTAGTTTTAGTTTAAGGTCTGACAAAAGCAAACATTTTTCATTCTAAAATAGATATTTATTGTCAACAACAGAAGCTACTCATATTACTCTGGAAAAATTTAAGTTTTGACAGCACTAAACATAAAATTAAAGCCTTCAGAATCGACTTCAATATACATATATTCACAAATATGTATTATCAAGTAAATAATGTATTGAACTGAAATTTCAAAGCAAAAAAAAAGCTAAAATCTTAAAAATAAGAATGAATGGATTTTTTTACATTGTTCTTTTAGACTCAGTTGTAACCTGATGTACTCAGTCGGGCCGAGGCTAGCTCCTGCAAAACAATGACAATTAGGGTGGGAGCTAGTGCACTACTGTACCCAAGACTTTTACTTATATGAATAAACATTTTTTTATTTATTTTATTTTAAATCATTAATAATAATAATAATACAATTCTTTATTGCACTAGAGCTTTCATTCTCTAAAATTAACACAATAATTTGTCAAACTAGATTTGGAAAACAATCGTTGCTGGCAAAGCTTACCTCCTTTTAATTATATTTATATTTATTTTTGAATCAGATAATCGTTATTAAGAAAATAATTGATTTCCCGAACTAACTTGACACTTGTGATATGTTAAACCTTAGGTATCCAGGAGTCCTCAATTTATTCTTGAATATAAAAATATATAAAAGTATATAAAAATGCACAAAACATAATCACATCAAACCCTTGTTCCACACGCTATCTTGGCCTTGCGGCTTTGATAACTCCTACGCGGACGGGTGACCCGGACAAACACCTCTAGCGTCGGGTTGTCTACTCCACTATCCAGAAGGAGTGCCGGAGATGAAGTCCTCCCATTGAAACCGCACGGTCGCGCATACTACTGTACGCGTCCATACGCCAGCAGTGTTCATCGGACAAGTTGAGGACAACTCACGTGCCCCACATAGCCCGTTTACATTGGGGGCCGCCCAAGCGCCGCTACTAGGGAATGCTAACTGCTCACGGAGACAAGCGTCCGGTCACAAGCTATACCGGACAGACAACTTGCTCGAACTCCTGCAGTTCAAATCACTAAGTTATTAAAAATTAGCTGAAGCTAATAACATGCCACTACGAGTCCAAAAACATGTCAGACACCTTCCGCTAGCGCAAGCAAGCATCAGGTCGGCTCAAGTCTGACTCCTGTAGTACCCAATAAAACCCAGTCGGACCCGTAGTTCTAACTGGGGTGTCTCCAACCCGAAAGTCGGAGACTTCTTTATAAATCTGGGTCAAATAAATAAAGAAAGTTTGTAACTCGTTTAGTACCACCCGAGGATCACGTTTTCGGTCTCTAGGGTAAACTGACGGACGCGCGTTTCGGCCAACCCTCAGACAGACAGACAGACAGACAGACGGACAACAAAGTAATCGTATAAGGGTTCCGTTTTTTTATTTTGAGGTACGGAGCCTTAACAATACCATGCACGGTACAAGTGGCGGCACGAAAGTCTAGCGGTGACCGTTAATGCGCAGAAGTCAAAAATAAGGTGTCGTGGCGTAGCCGGAGGAAGCGGCGCACGGGGCGGGCGCACGCTAATGCGTAAGCGCTGATTGGCTCCCCACTGTACCGGTGCGCTGCTATTTTCGTTCACCGCTAGACTTTCGTGTCGCCACTGTATATGCTTGACGGCAGGACTAATTGTCCAGCGGCGCGTCCTACTGACTGCTTCAATGCGTTTGATTCAATTGTTCAATTGCGTAATATTTAGAGTACCCCTTTTTTACTCAAAACATATTATTTTATATCTTCTTGATATTTTTTTATTCCACATTCATGTAGACTGCAGGAACAACGTTACAAAGAGGTTTCGTTGAACATCACTTGCGGAGTCCGCAAATGAGTGCAACATTTGTTCACGCCATTTTATTCGCTGGCTTTGGAGTTAATTTCACTACGAAGAGCAGTTCATAAAGTAGAATGTTCAATTATAAGATTTGCAGAGACTAAAGAAAATTAATTGAGTTTTCTGATTCGGCAGAAAAGTTTGAAGAAACCTTCTGAAATGCTTAGTTTGAAACTCGAATTGAAAGTTGAGAGCGTTGAGTCAAGGAGGGTTAAATAAAAAATACTGTTTAGCAAAAAAAAAAAGTATATTTTTCTGCTGTTTAAAATTCTGTTCGGCTTCGATATAAATATAACTTTAAAATCTGTAATAGGAGTCGTAAGATCTTAAATTTTTTAAGTTTCTAGCAGTAAAATCGTCATCCCACTTCACAATATTTGGAGGATATACCACACAACTTAGCTGTAAATTTATTTACTGTAAAATAATTGTTAATGTTATTTTATTGGACGTTATGTCTGGAAATTAATCATTTATCATTATTTTATTATAATTTATATTATTTGATTGTTAAAATATTAAATTGTAGATAGATGGTCTGTTTCACGTAAGAGACACGCAGAAAAAAAAACTTTGAAAGTTATAATAATATTCATTATTCTTTATTTATTTCAGACTAGAGGTCCATATAAAATTACAAATTACATTGGCAATGAATAATGAAATATATCTACTTAAAATATATTATACCTACACAAAAAAAAAATGACTGTAAAATCTCGAATCTTCCGCTATACCTTTTTATGATAGGTTAGGTACAAAGCCTAGATTAACCACGCTTATGGCACCCAAATCAGTCGACGTCTGTCAGTCTATACAACAAACGCGGGGCCACAAAACGTTTCAGGGTTCAGGCGATTTATGAAGCTCATTTATTGTCACGGGTCCGCAGGTGCCTGCAATAGGATTAGGTGCGGTCAAGCCTTGGTCCGAGCAAACAAAGGACGGTGATGTGGCTCGGCGAACGGGATGGAGTAACCCGGACGTATATAAAAGTGTGACAGCTGTCAAAAGGGACGCAAAGTTTGATGGATGTTGTGGAGGCTGGTGAAGTTTATGATGATTTGATTTGTTAAGTAAGAAGTGCTTTACTGTTTTAAGAATTTATTTTGAGGTTTTCTTTTTATTATAAGACGTCCATTTTACGAGTTTATTTAGAAAGAACATTAAATCAAGCTTTTTGAAATGAATTTTCTGAATTTTCCTTACAAATCTATCTCTCCTCTTTTTCATCTGCCAGATTTCTGCTTATGCCCCAGACAGATAAAAAAGATTGTCTGGGAAACAAGAGGTCGCAGGCTCGAATCCTGGCCCGAGAAATTTTTTCAAATTCTTGTTTTTACATTTGTTTTTTTTATTTATCTTTTTGGTTTGTAATGCACTCTAATAACAATATTTAGAGTATTCCAAAGCGATGCAAAAACATAATCTTAAGAAAATACAATTTGTAAGAAAGTAAAAAAGTAACATTAAGTACATGCCCCTAGTAAATTAATCAAATAAGACATAGATATTATTTTTTTTCTTTAATTTCAAACTGCAATATTTATAGGTATTTAATAATAAAAGCCAACAAGCACCAGTAATTTGCATTTCCCATTTCTGGAATGCTTACTCCAAACAATTATCAGACTTTTCAATGAAAATTTACCTGGGAAATGTCACTTGGCGGGCATTGTTGTAACAATACCTACTTACTCTAACAATGGACGCTTAGCACGCTCCAATTTAAACGAACACCTCCCTTAATGTTCTTCCTGACTGATCCTCTTGTTAAGGGTGGTCTTGGGGCAAATTATTCTCTTTACAGTTCCGCCCAGGCGTGGCTCCTGTGATTACTCCTAAACAGGTTTCGTTTTAATATTACGTTCGATTGATGTTCGGTAATTAAAATAGGTAATTTAGGAAAAATAAAAATTATGAAGAGGAACTACGTAAAATTTTACTAGATTTTGGGGATTTTATTCCTTTTAAGGTCAGGGTTTGGATTACGGTTGACTTTAATTTGATTGAACCGTTATGTTTTATTTTGTTACCAAATCATAAGGAAATGTCGGAAATATCTACAAAGCTCTAACGGCTTCTAGCTCAATATTATTAATCTTTTATTTTGTTACTTTCAGCAAAAGCAAAAAAATCACCATAAACATAAATTTAGATAATAATCCCTAAAATATACCAAATTAACGATTGCGGGAATTTAATTGTTAAACAATATTTTGTGCAACTGTGATATAATGAGGGCTATTGGGATACGAATGCTTTTTACGAACCAAGCGAAGCTGAATTTTTTAATAGGATGCACGTTTGTCCCAATGGCTATATTTACATATGTCACAGTATGGCATAATACTTTTCACACCACCAGCTCGACAATGTCCAATTACATATCATGCAACCTCAACGTAAAGTGAATAATTATATCTCAAGGGATATAAAGTTGTATGAAATTCCCTAGGGAATAAAGTGATTTCAATTTGGAACGTCCAAATTTGTGTGGAAACTCGTGGAAAACTCTAAGTAAAAAAATGAGTATGCTCCTCTGGAATAAAACCTATCTACTAGAGTCCCTCGTCACGCTCAGGGTTCAATATGCCGCCCGCGACATAAGACACTGCTTTATTCCCTTAGTGCATAATCTACTATTTCTAGACCCGGCTCGTGTGGGGTGTCATTGTCTAAAACTTATTAAGTAGAGTACTAATTATTTTTTAAATCTCCAATTATAAAGATATGAGGGGCCATAAATTTTAATTTTTGTTACGGGGTCTATCTCAAAAACTAAACTAGTTGGGATTTTTGAATTTTCTGTTTATTATGTGCTACATACCCTATTTAAACAACAAATACTGAAAATGCCGATTTTTAATACAGGTTTAGGGTTACGTACCCGAATACTTGACCAACTTAATTTTGCAGTTTTGTTTCATACATTTTCCAGGTAATAAATAAATAAATCCATTTTGCTTGCTTATAGGGTGGCCCTTATTGCAATGTTTTTGGGGTCATAACATAATGCAGCATATTAAACACGCGTGCTTTTACGTTACATTATCGCACTAGTGTTTCTTACATTACAGCATTTATTTAAATCTTAGCAAAGTGTTTTGATGTCTTGAGAAATAGTAAAGATTTTGCGAATAAATAAACTGTCTCAGTTAAAATATAATAAATAATCATTTAATTTTATCAAATTATTTATTTTTATCAACAAATTATTGTTGTTAATACATAAATATTCAGTTTGTTAATATTTAATATTTGGATGCTTGGCGGGTGCATCAGTGCCTCTATTTCCATCAAACAAAATCTCCGCCGCCATTTTGCATAGAAAATTGACAATTCATAGCTGTGGTTTTGATAATGTGGAAAAATAAGACAATGAAATTTTATTATTTTTCCTCGCAAGTGTGTTGAAAAACGTCGTATGAAACGCGTGAGCATACCACACTCTCGGCTCCATTGCGCCTTCACCTTCTGCTCGGGCTGCAATCCCACCTCGACTGTAATGTCCAACGCAGCTCACTTGCACCCTATTGTACTATTATTTCAGCCTACAATTTAATGATAAGTTTGTATATTTTATTTAAATTATTTAAGTATATTAACTTATCAGAGCGTTACGGAACCCTCAACGCGTTAGTCGTACTCGCAATTGACCGGTTTTTATAACATGTATTTTTCAGAAGCCTAACATTGTAGGTTTTATTGTAGTATGGGAATATACTGTTTCGAAATCTCATTTTTACTACCTACGTCGTCTTAAGTCTAGAGTGTTTTGTAATGTAAAACGTGAGCAGTTTTACTTTCAGTGTACCTTTTCGTAGGAGATGATTAGGAAGGTGAGGTGGCAATTTGATTATAAAGGTAATATAGGCATAGAGTATATAATATGGGTATAATAAGGTGTGATACATTTAAATTCATGCTGGAATCTGAGTAGGTACTCAGAAATATTTTCAAAAATTGAGATTTTTTTTTTCGGTCTTATTGTAGCCCAACCCCAAATTCATGTATGGGAAGAGAAAATATTTTTTAAAATTTGTGTTAACTGAATTTTTATAAATATGATATAGTATCAATAATTGAAAATGTAATTCTATGTTGTAAATAAATATATTTTTTTATTTTACCAGTATTAATGGCTTTAAATTACTGTAGTTATAATATGGGTAATAGAGAAACTAAAAAAGATGATGAAAAAATTATGACACTCCATCAAAGGAGTCGAAATATATCGTGTATTGTTTTCTATTTTAGTTTCTCTATTATCCATTTTATAACTACGTTCTATGTTCTAACCCTTTATTTGACTTACTTATGAATTGAGGATTTCTTTGCAATTTATTTTCTAGGCCTCCAATGAAGTGGCTATACATTAAAAATAAACTATTTTGTATAATAATATGAGAAAGTAATACTTCAGATATCACACTATAGCACAAACATTTCTCTTTGATGCTCTAAAAATAGAAAAATAACAGTTAGAAAACTGCAACAGAATCGATGCATCATCGTTTTGTAGCGAGTGACATTGACAGGAAACAATCCATTTTGCACTCTGATTCTTTATATGTCTAGTTTGGTAAAATTGTCAAGAACAAGTCTCGCTAGAAATTTAGTATTAACTTGAAGTAAAGATGAAGATTTCATTATTTTTATCAGTTGAACTTTTAATCGATGACGTTTCTAATGAGGCAAAGTATTTTTTGATTGCTGTGTTATGTGTATGTGTTTGAGACATTCGGAAATATATTTTTTTCCTGTTCTCTACAAACGCAAGCCCAGCCCCGAGTCAATAATAAGGAAAGATATTTTTTTTTATTCGTATTCGTGTTACTTATCAAGCCTTCAGTATCAACTTGACTGCATAAATTAATGTCACCTTATTGTATTCGTGATAAAAAAATACAAAAAGAAAGTTATTGAAATTAAGCTTTAACTCATCAAGAATAAAAGGTAATTGCCCTTTACGTAATCAATTTCGTAGAAATTGGCCCACCATGAAAACTTAGAGGGTAGTTAGGGTCCAGTTAACTTAGAAACTTGACAATTTACAAGCGGGTCTTAAAACACACGTATAATAAAACAAACTGAAAATTACCTATATTAGTTGTAATATAAAAGTTTAGATCTTTTAGATACATAGAGTTTAATCACACTAATATTATAAATGCGAAAGTTTGTGTGTGTGTGTGTATGTGTGTGTGTGTTTGTTACTCTTTCACGCTGTAACGGCTGAGTGGATTTAGATAAAATTTAGAATAGCTTATACCCTAACTTAATACATCATCTATCTCGATCTATGCCTCCTTGCACTGTTAAACTAGTAGTTCGCCCTTCTTTCTTCTTTTTGCCTGATAATAAAAATATACATGCCTGCCAAACGATACTCGAGTTATCGTCGAACAAACATTCATACATGTATACATAATATGTACAAATTCCGGATTTTGAGACGTTCTTTTCTTCTATTTATAAATAAAATGAGCATGTAGTTAGGATATATGGTAGGTAGATAGAAACTGCATGTACACTTCTTCTTCTTCTTATCGTGTGGGCTGCAAGATTTTATCCTGGGTATCGTTCGCAAATGCACAACTTATGTTTAATTTGAATAAAAAGTAATTAATAAAAGTGATATAGGTTCATGAGAATAAAAGGTGAAGATTGATAATAGAGTGTTGGCTCCTACGCTTATGTATGGTAGTGAATGTTGGGTCTGGCAAGATGAGCAGCGCAGTAGAGTGAATGCAGTGGAAATGCGTTCCTTACGGAGTATGTGTGGTTTGACAATTCTTTAAATCTTTAAATTCTTTAAATCCTCTGTAGCACCAAAGCCTACTGGAAACATGCCTGAACATTTAGAATGTCTTTTTTCCTGTCCTTGACTGCATCGCCTATAGTGAAGATAAAGATCTTTTTTAAGATAAAGACCCATGCACGATTTACATGGAGCGAACGACTCTAAATCTCGTCTCTTCTTTGATCTTTTTTTGGTATCAAGCAACCGGAACCTGATTCAATCACAGTAGCATTAAAGGCATAGTTACCCAGTTGTCGTAATCTTTCAATTTTATTTTTTCGTTCTTTGGATCCCTTTGCAGTCGTAAAAACATAATCAGCAACTTCAATTTCACCAGGGTGCTGTGTTTCAAAATGATGGGGCAATTTTACAACCAATTTTTTACAATATAAGCATGCATGTTTTTTTTCAGGAGCCTTAACCTCATTTGGCATTTGGGTAACTACTTGTTCTTTTACGTCAGTTACCCCTTTTCACTTCACTTTCGTCTTTTTGGTAAATGACTTTCATCAAAAACAATTTTGTTTTTAATGCCATATTTATGTTCATTAGTCATTTGGAACAAAAAGTGTTCATTTCCACCAGTCTTTGCTCTCTGCTCCTTTATTTCTTCTTTTTTATTTAAATAAATTGTGTTTATATATTTGTTGTCCTAACGGTTTATCGTGTATTCATTTGACGTTTGTAATATTAGTTCTTTTGCGGTAATTTTTTTTTATCTTCGCCAGAATTTATCTTTTCTTTAGTTTCTCGTTCAGTTTTTTTTTTGTTGGACTTGTATTCTATACATTTTCTTGAATCATCGCTGTTGCATGAGTCTGGGATGTATTCACTTCCACTATCGGTAAATGGTTCGTTTGGGGAATCATATTCTGAACTTGTTTTTCGTAACTTTGTAGATTTTTTTTGTAAGTTAGAAGAATTTTCAGTCAATTTGGATTTTTCATCACTAACATTTTCTTTTTCTGAAGTATTTTTTGTAGTAGATGTAAATTTTAATGTTTCAAAGATATCACTGTCGGTGGAGGAGTCATTCGTTGGAAATACTTCCACTGTCATTACTACAGACACTTAAATCTGAAAAGAAACAAATACGTATCATTTCATTATTTTATATCTAAGGCCAAATTTTTAAACACTTTTTGTAAAATCCTATTAATACTTTAAATCCGAATGTTGTTTGCATAGCCCAATGGATGGTGATTTATTTATAATAATAGCCAACATTACAGGCCAGCGGATTTTTTATCCAGGAAATCAGTCAGTTACGTGGCACTGCACAAATACCAGGTTAACACGAGCAAATAAATGTAACTTCATATATATCTGTAACTAGTTTATTCAAATAAGTTACTAAAGTAAACAAAATAAAACATGCATAAAAGAGTTTTCGAAATGTTTTATTTTATTTACTTTAATAACTTATTTGAATGAAAAGCTCACTGCAGCGATACATACATATATATTTCAAGTTTATAACTAGTTTAGTAACTAGACCTGTAAAACCTATATTTTATGTATCTATTTTACAAAATAAATGTGCAAAGTAATGTATACGTTTGTGTTACTCAGCAATAGTGTAGCTTTTTATTAGTGAAAGAATTTTTAGAATCGGTTTAGTAGTTCCAGAGATAAACCATTACATGCAAACAAACAAACAAACGAATATTTTTTTCTTCTTTATACCGGGTGTAATAGCAAAGGCAAGAATCCTTTAACGGTGTGTTAGTATGATCGGTAAAGATATTATTTTAAATACTGGGATCTCTATATAAAGTACCAGTACCTCATAATAAGACGATTTTCATTACTCAAAATACACTTATCGCGTGGACACCCTCGATGGTCGCTGGCCACTCGGATGAGGGGTGCAGGTTGCGGGGTGCAATTAGGTGTGTGGAGAGGCCGGTGAGCTGCGTAGCCATATCTTAGAAAAATGATTGAATTTTTGGTGAAAATTCAAGGTATGTTTTTTTTTCTCGTAATGACATCAGCATCGTGTATACTTTCATATCCTTAAGGGATTCTTGACTTTGTATTTACCCCCTGTATAATAGTGTGGATTCATTTTTATAAATTATAGTTTTGATTTTTTTTGTCATACTTGAGACGCGGTAAATGACCAAGGTTCAATTACCCTTTCTGTGAAATACGCAAAACAAAATTACGACTAATTGAGTCGAGTTTTGCTTAAACAAATATAGAGGCACAAACATTATTTTTTTCCTATTTCGCAAACAGGGTAATTGAATCTTGGTCCTGACTACTTACCGAATCTCCAGTGTGAATTTAGCTTTATAGACGAAAGGTGCCTATACATATATTAACCAAGTTCACTAGGATAAAGAAAACCGCATCTCAATCCATATTAATGATTCTCGGGTTAAAACGGAACAAACAGATAAAAAAAAAAAATTGTTTTAGCTTCGGTACAATACTAATGACGCAATTCATTAATAATTTTGAAAAATATTCAATATACAGACACGACTTTTATACTACTTTATTATTAGTATATATATTAACCCACCTTCTATTTGACTTGTTATTTTCTCGTATATTTTTTCCCGGAAATTTTCGGCCGATCCAGGTCCCGAAACTTGACTGTCTGAATCAAATTCGATTGACATAGCCTCTGGTGTCGTCGAAGTAGGCAAATCCTAAAAACTCGATAAGTGTTAGGATTCTACACCATAGCACATCGGGAGATTTCTATAGTAGTATAGGTAGTTCTCGATAGCCAGTTTAAATTTTCACGTCAGCAACCTTTTACTATTACTGAGACAGAGCTTTCTGACAGATAAACATCAAATTCTACTCTTTTAGTAAGAAACTATAACTTATGAATGTTGCACAAGATAAAAGTACATTTTACTGTTCTAATCAAAACCTGTAGGGTAAAACTTGTTAATTTAATCAAAGTACCTAAATGCTTTCAATACATACCTTAATCTTCCTGGCACCAGATTGAACATCACTTTCTCGTTTTTCCATTGTGACATCAAACTGAAAGAAAATAGACACCATTTCACAACTTTGCTAATTGAAATAAACGTCAATAAAGTAAAATTAATATTTAAAGGGAAATAATTTGATTTTAACATCTAACTTACCGGCAGGTATTTAAACTTGTGTCGAACAGGTCCGTCGCAGTCGGCATCACTATGCTGTCTGTTGTGATTTGTGATGGCGCTCGGGTTCAAATTTTCAAGTAGTAACGTTCCAGATTCCAAAAATGTGTGACATAATTGCTAAACAAAATTGAACCTTATTGACTACACACTCCAATATCGGTGTGTATGACGTATATTGAGACCCGAGTATACGGACACCGTGTATTTTTGTTTGTACATTACCAATTTTAAGGACGTGTGTGTAATAATCTGTACATGGACACCTGATTCAAAGGACATTGGTGTTTTGAGGTTCTCTTAGACCCAAATCTGCGGACCAACCAAAAAGAGTGTGATTTGTTTATTGAGACCCAAATTTGAAGACAGTCCTTGAATATGGGAAGTCCTTAGATATGGGGTGTGTATAACACTCAGAAAAAAAGGAATAACCCGCAAAACAAGGAGAGTTAAATAACGCTGACTAGATAAATGTGCTCAGCACAGCCACTAGATGTCGCTGGTTACATCTAATTTTACGTAAATCTATTAGAAATAGGAAGTCCTTAGATTCGGGGGCCCTGGCAAGGTCCTTGAATTCACGCGGATACAGACAAGGGTGTGTGTATGTGTGTGTGTGTTTGTTACTCTTTCACGCTGTAACGGCTGAGTGGATTTAGATAAAATTTAGAATGGATATAGCTTATACCCTAACTTAACACATAGGTTACTTTTTATTATAAAGCTAGTAGATCATAAGGTCAAGTTTAAGTTGGACAGTCATATAACTGCACGTGAAATAATTTTGTGTTTAAACGAAACGCTCAGGACACGACTCCTATTCGCTTTTGGCTTTTTTTCTCATACCCTAAAAGCGGGTTCTCAGTAATCTCAAAAACAAATACTTAGTACATGAAATCAAAATAAGTTTATCGTGCAATTTTCGTATGACGTTGTTATTTCTTGAAAATAGTAGGATTTTATAGCTTTTTATTACTTAGCATCAAAAGGTCAAAAGAATTTTAAGGGAATAATGTATTTTCTCAAAATTTTCTTGTCCCCATGTTTAAAAAAAAACGTTCTCTGTCAACGATTTTATTACTCCTATAATAAGATAGAAGAAGATAAATATTGAGTTTTGTGGTTGCTGTAATTAAAACTCTAGAGTGTGATGATTTTATCGATAATGGAAGCGTTATTTATTTCCAAATCTCTTTTAAAACCACCAAAAATGTGCGTTAGCAATGTTTTTGCACGTTTCAGAATAGCAGAATAGCCATCCTTGTGGCAATATTTGATTTGCTTTGCTCGTATACTCGTAAGCTTGGAGTTAAAACTGTAAAAAAGAAGAACCATTGTGCACGAAAACTGTTCCCGCTAAAGACGGAATAAATAGTACATTACTGCTAAGACAAGGAATTAAGCAATCCTGGACGAGTAAGTTAAAAATCCGAGCCCGTAGGGCGAGGACTTTTATGTACGAGGCTAGGATTGCTAATTAATGGTCGTAGCAAGTATAGTGCTTTTCTCAAAAATAAAATGAAACATTTTCATGTTTTCCATGATAATGAGATATATCAAATAAATTAAATTTACTAGGAAATATTAAAAGATAAGTAACTCATATTTGGGCAATTAGTCATGTTTACTTTTATTGATTTCTTCAGCAAAGCATTAGTGGAGTAAAATCTATATCAAAGCCCTCTTCTGAACTCATTTTGTAATTCATTTGCACTAAACACTTTCAACTAAAATATAAAGCAACATAAATTCCCTCTTTTACGCAATTTTTTTTATTATTGCTAGCTGGGCAAAGGTATTCACTGCCATGCAGCCTTCTTCATGGACAGCGCCATCTAGAGGAACGCTAAGAACTAAGAAAAAAAAAACAAGAAAAACGCTCATTGAGGTTAAATTTTAAGTATTGAATGGTTTTAAATATACCTATAAAATCAATATAAATTATATATATTTATGTTATTATTATTGCAATTAAAAAATATAGCAAACATTTCTACATTCTAAACATGAAATTGTAATTCATTTTATTTTTCTTTGTAAATTGGCCGCATGAAACCTTATGATCGCCAAACTCCTTAGTATTTTAAAAGCATAGACACGGATAGTTTTAAAAAGAAAACATATGAAATGTACTCTGTGAACGTATGGTATGTAATGGATTTTCATACGAACGATTTTCCTGGACACTTCTAATAGCTCGCCAGGATGAAGTATTTTCTGATAGGTCTTTACAGTATGTAATGGTAATAATGAAATGTATTAGAGTTCTTATAACAGGTGCCTGCCTCTAACCGGTTTGCGTAAACCCAAAATCAATGTATGAGTCAATGCTGGAAAATGCGTACAATGTATGTGCCCTCTTCGGTAAACAAGCCATACAAATTTGTTACACATTGGTTATGTTGTATCAGACAGACGTCGCAATTAAGGTCGTACATGATTGTCCCGAAATGAAACGAAAGTACCGAAATGAGCTATTCGTATCATAATAAGCGCATATGAGAGGTCTTCATTTTAAAAACGATTCAACACAGATGTGAGAACGCAAAATGTTGCGGCTCAACATATACCTATCTACAAATGGGTTTACGCAATTGGCAAGCTAGTAGACTAAGTTCACAACTCCGTTTGTAATAAATAAACCGGCTAAGTGCGAGTCGGACTCGCGCACGCGCACGAAGGGTTCCGTACCATAATCTATAAAAACGGCACAAAATCATGTCTGTTGTATGGGAGTGCGCGGGTCCGACTCGCACTTAGCCGGTTTTAGTATTTGCTGTTATAGCGGCAACAGAAATACATCATGGACGGTTCATGAGATACAGCCTGGTGACGGACAGACGCACAGCTAGTAATAGGGTCCCGTTGATGTATAAAATGTACGTTGTTGTCGTAGGATGGCGAAAACCGTTACTCGTGAAATAGCGCAATTTTTATGTTTCTATGTGTGTGTGTCAATCCATACCAATAAAGTAGTAAAGAAGTCATGTCTGTACATTGAATATTTTTGCGAAATTTTAAATGAAATGGGTTATTTCTATTGTACTGAAGCCAAAACTACCATTTCTGAATTTTTGTCTGTCTGTCTATATGTTCCGTTTCAATTTGAGAACTACTCAACGGATTTGGATGTGGTTTTTTATTTTATTATTGTGACCCTGGTCAACACATAAGCTGTACGGAGAACGAAAACGGGGCAAATATTCACTTAACGCGGGCGAAGCTGCGGGCAAAGCCTACTAAATAATAAAATTACAAAGGTATGGATATTGGTAAACATCGAAAATGTTAAAAAAATCACAGTTTCTATTTGGCGGACCGATGGGAAAAATTCATGCGCGAGCTTTCCGCCACTACCCTGCTTTTTGTCCGATATCTAATAAATATGTCATCGTAAGATTGTTAAATCCGATAGTTTATTAAATTTTTAGATTATAATTTCATGAAGGGTTCTTATGGTTTATAAACTAACCTAATGAAGTTATACACAATCATATTTTACAATCTCACACTCTCACAAAATTAAATAAAGACACTGTGATCTTAAGTTTGTTAATAATATAAGAAAACTACATTCAAAAAAAGAAGCTTTATAATAAGAAAAAATTACGTATCTTTTAATGACTTTTGTGTATTTTGAATAAGAATTAGAAAAGACATTAAATAAAACAGGAAATCGTAATTTAAAGATATTATTTCCTTTGGAAGCACTTTGCTAAAAGGAGCGTCCCTTTTAAAATAATATTTTTCTGTAGTATTAGAGAATGGCAAAGGAGTCCCTTTTTCTGGGCAAACAATCCTTAATTAATTAATTCTTTGAATGCTAACCTTTGTTCCAATAGAATTAAACTGAAACATCTAATCCTTACAGATTAAAATCTTCTTTAGAGGAAAAGAGATTTTTTAATAAATTGCCTGAAAGAAGTCGTTTATTTATATAAAAAATTACAATTTTGGGACTTACTTCAACCAATATGGAATCGGTCGAACGGGACTTATTATGTTTTTCTCCAAGAAAGAGGTCTACTAGAATGTTTCTACATCTAATATACTGTTGCAGATCTATTATGTCCGTGTTTAAAACAGTAGCTACTGACAAAATATTGGATCTAATGTATTTCGATTAAGAATTGGATTGTACCCGCAGTTAACTTCAGTCGCTATAACTATACCTCTCTCTCGCTAAAGCCATACCTTTCTCTCTCGCTCTGTTAAAATGGTGTATGGTTTTAAGGAAATAATAAAAGTTCCGAAAAACAAATAAAATTCCTGCGAACTGTGGCTAACTGTAATACTAATTAACCTGCGTTAAAATGAGTTACCGAAGAGTAATATACGGAAGGAGAATACCAAAAACCAAGCTGAAGATGCGTGATTTCATTACCATTAAGGTGGTAACGGAGAATCTTGGTGCAAAATGCACATCATAATAATTATTGTTTTCTTTACCTTTGAATAAAAAGTTTCCAATAAATGCGTTTTATAGCAATTCGCGCAAACTGCTTGTTAATAGTTAGGTGATCACATGAAAATTATTCAATTTTATACGTTACATTTTAGCTGCAATACATTACAACTGTAAACACGTTTATGTTTGTTAATTTAATGCAAACAAAATGTAATACATTAAAGTACGTAATTTTTTGCGAAGACGTTATTACTGATAAACTATTTCCGCAAGTTGCTTTAAAATACCTTCATTGCATACTTTTTATTCAAAATTAAGGTAAACAATATTATGATGTTCATTTTGTATTAGCGGGGTAAAAAGTTTGCCCCTTAATTTGGCAAAAATATTGGACTGATTTTTCCTTAATTTTTTTAGCCCTATAGGAAAAGGGGTTTTAAAATAAAATAACGCTGATTAATTGTACCGCCAGCGAACAGCAACTTTTAAGAGCTTTTTCGTATCAATTCCAACGGGTATAAATTTAATCCTCACGCTGAAAGCTAATTACCTGTACGAGTGATCGGCAAATTAGATCTGGTCTATTTATTGTAGCTCAACACTCTGAAGCCCTCATATCTACAAGATTAGAGGAGGGAATATAATTACCAACTTGTAATTCAATTACCGCTGTTTGGTTACAGCGTCGCGAAAACCCACACTCCAGGCATGGATGCAACAGAGCGCTTTGATTGCCTAATTGGTTTCACGCAACTCGAGGCGAGTGAATGAACTATAAACACCATGAACACGTCGGAAATATCAAGGCACGTCGAAAGGTGCGACACGGGACGGGAGCAACACATTATTTTGAAGTGCCTAGATTTTTCCGGCGTATTATAAGCTGTGCTACGTGACATGGTGCAATTCAGCGCAAAATTAATATGTACGTGTTACAGTCCAGCGGGCCTATTCATATCTTTGAATCGGTTGCCAAATATGGTTGCTATTCACCAAAAATAGATGAAAAATCGGCCAAGTGCAAGTCGGACTCGTGCACGAAGGGTTATGTACCATTATCTATAAAAACGGCAAAAAATCATGTCTGTTGTATGGGAGCCCCCTTAAATATGATTACTTTTAAAGTGAATAAATAACTTAATATTCTGTCAATATTTCAAGCGTCTACCTGTTGCCGTTATCAATATCGAGCAAAAAATTACGTTTGTTGTATGGTAGCCCCCATTAATATTTATTTTACTCTGTTTTTTAGTAATTCTTGTTATAGCGGCAACTAAAATACATCATCTGTGAAAATTTCAACTGTCTATCACGGTTCATGAGAAACTTCCTGGTGACAGATGGACAGACAGACGGACAGACGGAGAGACAGACGGACAGCGGAGTCTTAGTAATAGGGTCCCGTTGGTTACCCTTTGGGTACGGAACCCTAAAAATGAACTTCCAAAATAACCATCAATGGGTATTGAACTATTTACGAATTTTGACGTCATTTCAAGTGCGAACGTATCCTTAGATAAGCGGATATGTATGTTTTCTACAATAGGCACTCGGTTTGGCAACTGATTTTACGATACAGAATCAGGGGGCAGCGGGCCTACTATGTACGGGCATCACGCCAACAAACTGTTGTACAGTTTGGCGTAGTTGTATTTTGTTATCTCTGTATTTACCATAAATAAAAAAAATAAAAAAAACATGTAACTTAGTGTCGGTTGCCATCTGTTGTTGCTAGTCACCGAAAACAGATAAAAATGAACTTCCAAAATAATATGGGTATTGAACTATTTACGAATTGTGACTTCATTTCAAGTGCGAGCGTAACCTTAGATAAGCGGATATGTATGTTTTCGACAATAGGCACTCGGTTTGGCAACTGATTTTACGATACAGAATCAGGGGGCAGCGGGCCTACTACGTAACTTAGTGTCGGTTGCCATATGTTGTTGCTAGTCACCGAAAACAGATGAAAATGAACTATCAAAATAACATGGGTATTGAACTATTTACGAATTGTGACGTCATTTCAAGTGCGAATTTATCCTTAGATAAGCGGATATGTATATTTTTGACGACAGGCACTCGGTTCGGCAACTGATTTTACGATACAGAATCAGGGGGCAGCGGGCCTACTACGTAACTTAGTGTCGATTGCCACCTGTTGTTGCTAGTCACCGAAAACAGATGAAAAATGAACTTCCAAAATAATATGGGTATTGAACTATTTACGAATTGTGACTTCATTTCAAGTGCGAACGTAACCTTAGATAAGCGGATATGTATGTTTTCGACAATAGGCACTCGGTTTGGCAAATGATTTTACGATACAGAATCAGGGGGCAGCGGGCCTACTATGTTACTTAGTATCGGTTGCCATCTGTTGTTGCTAGTCACCGAAAACAGATGAAAATGAACTTCCAAAATAACATGGGTATTGAGCTATTTACGAATTGTGACGTCATTTCAAGTGCGAACGTATCCTTAGATAAGCGGATATATATATTTTTGACGACAGGCACTCGGTTTGGCAACTGATTTTACGATACAGAATCAGGGGGCAGCGGGCCTACTACGTAACTTAGTGTCGGTTGCCACTGTTGTTGCTAGTCACCGAAAACAGATGAAAATGAACTTCCAAAATAACATGGGTATTGAACTATTTACGAATTGTGACGTCATTTCAAGTGCGAATGTATCCTTAGATAAGCGGATATGTATATTTTTGACGACAGGCACTCGGTTCGGCAACTGATTTTACGATACAGAATCAGGGGGCAGCGGGCCTACTACGTAACTTAGTGTCGGTTGCCACCTGTTGTTGCTAGTCACCGAAAACAGATGAAAATGAACTTCCAAAATAACATGTGTATTGAACTATTTACGAATTGTGACGTCATTTCAAGTGCGAATGTATCCTTAGATAAGCGGATATGTATATTTTTGACGACAGGCACTCGGTTTGGCAACTGATTTTACGATACAGAATCAGGGGGCAGCGGGCCTACTATGTAACTTAGTGTCGGTTGCCATCTGTTGTTGCTAGTCACCGAAAACAGATAAAAAATGAACTTCCAAAATAATATGGGTATTGATTGAACTATTTATGAATTGTGACGTCATTTCAAGTGCGAACGTTTCCTTAAATTAGCGAATATGTATGTTTTTGACGATAGGCACTCGGTTTGGAAACTGATTTTATGATACAGAATCAGGGGGCTGGTCAGTACAGTGACAATTACCTATCTGTTCAGGTGGATAAAATTGGTACTAAAGCTGGTATCCGTTTAACAACACTGAGAAACGCCTAATGGCGCCGATTTCACCGAAAGAGTAAATCTATATATTTAGTTATGTTCGTAATTATGCACAGCTGAACTTCCCTTTTTAAGGTTTCGTACCCTATGGGTGCCAAACGGGACCCTGTTACTAAGCCTCCACTGTCTGTCTGTCCGTCTGTCACATGAATTTCCCTGATTTATAGATAAATGTTTAAACAAAACGCCGTCACCTGAACAGATAAGATTCTGAAACTGTACAGAAGATGCGCATGAATATTAGCTGTCACCTGCGCAGTATCCCCCCGCGCAAACCCGTTCCTCGTCTAAGTGGGGCGCTACTGCAACTAATAGTGCTAGCGGTACAAACTGAAATTCACCAAATAGCATTAAATGATGATAAAGTAATGAATATCGGAATGATAGGTCTTTGGGCCATATGAATCAATTTAATCGTAGCACGAAAAATAAAATAAAATAAGGGGTGTTATTATGACGTCATCTTTTTTTTGTATGGGAAATAAAATTTTTTGGTCTGAAACCTATGGTGTGTGGTATTAAACTAATTCCCGCAGTAGATACTCGAGAGAAAATCAATAAGATGTGTTAAACAGAGTAAAATAGAGGTTACAAACAATTTTATTTAGTAAATTAATAAATCAATTAACGCGGTCTATTCAAAAATACTTCATAAATGTTAGATTAACATAGGTATATCCTGATTATTGCAACAAAATCAACTGAAGTTAGTCATTTTATTTATATTTGCATATTATCTTTTCTTTATCATTTATCTTTTCCCTTACGGGTTTTGAACTTCTTTTTTTAATTAACTTAATTTTTTTAAATGAAATATTGACAATTTTCTTTAAAAATAAATACAGCATGTTGAGTACAGTTCCATCCATAAATCTCGTAAAGTTCTGAAGTTTAACGAACTGTCACACTTTGTAATAATGAAAAATAATTAAAAAATACTAAATGTAATAATTTTTAAAATTGATTTCTTGAGGTTCGTTATATGAGGTATATTTTAAAGTAAAATATTTAACTGTATCGTATCTGGAGGAGCCCAAACTTGGTTTGTTTTGAAAATTATTTTCATTTTAATTTAAAACAAGTGAATGAAATGTAATGATGTGATATTTTTTTAGAATTGGCTCAGAAATCTCTTTCATTTGATACTACACACGATAGGTTTCAGAACAAAAAATTGATTTTTCCCTTACAAAAAAATGACGTCATAATAACACCCCGATTTTTTTTTTACGTGCTCCTTGTCAAATTGATTCAAACGGCCTAAAGATCTATCGTTCTGATTTTCATGCATTTAACACAATTTGCAACTATTTTGGGTGTACCGCTAGCACTATAACTACATACCCGCTTTCTGTCCTGACTCGAACTATAGACTGTCAAGTATAAGTTGGCGTTCCATTGCCATGGACGCCAATGGCAATGGAAGGCCAACTTATACTTGACAGTCTGTACCAGCGAGCGCAGCATAGCTTATTTGCTTGCGCTGAAAAGTACAAGTACCTATGTAGTGCTACTTGATATTGGTTTCAAACGTACCTTTATATTTAAAAAAATATTATTAATAAATTATTGAGAAGTTTTGGTAATTGGACCCACTTTTTGTTCGGTTTCTTTTTTATATGGCATATTTCTTATTCTTCCTCCTTTTGTTAGTATCAATATATGAAGTTGTAAAAATATTATGTCGGTACATTAAACTATTTTGTGAAATTTTAAATGAAATGGGTTATGGTATTGATTGTACTGTGGCCAAAACTACATTTTTTTAATTTTTGTCTCTCCGTCTGTCTGTCTGTATGTACATATTATGCATGTTCCGTTTTAGCTCGAAAACCACTCAACGGATTTGAATGAGTTTTTTTTTATTATCATCGTAGTGACCCTGATCAACACATACATAGGGTGTGTTCATAAAATGGGATAAAGATTGAATAAACGTGAACTCGAAACTCGGGAAAAGGCTAGACAAATAATAAAAGAAAACAAAATTTTCGTTTTCATTTAGCAATATATTACGGATACGGATGCGTGTAAATAATTAAACGCACCGCAATCTACAATAATCGCGTGCAACAAACACATTCGAGTGTTTTACACTATCACTTTCATAGTTAATTAATTTTTAAACATTTCCGTTCTGCGCGTTCATCCATTGGAACGCGGCTCCAAATCCACCAATAGGAGACCTTGTTCTACATCACGGTATCAAAGTTTGCCTCCTTACTTGGTATATAAGTGAATTGATCAAGTGATTCGGCGGGAAGTCCGTTGTTACTGAGAAGACTGGTTGTGGCGAGGGCCAGGCTCAAGCCTCGCTAATTTCTCTATAAATTAGATTAATTAGTTCATTGGTAGAGTGGGTTTCTTTCAGTCAGTTGAAGGGGTTTAGCTTGGAGGCTGAGAGTGATGAGGAAACACCCTCTTCTTCGTCAAGTAGCAAGTTTGACTTCCTTTTGCTAAAAAAATAATACTTTTGCATTTAGATACTCTTACAGTAAGCTTTAAGAAAACTATTGTATGTTCGTAAATTTTATATTAATGTATAGGAAAGTTAGTTTATGTCTTAGATAAATCTATTTAGGAATATATTTTGTCTTGATCTTTTTTCTGATTAGCGTTTATCCATGTTATTTCGTCAACTATCTTTCTGTTTACTTGCAAAGGTTGCCTGTAAGATATTGCAATTGGCAATAAGTGCCACCGTTTGTATATTATGTGATTTTTTATCTCTTGTATTAATTTGAGTGTATGTGCAAAATATGTTACAAAATAAAAAATAAAAACAATTTGCTTCGTTCAAGAAATAATTCAGTATTTAAAGATTTTGGTGTTTCTTTCTTAATATTTGACATTGTAATAAATAATTGTTTAGAGAATAGAATAATTAATTAAAGGCAATTATTAACTTTTGTCTACTGTCATTTTACACAACATTAATTACGCAATCGAGACTATTATCACAAAATAAATACATACAGAAGGCTAACTCCATACAACCAGCGATTTCAGGCGCACGCACACAAAGACGCGTACGTACGACGATCTCGGTAGGATTCGATCAAATGCCAATGCACGAAGTCTACAGAAATCGTCGTACGTATGCGTCTATGTGTGCGTGTGCCCGGAATCGTTGCTTGTATGGAGTAGGCCTTCTGTATGTATTTATTTTGTGATATTATATATATTTTTTTCTTATCGCTTATTTGATTTTTAGAGTTTTGTAACGACAAAACAGAGCCCTCTACTATCTGTCCGTTTGTACGTCTGTCTGTTTGTTTGTTCGTATCTCCCACACCTCGCTTACGGAAAAATAATCACATTTTCAACTTCAAAAAGATATCTTTCATTCAAGTTTAATAAATTTACCAAAAAATATTTCCAAAACAACATACATATAAATTTGTTGAAATATAATGTAAAAAAAGACTTTCATCAATTTTCCCGCTCAATGTCGCCAATATACCACGATTTTTGTATTGAATAAAGCATAATTACAATCAACATTTCATGACAAAATAACCTACGATCTTTATCCAATCGAATTCAGTAATTTTATTAACTATCAATATATTTAATTATTTAGATCGTAAAACATCACTAAAATAACTCCAAATTCCAAGAAAATTACGATCAATAAAGACGCGCCATACAAAAAATGTAATTTGGTGGAATGACTCTTAAAATGCAACCTTTATATATGTATACGCTCATTTTATTTCGAGCTAAGCTGAAAATTTCACCATAAAATACTAACCCTAGACAAGAAAATGGCGAACAACGCGTGATAGTGGCTTCGTATCTTACCTAAAAGAGCTTTCATATTAGACCTGTAAATGCATCGTAAAGCACAACTTTACGAGTGTTTAAGACAGATTTACAGTTTTTGTTGTGGCTCCTTTATTGGCGTCGCAGTTTAACGCCTTGATAAGTACACCGACTTACGAAATCTATTTAGTGATATTGTGCTCTCATGCGCTAATAATAAAAGTTGTTGTTGCTTGGTACCAACAGCATAGTAGAAGGCGTAAAGCATTGTTCCAAAGATAATTTCATCTGAACTTGATAGCCTGATTATTTCACTCGTAGGTGTTTAAGGGATTAAGACAAGCCATAATCTTTGTATTGATGAAAATCTTTTTATTAATAGAAAACGAGGTGACATGAATTTATCCAGTCAAATTCATTCTGAAGACTCGGTAATAGTCCATATCATGTTTCAGTTACACTTTTTGGGTAAAACAAAAATTATGTTCCCTATTCCCTACAAACTCGCGATCAACCTCAATGGTTACTACTATGTAAGTCTGCATTAGTTTTTTTTATTTTCCTCAAATATTATTGATCCGCAGTACTTATCAGTAACCAAACCACAGGTATGAATTTCACTGTATAAATGATCGTCACCTTGTATAAAGTTTTTGGTTTATATACATAATGATTGAGAACATGACATGAATAAGGGTCAAAACATGATCTATGAAGGCATCTGCGTCGAAAAAGATAGTTTGATATTTTTATAGGATGAAGAAACAAAACCACTAACAACTTTTTGGCAGAACCACAAATAAATATCCAAAAGTCATGCTGATGATACGGTAATTATGTTTTCAGAGTAAAATAGTAATTGGGACCAAAACGAAAATAAAGTGGTCTGTCAGTGGTTTACTTTTCATCTTAATTTCATCCTTGAAATATTTTCTGTAATTATAGCATGTACATTAGGATATATTGGCACAAAGCAATGGAAACTTGCTCAAACACAATTTTCCTACACTTATTCGCTAAAAAACGGTTTCCAATTATTAAAAATTTGTTTTATGAAATGTCAAGAAAATCTGAATTCTGTTCAAGTAATCAATATTATAAGAAAAGACATTTTGTTGTAGTTTACGCTTTTTTAGGATAAATTTTCGATTTCGATAATTTTGTATGTATAATGATAAGATTGTCCCTAAAAGGAATATAAATACACAAGTAGCTCCCTTGGGGCCTCCTTACAGCCGTAAAATAAATCAATTTAATAATCAAAATAAGGCCATTTGTTCGTATTTTATGTAATTTTATTAGAAATGAACAAAACGACTATTTAAAAAGAGCAAGCCATCAAGTCAAACATCCACTGTGTGTTTAGACAAAGCATAAAATATTTCATCAATTGATTAGCTGTTGAGCTCCTAATGAGTTGAATTAATTATAGTACTTAATAATAAAACATACACAAATACATAATTTTATAAGAAAAATACACATGTAAAAAAAATTATCACCTTTGTGGTTTGCTGTAGGCAAGAAATAAATATAAAATTATAAGGTTGGGGAAAAACTCTTTTCGCAAATAGTATGTATGAGCTTATAGTAAAATCTCTATGGCTATACCATTTGTATGTGGCTGGTTTTGGTATTATTAAAAAGTTTAAATTTTAAAAAAGATAATTCCAAATTCAAATTAGGTAAAACGTGTGATTTTCATTTGTTTTTCTTACTGTTAAGAGGAGTGAATCTAATAAAGAAATTCGATAAATTTTAAAATTTTACTACAAAAAAGGTAAAAATACAACGCTAGCAACGAAAAAATTTTTTTATGTTTATGGACCTAGTGCAGTGTCTGTGAGAGTAGCACAAATTTGGTTTAAGCGTTTTCAATCCAGAAATTTTAATGTCAAAGATGCACATCGCTCTGGGCGCCTGTTACGGATAAAATGGATGCCATTTTTGAAAAAGTGGAGCAAGATCGGCGAATCTGTAGTTACGAACTGGAGATCTGGGTACACAAAAAAGCTCGATATTTGGGTGCCGCATGAGCTCACTGAAAGAAACTTAATGAACCGTGTATTCATTTGTGATTCTTTATTACGACGTAATGAAACCGAACCATTTTTGAAAAACCCGATAACTGCTGACGAAAAGTGGATCACGTACGATAAGAACGTGCGAAAAAGGTTGTGGTCAAAGGCTGGTCAGGCTTCACAGACTCTGGTGAAACCCCGGTTATCTCGCAACAAGGTAATGCTGTGTGTATGGTGGGATTAGAAGGGCATTATTGATTATGAGCTGTTACCTCCAGGCAGGACCATCGATTCTGAACTCCACTGCGAACAATTGATGAGATTAAAGCGAGAAGCTGAGAGAAAGCGGCCAGAATTAGTCAACAAAAGGGGTGTGGTTTTTCATTATGATAACGCTAGACCTCACACATCTTTATCCACTCAGCAAAAAAATAAAGATAGTTTGCCTGGGACGTATTAATGCATACGCCGAAAAGTCCTGACCTTGCACCTTCAGATTTCCACTTGTTTCGGTCTCTTCAGAATTCTTTAGGCAGTGTCAGGTTAACATCACGAGAGGACTGCCAAAATCACTTGTCGCAATTTCTATAGCAATGGGATCATGTCACAACCTACAAAATGGCAGAAAGTTATCGAACAAAATGGCACCTACACACTTTAGTGAAATGTAAATAAACTTTATTAAAAACTGTTTTGAATTTTCATATAAAATGCGAAGAAACTTTTTCCCCAACCTAAATATTTAAAACGATTTTGTGGAACAGCAAGATATTATGTTACTAGGTATGTTTTTCTTACACTTGTCCGACTAGGTTATTAATGTTTATTTATTTTTAACGTACACAAAACATACAAGCTCAAACGTTCCATCAAAAACCTACAGTTCAATCAGTTATTCCCTAACATCAAGTTAAGAATAATTCATAATTTATATTAAAACATACAGAACGTTTTATATAGTTTTATACTAGTACTTACCTTACAAACAAAAAAAAATAACTCTTCTTCTCGTGTATCTATACTAAAATTAAAGGAGTAAAAGGTCGTGTCTGACTGTATACAAATACATTTTTTTAAATTTTAAATGAATTGGGTTATTATTATTAGCATTGTACTGAAGCCAAAACTAACATTTTTAGAATTTTTGTCTGTATGTATGTATATATATTCCGTTTTAAATCGGGAACCACTCAACGGATTTGGATGCGTTTTTTAGTTATCATCGTAGTGACCCTGGTCCACATATAGGCACTATAGGTGTTAATAAAATAACGCCTAAGCCGAAAACGGAGCAGAAGTTGAATAAACGCAGGCGGAGCCGCGGGCAAAAGCTAATTGAATTTACAAAGTTACCTACTGAACATACCTAATTAAAGTTACCCACAGTATCTGGAATCCATGATGTGCCTGAGTGTGGATTTACTTAATCAAGTGCACTTAATTCATTAACAGCTTGATGTTGTTTTACATCCGGATATGGTTATATTGTTACTGACAAGGGTTATTTAAGGCTTGGCCCATAGTTTACGATAACCTTACTAAGTGATTTTGAACTTCAGTATGTTGTCAGAAAGTCTACATTAGAACGCTCGCTTCGCGTTCTCCCGGCACGCGTAATCAGTGAATTTTTGAGGTTTTTCTGAATTTTACGAAAAAGCTTTTGATGTAGGAGTTTTTCACCTGGCATCGGAAAATAAACCATGTTTTTTTATTATAACGGTAATTTCAGACATAAAACTCAAGCCCTATATACATAAAACGAACAAATAACTTAAAAAGGCATCATTTTCAATAATAAAATCTATCGTGTGAAATGTGTCCAATTAAGTAACCAACCTGACAACGGAAAGATCTGAAAAAACACGATCGAAGGCAGGAGCATGTTTGGTCATCCGATCGACCAACTTACAAAACAGAGCTAGGTATTTATTTTTTTAAATACCTTAATTTCTTTCTTGATTCTTTATTGTACAAATAAAATGGGTTTGAATACATCAAACATTAGACAGTATTTATACTTGCGAGCTTCTCTCTGAAAGAGATTTCTTCCAGCAAATCTTAACGGGAAATATACATTTTACTAAAACTAGTAATCATTATTTCTACTACAAAAGGGTAATTCATTCCACGGAAGATGTCGCACCCGTTACATTTTTCCAATAAACCAACCGAATGCCTCCCGAGGGAAAGAACCTTAAATATTAAAGATAGCAAAGTCTACTTAAGGGAACCTTTATTTTATTTTTATAGTTAAGGAAAACTGCAATCAAAGAATTTAAAAAATCACCTTCTTGAACCAGGAATCAAACCGGACAAATGTGTAAAAAAAAACATTCTGTATTTTTATGATACCAGCAAAAAATATATACCCATATTCTGTACGTGGAATGTTCCCGAACGTATGTATGTACATATATTTGTATATGATTCACATGAGTGCACAAACACATTTAATAGCTTCAAGAAGTTTTTTTTTGATAAGCTTATTATTTCATAAAGGACATAAAAATATAACATTTAGGGAAAACCAGTTAGTCTACCTTACATTCAAACTACCAAAAAGTTTAGACAAAATTATTCTGTGTCTTAGAATTACTGTAATAAAATATATTTTACCTTATTTTATCAGTTTATTCCCACGGATCTGCAGGTCCGTGTTTGTTCCATAATATTTTTTCAAGATCCCAGATTTTCGCAAATTAAAATACCAAGAATCAATTTGTATTTAACCGTTGTATAAATATTTTCACATTGGGACGGTAGCAAGACATAATTTGCTCTTATTATCTACAACCCAAGGTTTAAAATGGTTAAACAAGGTTTTTCTTGATTGTACATCACGCATGTTCCCCCAAATTCGACAGGTTTCCCACATTTCGATGCCAAACGAGTCTAGTGATTTTGCGATTTTCCCATATGTGTGCCTCACTAAGTGACTTTCGATGGAACATATTGCTTCCTCGACCTTCCTCCATACGTGCCTGAGGGTAGTTTTTACATATTTTTTGTACAAATTCATTTTTAGGGTCTCGCACTATGAAAAGTTTGACCGGGATGAAGTTGAGGCAACAGTATGGGTTATGAAACAAAAATACTTTTTAATATTTTAAATACAATATTATTGATGGCACGATCTATTTTGAAAGTGCGATTTGACTCTCAGGCTGAGGTTTCCGTACATTAAGGCTGCTCAATCATCTAAACTGCGTTTAAAGACGTTTTTGAATAAAATTGTTTTAAGCTTTTGTTACGATTATCATAAAATTTCGAAATAAATATATGATATTTATTAACTGATACTCCCCGTTGCCATAAAAACAAAAAACCTTAAAGCTTTAATCTACTTTTAGTAAATAAATAATTACAAATGCGTAAATAAAACGAATAATGTGTTTAAAAAACTTTTCATATTGAAAAAGGGATTACGTTAAAAGTTATACCTACACACATACGAGCTTTTAAAAAATCTAAAATAATAATAACCTGAAATTGATTAGTGTCAGTTATTCTTTCATGAAAACCGGCTTTCGTACGGGGGACCTGTGTCGCTGTTAGTCGCACGCGCACATATTTCGAGATTTTTATTATTTCACTTTGACCGTGCCGTAGTGCTTGTAGCAAAAGGAAAATGCATAAAAAATATTAGAAAAATGCTATGCTAAATGCAAACACATTTGTGTTTAGTAATTAAATAGTCGATGAAAATCACATTACCTATGTGAGTATGCCGCGAGACTGCCTGCGAGCGAGAAAATACCTGACGGTGGAGTGCGAGATTTTGCGTGAGCAGCCTCAAAGAATAGTCAGAGCTTACAGTCCACACCTACATAGTTCGGGAGTGAATTAATCGCCATTTAGTTATTTAAAAAACATATCAGCCTTCTTCATTTCTATAATTTGTCAGATACAATCTTTCAATAATTCTGTGCTATTTTATCATTTTGTACCACGTTTTATCACTGATATGTACATAATAATATTATTAAGATATCTATAATATGAATAAAGATATGGGTACTCTTCTAAGCTTTATTTTATTGGAGATAGTTACGAGATAATAATTATAAAAAAAAGATAAATATATATTTCGGCCCTCGGTATGAAGCCGTCATCAGTCGAATGAAACATTTTGACAATGATATAAAAATATATAAAAAAGTGGAAGTGACACAGTGTGATTAAGTAGAATTTGCCCAACGAACATTCACAAATATTTACACTTGACCGTAGTTTGTTTTTTGTATTCGCTGTAGACAGAACCCACCGAAAAGAACCGTTGTCGCACATAACTCGCCTTTTTTCGACAAATTCACTTTTTTCCGCTTGTATGGTGATTTGACGGCTGCCAGCGTAAACCTTTTTCGGGAAAGTTCGGGTAAAATGGGTCATCTCGCGGTGGGTAAGTAGAGGATGACATGAAAACGTACTAAGAATGGTTGGCACCTTCCTGTCGACGGTTATTGTGTGAAATCGCCGTGAGAAAGGTACGTGGAAATGGGAAAGAGTCCGTCAGTTCCACTCAACTTGCGGGTCTGGTCAATGTGCTTGTCTATTGACGCGTTCACTTTTATCTTTTTAGTTTAAATATTCGAGGAGTTTCGGATTAGTTTCTTTTTTCTTCTTCTAAAAACACAAAAAGAACCTTTGTTTTAGATAATCGGCTGCTTAACTTTTTTTCAACAACTTTATAACATTACAACTTCAACTAACATTCTTTTAACAATCGCTATAGGCTGTCTCAAAACCGTTGTATAAAATGTCGCGGCAGTTTTTTTTTATATTTCCCATCTATTCTATTACCAGCCTTTGCCCGCGGCTTCGCTCGCGTTGAAATGTCTTTCAGTGTTCGGCTTGGTGGTTATTTTATCAACACCTTTATAGTATACAACGTGAAATTTAAGTCATTTTGTTAACGAAAACTGGTGATACTACTCGTCCATATGAACAACTTTTACTATGGAGCAAACCCTGAAATCGTGAAAAAAATATCAGCTGTTCCATAGAAAAGTTAAAAGCCTACTCGACCCAAATATATGGAACAGATGATTTTTTTTCACGATTTCAGGGTTGGCTTCGTAGTAAAAGTTGTTCATATGGACGAGTACTATTACCAGTTTTCGTTAACAAAATGACTTAAATTTCACGTTGTATTCAGTTGACCGGTGTCACTACCTCAGAACGTGTCATGTTCTGTGGTCACTTCGATTACAACAAAATACCGAATCCAAATCCGGTGAATGGTTCTCGCGTTAAAACGGCACATAAATACATACAGAGAGAAAATGTTCTAAAGTTGTAGTATTATATTACAGTATCATTTTATATTTCGCAAAAATATTCAATACCCAGGCACGAGTTATTTTATTAGCGTATACTCGTATAATGTTGCGTTTAAGATTAGACACGCATCTGGCATAAGTTTCGTATCCGTAACATTAATATTAACATATGCATGTGTTAATAAATGAAAAAGATATGCCGATCATAAAATATGCTTACGAAACAAAAAATACATATATGACACAACGTTTCATCTACGCTGAGCGTTAAAAGATGATATTTTAAAATTGAACGACATGGAAAAAGCACGTCAAAGGCCGAGTGAAAGCCTATCAAAACCAGTGTGTTTTTTTGTCTGGCAAATTGAGCAAGCTGTAAAGAAATCATTGTGTACATTTTTAACGGCTCGTCGTAATGTTTGTTTAATTTCCTGAATTTCTGTATCCCTTGAGAATGGTGTATTAACCGAAACCGGTCGGAATTAACGTGTAAACCTTAAAATTAAAAGCAGTGAAACAAGTACAAGTGAATTTAATTGTGATGTAAGGAAATCTATGATTATACTTATTTATAAAAATCTTTTTTTTTTCTATTTTGTCTTTAATATTATCGTGTATTTAATTTTGGTATTTACTCCTAAAAACGTAACATAGGCAAGGCAGTAATAGTAGTGAAAGTGGTATATGAAGAGGTTATTAAAACAGGAGTGCGAGTTTAACTAAAATCGAGACCCGCACCCTGGTGGTTCCGTACCTTTGAGATAAGTTAATAGACTTAAATGATTTGAAAAAAAATTAAAAACTGATCAATACTATGAAAATGTATGACACAAAACTGCAAGATTAAGTTTATTCGAGTATTCAGGTACTTAACCCTAAACCTGTAATAAAATTGGAGTTTTCAGTATTTGTTGTTTAATTACATATGGCCATTGACATACCAAAGCATGGACCTCGGGTCTAGTATAAAATTTACCAAAAAAGTGTCCTTAGTGAAGTGTCAAAATATTAAGAAACAAAACATTTTAATTTGAATCGTATGTCATTGCTGCACGGGTTAATTTTGATTGACATATTGTGATTGACACCCTTTTTTAATTTTCAATGGTTTTGACTCTCTTTTGGTTCGGACACTTTTGAGCACAGACCCGATGTCCACTTGGTAGTACGTCAATGCATATGGCACATAGAGCACAGAATGTTAAACATTCGTAACTAGTTTGATTTTTGAAATAGAACCCGATACAAAAATGGTCTCAAACTGACAAATTTGATAGTAGGAGATAAAAAAACAACTCTACTCAATGGATTCTAGACAATGACACCCCATATAAGGGATAAGAAAAAAATTTCTCCTTTTTCATGTATGTATGGGTGTTGGGTCAACATTCAACATAAAATATAAAATTTTTGGGTCTGTAACTCATTCCGTCTGCAAGCTAGAGACCCATGACATACCCGGATGGACAGACAGCAGAACGAAACGAGCCGCAGGCTAGTTTTAAATCATCTCACTAGAGTGTTTTAATACTTACTAGTGTGCTGTTTCATACGCTACTTTATCTAAACTAACGCTTAGATTAATGTTTTCATACTCATTATGTTTGAATTTTCTTGTAAAAGAATCTTCCTCATTTTTGTTTCTGCTCCCAGAATGTTTGGTGGAGTTAAATTATTATCATTCGTATCACTGTCGTCAGGCATTTTAGAGCAGAATAAAACTTTTCACCCATAAAAACGCAGAAAATAGTAAATTTCCATTTAAACTTCAGCCGAAATCCCTCGCCACAGATTGACCCCTTTTCCACTTACCGGTAATCCACCGGCACCGGCACCGGCAACGGCGACGGCGACGGCACGGCTAAGGTGGTAAAAATGTAAATGTTACATATTGGTATATACGCAATACACATGCGCCCTAGTGTGCGCCGCCAGCCATAGACAATTATATGGTTGATAAAAAATTGTACTTTCCGCGCCTCCACTTAAGGCGCCTAGGCACGCCACCGTTTTAGTACAAAGTTTAATAATCCGTTTCTCTGTTGTTTATCGTAATAGACCAAACTATATGACCTCCATCATCTGGTGCTGGTATTTTAAAAGGCACCATTTTGCCAAAATTTTGAATATTAATTTTGTTTTAAAGATATTCAGCTGGACAGATTTACATACAAAGTTGTTTTCTTGCCTCAGAGTGTACATATATAAAAATTTAAGATTTCAGCCACATAGTGACTTTGTAAATGCCTGTATTAAACTATTGACCTTTAGTCTATAAGGAAAAACAACAAAGAAACGGGTTATCAAATGTTGTATTAAAACGGTGGCGTGCCTAGGCGCCTTAAGTCATTATTATTATTTATAATATAAACCAAAGTGCTTTAATCCATCGGACTTCAGTGATGACGCGTATAATCTCCTTAGTCGGGCCGCAATATTGTTTTGTACGTATTAGGCAATATTATCCTACTTCCTACAAATATTATAAATGTGAAAGTTTGTGCGTGTGTGTGTGTGTGTATGTATGTTTGTTACTGTTTCACGCTGAAACAGCTAAACGGATTTGGACGAAATTTAAAATGGACATAGCTTATAACCTAACTAAACACATAGGCTACTTTTAATCCCGGAAAAATGTATGGTTCCTGTAGGATAGATCAATATCATTGAAAAATCAGGTGTCTAATTAGCGCGGTCCATTTCGTTTGTGGAGAAATAAAACAAATCTTTGTTATTTTATACATCAGGTGTCTATTAGTACGGACTAGAATCGTTTGTAGTGAAATAAGATAAGGCTATGTTATCTCATCACACTTCACACTAATATTATAAATGCGAAAGTTTGTGTGTATGTGTATGTTTGTTACTCTTTTACGCTGAAACGGCTTGACGGATTTGGATGAAATTTAGAATGGATATTGCTTATACCCCAACTTAACACATAGGTTACTTTTATCCCGGAAAAAAGCATGTCGTTAAACCGAATAACACGCGGGCGGAGCCGCGGGCAAAAGCTAGTATAGGTATAAAAACCTCATTGGTATAACATGATAGGACTGTATGGGCTATGGACTAACCTTTGCCTTCCCGTATTAGCCGAAAAATAATATCCGGGGCATTGACCTCTCATAAACAACAAGACACACAGTCTCTAAGAAAAGTTCGTGCGACGAGCACAGTAGCAAATCTTCAACCAAATTAAGACGTTATGTCGTTAACATAAGATGCAATGTCAGTTGTACGAAATCGCGGACACTTTTTGAGCGAAATTGTGAGTCTAGTTGTTTTTGAGAGGTCAGTGATCTGGGGGCACGACAGTGCCCCCCGCCAAGACGTGCCAAAGGAATTCGGGCACTACGTACCTTTTCTCGAAGCGTTTCGTCATATTTTCGAACCCTCATAGCTGCGGTCAAAATAATACTAGAGATACCAAATTCTCAAGATGAGATGTAATAAACAGTCTTATTAAACACAATAAGTTTCACTTGTCTAGCTTTGATACTTTGAATTTTTATTAATACCCAAAATACGTCGATTTTGACACTCACTCACTGATGATCATCAAAAGCTCTAGGGTACTTCCTGAAGTCTTAGAAATCTGAAATTTGGTATACAGGCTAGGATTAGGACTCAAACAACAGATAAATTAAGAAGTCTGTAACTTTAAACCCCCAAACCCTCTTTAGGGGGGTCCGATTCTGTATAATTAAAAAATATATCCCCAACTTCCAAAAGTCCTAGAAAGCTGAAATTTTGTATGCAGGCTAGGATTTGCAGACAAACAACAAATACATACAGAAATCTGTAACTTTCAACATCTAAACCCTCTTAGGGGGGTCCGGTTGTGTATTATTAAAAAAGATATTTCCAACTTCCAAAAGTTCAACAAAGCTGAAATTTAGTATGAAGGCTACGATTTGCACACAACCAACGAAAATATTAAAATATCTGTAAATTTAATCCTCCAACCCCCCACCCCATAAAGAGGTCAAGGTGAGAAAAACAAGGCGCTAAAATTCTTGCGCCTAACAAACAATTCGACACCCTCTTGGGTAAGGGACCCTAATAATACCTTGACCACGGTATTGTTCCTGTAACCTTTACATAATACATCACCTATCTATTACCATGACTTTTTATATATTTTTCAGTCTGTCTAGTTTAGGAGATAAGGAAGGGGAGGGGACATGATAATGTTAAAAATTTACTTTTTCGGGGGTTTTTTATGGAGATCACCCTTGGTTATTAATTTAATTTTTATTTTATCATTTGCCGTGTTGGAGGCCATAGTAACAGGTAGGTAATCTGTAAAAGTAGTAATCCAGTAACTTCAGTGACTATCTAAAATTTGTCAAATTTGTCTACCATGTTAAACGTATTGGACTTGTGTCTGTAACGTAGGTATATTTCGTGTATGTTGCATAAAATATAATAATCTATAACGGCTGAAACTATAGACCACTGTGACAGACGGACACACAACGGAGGCTTAGTAATAGGGTCCCGTTTGGTACACTTCTGGAGCCTTCATTAATTTTATCTGTGATCCAAGGGGTGAGGGGATGGAAGGATATCAAACGCGTCGCGCGCGCTTATCGTCGCCTCCTCACAATGCCACGTCGCTGCCGTCGCAGCCCTGATCTATCGTTTATTGCAAATAATAAGCCAACGAGAAAAGAGGTAAGGCAATAAATGCAGCCTGAAAAAAAAATAGAGCATCTTACAAAAAGAAATGAAATCCCATCAAAAACATTTCATGTAAAGGTCGCCAAAACACAGAAGCTCATAATGCTTTCACGGTTAAAAATGATCAGATATCATGTAGAGCCAAGCCCTTAACTCTACAAGGCCTAACTCTACAAACCCTAATTCTACAATCCCTACATCTTCATCAAAAAGTATGGCTTGGCTGTTTCATGAAACTATTGCATGACATAATATTATTATAAGTCCACGGGAGTGTCTTTTTGACGGCCACGAAACGGCCAAGCCATACTTTTTGACGAAAATTTAGGGTTTGTAGAGTCAAGGTTTGTAGAGTTAGGCCTTGTAGAGTTAAGGGCTTGGCTTTACATGAGATCTGATAACTTTTTAACCGTGAAAGCGTTATGAGCTTCTGTGTCTTAGCGACCCTTAAAGCTAAACTTTAATTTAATCTTTCTTCCATATACTTAATGATATGAGTGTAGATAAAATTCCTTAAGAAATGTTTAGAAGATCAGATTCCTAAAATGTAATTTGTGCAAAATTATAGCAAAGTAAATATAAAAGAGAAACAAATATAATAAAAGTCTCACGAAATGTGATTTTTCATCACTAATACTCCGAAAGTAAGTCATATACAACTCGAAATGCGGGAGGTAAATTCGATTTACCTAACTAAGGAGGTAAGAAATTTGAAAATATAACGAGTGTTCCTTACAGTCACTAAATAAGTAGTCAAACACTCGTCTAGCCAAATGAGAATGGAAAATATCTGTCCTGCCTATTTTCTTTTTATTTTGTTATTCTGTATTTTATTTATATATTATTATGGAAAAATGCGACTTAATGACATATTTCATTGATTGCACGTGGAATTATTTTTTATGTCCTGCAAAAAAGTGTTATTAGATATTTAATAGACCCTTGATAATAGTGTAAAACCGAAACCGCTTAGGCTAAATATAATTACTGTGAAACAAACAACTAGGTGCAGATGCAGTTAATCATCATGTTATAATCTTGTAAGTTTTTTTTTTATTTTCTCGCATTAGTGGTGAAAAGTAGAGTATTACACACGGGTGTAAGTGATCAATTGCACCCTCGAACTATATGCACCCTCGCTCACTTCGCTCGCTCGTGCGCCTAAATATCTCAGGTGCAATTGATCGCTTACCTCCCTTCGATAACAATCTGCTATTGCTCCTTACTCCTTACCCAAATATTTCACAGACAACATAGACCATACCAAATTTATGTGATTGGTCGTAAAAATTGCATGAAGACAAACAATAACAATAATCGGTGGTAGAGCTGATGCCCGGCTCGACTGTGGAGGTACCACCATTTTACTCTCAAATCCTCCCGAAGGTATTCGGGGGAGAGTAAGAGAACAGCTCTCAGGCAAAACCAGGTAGCTCACCATTGCCTGGGACCGATGGATGGTGGAATATCCATCCCCAATTGCAGGGGCTTATAAAAACAGACTGGTGACGGGCAGCGGCGTCACTGGTGAAAGGGGTTCGGCACCGCGCTCACCAACCCGCCTGCCCAGCGTGTGTGAGTATAATAGATTTCTCTACAACTACCAATTCTGGAGCATCCAAAAAAATCCTTAGCTTCCACGAGACATTAAAATATCTAATCACGGCAGTCCTTTAAAAACGGAAGCTAAAAATTGCGAAGCGAAATTGCTTTCAGCGACATGAAGATGGTATAATGCTATCCCGTTTAATGATTAAGGGGATAATAAATAAAAATATAACGATCCACTTGGATGCCATAAACATTTAATTGGGCAGGCAGCGGTCTCTTGAGGTTTTATTTCAATGAAATCATTATTATAAGGACCGAGTTGGAGATGTCTTTTGTCGAAAGGACGGCCAATCAACGATCAAGACGAGAGGGAATATTTAAGCTGATTTAAAATTAAATTATAAAATTAAATTAAAATTTACAATTGTAAAAGGTTGTAATGTAATTTTATTATACTATGTCAACAACTTCATGGTTTTGTCAAAAAATGTATCCATTTGTAGCAACACTCATATATTATCACTTGGTGCTCATTATGGATCAAAACTAAAAAAAAACATTAATTCATGAAAATGTCGTAAAAAATTATTTTGTTCTACTTTTCATTATATTTATACTTTTTAGATATAATAAAAATTAAACGTTGTCAATTTGTTATTTCCAGTTCCCTGGAATAACTGACCCGATTTAAAAAATCCTATCTGTGTTATTTGAGACTCTTACAATAATCATACACTTCATAATATAAATCATTAATAATATTTTAAAACACTGAATCGAGAAGTTCGAAATAATATTTAACTTATTTCTCAGACACACATTCCCGAAAACTGGTACAAACAGAAAATATATTGACTTATTTTTATAACTGAAATAAATATTAATGAAAAAATTATACTTTTTTAATAAAATATTACATGAATACATACAGTAATAATGTATTTTCTGTCTGTAAATAAATCAAGAGGCGGCTTAAACGGGGTATCACAAGATCTCAAAAAAAACTGTCATCTTTATTTTGTATGTGATAACGCAAATAAATAATTTGATTATATAAGGTGACTTTAATTTATCCAGCCAAACTCATACTGGAGGCTTGGTAAGTGATCAGTAACAAGGATCGATAACACTTTTTGCTAATTACGCAAAATAAAATCTTGACGTCCCATAGTAATTGACTCGGCGCTGGGCTTGCGTTTCTAAGGAACACGAAAAGAATAATTTACGAATTTCAAAAATAAGGTCATTGAACCTTGTTACAGAGCACTTACAGAGTCTTCAGTAAGAATTTGACTGCATAAATTAAAGTCACTTTATATTTTAAAGCGAAAATCTAAAATCTCCCGTGCTTAATTTACTATTTTATGTTGAATACTTATATGTTAAACTTAGACCAATCTTTCGCATTGAATAATAATGTATCACATTTGCAAATAATACCTTATAAAAGTTATAATATCTAATTTTTTTAGTTCTTAATCTTGTACACCTCGTTTACAGAAAAATAATCACATTGTCAGCTTTAAAGAGTTCAATACCCTGGCAAAAAAAATTGACACGATTTTTTGTACTGAATAAAGCACAATAAAATTTCAATCTATGAATAATAGTACATTACGATACGTGTGAAGCGTGCTAAGCGCCGTGCAATAATAGGCAACTTAGGACAAGTATCGTATACTATTTTTATAGCACATTATCGCTACGCTCGGGCGCTAACACGCCGTGCAATAATAGGCAACTTAGGTCACGGCAAAGCGTGCGTAAAGTGCGGGTTTAGGTCACAGTGTGCTATAAAATAATATAATAGAATAAGTTTTATTAGCTTGAAATATGGTAGATACATAAGATCCTAAGCAATCGAATTCTGCAATTGTATTTAAGCGCCACGGTAAACCTTCGTGGTTTTTGTGGTGTCTTTTTTGTAAATTTTATTAAATGTTATATTTATACACCAAAAAATGAATAAATAAAATTAAAGTTACAAATATTGACAATCAATTTATTTATTATGGTAAATCATAATTAACAAAACTTCAAATTCCAAGAAAATTACAATCCACAAGACACATCGCGCCGTACAAAAAAGTACAATTTGTTAGAATGGCTTAATAAGACTTACGCTTATTCGTAACTATAACTACAATATATATACTACAATGGCTTCAGTCTCCAGACTCGACTATTTTGAACATGGAACGGATAGCATTTGAAAGGAATAAATCATTTATTCGTTTTAAGGACTCTCCGATATGTAATTTGGATCAATTAAAATCTCGATCCAAAACGTTCAATAGCGTTGCGAATTGCTGTTATGTCTTTAAGCTTGGACCACACCAAGATCTTTAGAAATTTTTAGAGACATAAATGTAGACTTATATATATTTTGTCGTTACAGTTTCGTTTGATATTGTTCTCGCCTTTGATGCGAGCATGGGTAGACTTCGGCTAATCACTCGTCAAAGAAGATGTTTTCTTGCGGATCAAGAAAATTTTTTGTAAAATATACTTTCAGAGTTTAAATGATAAAAAAGTGACACAATATTTAAAAATAATAGTACATTGTTCAACAAGGGAAGAAAGGGCTCGATTAACAACGAGGGTGTAGTTTGAGACCCGAGGCGTAGCCGAAAGCTTTAGGGCATTGCACTTTCTCCTGGGTGATACATACTATTTTATACTACACCAATAGGGAAAATAAAAGACAAATTATTTAAATTCCGTTGGTGTCATCAAATTTTCACTATCACTATTAGATTAGTTGAGGCGCCTGGAGCACATATTTACCTTATGTGGGATTTTGTGAAGGGAATTTGCGACTGTGTGGAATCTATTTAATGTATGCTATATATTATATAATACTGTAGCACTGCGTTTTTTTCTTCAAATTGCACTAATTTTAGATTTTATGATGTCATCATGTTATATATGGAGTCTATTAGTTATTTTTTTCTGCAACCTGGGGGGTATCGAATAAAAGGGTTTGATTAGCTGATTGTTTAAATATACTGCATCATTACATTTCAGCCACTCGTTTTCTAGAAAACAAAATTTAGTGCAAATGTTAGTTTTTACAAAATTCCTTTCATGACGTTATGGAGTACAGTACAGTTCCTCGACTTTAAGTTCCATGAAACGAATTTTGAAAATACTAACAACTTACTTGCGAATCCCCTCGAAGTTATTCGGGGGGGAGTAAGAGAACAGCTCTCAGACAAAACCAGGCGGCCGACCATTGCCTGTGGGAGCTATGGATGGCGGTATATCTATCCCCAATTGCCGTGCCTTACATTAAACAAACTTATGACGGGCAGCGGCGTCACTGGTGCAAGGGTTTCGGCACCACACTCACCAACCCGTCCAGCGTGTGTGAGTATGGGCATTTCTTCCAGGAGGACCGCCAAGGGTGGCGAAATCCTGAAAAGGCCTATGTCCAGCAGTGGACGAAACAGGCTGATGGATGGATGGAAGTTTTATACTTGAAAATTTTTCCACTGTATCTTCACCCTAAATAGCCCGTTAGGCAGCGGTGCACTCTCTGATGGCCCTCGTAATTCATTTTCAGCCCATGAATGGCGATCGAGCGATTTTTATCCGAGCTTCAACTAGATAGTCGGCCGTGGGGAGGAAAAGCTAGTAGCATTGTGTGGATACAGATTTTGATTTGTGATGCTACGTCTACATTTAAGCGATAGTTCGTTCTATCTTGTAATCACCAAGATGTCAACTAGTAAACTAATTGCTGGCGAGTTTCGAGTTTGGGCTTATTTGATTGGTATTTATTAGCACTCTAGTAAAACATGGTGACCAGGGTCTGCTGATGGGACTGAAAGGTGGGTAAGGGATCTCCTTAACGGACAACAGCAGACCCTTCGAGTTTGGGCTTATTCGATTGGTCTTTATTAGCTCTTTGGTAAAACACGGTGAACAGGATCTGATGATGGGACTGGAAGATGGTTACGAGATCTCCTCAACGGACAATAGCAGCCCAAATAGCATTTTACTCTATTTAAGAGTACACATTTAGTTCCCAGGTGTACTTGAAGCATTATTACAGTTCACTCGTGATTTATAAGCTGCATTATTGCGATTAATAACACCTATACCTGTCTAAGGGACTTAGTGTAGAGTTACTTTTATACGATTGTTGGTGTTATAATACTCCAACAACTATCCTGTAGTCAGCCGTCTGACTAAGAGCATTATGGGAGGGTAGAGATACGGCAACCGCTGTTTAACGGCCTACTTGTACGATGTTATAGAGCTAGCATTTTAATAGAACACACGTGGTCATTGATAAAGCCAAAGGCTGTTATGTTTACTTGTTTTAGACTGTAATACAGCTAGTAGCTGTAGTAGGACTTGTTTGTGATAATTAAAATAACCTTTTTTTACTATCTCTACAGAAGTGTTTTAATGGTTCGCATGTGCACTGTATGCTGTTAAAAGGACTATATGTATTGCCCATTAACATCAATAGCAGTTTATTTGTCCACAAGTACTACTCTTATTTGCTGTAAGCTGAACATGAATGTGAACGTGATATCATGAATGTGTTATCTAGTTTGTTTACATTCTTTTAAATACCCCCTTGAACAGAATAGTGTTTTTTGTAATTGTAAATACTCTGACACCAAACTGTGTGTCTCACACGAAAACAAAAAGTGATTTTTGTTAGTTTGTTAAAAAAGTGTACTTTATGTACTCATACTTGACTTAGTACCTGGGCTAGGCGATTTAACGGACAATAATTATTATTGCGGATCTCTAAAATTTCAGTATATTGAAAAAATTAAACGATGATACACAATTGACCTGAACTACATCTTGAAGCTGTACATAAGTTCACAATAGAATAAATTTATAGAAATTGGCTTTGTAGTGGTACAAATGTCGGACTACATATAGATAACAGCATTCTAACAGAACACATGTGAACCTATATACGCTCATCGCATTAAATAAGAGTTATAACAGTTCACATAGCCGTATTTAATTTCCTCCATCTTGTTCTACGTAACCTAAAATATTTACCAAATAAATTTCCAAAATTATCATGCAGATTTATCACAAAATACGCAGATAGTGCAATTTAATTTTGGTTTCATGTTATAATTAATTACCGTAGTATAATTGTAATGCCAATATAATATCAGAATATTTTAGCTGTAAATAGTATACATTTCACAATAAAGTTCCATTCCCATGGCATTAACATTAATAAGTATTTAAAACAGGTACTACCGCGTGTTATCATAAATTGTTATCCTTGATCCGCCGAAGTTATTTTTCTGATGGCACACACAAAACCAAATTAATGAGGTATAATTAATAAGAAAATAAAGAAATAATTTAGGACACACGTGAATTTTAAGTAGCACTGGAGTAATTTTGTTGGATTTTATAACTGTGGAGTCACTTGTTACTCTTTATTACACTCATGTACGTTGTATGGTTCACACTGCGTCCCATATAGTGCCGTAAGTCAGCTTTAAGTCCGATGTTTCTATTATACTGCTAATGTACAGCCATAGTAAACTTAAGGCTGTCTAATTTGTGCCCAAACTGGTCCTATAAGAGCATTATGGCAAGCTATACAGCTCTTATACAGCTGAATTACACAGCTTGTGGAGTACATGTGAACGACTAGACATCTTATATAGAACCCCGAATGCCACTTGGGAGACCCTTCGAGTTTAGGCTTATTTGATTGTTATTTATTAGAACTTTGGTAAAACATGGTGACCAGGGTTTGCTGATGGAACTGGAAGGCCGATACGGGATCTCCTCAACGGACAACAGCAGATCCTTTGAGTTTGGGCTTATTTGATTGGTATTTATTAGCAATTTGGTAAAACATGGTGACCGTTGCATATTGTCGTTCAAAAAATTATATTCTTTTATTTTACTTATTTCTACGAAAATCTCTTCGACGCGGGCGGAGCCGCGGGCAAAAGCTAGTATGTTTATAAATGAGAAACCTTTTAAAAATAAGTTTTTATTTAAGCCTGAATTAAAACGAATACAATACGCTTAGGTTGTTGAAACTGATTTTATGTTGAATTATTTGTTTAAAAAAAGCAACACAGGCTTGCAATTTCTGAATCAGAGGGTCATTAATCATGAAAAAGATAATATTCATACTTTTATTCCCGCTTGTTTCTAAGAGATGTCAACAGAGATTACATATAATCTCTATCTGATACGATCCTGACATACCTATTTCACTCCAGCATAGATGACCGAATAAATCAATTTTGTCTCTCGATGAAACGTTTGACCAATGGAAACGCAGGTAAGCTTTTTCACGTGATCATCGCCTCGATAAAAAGACTCGTCCTGCGTGTCCATTGGTCAAACGTTTCTTCGAGAGACAAAATTCATCTATTCGTGTCATCTAAGCCGGAACATTAGACGGTGTATCTGTAAGTTTCTGTCGTGCTGAGACAATACACTCGAGGGACAAGTCGATCGTTACCGTTCAAAATCATCGAGATTAATATCGAACCTGCAAGGTAATTCAGGTGCAGTCCTAAGCTTTTAAGTCGTAAGTTGAAAAAACGTTGTCTTAGTGAAAGACCACGCTTCGATTACCGAACCGTGTGCCTGTGTGCTTATCCAACTCTCCGAAATCGCCTTTCTGTCTCTCTAAACAAGTCAGCTTCCTAGGTATTGCTGGTTTGAGTGTATTTTTGGGGTTCTGTTTGAAATGGAAACCCTTTAACAAAGCTTTAGTGCCCTTCGTTCCGCAGAATAAACTGTAACGCCTAAGACGATGAAGCGAAAATTTTGCATGTAGTTTGATACTTAATTAAGTACACTAAAACTTTAGGAAAAATAATAAAAACATTAAATCTGAGACAAACTACACTCATGAGTAGGTATCTCTTAAAACCGCATTTGTTATATTCTTATGTCTATAGTATTTTTATTAAAATATTTTGGAAGTATGTTTATCAAGCGTAACTTTAGTAGAAATGAGAAAAGTTTCTGTTTAAACAACGTTAAATTCATATCTTTCATTGTGTTTGAAATTTTATTGAAGATCTTTGGTGCCATAGAATTAAAAAAATTATACTGTTTCGCGTCAATGCTGTCAATTTATGTCTCTGACAGAGCTAGCATGGTAAGTTTCAGAGACCTTAACAAACAAATTTGAGTTTGTTTCGACAAAAATAGCTACCTCGAAGATGTAAAAGGAAGAAAATGTTATCTCACGTGTATTCCGTTTCTCTCGAATAAGTAGAAATTATATAGGTGGTAAAGCTGATGCCGGGCTCGACTGTGGAAGTACTTCGGAAGTTATTCAGGAGAGAGTAAGAGAACAGCCCTCAGGCAAAACCAGGCGGCCCACCATTGCCCGGGACCGATGGGTAGCGGTATATCCATCCCCAATTGCCGGGCTTTATATAAAACAGATTAGTGACGGGCAGCGGGGCCACTGGGGCAAGGGTTTCGGCACCGCGCTCACCGATCCGCCTGCCCAGCGTGTGTGAGTGTGGGCATTTCTTCCAGGAGGATCGCCAATAGTGGCGACATCCTGGAAAGGCCTATGTCCAGCAGTGGATAAAACAGGCTGATGGATGGAGGATGGAAGTAGGAATTTTCCGAAATCCTTTCTGAGCGGATGTCTACGTCATACAAGGAAACTAAGGCCTAAATTTCATGTTCCTAGGTCCGGCCGCTCGCTCTGTGTGTTGACAATTCAGTCATTATGTTATAAATAATTATAAAATGTATGTATTGTATATTCTTAAGCAAGTACCTAAATATATGAAATACGTGAAAGACACAAATATTTATATTAATATAAATATAAATGTTTATGTGTCTTTCACGTATTTATGAAATCTCTCTTTACATAGGTATGTGTTAATTAACATAAAAGTTTTACTTATAAATTACCAATCCCTTTTTGTTTGTTTCTCTGTAATATGGGTATTTTTTTAGTGTTTTGATACCTTCTGTTATGTTTTGAGTTATGACGTGTCTATATTTCAGTCATATATAGCAACAGTAGATTCCGATAAAAATACGATAAAGTAAAAGGCTTTAACATTTGTATGTTGGTAACGGAGCAATAAATAAGAAAAAAAAACTTATCTCGTTTTTGTACACCAACATTTATGTTTGGCTCAACTCCATAAAAAAATTGTTTTGAATAAAAAACATTACTAAAACAGAACAACTTGTATGCCTAGATTTATGAACGTGGAAAAGGCGGAAGAGGTGTGTCAAGATCTTAGCAGATGGAGGTCTATACCTATAGTCTTTGCTTAACCCTCTGAGAGACAGGCGTGTATGTATATGTATGTGTGTAAAAAAACATTATTAAAAAAAAGTTGGAACTTATTCCATTTTCAAATATTTATCTTATACCTTTTAATTGGTACCCAGTCTCTCCGTAGGTTAAATCACAACAACCAACGGCCGTACATAAATTATACCTATGATAACTTCAGCGCTTCAGCCTTTAGCATAACAAATTTTATAAAGGCGGCTTCTCCTATAACAATTTATTACCTTACCAAAACGCTGACCTGAGGAGTGAATAAATCAAAAGTAATTCATGCAAAGAACCTTAGGAGCCTAGCTAGACAAATACATTCTAGACAGGTAGTCTTTATGACTTCTAAATATTTAGGGATGTTGATTATTATGACAAAGACAGGTAGTCTTTATGACTTCTAAATATTTAGGGATGTTGATTATTATGACTTTTGCCACTTGGTGGAACTTCTCATACATAGTTATGATGAAAACACTTGTACTTTTTCACAAATTTTCTATTATTGTCTACTCTGTCCAGCCGGTTTCGCTAAGTATTATTTTATTAATTCCACGTTTACCAAGAAATAAAAAAATTGTAAAGTTTCATTTTTTAAGTTTTTAAGCAAAGCTCTTGATAATGCTATTATAGCGAAACCAGCTGTGCAGAGTGAAAATAATACTTTTCTTTTGGAAAAATACATTTGTTTTCTTCATAACAATACAGATATTTACTTTGAGGTTTTTACGTGAATTCGATGAACGTCGTCTTAGTCGTTCCAGTAGGCATTCCACAAAATTGCGACGTAAAATTCATGTACTTTTGGGAGCTTCATAGTCTTAAGGTTTAAAAGTTACGACAATGATATTTACACTGTGAAGATCCATTCAACGACAACACAATATATGTTTGTACAAGTCTCGCAACGAGTTATGAGCGCTCGGCAAAATTACTAAGTGCGATAGAGAAAAAATGACTAGCGCAGTCAAAGTCAGCGCTCATAAACCGTTGCGACACTTGTACCCTATCTCCACCCGTTGCAATGACGTCATAAGCCGCAGGAATAAACAATAAGAAAATAAATGTTATCCTGAAATTCGTGACAATTAATGGTGCACAATTTCCAGGTAAAGTTAAATCAAAGTTTGACATCGCATTCACTATTAAACCTACTTGGAAATTATCGAATTCACGAAAACAAACTAACGTAGTAATACGACTTCTACCCACATCATTTTTCTCAGAAAATATTCCTCGTTATAAAACGCTTGGTTTACTTTCTTAATTATATTAGGATGCATGAAGGAGTATAGAGCGAAATACCACTGTTTATTCCAAATACACTGACAGGCCCTGGACAAGTGAACAGTAAGACAAAGACCACATTTAACTGACTAATTCTTTCACTTCAACTGATGGTAACCATCGGCCATGGATTGTTAGCACTCTCATGATGAAATTTAGCTCCTAACTAAACTCCTCATGTTCCGGCATAGTCATCCGGGAATAGAGATGGGTTTCCAACCGTAAAATTCCTGAATGCGGGAAAATTCCCGTGAAAACACCCGTTTGGGAAAATATTTGTCAGTTTTCATTTTAACTTTTTTTTAAATATATTTTAATAGATTTGCTGTATTGTAGTGAATGACAGAAAGTTCTTCTTTACTCTTTGACTTTTTATTCAATACAATTTATATTCTCGTGAAGCAAATATTAGATTTAGAAATGTCATAACCTAAAACTTTTCATTGCAAAATAGGCTTTAACGCAGATAGATAAAAGTTAAATAAGCTAAATGAGCTTGTATTATTTTAGGTTTTCAACTCTAAATTTAAGGTTTGCTGCACGAGACTCATTACAAAGACATAGCTTTGAGCGGGATGCTAGTGTATACCTTAGTATTAATAAGCATAACCCGACAGACCGAGAAGTGAACAAATAATTTTTCATAATGGTTTCATTTTATATTTATTATTTGTTTTATTTCTACTTCCGTTGTACTTTTCAAAATTGATTGCCACTGTTTTACTTATTTAATCAGAAAGTTTATGATTTTATAAAATTATTACATAACTTTAGGGACTTATTTTACGTACTCAAACTTCACAGGAAGGTGGAAAAAATGGTTATTAAAATGTATTGTAAATTTTAGATGTATTTTGTTATTGTTACTTTTTAACAATAGCGGTTTGGTATTATCTTGCATTTAATATAAAAATACATTTTTTCGACATCATTTTTAATATAATTATTGGTAAATATTAAAATTATCAAAATTCCCACAACTTGGGAATTTTTCCCAATAATTCCCGGTTTTTACCCAAATGGGAATTAATCCGGAATATTTCCGTCACCCATCTCTATCCGGGAAAATATTAGCACTTATTAAATCAAATCTGTAAATGCCAAAATAAAACAAACAAGTCTATTTTAAAAACTAGGTACAAAAAAATCGCTTTCTAAAATTTTTAAAAGGACTAAAATGTATATTTTTTTTTAAACTGTCTTATTGTAATTTAGTTGTTCCGTTTATATGCACAGATCTAAACTTAAGATTCCAAAGTAAATACTACTCATACTATTTTGATCAGATAAAATAACTTAAGCGCCATTTCTGTTACCAGCAGTATTAAAAAAAACAAAGGTAACAAATATTGAAACATTTCCATTCCACGCAATAAAATACGCAACTACTTAAAAAAAACAGACGTACAACGCTCAAGGATTCATTTAAATATTACAGCGTTTGCCAAAACTCTACGTTTCGTTACCAGCAAAATCGGCTGCTTCCCTACTGCATAAATAACGTACCTAATTGGGAGTGAAACTGTGTGCAGTTTTGATAAACAACTTGCTACCTTCTATTAATTCTGAAGCAAAACTTGTGCAGTAAAAACTATAACTACCTACTTGTATTTTAAGGTTAGTGAATCTGATTATGAGAGGTAGGACGGGAAGCAAAAAAGGGAAAGCCACGGAATTAACCCGATTACTTTTGATTTCCGGTTTCCGAATTTCTGATTTTCTGTTTCTACCCCATAATTTTTATTTACTCCTATTATTACTACTACAGCTAAATATAAGACCAAAGCGGTTTTATAAATACCTACACTATTTGTTCAATGTTAAACACCGATGTTATATTATAAATTAGAATTATAACACCGTTATTTTGCGTTGTGATTGACCCAATTTATTATAACACCACTTGCATAACCAATAATAGGCTAGGCAAAGGTATCTCTGCCATGCAGCCTTGAATGCTTCCACAAAATACCGTCAATAAGTAAATCACTGAGAATTAAGCCAGAGATCCATATCTAAGCTAGCTGGTACAAATAAAATGTTTAAGTAAATAAAATAAAAAATGTATAAAAGATTTAGGTTTTCGAAATATATTTCAGCCCACTTTGGGGCTGGAATCAGTCAAATGAATGACAATTATAAGTATGACATGAATTATATACAACCTACTAATTATATATAACCAAAATACAATGATATAATATCTAATAAATATTTTCATGTCATACTTGTCATTAACTAAAACTCAGTACATTAGTCATAAGGTTGTATATAATTTATGTCATACTTATAATTGTCATTCATTCAACTGATGCCGGCCCCAAAGGGGGCCGAAATATATTTCGAAAACCTACATTTTATAAATGTTGTATTTTATTTACTTAAACAATGTATATAAATGAAAAACTCACTGCAGCGATATATGTATATTTCAGGTACAAATAAAAGGTAATCATGAATTTTCTTTTTTGAGTTTTTCATGAAATTTTCAGTTGAAAGAAATATAAGCAACTAACTTTTGCCCGCGGCTCCGCCCGCGTGTTATTCGGTTTAACGACATGCTTTTTTCCGGGATAAAAAGTAGCCTAAGCGTTAAGTTAGGCTATAAGCTATAGCCATTCCAAATTTAATCCAAATAAGTCCAGCCGTTTCACCGTGAAAGAGTAACAAACATACACACACAAACTTTCGCATTTATAAAATTAGTGTGATGTGATTAGTGTGACATGATGAATGACGATTTACTACAATTGTACTTGTTTCACTATAATTCCATTTTATGCCAACCTGTTTCGATTTTTCAAGGGATTATATAAATAAATAACACATTTTTCAACAAAAAATTCGACGTGCAAGCAATAAAATATGCCGTTAAAATGGAATTACAGTGAAACAAGTACAAGTGTACTTAATCATCATGTTGTTATCCAAGTTTCACCAAGTGCCGACAATCGCAAGTATTAATCTATAAACAATGTTACGTTACGAGACGATACTTTTGATGGACGTAGATAAGGTACTGGGGCTAAATTGAAATAATAAGCCATTGCGACACTCGTGAAGCTCATTACTACACAAACGGACTCGTGTCGTGATATGCATGCCAAACATATTCGTATTTCGCCAACAAAAACATCAAAGAAGTATGTTATTTTTATCTAGGTGTGTTTATCACTTGTTTTTCTAAATTTTGTGTTAGTTTCACATGAAATTATTTTGAAATAATCAATATCGTTTCATATAATTTATGCTTGCAATGTTGGCACTTGAAAAGCATCTTGAATAATCTGTTTTCAGTTCAGGACACCCTTTTCAAGGCACATTTTGGGTGATTTTAAAAGTTTCTACGGCTATGGATTGATTTTTTTGATTAGAAACCTAAAGGAGACGTTCCATAAATATCAATAGTTTTTATTTGATGTAGTTGATCACTTTAATTTTCATCGCATTGCATTTATCTAACTTTAAACAAATATCTAATAACTGATATTGCGAATGCGCAATAATGCTGGAATAGCCACCCAGAGCGGGTATTCTGACATGTGCGTAAAAATTGCAAAGGCAGATTGCGTGTGATTTTAAAAGGTATTTGTACGGATATTTATAGATTATTTTGGTTGAAAACTTAAAGTGAGCATTCCTTATATCATATAGTTTTTATTTGATGTGGTTTAGTCACTCTCATTTTCATCGCATGGCATTTATCAAAATTTGAACAAATACCTAATGACTGACATTACGAGTGAAAAATAATGCCGGAATCGCCCGCCAGGCCCTCAATTCTGGCACGTGCGCAAAAATTGCGAAGGTAGATAGCGGGTGACTTTAAAAGGGATTTTGTACAGATATGTTTTAATTTTTTGAATGAAGACTCACAGTGAGCATTCCTTATATCCTATAGTTTCTATTTAATGTAGTTTAGTCATTCTAATTTCCATCGCATGGCATTTATCAAACTTTAAACAAATATCTAACGACTGATATTGCGAATGCGCAATAATGCCGGAATAGCCGCCCTACACCTTTTTCAAGGCACATTTCGGGTGATTTTAAAAGGCAGTTTCAACGGCTATGTATTGATTTTTTTACTGGAAACCTTAGGGAGGCGTTCCATAAATATCATAGTTTTTATTTGATGAGATTTAGCCACTTCACTTTTATCATACTGTAAACAAAAGTCGAATGACTGATATTGCGAGTAAAAAATAATGCCAGAATTGCTGTCTACACACAATAATTTTATCCTTCGACTTTACTGTGTATTATTGATCACTTACAGTAACATTTCCTTCTCCATTTAGTTCAGAGCCTGAACTCAGTAGGTTAGTACACGAGCCACGTTGCACGGTCGGTAACATACTCTCGTACCTCAAATCTAATCACTCGAGAGAAATCAGCGGTGCAGCTCATGGGGTGGAAAAGAAAGGACTTTTTGTACTCCGGAGAGAGAATAGAGAATAGTTCGGTGGGTCCGGTGAATAACGTTGTAACTCGACCTAGGTCCAAAATTAGATTTTTAACCACTTTGCTCGGTTTTCTTTTTCTTTACAAAAGTATGTGATTGGAATTTCAACAAATTTAATAACACCGGAGATAGGCATATGATAAAATGGTATAAGTATATTTTTGTGCAGTACACATTGTTGAAAAAAGAGTAAAAAGTTAGTCACACACTTAAACAATCTTATGAAATTAGATGTAACTTAAGCTAGAACGATTTTCATGTTTCTTGATTTTTTTATTTAACAATGCATATTTTTTTTGGTGCTTTCTGAACGGTATATCTCTAAGATGGTATGTTTTTCTGGGGCTAAACGGATTCATAAGAAAGAACTTAATGTTACTTAGGTGACACTTTGATTCAGGCCCGAATTGTGTATAAAATGTCCGTCAGGAATAGATTGCGAAAAAAAAGTTTTTCGTGCATGCAAATTTGTTTTTCGTCTCTCCTGTAAAGTTGGGTTTTTGAGTTAAATTGTTTTTCACCGGAGGCACAGACTTTTATGACTAATATTTGTTTTTTTTTTTGCCAGTCATAAGCTTTCAAATCCATATAAAGCTATAATAAATCAACGTGTCATGAATCTCCGAAAGGGTTTTACAGGTGCTTAAAGAAACTTTGAAATTGTGAAATAAAAGTCACAGTCTCAGTCGTTTAACCACGCTTCGCCCACGAATTTTACGTCCCAGCGTGATGCTTGCTGAGCCCTATCATTATACTTTGCGCACAAACTGGAGCCACAGCTTAACTTAACTTCTATACATATACTTATATCTGGGGTATCATCAATCCAACCATCCACCAGCCCGTGTTTGTCCTCTGCTGGATATAGGCCTTTCCCAAATTTCGCCATTCACGTCGGTCCTCCGTCCTCTTCATCCAGCCGCCACCCACAACGTCCTTCAGGTCGTCGGTCCAGCGGGCACGAGGGCGGCCTACACCACGCTTTGCGTGGTCTCCATTCTAAAGCCTTTCGGCCCCAACGGCCATCATGTCGTAGACAAATATAGGCTGCTCACTGCCACTTCAATTTACTGATTCTGGATCTGGGGTATTAATAAACAAGAAATAATAAACAAAAAAAATAAATTAAGGCTCGACCCCATACAACAAACCTCGAAAAAGTTGCAATATTTAAACGTTATTAGTTTTACCTCTTACTTAAAGATGGTAATACAAACAAGTTTTAAATGTAGTCAGATTGTAGGACATACTTTAAAGTCAAACAAAAAGTCGGGTTCCGTATGCAGACGTCGTCAATTTTACAGTCATCAGGCGCTACCATTTTAGTGGCTTGTTTTTTTTAAATTTTTAAGTTTGAACATGGGCCAAATCGGTCAAGCGCGAATCGGGCGAGCGCGAGTTCAAAGTTCAGGGCTAACCACTAGTAATAAACTAGTAGTTCGCCCCGAACTGTGAACCTGATCTATTTCAATTTTATTTTATCGATAATGAGAACTCAAAGGATAAGTTGTCTTACCTGTTTATTTGTGTTTATTTATTGATAGACCAGTCCATAGACTAGGGCAGATCTAAATTTGTTAACAAAGGACCCTTGAGCGTTTTAATACACAAAAAAACCGGTCAAGTGCGAGAAGTCGTGCCCTGAGGGTTCCGCACATACCGTTTAAAACACACACTTATTCCACGAGCAGTTGTGTATATGTTACAATATAAATATATCATTATTATAAAACCCAAAAAATTAACTTGAAATTTGGGATCTATTAAACTGTATATAGTATAAATATAGTATAAAGAGTGTAATATAATATATAATTTTTTCGTGAATCAATAAATAAAAGTAATTTTAAAAGTTTTCCTAGACCCAATTGCTGCAGGTTTCTATGTCAATAAGTAGTGCCCTGTGAGTTTTCATGGTGAGCCAGTTTGCTCGAAATTGATTACGTAATGGGCAATAACTTTTTATTGCGTTGAGTTATATAGAAGAAGCCCGATTTTTAACAGCACTATGGGACCATTAGCACAGTTTAAAAATCCATACAGTTGTCCAACTAAAGCGCTCAGACAGAGCCCGAGACACGGGAGGTAACAGGTAAGCCACCGGGCTACAAACAATTTTAGAAAAAGCATACGAATAAGAGTAGAGTAGGAAAAAGCAGTTCGGAACCTCGCCCCGCAACCCCCGCACAACCGCTCGGTCCGAACGCTTCGTTGGACAACTGTATGGATTTTTAAACTGTTACCGTAGATTTCTGTAGGAGGTATTAGTTTCAACTTAATATCTGACAGACGGACGACAAACAGACGGCCAACAAAGTGATCCCTTAAGAGTCCCATTTATTCATTTTGAGGTACGGAACCCTAAAAAACCGGACAAGTGCGAGTCGGACTCACTCACCGAGGGTTCCGTACAAATTATGACCGCGCATACCGTTGCTTAACCTTGATGATTTTTTAATGATTTAATTACAAACGTATAATTTTAAGATTTTTCTTATACTTGTAGTATTAGACGGTATGACTTGCCAAATTTGATAGTTCTAGGTCAACGGAAAATACCCTATAAATTTTGATTCCCTTGAGAGTGTCGAAATTTATGTTTTGTGCGTCATAAATGGCCGTATCTTTTTTTCACGTTAACTTAGACGTTTGATTTTTTCACAGCTTCAAGGAACTGTACATTTGAGTATTTGGTTTTAATTTCAACTTCATAAAGTGACGCGTTTTTGAGATAAAGGGTCTTGACAGACAGACGGACAGACAGACGGCGGGACGGACAGATGGAGAACAAAGTGATCCTTTAAGGGTTCAGTTTTTTTTTTCCTTTTGTGGTACGGAACCCTTAAAAACGGCATAACTCAATTTGTCACTCAGTCTGCCATCCACAGCAATATTCGTAAACCACGTGAGCGGAAAATAAAATATAACGGCGTTTTTCCTGACTGTTATAAAACCCTGAACCCGGGTTTTGTATTCTGTTGTATAGAAATATCATTATTTTTTAAGCCTAACATGCACGCGTTCGTATTTCCAAAAATTTCATTTGGCATCTCATGACAATTGGGATAAAGCAGTATTGAAACCCTGAAATGGTATACCGCCATTTTTTGAAGTTTTTTCTGATACCGTAAAATGTGTTTGGGCAAGCCATTTATCTTTTTCATTTGCACGGAAATGTTTTTTAGGAAAGTTGTGCAGCATACAAATTAAATATCTGGTCTTATTTATTATCATATATACATATACACCTTTGAATGAACAAACCCCGCATTTTATGTTATAATATAAATTATAATACTGTTAAAAAGCTGGTGAGCTAACTTACTAAATCGTTGTAGAAGAAACGGCTTTTTACTCGCTTATTATGTTGTTGACTGGATGTCAACTGTTTCACCGATAAAATAGGCATGTAGTCAACAATAATATTAGGTACGTGTATTTTATTTTTTTCACTTTAATCTTGTCAAATATTTTCTCCAAAATTAATGACAAAATTGCATTTTTGGTATTTCGTAAATAGGCTCATTAACTTAAAAGACTCATTAACAAACGAGCCCGGATTCAATCCATTGCTCAAACAAAAATTTGAATTTTGCCTGCGTTGTCTTCATACAATCTGGAGGCATAGGACACCGATTTTCACATAGAAACAACCGGAGAGTGCTTCGGTATCTCCGCTCACCGGATCCGATAATTTTCAAAACCAGTGGGCGGTACATTTCAGTAACATATAGATTAGTGTTTCTTAAACCAATAATATTTTCTTTCATGTCATATTTCTCGAAAATGTAACAACAGTCACAAGACAGACTTACTCGTTCCACCTTCGTATACGCCATACTTCGTATATGTACTTAGACAGACCATTTCCGCTATCGTTTTTTTTGCTGTACGATAAAGCCTCTTTCATGAGCTATTTCTCGAAGACACAACCACTACGAACAGACAGACCGACATAATATACATCAGGGGATCACTCTACAACCCATAAAAATAAATCTACCCGTATCCATGATCGTTCTGCAAAATCCCGTGCCCTCCTAGATTATACGTGTACCACGTAGTTACAGTAACGCACATTACACTTTACCTGCGTTGATATGAGATACATATACAAAAAATTAGATATTGCCCCGCGATCTCTCACTGAATCAGTACACGAGCGACTCATTTATTCATAAATTAACAGTTGCAGTTCTCGCAATTGACAAAAGATGGCGCTCGACAGCAATTTATCTGTGTTATTTTAACAGACAGTTTATAACAGATTATAAATAAAAATGCGTGAATGATGCTTATTTGTCAGGGTAGGCAGGTTTTTGTCTCTATGGAGTGCACGCCACTGCTGTGTCAAACGGACGGAATTTCTCTATCCCATCCTATCCCACCAATATTATAAATGCGAAAGTTTGGATGGATGTATGGATGTTTGTTACTCTTTCACGCCATAACTACTAAATCGATTGAGCTAAAATTTGGAAATTAGTATGATCGGTAAAGATATTATTTTAAATACTGGGATCTCTAAATAAAGTACCAGTACCTCATAATATGACGATTTTCTTTACTCAAAATACACTAATCGCGTGGACACCCTCACTGGTCGCTGGCCACTTGGATGAGGGGTGCGGGTTACGGGGTGCAATTAGGTGTGTGGGGGCCGGTGATCTGCGTAGCCATAGCTTAGAAAAATGATTCAAGGTATATTTTTTTTCTCGTAATGACATCAGAATCGTGTATACTTTCACATACTAAAGGGATTCTTGACTTTGCATTTACACCCTGTATAGTTCTATACCTAGAACAGGACATAGGCCACTTTTTATCCCATAAATCTTTTGCCATGGGATGGCAATGGCAAAGTGGTGTTAAGTTTCTATAGAAAAGTGTTGTTTGTCACTCCTTCACTCAAACTAAATCAACGCAAGCGAAACCGCGGACAAAAGCTAGTCTGAAATTATGACTCTTCATCGTAAGAATTACTCTCCAGATTAAAACGGACCCATGTAGTCGATTCCATACTGAACTTGGGTTTTCTCAGACCACCGGGGAGAATCCGGATGCTTGTAGTCCAGACCTACGATTACTAGCTGACTCTATATCATGAAACTTAGCCTTATAAATTAAATTTAAAATAATACATAAAGAAGACATTGCAAATAAACGCTCAATATCCCTGCCAGAGCAGGCAAACACTATGTTTGCTTATAAGGTATATAATTCGATAACAGAAGGGTTACATAGGAGTCATGGTATGACTTGCATTCGTACCCGTGATTAGTTCACAACGGACAACGCTGACTTGCAAGAATAGCTTTTATTGATCGGATTATAACTCATTTCCTGTATGGTACAAAGTATTATCCGTTGTGAAACTTTTTAACATGTTTTCTTATTAAAATATTTTTTGATCCTCCACTAACTTTGAATATGTTATCGTCCTCTAGGCACAAGGTGGCTTAGTAACCTGTTTCTGAATGTGGTATGGGAAGACACATATTTCTGAATTCGAAACCCGGTTCAGAGCTCCTAAAATATAGATTTACTTTCGTTACACCGCAATGATACAATGTCAATTGTTTTCTTGAAAATTTATGAACTGAAAGCAAAAATTAAAATCTCGTATCTTATCAAAATTTCAAAATTCACAAATAATTCAGTGTTTCGGTAGGTAACAAACAACAAGATATTTAAGTAGCCCTCTGGAGTAATTTTCACAAAACTGAAGCAAAAACACAATCGGCATCAACAAAAACTTTTTCTTTTATTCCTTAAACAAACTTCTTTCCCCCAATCCCCTAAAAATTGGGATCACAAACCGCGTTATTTCCACTAATCAAACCCCAAAGTTAAGCGGAATAGTGAATTAGCCCCATTGGACGTCAAAGTCGAACCCGCTTCCATTCCGTTCCATTAGAAAAATGGAAATTTATCCACGTCTCGCCTCCCGCTCCACGAAAGTAATTTTCGATAAAACAATTTGTCCCAGGGACCGTTCCCCGCATCTGTGCCGTGATCCAGGCTTCAATTTTTCTACTTACGACTCGCACACATAGGAACCAATACGTTAGTACGTACGGGTACATGTGTTGCCATAGTGCAGCGTTCCGCAAATTTGTTCGGGGGAATTTATTGTGACAAGTTTTCAAATCGTTCGCATCTTTTAATGTATTTGTGAGTTGTCAACTGTAATAAAGTTTGTTACTCATTTAAATTTGTTCAGTTATAGGGCTGTTTTTTTGGTATTTTAATCTTTGACCCGACATTGAATCTTGCCGGTCATTCTGAGATTTTCATAACTTGTATGCATACTATTTTGTTTATCAATTCCTGAACCATAAACACAGTATAGGTCTGAAAGCGTATGAGCCCGCTAAATAATAATAATACTGATAAAAAAGACATCATCTTGCTAAGTTTCTTGCCCTCCTTCATAGCAAGATTAATCAAATGGGCGGATTTAGAAATTATATCTATTTATAGTTTATTTATCTATTAACTTATTTATTCATTGCATTATTTATTTATGTATTATAATATCTGCACAGCATAACAGATTAAATATTGTAGGTATATACAATATTTAAATTTTTTACTTATGTTAGTATATATTTGGTTAGGCATTATATTTATTTATGGTCTATTCAGTTTATTTATCAACTTATTTATTAATTGCATTATGTATAATAATATTCTTATTCCAATAAGTCTTTAATTTATGCATGTGTATAACTTAAGTAGCCCAACTTAAATGTAGTTTTTTTTAATATATTTCTCGTATCATATTTCTTTCATCGTAAAATATTATTTTTACACAGATTAGATTTGACATGTAAAACGTATACTTTATGTATCTATTTCACAAATAAACATTTTGAATCTTTGAAACTTGAATCTTGAAACGACTATAGGCATACCCCTGATCATGTCGTTGAACGAAAATATTTTGATGAATCAAGAGTGTACACTAGTTAATTTTTTGAGTGTCAATGTCAATGCATATAATTTATCGCCTCTGGAAGAGTAATTCCTACTTGCCCAACTACTAACAGGGATAGCATAATTCTTCCGCCAGCAAGACTTCAAATGGTTAAAATGGAGTTTCGAGTAGTATATAGTGTGTTACTATTACTATTAAAAAAAAAACACTGTGGTCTATGACTGTCAATGTATTAAATTGTTTTCCAATTATTCTCGACGTTCCAATTTTATACATAGAGCACTCAAGCAACGCCCTCCTTAAAATTCCAGCATCGTGCGTCGATTTCACGAGCAAAAAATAAAAGGGGGAAAAGCGCGAAAAAACTAAAAGTGCCGGGAAGTTAATCGCGAAAGTTAAACGAGACCCTGTCAACATCTTACGAGCTGAAAACTTGAATGATTGAGTAAAGTTTAGCAACTGTTAGTTAGTTGGAGAGTTCAATAAAACCACAATGCTAACTAATCAAATTCAACGCTAGCTAACCTGATTTTAGATAATATTAGTTAAATCGAAAAGTTACATACTTTATATAATACTAGCTTATGCCCGCGGCTCCGCCCGCATGTTATTCGGTTTAACGACATGCTTTTTTCCAGGATAAAAAGTAACGTGTTAAGTTAGGGTATAAGCTATATCCATTTCAAATTTCATCCAAATCCGTCCAGCCGTTTCAGCGTGAAAGAGTTACAAACATACACACACACACACACACAAACTTTCGCATTTATGATATTAGTGTGATAAACTGGCCCACGCCTTTGCCCGCACTTATTCAATATCTGTCCCGTTTTCGGCTTGGACGTTACTTTATGAACATCCGTATAGCCTATAGTTGATCAGGGACACTACGATGATAGTAAAAAAACCTGCATCTAAATCCGTTTAGTGGTTTTCGAGTTAAAACGGAACAGATATACAGACAGATAAACAGACAAAAATTCTAAAAATGTTAGTTTTGCCTTGAGTATACCATACCAATAAACCATTCTAATCAAAATTTTGAAAAAATATTATATTTAATATATAATATGTAGAAAATTAATTAATATATAAACAAACTTTTTACTACTTTATAAAGATGTAGAATAAATACCCTCATTTATTGTCATTGCTTATTTATATTTAACTCATTTATTTCTATGTTTTCTTTATGCCATTACCATTGGATTAGCAGATAATTCATATCGACAGCCCACTTATAACGATACAGATATTGGTAAACAAATAACTAAAATTATTACTAGAACGCTTTATTGGCAAAGTTTTTTGTGTCAGGGTAAAAGGAAACAAGGAAGAAATAAGATGGTTTGTGATCCAATATTTACGTATTTATTTAGCCATAAAATAACAAGTCCATGAGCAATTACAAAGCAACGTACATTGGTGCATCTACCTATGTTTATTATCGTTGGAATCCTTTTTTTTATTAGCATCAAAACACATTTTCACACTACAAATAAAACATGTTCATAAATTATATGAAAGTGAGAAAAGTGTTTTGAAAAAATGTCATAAATTGGGCCAGGATTCGAAACTGCGACCTCTTGATTTTATAGCTACCGTTGCTTAATCGGTTTCATATTTTCCAATAATGCAGTCTAATAATAATAATAAATAATAATATATATCGTCAAGACATAAATCAATGGAGTTTAAATATATTTTTTAGGGTGCCGTCATCGAAGGGTGCCAAACGGGACACTATTAATGCCTCCGCTGTCTGTCTGTCCGTCTGTCACAGGGGTCAGCTGTACAGCTTTAACCGTAATAGGAGGAAAGTTGAAATTTCCACAGAATACTTGTTACTATGGCCTCCATTATGATAAATAATAAATTATTAAAAAAAACAATTTAAAAGAGGTACCCATACAAAAAATATCATTATTTAAAAGAAGTGACTAAATAGCCGTTAGCGGCTTCCTTACTTTTAATTTTATTCGACCGCTAGGGATAGGTTGCGACGACGAGCGAAGCGAGGAGGAGCGGTTAGGTTGACATGTAAGTACATATTAAGGAGCCGAGCGAAGCGGAACGGAGCGAGGCAACCCCCTTAGTTTTAACAGAATTCACGGTATGCAGAAAAAAACATTTTCCGAGCACTTTCCGATGACTTACGGTTCAATCATTTATAAAATTAAAGAACCGCTTCCCTTTTCAAACTGTACATTGCAAATTAAACTTTATTAGTTCGTGCTATGGAAGATATTCCAACAGCTAAATAATGAATTACGGTTCAATAATTTTAAAAATTAAAGGACCGCTAGTTGTCCTTTAGTCACTTCCTTATTTAAACGTTTTTGGTTTTGGCTCTCACTTAAAAATGGTAAAAAACAATGTTCTAGGGCTTGGAACATCATTGATGGTGATTCACACAATTTTTAGGGTTCCTGAACCCAAAGGGTAACCAACGAGACCCTATTACTAAGACTCCGCTGTCTATCTGTCTGTCTCTCTGTCCGTCTGTCCGTTTGCCACCAGGCTGTATCTCATAAACCGTGATAGTTAGACAGTTGAAATTTTCACAGTTGATGTATTTCTGTTGCCGCTATAACAAAACTACAAAAACCGCCCTAGTGCGAGTCGGACCTGCGCACTCCCATACAAAAGAAATTATTTTTTTGTCGTTTCTTAGGGTTCCGCAGTCTGACAAGGAACCCTTATAGTTTCGCCATATCCGTCTGTCCGTCTGTCCCCTGCTTAGCGCAGGGACTATTAGTACTAGAAAGCTGTAATTTGGCATGCATAAGTATAAATATTAATCACGCCAACAAAATGGTATAATAAAATCTTGAAAAAAATTTGGGATGATTCATGAATGATCTGGGGATGATTTTTTTTCTCGTCTATCCCATATTGTAGAGTATCGTTGAATAGGCCGTTCAAAAACATTGTGGGTGTGTGAAAACCATTTGTCGATTTAGGGATCCGTTGGTAAAATATTAAGCTTTAAAGTGAAAATTTTAGTTAGAGTGGAGCGTCCCGCGGTCATTTAGCGTCGGCCGGCTAAACAGTTGTTTATAGAAAATATGAGAAAATCACAGAAGTAGTATATATAATGAATTTAATAGGAAAACTATTACAGGTAAGAAGGCTTTACAGGTTTACGAGTACAGGTCGCGCCAAACTTTTGGCCCCCTATAATGTATGGAACCAGAAGTTTGGCGCGGTCTGTATTAGTAGACCAACTTATATGTACGGGGCAACTACAGGACCCTACATTGCGCGTGGCCCGACACGCACTTGGCCGGTTTCTTACATAATGGTACGGAACCCTTCGTGCGCGAGTCCAACTTGCACATGGCCGGTTTTTTTAAATTACGCAGACGGTGCCAAATTTTTTGTCAGGCGCTACCATTTTAGCGTTCTGTTGTTTTTAAGGTTCCGCACCCTATATTGTGGGGTGGTAAGGAATCTTTTGTGCACGAGTCCGACTCACATTCAGTCAAATTATTTTTTGTTATTTGTGTTCAGCAAATACCAGCAAATATTTCAATTATATCCAAATTTTCTTTGTTTTAATTCGAAATTGGCATAATAATATTTAAATTCGTATCTATAGTATTTATCATTATTGTATTGTATTATTTTGCTGTGAATTTAACAAACGTCTTAAATTAATTAAAGCCGTCTTTGTTTTGTTCCGCGCAGCGCACTTTGAATCAGAATACGGTGAATATATTAGTAATAATAATAGGTTGGGGAAAACTCTTTTCGCAAATAGTATGTATGGACTTATAATACAATCTCTTTGGCTATACCATCTGTATCTGGCTGGTTTTGGTATTATTAAAAAGTTTAAATTTTAAAAAAGATAATTCCAAATTCAATTTAGGTAAAATGTGTGATTTTCATTTGTTTTTCTTGCTGTTAAGATGAGTGAATCTAATGAAGAAATTCGATACATTTTAAAATTTTACTACAAAAAAGGTAAAATGCAACGCAAGCCGCGAAAAAAAATAGTGACGTTCATGGACCTGCCCCGTGAGAGTAGCACAAATTTGGATTAAGCGTTCTCAATCCGGAAATTTTTATGTCAAAGATGCACCTCGCTCTGGGCGCCCTGTTACGGATAAAATGGATGCCATTTTTGAAAAAGTGGAGCAAGATCTGTCAGTAGTTACGATGTAGCTGAAAAACTGGGGATTGGCCACAAAACAGTTTTGGCGCATTTGAAAAAAACTGGGTACACAAAAAAGCTCGATATTTGGGTGCCTCATGAGCTCACTGAAAGAAACTTAATGAACCGTGTACTCATTTGTGATTCTTTATTACGACGTAATGAAACCGAACCATTTTTGAAAAACCTGATAACTGATGATAAAAAGTTGATCACGTACGACAAGAACGTGCGAAAAAGGTCATGGTCAAAGGCTGGTCAGGCTTCACAGACTCTGGTGAAACCCGGGTTATCTCGCAACAAGGTAATGCTGTGTCTATGGTGGGATTGGAAAGGCATTATTTATGAGCTGTTACCTGTTACCGCCAGGCAGGACCATCTGGATGGGTAGGGGCTAATATCGGACTAGCTCACCCTTACAGAAAGTACTCGTGATCCGCACGCGACGGCCGAACGCTACAATGAGTCCAGATGTCTTGGCAGGATAATAGTGGAAAAAATTATTGTTTTGTTAATAATATTTTTTAATATAATATAAATGTTATGTTATTAATAAATTGTAATGTTGATGTTCGTGAGCGGCACGAAACCAACTGACTTTTGTACATGAATTTAGACCTTGCTTAATTATGTGTCGCTGGCAGTATTCTTTGGACTTCGTCTTCCGTATAGCACTAGAAATTGGCCTCAATACCAGCGAATGCCGTATAAGCAACCTTGACTTAAGTTAACTATGTTATAAGGAAATATCAATTGTGTCAAGATAATAAAATGTGTGGACAAAGTCCGTACACCATCGATTCTGAACTTTACTGCGAACAACTGATGAGATTAAAGCAAGAAGTTGAGAAAAAGCGGCCGGAATTAGTCAACAGAAGGGTTGTGGTTTTTCATCATGATAACGCTAGATCTCACACATCTTTAGCCACTCAGTAAAAATTAAGAGAGTTTGGCTGGGACGTATTTATGTATCTGCCGTATAGTCCTGACCTTGCACCTTCAGATTTCCACTTTTTCAGTCTCTTCAGAATTCTTTAGGCAGTGTCAGGTTAACATCATGAGAGGACTGCCAAAACCACTTGTCGCGGTTTTTTCATCAGAAGCCCCAGATTTTCTATAGCAATGGTATCATGTCCCTACTTACAAGATGGCAGAAAGTTATCAAACAAAACGGCACCTACATACTTTACTTAAATGTAAATAAACTTTATTAAAAAATGTTTTGAATTTTCATATAAAATGCGAAGAAACTTTTTCCCCAACCTAAAGTTAGGTGATCACATGAAAATTATTCAATTTTATGCGTTACATTTTAGCTGCATTACATTACAACTGTAAACACGCTTTTAAGTTTGTTAATGTAATGCAAACAAAATGTAATACATTAAAATACGTATTTTTTGTTTGTTAAGACTTTATTATTAATAAACTATTTCCGCAAGTTGCTTTAAATCACATTTATTGCATACTTTTTATTCAAAAGTAAGGAAAACAATATTATGATGTTCATTTTGTACCGAGGTAAAAAGTTACCCCCTTAACAGCTAATGTGATTGATAAATAATAAATTACCATTTAGATTACGAGTATGTGTCTACAATTATGTCTTTATTGCGAAATCCATCGCTTTGGAATACTCTAAATATTATTAGAGTGCATTACAAACTAGAAAAGATAAATTAGAAACAAATGTAAAGACAAAAATTTGAAAAAATTTCTCGGACCAGGATTCGAACCTGCGACCTCTTGTTATCAAGACAAACGCGCTAACCGACTGCGCCCCTGAGTTACTTACCTAGACCGTTGAATTTTTCCACCATACTTGTCCACCAAATATTTTTGTTACTATTTGATCTAACTAGCTTGTAATGCACATACTGAACGTTCACGAGGGCGTTATGTGATTTCACGCCTTGTTCTTAGGAACAGATGGCGCTGTCATCGCTACAATATCTGTTGCTCCAAATATATCAATCTATATATCAAGTCTACAAATCGATATGTCTAGTCTATTAGATTTTCTTTCACGCTATTATTGTATGTAATAAGGAGTAAAATATTTGGGTCTTTTAAATTGACAACATGATTATTTTTGTGAGTGGGAGATCGCCCACTACAAATAAAAAGTACCTTTTTCTAAATGTGTTGCATTAACAGTCAAAAAGGAAAGATTTGTGTATGTTTCATGCAAATAACCCATATAAACGTTTTTCCTAAAATAGTAATTAGGTGCTTGAAATCTCAGGTTTTTTTAATATTATATAATCTTTTGACATTTTGCACATGAAGTTTCCAAACTAAACTTTCATTTAGCTTTCATTACATCGGATATGTAAGTATTTATGTGAAAGGCAAACGCTTTTTTTCAAATCACTTTAACTTCAATTTCACCTGGCACGAGTGCTTTCAATCGGTCAATCTCAATACAGACTTTTTATATAAAAATCTCTAAATTGTAGAAATACTAATGCGAACTTTTCAGACGTTGAACAAGTTTAAAAAGTTCACGAATCTATAGCGGATACTTATTTGGAGGAAAGTTATTATTACCCCGTAACACATGCTGCTTCGTTAAGAAGTTTCGTTCATTCAACTAGAATTAGCTGAGAGTGTAACCTTAGTGCACAACTTGGTAAGATTATGGCCCTACCAACTGGAGGCAATTTGTAAAAAATACATTGTTACAAGATCATGATTAACGATACTTGTCCTTGTTTCACAGTAAGTATATTTATCCCAACCGGTTTCGGTTTTACACCATTAATCCCTTGATAATAGTGTAAAACCGAAACCGGTTGGGATAAATATACTTACTGTGAAACAAGTATAAGTGCAGTTAATCATCATGTTGTTATCCAAGTTTCACCAAGTTTACCGACAATCGCAAGTATTAATCGTATAATATTTTGTTGTTAGATAATTTTAATTTTGAATTTATTTAGTTTTAATTTTTATTTTAGTTTTAGATTATGTCACTTAATAAAATAAATGCATTGGAAGTTGTTTGTGTTTTTTAATATAAATACCTACTAGTACACCACGATAATTTTTTTTAATATGATTTGCCAACGAAAATCAGATTTATAAGGTGACTTTTATTTATACAGCCAAACTCATCCTGGAGGCTTGGTAAGTGATCAGTGACACGGATCGATAACATTTTTTGCTAATATCGCAAAATAAAATCTTCACGTCCCATAGTAATTGACTCAGTGCTAGGCTTGCGTTTGTAAGGAACATAAAAAGAATCATTTACGAATTTCACAAAAAGGTCATTGAACCTTGTTAACGAGCGCTCACCGAGTCTTCAGTAAGGATTTGGCTGTACAAATTTAAGTCATCTTATATACTCGTACTCCTATCAATGAGTTTGGGTCTCGATATTTCTTTGCGACCACCATTGAACTCTGCTTAGATATTCAGATTTATATGGCAACTATGTACAATATTTTGTATTAGAAATTCTTGCTCCTCTCGTAAACTGTAAGGACCGCTGTACAATTTCTCATCATTGACCTCTCTTATGAGTTGCTTATGCAACTAGACTCACAATCTCGCTCAAAAAGTGTCCGCGTTGCATCTTGTCACCGTGGCGACGAGACAAGATCGAATCACGATTGCGTACAACTGAAATTGCATCTTATTTCAACGATATAACGTCTTAATTTGGTTGAATGCGTTTTTGCTACTATACACGTTGCCGTTTGGACGCTTTCTCACAAAATTTTCTTAGAGACTGTGTGTCTAGTTGTTTATGCGAGGTCAATGTTTCTCATATAAATATTTTATGCAGTCGCTAGTTAGTATCGAGGCCTAAACTCATGGTAGGCCTACTATATAGATATTTTAAAAAGAAAATAAATAATAAAATTAACTCACGCACAGTCCTAAGAATCGACAACATTTCATTTTAGTTAACCACTTGTTTTTAATATTTATATTGAAAGTCTGCGTAAAAAAGAAGCTTATATATTTTTTCATTTTGTTTTATTTTATGTTTTTACCGCATAATTTAATATTTTCTTATTCACTCATTCTAAAAGGACGTAAGCCGCATCTGAGGATTTCAAAAGTCGATGTCCATTGCCAATGGATTATTTAAAAAAAAAAGCTTGGCATATTTATGTCTGCTGTCGCATGGCATGACAGTTGTTTTTTTTTTTAACAAAATGATCTTAAAAGCAAAGGAAATTGTTTTCAAAATCTTGTGTTTACTATATTTTTAGTATTTTGAAAATACCTCTTTATTTAATCACGAATAAATTCTGAAAAAAAAATATGATGCTGAGAAAGCCCATATCTAGAAATGATTTTTAATTTTGCATCAATTATTAATTTGTAATGTTGGATTGGCTACATGGTATATTGCATATTCCAAGATGAAAAAAGAGCGGTCGGCTAGGCTGTATGGCATGTTTACCTTGGTCTCTATTTTCATACATTCATTTTTCCTCTAGGGCAAAAAAGAGGCTCTTCGCCATTGACCTCTTATAAACAATTAGACACACAATCTCTAAGAAAAGTTCGTCAGAAAGGTCTGAACGTGCGACGGGCAGAGTAGCAAAAATGCTTCAACCAAATTAATAAGTTATGTCGTTAACATAAGATGCAATTTCAGTTGTACGAAATCGTCATTCGATTTTGTCACCCCATAGTGGTGACAAGATGCATCACAGACACTTTTTGAGCGAGATTGTGAGTCTAGTTGTTTATGAAAGGTCAATGCTCATCGCATCTTCGTTTTTCAAAAGAATAGCGCCTATTGACAAGCATGTTTGAGAAAAAGAAACTTTCTTATTCGAAATCATGTAATTTCTAGACGTGCTTATTGTTCGAGATAACCGCGTGTAAGAAACAATTCCACGAAGTAGATTTATGTGATAAATATATTTTTCCATTCGTCACCCACATCTCTTTCGCGATCTGGTTTTGTCGTAGTTTTACCAATCCGATAATTCTTGGGGTTCCCTTCAAGAACAAACTTATTATTTTATTCACCATGCTTGGTTACTAGAAGGTAGGCTTTCCTATAAACTACCTATTAATTAATAAAGCATTAGCCTTGCCTATAAGTACCTATTAATTAATAAAGTATTAAAATTTATCAAAAGGGAGTAAGTACATTAAAATTGTAAAGTACACAAGTGCTTATTCAATATTTATTCATTCGTCTTTTATAGGTCAAACTTAGGGGTTAATTAATTGGGTTATAATAATGATTTTTGGATCCTTTTTACCTTTTATCCAGAGTGATTTTGTAAACCTATTCTTTACAACAAGAGAACTTTTATTTTCATGTAAGCAGCCAAATTAAAACTGAAGGCTCCGTAGATGCCCATAAGGTTCGACGGTTCATATTGCGAAATAAAATAAAAACATTGTCTCTTCATGACCTGAATTTTAGAATTATTTTATTCCCAAAAGATGAAGAACTTTGTTTTTTATAACTTTAGTTACACATATGAACAAAGCTTTGTCACTTTGTATAAAGAAAACTGGTCAAGTTCTACCAGGACTCGTGCCCTGAGCGTTCCGTAACGTACACATACACCTTGAAAAAACAAACGTATTTCACGAGTTATTAATAACCACACTAACTTGACACTAAAAATCTATTAAACTCAATGTATCCAAAGGGTCTTATTATATTGGGAATGTGTATGAAATTTCAAGTGCCTAAGTCAACTGGAAGTACCTTATAGGTTTTCATGGTGAGCCAAATTGTATGAAATGCCTTACATAACTTTCGTTAGGGCCTGATTTTTTATCAGCACTTTGTGGCTGTAGGTAGACCTCTGTTGACAGACGGACAACAGAGTGATCGTATAGAGGTTCCGTTTTATCATTTTAGGTACGGAACCCTAAAAAACCAGGAAATGAAAATGTTATGCAGTAATATTACACAATACAATACGTTTAATCATCGTTGACAATTAGGTGAACAACTTACGCACAATGTCCATGATGTAAACAAAGTTACATATTAACCAATAAATAAACATTTGCAAAATATAACGGCCTTAACTCGAAAGTAAACAGATTGCATACAATTTGTCATTTTTATATGAATGGGTTTAGTCACAAACTTCGATTATGTCCCAACTTTTGAAAAATATTGCCTTAATTTCAAAAGTACTTAAATTTTGCGTGCCAATTAATACCGGATAAGCCTTGTAAACATCATTATATCCTCGAAGGCGTGTTAGAGGTGTTTCCGAGTGTAGACTGTTCTTAGAGCAGTCAACTTATACCTTCTTTTCACGCAATATTTTTATTTCCCAAAGGGTAGGGTAGGCGAGTGAGGCATATCGCCGTACTTGGGGCACAAATACACGATTTTTGGGCATGCGGGCTTAACTTAGTATCTCCAATTTACCATCAGCAAGACACAAATACCACAAAAATAAATTCCAAAGACAGAATATTCCATAATGCAAAACAGAACTGATGAATCAGCGCCAGAAACGTACTTAGCCGATTTATTCAATAAAAAAGTGCCCTTGTATGACGTCATCAATCCATCAGGAGTGACGAAAACGATGTCTGGAGGCAGTTTCCTTGGCGTCAAAAAGTTTCGGCTGCCACAAAATAAAACTGCGCTTAGCGACGACTTACAAAGATATTCATAGATTTAACTTGACAACGTCGTGAAGGGAACTCAAGTTTCAGAAAAAACTTATAGTACCTACAAGGTGTTTCCATACTATATGGGTTCCGTAGTTATTTTATTTTATATTTCACTATTACGACGGCTCCTCAACTTTCAGTTCAAATCTTGCTGGCCTATAATTTCATTTCATTTCATTTCATACATTTATTAAATTCACAGCAAAATACAATGGACACAATAAATATTCATAGGATACAAATTTAAAAATGCCAATAACGAATTTAATTAACTAAAATTTGATAATAATTTAAATATTTGCAGGTTTGCACAGACTGAACACAAATTAAGAAATAACAAGAAAAAAAAAAAAAAAGGTAAAAGTAAAATTTTACAACATAATAATAGAAATACTTATAGAAATAACAAACAAAAATGCGACGATACAAAAAGAACAGAAAAAAAAAAAATTGAAGTGATACATAGGGCAAAATTAAACTAATTCATGTGAGAGTTGCTAGGTGTATGACTGAGTACTTAAAAAAAAAAAATTATATACTTGTGTTTATTGTGTAAGGGTGTATTTGTGTCAGGGAGGGTGTGAGAGATTGTGTATGTGTGTGAGAGTGTGTGTAGGCAAAAAAAAAAGAATCTGTGAACATGCGTATATTATACATATATATATATATAATGGGCATAAATAGGCAACCTAATAAATTTTGCTCTGTACTTGTAATTGCTCAATTATGTACGATATGTATTGACCGCGCTTCAGGAAGAAAACGTCAGCATCAGAAAAACGCTCTTCGTGTGTATCTATGCACCGGTTGAGAGGAGAGTTGGAAGCGTAGTTAGTGCGAGCGTAGGCGTGGATAAGTAGCCGTGGATGTTGTCGTCTTGAGCGAGTACCAGATTCGCGCAGCAGCACGCGACTTATCAGTTCGATACTGTCCAGCCTGCCGCTGATGACGTCGTGTAATAGTTTTAAATCCGCTATGGTCCGTCTGTCCGAGAGCGTTAACATATTATTTGTTTTAAGGCTTTCCTCATAAGTCTGTGGAATGGCTTTGGCTCGATAGTTGAGCTGTCTGATGAAGGATCTCTGCACTGATTCCAACCGCTTGGAGTGAATAGCGTACTGAGGAGACCAGACAGTTGACGCATACTCTAGAATGCTTCTTACATACGAGTAATAGAGGTGCTTGAACGGTGTTACTGTGCGAAATAGCTTTGTAGCACGATATACAAAACCTAATGCCTTTATAGCCTTAGAAATTATTTGATCAAAATGTGCAATGAATGTCAATTTAGAATCTAATAAAACTCCTAGATCCCTCACTTCGGACACTCGTGAAATAATCTGATCGTTAAGTTTATATGCAAAAATTGAATTATTAATCTTCCTACTGAAGGTAATTACTTGACATTTATTACTGTTGAGATCTAGGCAATTTTGAACACAATAGGCTGAAAGCCTGTCTAGGTCCTCTTGCAGCCTGCGACAGTCCTCGTAATCAACAATGGGCATGAACACCTTCGTGTCATCGGCATACATGAGGAAGCTAGCATTAGAAAAACAGTTAAGAATATCATACAAGCAAACGTTGAATAACAGTGGACCCAAATGTGAGCCCTGAGGAACGCCAGATGGAATTGTTGCAAACCTAGATTGCAAGCAACTAAGTCTGACAGACTGACTACGATTCCTTAGATAGGAGGCAAACCAGCGCAGGAGGTCACCGTGTATACCAATCATAGCCAGTTTTTGAATTATAATATGGTGTTGCAATCTATCGAAACATTTGGAATAATCGGTGTACACGGCATCCACCTGGCAACCTTTATCCATGAAACCTGCAACTTTGTCGACAAACTCCACCAAGTTGGAAGATGTAGATCGATTTCGCATAAAGCCATGTTGGGCAGAGGGGATGCTACGGGCCACTACTGGATATACCTGGTCATATACAATCTGCTCAAAAAGCTTACTCACCACTGATAGAATTGAGACAGGCCTGTAATGATCCACCATGAGCTTAGAGCCACCCTTATGAAGGGGGACAACAAAGGCCTTTTTCCAATTGGTGGGAAAGATACCCTCACTAAAGGATTTTTTGAAAATTAAATATAGTGGTTCAGCAAGTTGTTCGGCACATTTACGAAAAAATATAGGCGGAATCCCATCCTCACCAGCACCTTTGTTGACGTTAATACGCTTGAGGTATTTAAGTACAATATCACGTGATATTTCGATGGAGCTCAAGCAGCTGAGAGGATTTGCTTCACCGTTGGGGATCAATGAAGCGGAGCCCGTATCTTGTACGTATACCGAATTAAAATATTCTAGAAAGAGATCGCAGGCTTCGGAACCGCTGTTAGCAACCCTAGAACCGTAAGTAATTTGAGCCGGTATACCACTGTTACGGCGTAAGCTCCCAACATAATGCCAGAATTTTTTAGGGTCCTCAACAATGGACGCCCCACATTTGTCAACATAAGAATTCCAGCATTTACGTTGCATATCTTTATGCCGTTTCCTTAGCAGGGAAAATGTATCGTAATCTCGAGGATTACCCGTCTTTTTAAATTTTTTGTGATATTTATCTTTTTCTCTAATTATTTTTATCAAAGGTTTGCTGAACCAAACTGGATAACCGTCTGGGTTGCTGTAAAAGTGAGGAACATACTGTTCAACTACGGAATTTAAAATATCGTGAAAGGTTTTGACAATATCATCTGTGTTGCCGTCAACGAAAATCTCAAGCCAGTTTAAGGATGCAAGTTTACTAGCAATTACGGTGTAATCTGCCTTTTTAAAGTTATAAATTTTTTTAGGAGGTAAATGTAAAGGCTTAAGGCCAAGATTTGGGATTTCGATTTCAAGGGCAGGGTGATGGGGCATATCCTCTCGAGTGAATGGGGAATTAGCTCGAGTAACAATGACATCGGTATCACTAAAAACTAAATCCAAGAGCCGGTTGTTACCATTTAAAATTCCATTGTACTGATTCAAACAAATAAGAGCTAATTGATTTAATAATTCCTGCTGTATCTCGTTACACTCACCCAAAGGTTCCAAATAAGCGGAAGATCCTGATAGAGGTGGTGTCCAAGATATATAAGGCAAGTTAAAATCTCCAACTACTAAGTAATGATCATCATGATTCAAGCCATTGAGATATTTAGTCAGATTTTCAAGAAGAAAGTTGTGTGCAATTCCGGCACCTGGAAGGTAAGTGCAGATAATGTGTAGATCTCGGTCCGTAGCTAAAGAACGAGCCGGAATAATAACATGCACCAGTTCAAAATCGGCGCTTAATGGGTAAACACGACGCGCGGCCAACGCTCGAAGTGTAAGTAGCAAAATTCCACCACCTTGAGTGCCACGCGCGACCCGCGCTGCAGCGCGTTGTTTCGCCGGCATCGGCCGGTCCGCGCGGTGCACGTCATAGCGGTCGTCACTTACTTCAGCATCGAAAACACCGTCCATCAGACAAGATTCAGCGATTGAAACTATATCAAAATTATGGTTTAGTAAGCTCTGTACAAACTGAGCTGTTTTTCCCCTGATACTGCGGCTATTTTGATAGTAAATAGTCAGGAGGCCTGTAGTTTCATATAATAAAGGCATTTAGTCAAACATTCCTTATTATGATAATCATAATGTGATTCAGTGAAATGCGAATTTGCAGGGTGAGCGAGTAAAGTGCTAACGCATAAAAGATCCAGAATAAAAAAGATTTTTGCAAATATTATTTTATAATACCTACATAGGCCCAATACGTTCAATAATAACTTGTGTGTTGTGTGTAAATAAAGGTTAATGTTGTAGGTAGTGTAGATTCTCAGAGTTGTGACAAAGTATAAATCAATTAAAATAAGGAACATGTTTAGTGCGACAGTGGTTTTCAAGCTTCGGGCGCTTTCGCATTGGCATAAACTGTTGCAGACTTCTTTGCCGAAGTAAGTTGGGATGAGTTGTAAATACGGATTGGTGGGTAATTGTTGGCTTGGCGAACAAATATTTTCCCATTGCGAGTCCAGCAGTGTTGAAACCCCAATTCTCCTTTATACTTCAACTTTGTTTCCCTCAACAACTTCTTGCTTTCTGGGGTAAGGTGTTCATTGACATGAATTTGACGTTTGTCACCTGGCATGCCAATTTCTGTCGTGTTGATACCTCTCTGCTTGCGAACCCCACTTAGTATACTATCGCGAATGTAGAACGATTTAAATTTTGCAATAATGGGCTTAGGGTGACCATTTGGATTGCGAACGGGAATTCTTACTGCCGATAAAAGATCTCCTTCCTGAAGAGATATGCCGACGGCCTTAGCGATAGTAGTGACAATTCCAGATACGGACTCCATCTTGCGTTCGGGGATACCTATTATCTCTAGATTATCCTGCCGATTTCTTTGTTCCATATCATTAACAAGAGACTTTAGTGAGGTAACATTATTGGAAAGTTCCCAGATCTCGCGTTTATTTGCGTCTATATCTTTTGCGGCCGTTTCGAGCCTCGCAATGTTAGTCTCCAGCTTGTCGATGCGATCGGAATTCAAATTTGTGGTAGCCACCAAGTCATCAACCTTGGTCGCCAGCAAATCAACATTTGTTGTGAGGCCTGAAATTAACTGCATTGATTTATCCACTCTCTTTTCAAAAGCATCAAATTTGTCATAGATTGAGACCTTAAATTCATCCAATGATGCAGTTTGTTTCTTGCTGAACTCTTCAAAGGCTTTAGTCAGTACATCCTGTATTAGTTGCAATATATCGTTTGGTTGATCGGAATTCAAACCAACTGCTCGCGACCCGGTGGTTTGGGAAGCGCTGGCGCGGGCGTCATCTACTGGTGTCGATTCAATAGTGACTTTCGCAGTCAGAGGTAGAACTTTAGTAGGTGACCGACCCGTGCTATTGCCGGCTGCACGACAACAAGGACCGCTCCATGTTCCCTTTTGTGAAGATCTCATTTTTCTATAAATTTTCTCAGTGACTGATACACAATAAAAATGATAAGCGTTTTTGCAAGTGGCGCAGGTAATCTCATCGTCGGGGCAGACAATTTCGTTGCAGGTATTGCAATTCATCTTGTAGTGTTTATATAATGAGTGTTTTGATCAGAAGTGAGCTAATAATGCAATTCAAAATACCTTGAATATTGGAGTGATTGTGCATCTATGATTACTTGAAGTGAGGGTATAGTGCACAGATGAGGGCTCTGGTTGCGTCTGGAGCCGGGATTTACGGCTTTTTGAGTCTCCGAAACGATTCAAAAAGGTAGTTTATGAAGGCACTTGATAAATGTGAGTAACAACTTTAATTTAGAGTGAATATACTGCTAAATAATATTTATTTACTATTTAAATATGAGGACGATTCAAAATTTGCGACCGTTGCGGATGACAGATAACCGCAAAAAAAAAGTGAGCAAAATAATGCAACAATGACTTTTTCAACACACTTGCTTATAAACCGGCTATTAAACACGCGTGCTTTTTACTTCACATTACATTTTTTTTTTAATCTTAGCAAAGAGTTTTGATGTCTTGAGAAATAGTAAAATTTTTGCGAATAAATAAACTGTCTGAAGTAAAATATAATAAATAAATCATTTAATTTTATCAAATTATTTATTTCTTTCAACAAATTAACTCAAATTTTTGTTGTTAATACAACAATATTCAGTTTGTTAATATTTAATATTTGGCTGTTTGGCAATATTTGGCTGTTTGGCGGATGCGTCAGTACCTCTATTTCCATCTGCGCAAAAATACAATTTCCGCCGCCATTTTTCAAAAAATTCTGTCAGTTCATAGCTGTGGTTTCGAATATGTAGAAAAGTAAGACACTGAAATTTTATTATTTTTCCTCGCAAGTGTGTAGAAAAACGTCGTACGAAACGCGTGAGCATTAGACACTACACTCTCGGCTTCATTACGCAACTCAGTTGTATCATAGTGTACTATTTTATCAATTATGTGCGTAGTGTTTGTATGCATACAACTGGAAGCCTTAAAAATATAGTATTTAGCTTGTCCTACAGAATACCTGTTCAACCATTGGTATAGGTACTGTGAGAATACTTGGTAATTATTTTTGTAGTAAGGTGAGAAGTGGGGCAACCGAACTTTCACCGATGATACAAACCGAATTCTACAAGAGTTTAGAATAATAACTGCAAAAGATGAAGTTGTAAATTACGGGTAATATTTTCAAGTGATCCCTAAAAATAAAAATACGCTGTGTTTCTTGAGACAAGTTAGCTGATATAAAATTCAGCTTTGCACTCACTACGATGCATGTGGGGAATTTTTATATACGAGTAAAATGTTGCAGTAACAATGAAATATTTACATGATTTCACTTTAGCGGAGAAAATGAAAATATACCTACACATTTTACTGTACGGTAACATAAATATTTGAAACGAGGGGTGTGCCCGTTCATGATTTGCTTATTTAATTGTTTACATAAAATATATGTATAACTATTGCATAATTTTTTTCGTTTCTTTGGAAGAATTTCGTTGATATTGTTAAAAATCGTTCCAAAGTTTCAAACACATACAAAGTGCGTTTACTCAATGGTATTAAAAATAATAACATGACCATTAATAATTCCATAATAACCATAATACCATTTTGCCTTAATTGATTAAAAATTAAGATTCATTGATTTCATTGTTTTATTGTACAAACAGAGATGTGCTATATCTTATAAGGGAGCCCTCTCCCCTTAAATAACGACTATTAGGATTCTGTACTAAAATATAAAAAGACAGAAAACTTTTGGGTCATGAAAAGGCTTTTTTGTATTTAGAACTCGGCAATGATTAGGATGTAAGCTCCATTTCTTACTATACCTTATTCATGTAAGTTACGGTCAGAAATAATAAATTACCGTGAGCGTGATGAAGGTGTAGTATTTTATGATAAAAATCAACTAAAACCCACTATTAGACAAGGTTTTGCTGGAACTATCCTCCCTTATTCTATAGTAGTGTTTTTAATTTTGTCTATCTCGCTCATGCCTATTATAAAGATTTGGATAATGGGAAAGGGCCGGCGCTAAATAAAGACATTTCCAATAATAATCCTTAAATTAAATTTTGTTACTGTTTTGGACTTGTGCACTGTGAAAAGTTATTAATTAAATTCTTCCATCCATCCATCCATCCATCAGCCTGTTTCGTCCACTGCTGGACATAGGCCTTTCTAGGATTTCGCCACTCTTGGCGGTTCTCCTGGAAGATATGCCTATACTCACACACGCTGGGCAGGCGGGTTGGTGAGCGCGGTGCCGAAACCCTTGCACCAGTGACGCCGCTGCCCGTCACCAGTCTGTTTTATATAAGGCCCGGCAATTGGGGATGGATATACCGCCATCCATCGGTCCCAGGCAATGGTGGGCCGCCTGGTTTTGCCTGAGAGCTGTTTAAATTCTTAAAGCTTCAAAATTAACTAACCTGTCTGACAGCGTCATGCATGAAATATTTGCTATTGGCTATTGTTTATAGGTATTGCTTATGTTTGCCGCCTAGCTCAAACCTCTTTGCGTTCTATTTTCACCTTATTTGTTAGCGGCGTTCCTGACTATACCTTACTGTAATTTATAGGTAAACTACCATTTCTGACGGTCAGATATTGTAGCTTACGGTCAGATAACAACCCTAGTAATGATTCCTTTGTTGTCTTTTTACAGCAGGTGAAAAACATAGTATTTTCTTTCAATGATCAGCAAGTGGTAAGTATAAATATACTATGCACACAAATTCAAAATAATTCGACCAAGTGCGAGTCGGACTCGCGTACTAAAGGCCAGTTTCTGAATTAATAAAGTCTCGCTAAGTGGATACATAAGTGACGAATTGGCCAATCACAGCGCTGCATTTGAAAGTTAAGCACTACTTAACTAGAAATTCTCAATTGTGGAATCGGGGGTAAGGGTTCTGTACCAAAATACAATATACATAACCCTAAAAACATGGTAAATAGCAATATTAGAGATGTCTTAATTAACAATATTAAGGTGACACAAAGAAAGCTACTGGTAGTGGATGACAAACAATTTGGTTCCAGCTGAGTACGAAACTCTAATTTTTATTACTTGTTGTTTTACTTTAGTTTATGTACAACAAATTGACCAAATTTAAAACTATTACAGAGCTGAAACAATTAGCGTTAAAAAAATCCATTTTTGGGAGGCTTCTTTTTTGTATTGGGTTTTTATTTTTGTTATTTGTCGTAAAAGAGGCCATAGTAACACGTGTTCGATGAAAATTTTAGCTGTCTACCTATTACGGTTGAAGACCTCTATGACAGACGGACAGACAGCGGGGTCTTAGAAATAGGGTCCCGTTTGGCTTCCTTCGGGTACGGAACCCTAAAAACTCATTGGTACATGTTTGACCGGGTAGGGTTAGAATCCGGGTTTCAAGATTGAGGGTGCGGCGGCGTCCTACCGCGACTATTGCTTAGATTATATCAACTGTAATGTACTCTTTATGACCCTGCAAAGTTTTGCCGACAGAGCAATTATTGTAAACGGTACACGTTTAATCGTTGATAAGGGTATTGTTATATACTTAGAATATAATTAACATTTTGATATTTTAAAGCCTACCAATAAAACAATAGATGTTTATTTTAAAAAAGTGTTTCAGTATTTATCAGTAGAAGATAGACCTAGTAGTTTTACGTAAACGTTGAAATATATTTTATTGTTCTTGGTCATACACAATGAACACCAAAATGCTACTTTTATAAATTTTTCGCAATTTTTCTTTCAGTTATTATTTTTTGCCGCTCATTTTATCCAAAATTATAACTGTATCTATTTATTCAGTAAAACGTATAAAACTGATGGGAAATTGCGATTAGAGAGCACATGGTAAATTTTAGGCATTGTCCTTTACTTATATATTTAAACTCTCTTTATCCATACACATTACCAATAATTTAATTTATAATAGTATTTCCTTATAACAACGCTGCCCAGTTTTTTTTTCAAATAGAAATAAACACAAAAAAGTGAAAGGCAAAAGCTTGCCAGTAACATACAAGTACAAAGTAGGTTTAATCCCGGATGAGGGGAGCATGTGTTCAGAGACAGAATGGACTCAGATAAACTCTATAATTTATTGTGTTTCAATACCTTTTGCTCTTGGACAGGAGCAGATGCGAAGCGATTTTGTTCTGCCATTGGTTTTGTAGCGATCTGTTTATTTTATTGATGGCTTTTTTTGGGTCAAACAGCTGAAAATGTTTTTCAGACAAGAGTTTAATAAATTACCAGTCAGAACATTTGCCAAAAGCTATTTAAGGTGGTTGCGTCGGGTGTCGTTTCCAAACGCACAATAATTTAGAATAGTTTTTCGACAATATTTAAGAGGATATATTATGTTGTGCTTGTAAAAGTCACTGTTACTCCATGCGGAACGCCCCGCAGTGCGAGAGGGACAGATTCCGGAAAAAATAGCAAAATGTCGGTTTTAACTTATTATAAATTATAAATAGTTATCGAAATTTCAAACTAGCAAAATTTAGATATTATTAAAATATGTTTAATAAAATATCGTTGAGGTCTGTCTGTCATTCCTATTTGACAAACTTTGAAAAAAGGTGTCTAAGAAGACCTCATTACGATAATTATTTCTATCGAGCGAAGGTTCTGCAATCGCGTTTCTGTACAGAAGAAAACTAGAAAATGCTAATTTTATTTAATTTTATATGTACAGTAATTTACCAAATTAGTGGCTTAATGTCAATATTTCTGTAGCTCTAAACTTATTTAAATACAAAACGTGCCAAGCAGTATCAGAACAAATTACCTATATTAATATTGGTATTCTTTATTGCACACAGTTATTAAAATATACAAGTGCTACAGGCGAGCTTATCTCTGAAAGAGATTTCTACCAGCAAAACCTAGGTACTAAGGACATGTTACTTAAAAAGTGCATGGTTATTATTATAATATATAAATTTAATATATGGTAGGTATATTACAAGTTAATTTTGTATACGAAAATAAACAATCGAATAAACTCTCTAACGGAAAATACAACAAATTAGAATGCAAATAAATTGGATAAATATGTTAGAAATGTAAACGGAACGCAATCATCTGCTGTCTCGTTCACTTATGTGTCATCTCCTTCTTGCACTGTCAACCGCCGCCATGTTAACTTGTGTGTCACCTCTCAATAATAAAATCCCTTCTAAATAAATCAATCTTGTCTCATTATAACCAATTCATCAGGTTATGGGCACCAGCTTGCTTCCCTGTGATTAAATTAAATATATTTTTTGAATTCAGACAGATTGTCATAGTTTTCCCCCAAGTTCGTAATTCCAAGCATCATGGCCGACCCCAAGACGACCATCGAAAAACTACGTGGTGTCGACAATTACGGCACTTGGAAGTTTGTAACAAAGATGTTACTGATACATGAAGAACTCTGGGACGCTGTGGAAGAAAAGAAGGAAAAAGATGACAAAACACAGAAGAAGGCATTAGCTCGTATTTGTCTTCTTGTTCAACCATGTGTATATCCGCACATAAGAAACGCGAAGACGGCACACGAGGCCTGGAGCAACCTTGAAAATGTTTATGAAGGTAAAGGCCTGAGCAGGCGCTTGTCATTGTTACGCACGTTGTTCGGGATGAAGCTCGATTCTTTCTCAAACATAGAGTCATATCTCACGAAGGTGGCCGAGATAGGCCAACAGCTTGACGATATAGGCGCTGGCGTGGAAGACAATTTTCTAGCTATCGTAATGCTGAGCGGGCTCTCATCAGACTACGACCCACTCATCATGACTTTAGAAAATTCGACTTTGAAACTCACAACTGAGTTTGTGAGGTCAAGATTAACTCAAGAATATCAGCGGAGACAAGAAAGAGACGATGCAAGCACAGCGCTGATAGTAAGGAAACAGGCAAAGGTGTTTCGCTGCTTCAGATGTAAGAAACCGGGCCACAGCATCAAGGATTGTCCTCGCAGAGCCAAGGATGATGGTCATTCAAAGGGAAAGAGTTCAGATAAGGCCTTGTTATCTGCGTTATCTGTTGAATTATCCAGGGATGTTTGGTATGTGGACTCGGGTGCTACCAGTCACATGTGTAATGACAAAGACATGTTACACGATTTCGTGTTTGACACTCCAGTATCGGTGAGTGTTGCGAATGGTGAAAAACTGATGTCATCGGGAAGAGGAAATGTGAAAATTCCTTTACAGAACACTTTAAGAACTGTAAGTGATGTGTTATATGTACCTAAGCTAGCGACTAACTTACTTTCAGTCAGTGCAATGGCACGTAAAGGTTTTAGTGTAACATTTCAGGGAAAATTGTGTAAAGTTTGTGATGGCCATGAGGTAGTTGCAACGGCTAGATCTCAAAATGGTATTTATGTACTCAATACCAAAGGTGAAGCTTCTTTTGTTACTAAAGAGAAGTCATGTGCTGCGTCTGTGTGTGGAAGGGGGACAGATTTTGTTTTACCAACAGACCCAGTTGCAGAGGTGGCCGTGCCAGGATCTCAGGCTGCATCCAGGGAGTCGCAGGAGGTTTGGCATAGAAGGCTTGGACATCTCAATGTGCGAAGTATGCAGCTTTTAAAAGGTATGGCTACTGGCATGGATTTTGATAACTCAACTTTCAAATCATGTGTTGCTTGTATTCAAGGTAAACAAACAAAGTTACCTTTTCCAAAGAAGTCCAAGAGTAGGGCAAAAGTCTCGTTAGGGCTTGTGCACAGTGATCTTTGTGGGCCTTTTTCAAAGAATTCATTTAGTGGATCGAAATACTTTCTAACATTTATTGACGATTTCACTAGGAAAACCTATGTGTATTTTCTGAAGTCCAAAAATCAAGTTTTTGATAAATTTAAAGAGTTTAAGGCTATGGTAGAAAATCAAACAGGGAATAAGATAAAGGTATTGCGCACTGACAATGGTGGTGAATATGTAAATAAATGTTTACAGGATTTCCTAAAGAGCTGCGGGATCCGTCACCAGACCACAGTACCGCACTCACCGCAGCAAAATGGAATTGCTGAACGAGCCAACCGCACCATAGTGGAGAAGGCCAGGTGCATGCTTCTCGATGCAGGCCTTGATCAGCGGTTCTGGGCAGAGGCAGTTAATACTGCTGTTTACCTGAAGAATAGGACACCAACCAAAGCTGTTCTGGGCACTACTCCTGAGGAAAAATGGTCAAATAAAAGGGTAAATATTACTCACCTTAGAACTTTTGGCTGTTTAGCTTATGCAATGATAGAAAAACGTAAGAAATTCGATTCAAAATGTAACAAATACATTTTTGTGGGTTACTGTGAAGAGACAAAAGGGTATAGATTACTAAACCCTTCACGTCCGTCAGAATGCATTAAAGCAAGAAATGTAACTTTCTTAGAAAATGAATTTTATTTACCAAAAGGTAAAAGTGATGAATTCACTGAGCTAATTCTAACATATTCTCACAATCAAAACTCTTCAACTTCTCATGAGATTGAAGATAATATGGGCAATGAAACTGTTCCAGAGTCACTAGACCAGTCCATGTCAGATCAGTCACAAGAACAGTCCATATCAGATCAGTCACCAGAGCAGTCAAGACTAGATCAGTCCTTATCAGATTTAAATGATGTAACAGGGATACCCAGTAATGCGGGATCTGATAAATCTACTATAATTCCCCGGGATAGTATTATATCAGTGAGTAGCCTTGAATCAGATGATTCGCGCGATGAAACTTACGTTCCAGGTGACACATCGATGGACAGTTCAGAAGAGTACACTGAAGTTGTGAACTTAGCATCGCAGTCTCCACACTTGTCCGAGATAAGCCGCTTTGATGACGAACCAGAGACAGTGGTACAAGCTTTGCAAGGAATAGAATCCAAGAAATGGAGAGATGCTATGTCAGATGAGTATAAATCATTTTTGGATAACAAATGCTGGACCATGACTGACTTGCCAGATGGGCAGAGACCTGTGAAGTGCAAGTGGGTTTATAAAAGGAAGAGAGGATTGAATGGAGAAGTATTGAAATATAAAGCTCGATTAGTAGCAAAAGGTTATACACAAAAATATGGCGTAAATTACAATGAAACTTTTTCACCAGTGGTGAGGTACTCAACTATTAGAATCTTGCTTGCTTTGGCCGCTGAGATGAATATGGAGATAGATCACCTTGATGTGAAGACTGCATTTTTGAATGGAGACCTCAAGGAGACCGTCTACATGGAACAGCCGGAGGGCTTTGAGGATAAAGAGAACCCGAACAAAGTCTATCGCCTGAATAAAGCGATTTATGGGCTCAAACAGGCTTCTAAGAGTTGGTATGAGAAGATAAATACAGTTTTAATAGAAAAACTTAACTTTAGAAAGTTTTCTTCAGAGCCATGTGTTTTTATGAAGAATCATGTTGGAACTGTGACTATTATAGCACTTTATGTCGATGACATAATCTTATTTTCGAATAACAAACAAGAGAAACTGAAAATTAAAGAGAAGCTTATGACTCAATTTGAAATGAAGGATCTAGGGCCAGCATATCACGTCCTTGGCATGAAACTATGCAGAAGGGATGGAAAGTGGACTTTAGATCAGTCTAGTTATATTCAAAGAGTGTTGGAGCGTTTTAAAATGTCTGATTGCAAGCCAGCATGCACTCCTATGGAATCTGGGCTGAAGCTTGTAAAAGCAGATTGTAATGAAAATAATTTTCCGTATAGAGAATTAGTAGGATGTATAATGTACATTTCAGTTTGCACGAGGCCAGACATTGCTCATGCAGTCAGCATACTCAGTCAGTTCAACGATAGTTATGCTGAAATACACTGGAAGGCAGCAAAACGGGTGCTTAGATATCTGAAAGGTACGGTTAATCATTGTCTTACTTATGAAAAGAGTAGTATGGGTGTCAGCGCCTACGTTGATGCAGATTGGGCCGCCAATGAGATAGATCGGAGGTCATTCACTGGGTTTGTCTTTAAAATAGGTAAGTCTACAGTATCATGGGAAAGCAGAAAACAAAAGACGGTCGCTCTTTCTAGCACGGAGGCGGAGTACATGGCACTCTCTGACGCATGTAAAGAGGCTTTGTTTATCAGAACTTTCTTGTATGAATGTTTAGGTACAAGTTGTAAAATTACTATGTTTAATGATAGTCAATCAGCACAAAAACTTTGTGTTAATCCAATGTATCACTCTAGAACTAAGCATATTGATGTCAGACATCATTTCATTCGAGGAATTGTAAACAAAGGTATTATTGATTTAAATTATTTGTCTACCGATCAAATGACGGCTGATGTTTTAACTAAACCTTTAACTAAAGAGAAAACTGAAAAATTTGTCAGTCAACTTGGCTTAGCGGAGACAATTTAAATATTGTAAAATCAATTAATAATGTTACCTGTTCATTTTAAGTTGCATAAAAACTTTATAGCTTTTGTTTTAAGGGCCAGTTTGATAAATGATTGCATTGTTTAAGGGCCAGTGTTAGAAATGTAAACGGAACGCAATCATCTGCTGTCTCGTTCACTTATGTGTCATCTCCTTCTTGCACTGTCAACCGCCGCCATGTTAACTTGTGTGTCACCTCTCAATAATAAAATCCCTTCTAAATAAATCAATCTTGTCTCATTATAACCAATTCATCAAAATATATGTATTAAGCACACTTTTTTATCCAAAATGTAATGTATAATACAATTATCATTTATTTATTAAATAATTTACTACATAAAAAATAACCTATTCTAAACTAAGAAATCAGTTACTTAAACCCGAAATACAATAGAACACATTAGCTAAATAATAGCTAAACTGAAATCCTCTAAACTGTAAGCCTCCGCCATCAAAGTGGAAAACCAGATCAGAAAGCCAGGAAAGTTAAAATTTAGCAACTTATCTCTTAAATTTGAGGTTGCAAATTAGTAACTATGATCTTCGTAATAAGGGCGATAGGAAAGTAAGATTACATCGTAGTTTAATGTGAGTGAATTTGGCTTTAATGCTTAACTGATCATGCAACGGATCAGTTTTTATAAAAGCTACTAGCACCCGCCTCTATTCAATCTCTGCTCCTTTTTCGGCTTTGGGGTTATTTTATTAACTTGTTATTATTTACTTGGTTATTTTGGGGTTATTTTATGGCCTATATGTTGACCAGGGTCACTAAGACGATAACAAACAAAACCGCATTCAAATTAATCATTCAAATCTCTCGAGTTAAAACAGAATATACAAAATTATAGTTTTTCTGATAGTTTTATTACTAAACAATTTCACAAAAATGTTACACAGTGAACAGACACGACTTTTTCACTGTATTGGTAATATACAAACATAACAATGATTGCACTATCAAAACATTTATTGGGAGTCCATAGTATCTAAGCAATTTGTTATTTTTGAATTGTACCTTATGTTTTTCTTTTATGTAATTAGGATTGATTATTATGGTTAAAGACATTAATTCAAATATGGAAAGAATTATTTTCGTTACTAATTTTAGTGTGCAGGAGTGTATGGCTTCATTGATTTTTTACATAAGGCCGAACACTTTTGACAACTAAAAATTTCACATTAATTTTCAAAGGGGGCCAATAACGATACAATCAGTAATTTTGTTGAGATAAACCTAATAAATAATCTTCACTT